>CM042690.1:562803711-564003711 GCA_023614405.1 Avena insularis | reverse complement strand
GGTCGCCGTCCATGGAAGGGGTTGTCCCTCTCTCCCCTATAAAAGGCCTCCCGCTCCTCCTCTCATCTCACACCTCATTCTGAAGGATCTCTCTCCCCCTCTAGAAATTATACTCCATGGTCTTGGATTTGCGAGATACATGTTTCCGGTGGCTTTATTTGGAAAAGAGTTACTTCTTCCGCTGCATCGCTGGAGCGAGGACACGGAGGTTGTCGGGGTACCGGACGTGTGTGCGATCACGGATGCACCGCTGCTTTGCGGTGCTGGACCTGCTGGACGTGATGGTGCTGGACCTGCTGGACTCGCTGGACTTCATCACGATCTTGAGATCGGCAAGTATATGATTATATCAACCATGTAATCAGTTTCGTTAATAATGCATTGTCGCTCTTCAAGGGTATGTTCTCTATGGATGTATATCCAGCCATTGATTGTATCTAGGTAGATAGATCTTGGTGCTTAGATATTCACATCGTAGGAATTTTTTTGTTTTCTATGCTGAGAACCCAACAATCATGGAATCCTCCTTATGGCCTCTGCACCACCACCAATGTTGCCCCTGACCTCCACCAGCAAGCCGCGCGCCATTGCGCCGCCCACGAGATGTGCGGTTCATGCAGCCACCGCGCGTCATCGAGCGACCATGCCACCATGCCCCACGTCCAGTGTTGCGCCCCCATCGACCACTGTGTCCCGCGCCGCCACTACCGCGCGAGGGGGAGGAGAGGCCCCGCCACCGAGGCTTCGCCTAGACGCGCCCTCAGGTGGCGGCGAAGAGGAAGGGAAGATGTAGGGAGGGTCTGGCGGGGGCCACCGCCAGGATCTCCTAGTCGCTCGGGGGAGAGCGATAGTCCTTCGTCATATCAGTTTAAAAACCAAACACCGAAATGAAATGTATATTAACCGAACTACTTGATTAACTAAAAAACGATATAATTTCAGTTGTCATTTCATATTACCTGAATTACGGAAAAAGAAAAGAACGAACCGGATTTCCAAAACCGAAGGACTAGGCCAAGCTCAAGAGATCGCGCCTGATTCCCGACCAAAGAAATTAGGTGACCATACTTCTCCACAAATTATTGACCTCCATTAGCAAGCCGCACGTCGCCACGCCAGATGGCAGCTGCCACGAGCACGCGCGGTTCATGCAGCCACCGTGCCGTTGTCAAGCGACCACGCCACCGCGCCCCACATCCAGTGTTGCGCCCCCACCGGCCACCGTGTCCCGCGCCGCCACTTCCGCGCGAGGTGGCCCGCCACCCGGGCTTTGCCTGGAGGCGCCCTCTTGTGGAAGTGAGGAGGGGCCGGGGGGAGGGGAAAGAGGGAGGGTCTGGAGGGCGCCGCTGCCAGGAGTTCCCAGTCCCTCATGGGAGAGGGGGGAGATCTAGGGAGGGTCTGGAGGGCGCCGCCGCCAGGAGTTCCTGAACCCTCGTGGGAGAGCGACTCGGGAGTTAGGGTTCCCCTAACGGTCGTTCGTTATAATTAACCGAACTACTTGATTTACTTAAGGAAAAATTTGTTACACGATACCGTTATTTTCTGGCGTTTGCTAAAACACACCGTATAATTGTGTATTTGCCAGGTATCATTACAATTTTGTGTCACATTTGCCAGAACACACCGCACGGCTAAAAAGGAAAAGTTTGGCACATTTTTTCAAACCCGACCATAACATCGTCACCCGAGCAAAAGTGCTAAAACTTTCCTATTTTGGCCACGTGGTGTGTTCTGGCAAATGTGCTACAAAATTATAATGGTACCTGGTAAAGACATAATCGGACAGTGTATTTCAGCAAATGACAGAAAATAACGGTGTCTTTACTTAAAAATGGTTATAATTTCAGTTGTCATTTCTTATTACCTAAACTACAGAAAAAAAAGAGCGAACCGGATTTGCAAAACTGAATGACTAGGCCAAGCTCAAGAGGTCGCGCCCGATTCCCGACCAAAGAAATTAGGTGACCAAACTTCTCCACAAATTATTCAACCCAGTTAACCTGTCCAGCCTTTTCCTCTCTGTAATCTGCATGCCCTTCATGAAGCACGTCCAAGTGGAAATTTACTGCTTAATTGAAATTTTAACAGTTAGCACAAACAAGTGGACATGTTTTGATTGGAATTACACTGACATCACTAATATTGAGGTAAGAAGCTGTTTTGCTTCCACTGAATCCAGTTCACCCAGGTCAAATTAATCATCAGGGCTTCGGTGCAACTACGTAGAAATGCCCCTTTTAGACTAGACCAGTTGGGGATTGTGAAATTTTCTTATCGGATCAAGTCGGCTTCAAACTGTCTCTCCAGCATCGGCCTCTCGATGGTCGGCAGCAACCGCGCTGTTGAACCTAAGCAACTTCTTGACCCTGCACACCCTCATGACACCTTGCCAACCGACGCCGAGCGCCGTCAGCCCCGCGGCGACGGCAAACACCCTCCACCCGGCCACGACGCACACGTAGACCAGGAACGCCGACGGCACGGCGCACATGGCCACGAGGGCGGGCAGCGGCAGCGGCACGCGGTAGGGTCGCTTCAGCTCCGGGTGCTTGGCGCGGAGCCAGAGGAAGGAGGCGAACTCGAGCAGCGTGCCGAGTCTGTACAGGAAGTTGGCTGTGGCGACGACGTCGTCGAAGCCGAGGAAGGAGACCGCGATCGTGACGGCCGTCGACGCAACAATGGCGACCCACGGAGTACCGGTGCGGGCGGCTCGGCGGGCGAAGAAGGCCGGGAGGAGGCCGAGCTCCGCCATGCCGAGGAGCTGGAACGCGCCGCTACTCATCTGGGCCTCGAACATGCCGATGGAGGAGATCACCGCGCCGGCCCCTGTCCAGTGCTTGAGCCACCGCCCCCCGATGATGCCTGTTTAGACACATCAAAATTGACATTTTCTCTAGAGAAATGAACTCTACTGTAACCATGGCTGCATAGTTTGGATTTAAACAAACTCGATTTTATCACAGATGATGTTGCCGCAGGGTGGTTTCCCCATTCCCCCGCTCATTGTTTTTTCTTTTTTTGAGGGTGACCCGCTCATTGTGAGCATATGGAGTCGCCATGCACGGTGCCAGGCCATAAAATCATATCATTAGATTTTCCTTTCTTCTCATTTTTTTACAAGTGGCAGCACACTATTGTATTGTTCACGAGTATTTTGTAGTGGTTTCTTAATTGTTTTATCTGAAATAAAGAAAAAGCACACTAGTAAATCCTCGTATTTTTCCGAACATTTGCTATGACATCGGTATAAAAAACCACGCACAAAATATTTTCTGATTTACCGGAACACTTTCACAAGTTTGTGATCATATCCATCTTATGCGCAAGAATAAAACTTATGGACAAACTTAAAAAGGACAAACATTATTTTTAACTATAGCTATAAAATATTGAAAACATATTCTTCAACATATGTTTTTGTTTAAAGTGAACATTTGACCATGTTTTAAAAATTATAGAAACATGGAAAGACATATGAGTTAAATGGGACGTGCAATGAATAGGAGCACTCCTTGAAATTCATGGCATATAAATTTAGTCAGCAATCAAAGGAAATATCAAAAAGTGACCAAATAGGTAAAACGGAAATAAAAGCTACAATAATGCATAAATATATTATGAAAATATTTCTCATGGTGAATCTATTAGTATTGATCTGGTATTACAGATTCTGTATTTTTATACTTGGTCAAACTTAGAAAGCATTGACTTTTTACATGTCATTTATTTTGGCACACCGAGCGAGTATAATATGATATATTATGTGATTATCCATGATTTTTTTATAAATTTCACATCTTTTTGAAGCGCGAAGAGAAGAGGGTATAGGTGGTTTGTGAGGAACCATGTACATAAAAATCTTTTTTTTGCGGGTACTTAACCATGTACATAAAAATCATGGTAATACTGAAACCATAAATAGTACTACAAAATGTTCGATGTAAGAGACTACAATTTAAGCTGGAGGCACAGTTAATTAGTGTCTTCTCGTTTAGTTTTTTATGGAGAGCAAAATTAAATTATGAAAATGTGATGTTTAAACCGGACGGTATCAGTACTACCAAGAAATGTGAACTTGGGGAACTAAGGAATATATGGACGACAACAACGGAGACCCGGATAGATAATTGGATATACACAAGGCAGACGTTACTGTTTTGCTTCTGATGGATACAAGGTACGTAGTCCAATAATGATCAGTACGTAAGCGTTTGTACGTGTATGTATACCTGCGGCATCGGCCAAGTAGCCGTTCACCCACGCATCTGGCGCTGCGTCCGTGGCGCCGGTGGCTGCCATAAGCGGCAGCAGATAGCTGACGGCGATCAGAACAACCGCCACTGCCAGCGCCCGCGGGAACGTACGCTCCGGTCGGTCCACCTCGCCGGCCATCGTGCTGGCACTGTCCCAGTAGTTGAGGTTCCAGAAGAGGGTGTTGAAGAACATCCTCCAGTCCTTCCTCCCCTTCACCTGCGACGCCCACCGCGGCGGCCGCAACTTGGGCACCGACATGGCCGTCATCAGCACGAACGGGGCTAGCGACACTATGCCTAGCGTCACCGCGCCCCACCCGACGATGCTCAGTCCAGCGTAGTTCAAGAAGGAAAGGAGCAGCGTCATGCCGATCACCGTGCCCGTACGCGCCCTGCCGGGCTCCGCAATCGCGGGGGCCACGCCACCGACGTAGTCGGCGACGAGGGCCGGGTAGGCGGCGATGTTGATAACGATGCTGAGGTACTTCCACGTGCCAAGGAGGGAGCCGGCGCGCGGGCCGAAGGCATGGTCGGCCCACAGAACGAAGCCGCCGTTGCCCGGGAACGCGGAGGCGAGTTCGGCGGTGACGATCGACTCCGGGACGCCCCACGCGAAGGGGAAGATGAGGAAGCCGAGCAGAGTGAAAAGCGGCCCCGCCGCGCGGACCGCCTTCTCGGACCCGTACGGCCCGCCAGCCACCTCGAAGTAGATGAGGAAGACGAGCGGAATCAGAGTGATCTTGCGCTGGTGGCTGGACCTGGACGACGTCGGCCCACCGCCTTGTTGCGCGGTGTACCCCTGCCGATGCTGTTGGTCTTGTGGCGTGGCATGCTCTTGTGCGGCGGTGCTCTGCGATTGTGGATGTTCTCCTTGTTCCTGGCTCTGCGATGGTTGTTTGGTCATTAGGATTTCTCGGTTCATGGTGAGCTCACTCGATCGCTAGAGTGTCAAGGAGCAAAGCTGTAGCTACCGGTCGTGTCGATCATTCGTGTGGGCATTGTGCTACTATATAGCTTGAGGTGAAAGAGGATGAAGGGGAGTGCGGTCATTAGTTTGGTCAAGTTGGTGCTAACTCCCAACGGGTATCAGGGTATGGCGAGCTGACCTATGATTCTTGTTAGCTTTGCGACAAGTAAATAACCAAGAACGAAAATAAAATTACAGTGAGGAGGACACAGATTTAACGTGAAAAACCCTCTCCAACAAAGAGAAGGGAAAAACCACGGGCGCCAGCCAGCGAAACTTCACTGTATCGGAGAGTATTTACACAACGCCGGAGATTTCACAGATGCAACTTATCCCAACCGGCGGCTTACAAGAAGTATATATAGCGGTGGTAACCTAGGTCATCAACGATCCGTATCGCAGGGGGCTGTCGCCCCCCGCACCCCCACAGGCATCGGCCCAAGCCTCCGGCGACGGGCCTCGCTCCGCTCCGTCAGAAGTTGGCATTTACTTTGTAGAATTTGGATCAACATATAGCAAACTCCACCTTGAGACAAATTCCTTCTTGTAGCATCAACAGTAATCATCTCCCTGAACAAACAAAGAAAACACTTTTGGCGCCAATAGCCACTTGGGCTAAGCAGTTATACCAACTAAGCTTGAGCATAGCTCAAACTTAGCAACAGGAACAGGCTTTGTCATCATATCAGCAGGATTATCATGAGTGCTTATCTTGCATACCTTCAGTGTACCTTGTGCAACAACATCACGAACATAATGGTACTTGATATCAATGTGCCTTGTTCTCTCATGGAACATCTGATCCTTAGTAAGGTAAATAGCACTTTGACTGTTATAGAACAGGTTAATGCAAGAATCATCCTGACAAAGCTCAGCATACAAACCTTTCAACCAAACAGACTCTTTGCAAGCTTCAGCAACAACCATATATTCTGCTTCGGTTGTAGATAGAGCAACAACTGGTTGCAGCGTTGCCTTCCAACTCACGGCACATCCACCTACCGTGAACACATAACCTGTGAGGGACCTCCACTTATCAAGTCGGCAGCAAAATCTGAATCCATATAGCCTGCGAGTCCCTCATCAGTCTTGCCAAACTTCAAGCAAGCGTTGGATGTGCCACGTAGGTACCTGAAAATCCACTGAACAACTTTCCAATGTTCTTTACCAGGATTAGCCATGTAACGACTCACCAAACTCATAGCATATGATAAATCAGGGCGAGAGCAAACCATGGCATACATCAAGAAACCAACAACACTAGAACAAGGAACTCGAGACATGTACTCAATATCTTCATCAGAACTAGGACATTGCAATGCTGACAATTTAAAGTGAGGAGCAACAAGAGTACTAACTGACTTTGCATCATGCATATTAAAACGTTGAAGAACTTTCTCAACGTAACTTTGCTGACTAAGAAACAACAACCTAGATTTTCTGTCCCGTTTAATTTCCATACATAGGATTTTCTTAGCAGCACCAAGATCTTTCATCTCAAATTCACTACTTAGGTGTGCCTTCAAAGTAGTGATTTCTTTTATGCTCTTGGCAGCAATTAACATATCATCAACATATAACAGCAAGTAAATAGGTGATCCATTAACAAACTTTATGTAAACACAACTATCAAACTGAGACCTCTTAAAACCTTGTGAGATCATAAATGAATCAAACCTTTTGTACCACTGTCTTGGAGATTGCTTCAAGCCATAAAGCGACCTCTTCAATTTGCACACAAAATCCTCTTTTCCAGGAACTATGCACCCTTCAGGTTGGTCCATGTAAATCTCCTCTTCTAGTTCACCATGCAGAAAAGCAGTCTTTACATCTAGCTGCTCAAGCTCAAGATCATGCATAGCAACAATACCAAAGAAAGTACGAATAGAGCTATGCTTCACAACCGGAGAGAAAACATCATTATAGTCAATACCTGGAATCTGGCTAAAACCTTTTGCTACTTACCTTGCCTTAAACCTTGGAGGCTCATTAGGAGACAAACCTTCTTTTCTCTTATATATCCACTTACAGCGGACGAGCTTCTTCTGTTTAGGCAAGCGCACAACTTCCCATGTGCCATTCTTATCAAGTGATTGCATCTCTTCTTGCATAGAAGAAACCCACTTATCGCGGTCAATGGATGCAACAGCCTCATTGTCACATCTCAAATTTTAGAGTTGGCACTCCATACATACATGTCATTGCATCATGAGCATCTTTGCAAAAAGTTTCAGTTTTAAATGTTTTGCCAAAACACCTCCTTTTTGCTAGTTCATCAATTTTGCAAGCCTATTATCTTTTTACCTAGCATATGCTTGTTTGACATTATATAGTCATTCCAGATGTTTGGTTGTATAGAGTTTTCAATTATGAACCCGTAAAAACTTGTTTCGCTCAATTCGGAGCTGTAGAATAAAAGTTAGACTAGTTTTAGTGTGGACTGTTTTTCAGTTTCAGAAAATTCAGAAAAGCAGACACCTTCAGAAAAGACAGCAGCTCGGAAAAGAATAAAAGAAAAGAAAAAAAAAGTTTAAAGCGGGCAGCCCAGCCGGCGGACCGCCCGAGGCCCACCCGGGGCCCAGCTGGCGCCAGCGGCCGCGCCGAGCCAGCCGGCCCACAGCGGCCCGTCGCCCCGCGCAGCCCCCCTTTCTCTTTTCCTTTTCTTTATGCTTTTCCTTTTTCCTTCCTTTTTTTTCCTAGCACTAGGGCCCGCTTGTCAGCTCCTTTAGCCTGAGCTGTTCGAGCTCAACACGGACCGTGCCTCCGTAAAAATCGTTGATTCTCTACCGAATTCGGTTTCTACGCCAAATTTTCTCCCGGGGACTTATAGACCTCGAACCCCTCTACGAAAGCCCCCACTAAACCTAGCCTATCGTGCCCCGCCACTGCCGAAATTCGTTGCCGGAGTTGGAGCCGCCGCCGCCGCTCCGTCCGCCGTCGCCGCCGGCCGCGCCGACCCTGCCCATGCGACCGCCACCCCCGGCCGCATCCCCGCCGCCCCCTCGCCGACCCGCCGCCGCCGCCGGAGCACCGCCGTCGCCGCCGCCAACTGCCACCGCCGCCGCCAGGTGAGCTCCGCGCCCGCCTGCCGCTCAGCCTCGTCCGGGAATATTCCCCCGGTTTTATCAGTTTTTATAAAAAGACAGAAACTTTGTTTAGCTTTAAAAATTCATAGGAAAAGATCTGCTGGGCCAAAAATTGCAAATAAGGTATCGTTGGATTCGCAAAATTGTGTAGAATTTTATTCTGCAATAATATCCCAGGTTTACTGTACGTATTTTCCTGAGATTGTAGAAAGGCTTAAAGTAGTATTTAATTCACAGAAAAAGTTCTGTAAACCTTTTTGGCGTAATTCCTTTTGGTCTAGACTCTAATTGGAGTTATCTATCCAGTAGTATTTTTGTCAAACTTGTATTGCACTATTTACATCTTTGGTGCAATGTTTTGGCTAAAGACCTATTAACTAGACCTCTTTTATGCATAAATTGTTTTCTTTGCATTAAATGTTTTCTCATGCATCATCCAGTAATATATTGATCAGAGAACTTGAGCAAGCTACTAAAACTTTGTTAAAGTACCGTGCATGCATTGTGTTGCCTCTGTTGATCTCTATGTGTGGTTTGTTTATTGTTTGAATTGCTTTCGTGTAGATTGTGAGGATTGTAACCCGTATGACTGTCCGGACTGTGCTTTTGACTCCGGCAACTACCAAGGCAAGTGGAGCTTCATAAATGTCCTATTTACTTTCTTTATGCATAGTAGCTTGTTTTGTTTTACAAGTATTATCCACTGCTATGCTATATCCTATTATGCCGTAGTCTATCTTGTTAGGCGAGCCGTCGTGAGTAGCTGTGCTTAGCTATGCTTATGTAGACGAGGGTGGGATACACCATGGCAAAGATTGTTTTGAAAGAACATGTTTGGAAAGTTTAAAAACAACTTAATTAATGAACTCTCTGGGTGGATTGGTAATTGCTTGGTTCGTGAATGCCGGGCCCATGTCTATGGTTTACCCGAGTAGCTCACTTGTGGATGGCCATCCAGGTTTCTGAGAAATGATTAGTGTCTTGATTTGGTAGCTTCCGTGTGCAACCATATGCCAGTGAGTTATGGGTGGCTGGATGGACTTAGTAGGTTGTGGCGACCCGAGCTCTTCGTATCCAGAGATGTAGTGAATGTGATAGGTTGGTACGGTGCGTGGATGGGCTTGGGGAGCTACCTACCGAATTGTCTCTCCTTGGACTTATCCCTATCACGACTCAATATGCGTGTCGCGGTACAAGCGGGTCGACCAAGTCATATGGGTAAAGTGTGCAACCCCTGCAGGGTGTAAAACTAAGTGCTTAGCCGTGTCCCCGGTAATGGACGAATGAGTTGCTGAATTGTGGGTGCTATGACATGTTCTCCTTCATTCTAACTTGTAATTGCTAAAACTTGTGGTTAAAACTTAATTGGGTTGTTTGTTGAAGATAAAATGTTTCACAAATGATTTATAAAGATTAGGATAAAGTATTTTGCTGCTGCAACTAAGCCTGAACCCCACAAGCCATGCATATAGTTATTAGTCTTGTTGTTCTCTCATTGTTCCACTTGCCAGTGCATTCCAAGTGCTGACCCTTCGGGGCTGTTACGTTTCATGTTGCAGGTTACTCTTCCGGTTACTCTGAGTAGTAGTGTTGGTTGCGACCCTCCACTCAATATTTTTGTTCGCCTGTGGCGTCTAATGGAGACTGGAGCTACTTTATTTATGTTATCTATTTGCTACTTGCTTTTTTGCGAGCGTTATGCTTTGCAAACCTTGTAATAAATGCAATATTCTGGATCATACCGCTGTAATAATGATGCACTGTTAATTCTTTGATGTCTATCGATACTATGTTTGCCAATGAACCGATCCAGGGATTGGCGTGATACATAGAGGTGCAATCCTTGTGGGTTGTACCGTTTGAGATATGGTATCGAGCGAGGTGTTGGATGAGGATCGTGACCTAGGATTTGAATAGGAAGCCTTATGTTTACTTAAGCCTATTTTAAATTCTGTCTTTACTCTTATGCCTTTCATTCTAGTAAATTCTTTTCTTTTGCTATTCTCACTCTTTCCTCTTTACAATTGATAGATGGGAGATGCTACCAGAGTTGAGTATGTTGAGCTCCAATCACCAAGGCCCTTCGCGAGACAACTGGCGGAGCTTTGCAAGACACTGGGCATGCTGATGCCGATGTTTAAAGGGAGAAGGATGAACACCTATGTGCCTGGAGATCGGGTGTGGGAGATCACCGCGATTGTTCTTGCAGACCCCACCGTGCCTGGTATTGAGAACCTGAACCTCACCAAGAAGTACCTTACCTGGGAGCAAGGAGTGGAGTCGGCCATGCACGAGACCCTGTCACGCCTGTGCTATCTCCACCGACACCGACTACCCGCGGGTTCACCCTTCCTTGCATTTGGAGGTCGGAATGAGCAAGGGCTTGTGATGATTACCACAGGTGATCGGAACAACATGCCGCTTCAAGTGAAGCAGTTAGAAGACATGGAGATCAAAGCTTGGGAGAGGGAAGAGAAGTTGATGCAGCAAAAGGAGCAGCTGGACTATTTTCAGGGCACGGTGCACTTGCAAGGGTATGAGATGGAAACCCTGCACACTGCTGTGAATACAATGGAGCAAGCCCTCATTGGAAGGGATGCCACGATTGCAACGCTGAACCAAACTATTGAGCAGAGGAATCAAGTTGTGGCTGAACGTGATCAAACCATTGTGGACATGGCTGCCCAGATTGCTGCCCTTCAAGTACAGCAGAATCCTCCACCAAACAATGGCAACAATGATGATGATGATGATGATGCGGATAATGGAGATGGAGGTAACAATGGTGAAGGAGGTAACAATGATGATGGTGGAGGCAGTGATGGTGGAGGAAGCGATGACGATGATGGAGGAGATGCAGCGGGCGCTTTTGCTGAAGGGAGTGATGAGGAGGACCCCGAAGAGGTGGAATTCGAGGACTCAAGTGAAGAGGACTCGGGAGAGGTGTACACACCACCACCGTGGCATGCACCAGGAGCGAAGCGTCGGCGTATGGACTCCAGAACCTACTGCAACCTATTCATCAAATAGCTAGAGATGGTCCTCCAAAACTAGTCTTTGTTAGGGATATTCATTAGTCTTAGGCATCGATCAATGTAAACTTCTGCACTATTAGCTTATTGTGTTTAGATTTCTCTGTTAAGTACCTTGAAGTTCCAGGATTTTTTGTGAGATTTATTAAATGATTTGTGGACAAGTTTTGGTAAATTTCGTGTCTTTACTGCTGCAGTTTTCTACCTGACTAGTTTTACCGCGCGATTTTTAATTCTTTACTGGTAACTCAGATTGCGCTCATATTCTAGGATCTGGAGCGTAATTACCTGTAGAATCTGCACAAAAATTGGCTAAAATTCCTGATGAGTTTAAGGTGTCCAGAAAAATTCGTGGACAGGACATAACTGTTCTGTCAGATTTTCTGGTTTTGCTTATTTTGCTGTTTTGCTTTACCAAACGCTGTTACCAGCGTTTCTAAACTATTTTTGTGGTTATATACTGTTATTGAAAACTTGGAACGATGCTTGTGAGTGTGTTTGATCATGTGGTGATTGCTTATGATTGTTGTGGCTTGAGCTTGTTGCATGGGTAGAGGGCTATCGCTTATCTGTAGTTGTTTCTCTCTAATCTTACCTGTGCTAAACCGCAGATGTCACGCCGCCGACCAGATGAGATGGCTCAGATCATGGCCGCTCAAGCACAACTGACCCAAGTGATGACACAATTCATGGCAACTCAGAACAACAACAACAACAACAACAACAACGGGAACAATCCGCCGCAGGGGAATGCTCTCACTAGGTTCTTGAGGCTGAGGCCAGCTAAGTTCTCCTCTGCACCTGAGCCCATGATTGCTCTCGACTGGCTTCGTTCTGTGAACAAGGACTTGGTGATCATTGGTTGCACTGATGCTGAGAAGGTGCGGTTTGCTGCCCACTTGCTGGAGGGATCAGCTGCCTCATGGTGGGATGCTTTCCAGATTACTCACCCACTGGAGACAGTTACCTGGGCTATGTTTGAGGAAGGATTCAGGACAAACCACGTATCTGCCGGGACCATGAGCCTGAAGAGGAAGGAGTTCCGCAACCTGCGCCAGACCAACCACACTGTGGCGGATTACATAGAGGAATTCAACAATCTCTCTCGCTATGCCCCTGAAGATGTGGACACTAATGCCAAGAGGAGGGAGAGGTTCCTGGATGGTCTCAGTGATGAGCTCTCACTTCAGCTATCTGTGGTTTATTGTCCGACATTTCAGGAACTGATGGACAAGGCTAGAATTCTGGAGGGGAAACAGCAGCAGGTGGAAAGGCGTAAGAGGAAGAGCAGCCATCACTCCTCAGGATCACACCACCGTGCTCGTACCTCCTATGATGGATACTCTGTATACTCTAAGCATGGCGGAGATGACCGTAACCACCGTGGAAGTAGTGGACATCGCCACGAGGGTCACAGGAGTGACAATCGCCACTGTGGAGGAAATGGTCACCACCATAATGGCCACCACCACAATGGCCACAAGAGCTACAACAGCAACTCTGGAAGGAACAATGGACACAACCGCTCTGGCAGGAGGGATCTCAGTGAAGTGGAATGCTTCAAGTGCAAGAAGATGGGGCACTATGCTGATAACTGCCCAGAGAAGAGGATTGAAGCAGGAAGCAAGCCCAATGCAAACCAGAAGGCGACGATCAACCATGTGAACGTCGAGGAGATTCAGAATGAACCAGAGCTGGTGGTTGGTAAGTTCCCAATCAATACCCACATCGCGTTTGTTCTTTTCGATACTGGTGCATCGCATACATTCATATCAAGGGCATTTGTGGATAAGTATAAGCTACCTACCGAGGCTCTTAGAGGATCTATTAGAGTAAGTTCCCCTGGGGGAGAGATGATAGCTAGTGCAACATGTCGAGGACTGACACTAGAAATTGGTGCTTATGCGTTTCCTGCGCACCCGGTTATACTAGAATCCCAGGGTCTAGATGTCATATTGGGCATGGACTGGATGTCGGAGCATCAGGGTCAGATAGATTGTGCTCAACGAGCAATTTCACTCACCACACCAAGGGGAGTAAGGATCAGATATAAGTCGCCTTTCAGGAGGCCAAGTTGAATTCTCTTAAGGGGGTTAGCCTAGAGGATGTGGCCGTAGTAAAGGAGTACCCCGATGTGTTTCCGGATGAGCTGCCAGGGATGCCACCTGACAGGGACGTGGAGTTTCTTATTGACTTGATGCCGGGAATAGGACCGATAGCCAAGAGGCCGTATAAGATGGATGTTGAGGAACTGAAGGAGTTAAAGAAGCAACTTAGGGAGCAATTGGACAAGGGATTTATTCAGCCCAGTTCATCATCTTGGGGCGCGCCTGTTCTATTCGTGGAGAAGAAGGACAGTAGTAAGAGATTGGTGGTTGACTACCGCTCACTTAATGAAGTGACTATCAAGAATAAATACCCATTGCCCAATATAAATGACCTGTTTGATCAGTTGGAAGGAGCAAAGGTGTTTTCCAAGATTGACTTAAGGTCGGGATATTTCCAATTGAAGATCCGTGAGGAAGACGTACCAAAGACCGCCTTCACCACTAGGTATGGGTTATATGAGTATACGGTTATGTCTTTTGGACTAACAAATGCCCCGGCATATTTTATGACCATGATGAACAAGGTATTCATGGAGTACTTGGATAAGTTCGTGGTGGTATTTATTGATGACATATTGATATACTCCAAGGATGATGCTGAACATGAGAAACACCTGCGACTAATTATGGATAAGCTGAGGGAGCACAAATTGTATGCCAAGTTTAGCAAGTGTGAGTTCTGGTTGAACACTGTTGGATTTCTTGGACACGTGGTGTCAGGTGAAGGGGTCGCAGTTGATCCAAGCAAGGTGGTGTCAGTTACAGAATGGGAGTCACCCAAGAATGTGGGAGATATCAGGAGCTTCTTAGGACTTGCTAGATATTACAGGAGGTTTATAGAGAACTTCTCCAAGATTGCAAAGCCAATGACTGAACTACTGAAGAAGGAGAAGAAGTTTGATTGGACCAAGGAGTGCGAGGCTAGTTTCCAGGAACTGAAGCAACGCCTGATGACCGCACCTATCCTGTGTTTGCCAGATATTCAGAAGGACTTCCAAGTGTATTGTGATGCCTCTCGTCAAGGGCTAGGTAGTGTATTAATGCAGGATGGAAGAGTAGTATCCTATGCCTCGCGCCAACTCAAACATCACGAGAGGAATTACCCCATGCATGATTTGGAATTAGCGTCGGTTGTGCACGCGCTCAAGGTATGGAGGCACTACCTGATGGGTAAGCATTGTGATGTGTTTACGGATCACAAGGGTCTGAAATACATATTCACTCAGAAGGAGCTGAATATGAGACAGAGGAGATGGCTGGAGCTCATAAAGGACTACGACATGAGTTTGCAATATCACCCAGGGAAGGCCAATGTTGTAGCGGATGCGCCGAGTCGCAAGGTTTATGCTAATGGCCTAACAGTGGGGGAGTTACCCGAGGATTTGTGTGAACAACTCAAGGACCTCAGGTTGGAGGTAGTATCCGAGGGATACTTGGCAACAATGGAAGTTAAGCCAACGCTTCTGGATGAGATTAGAGAAGCTCAAAAGAAGGATAGTGACCTGGAAGAGATAAGAGAGAACATACCCAAAGGCAAGGCTGAAGGATTTCGCGAGGATGATCAAGGGACGCTATGGTACAAGGACCGCTTGTGTGTGCCCAACGATCCGGAGATTAGGAAGCTGATATTTCAGGAAGCTCATAATTCGCCGTACTCTATACATCCAGGTAACATGAAGATGTACATGGATTTGAAGGAAAGGTTTTGGTGGGTTAACATGAAGCGAGAGATAGCAGAATATATTGCCCTATGTGATGTCTGTAGTAGAGTGAAGGCCGAGCACCAGAAGCCAGCGGGGTTACTACAACCATTACCGGTACCTGAATGGAAATGGGATAGAGTTGGAATGGACTTCATCACAGGGTTACCCAGGACCAAGTCAGGATATGATTCTATTTGGGTAGTGGTAGATCATTTGACCAAGGTAGCTCACTTTGTACCCGTGAAGACCACTTATACCAGTGCTAAGTTAGCCAAGATCTACATGAACAGAATTGTGTGCCTGCATGGAGTTCCTAAGAGCATTGTGTCAGATAGAGGCACCCAATTTACTTCTCACTTTTGGCGCCAGCTACATGAGTCGCTGGGAACAAGGTTGGAGTTTAGCACAGCTTTCCACCCCCAGACGGATGGTCAGACCGAGAGGGTGAATCCGATTTTGGAAGATATGTTGAGAGCCTGTGCTTTGGCTCATGGCGCTAGTTGGGATGAAAATTTACCTTATGCTGAGTTCTCCTACAACAACAGCTACCAATGCAGCATCAGGACGTCACCATTTGATGTACTATATGGTAAGAGGTGCAGAACACCATTGCTATGGGATGGTGTAGGTGAACGCCAACTGTTTGGACCAGATTTGATCAAGGATGCTGAAGAAAAGGTTAATTTGGTTCGGGACAGGTTGAAGGTAGCACAATCGAGACAGAAGAGCTATGCTGATTCTAAGCGCAAGGAAGTGACGTATGAGATTGGAGATCGAGCATATCTCAGAGTTTCGCCACTACGTGGAATTAAGAGGTTTGGAATTAAGGGCAAGTTGGCACCTCGGTTTATAGGACCCTACAAGATCCTGGCACGCAAAGGATAGGTTGCGTACCAGATGGAGATGCCAGAGGTTCTGTCCGCTGTTCATGACGTGTTCCATGTGTCTCAGCTGAAGAGATGTCACCTGGAGATGGTAAATACACCGTTGAGGGACACCGTGCCATTAGATGAGGTTCAGCTAGAGAGTGACCTGACCTATGAGGAGAAACCGGTCAAGATCTTGGAAACAGCGGAGAGGTCTACACGCAGCAAGACGATCAGGTTTTGCAAGGTGCAATGCAGCCATCACACCGAGGAGGAAGCCACCTAGGAGCGAGAGGATGACCTCCGAGAGGACCACCCGCACCTATTTGCTAGCCACGTCGAATCTCGAGGACGAGATTCATTTTAAGGGGGTTAGTCTTGTCACATCCCAAATTTTAGATTTGGCACTGCATACATACATGTCATTGCATCATGAGCATCTTTGTAAAAAGTTTCAGTTTTAAATGTTTTACCAAAACACCTCCTTTTTGCTAGTTCATCAATTTTGCAAGCCTATTATGGTTTTTACCTAGCATCTGCTTGTTTGACATTATATAGTCATTTCAGATGTTTGGTTGTATAGAGTTTTCAATTACGAACCCGTAGAAACTTGTTTCGCTTAATTCGGAGCTGTAGAATAAAAGTTAGACTAGTTTTAGTGTGGACTGTTTTTCAGTTTCAGAAAATTCAGAAAAGACAGCAGCTCGGAAAAGAATAAAAGAAAAGAAAAAAAAGTTTAAAGCGGGCAGCCCAGCCAGCGGACCGCCCGAGGCCCACCCGGGGCCCAGCTGGCGCCATGTCGAGCCAGCCAGCTGGCCTGGCCCGTCGCCTCAAGACCCCTTCTCTTTTTCCTTTTCTTTATGCTTTTCCTTTTTCCTTCCTTTTTTCCTGGCACTGGGGCCCGCTTGTCAGCTCCTTTAGCCTGAGCTGTTCGAGCTCAACACGGACTGTGCCTCCGTAAAAATCATCAATTCTCTACCAAATTCGGTTTCTACGCCAAATTTTCTCCCGGGGACTTATAGACCCTGAACCCCTCTACGAAAGCCCCCACTAAACCTAGCATATCGTGCCCCGCCGCCGCCGGAATTCGTTGCCGGAGTTGGAGCCGCCGCCGCCGCCGGAGGTCGCCGCCGGCCGCGCCGACCCTGCCCCTGCGACCGCCACCCCCGGCCGCATCCCCGCCGCCCCCTCGCCGACCCGCCGCCGCCGCCGGAGCGCCGCCGTCGCCGCCGCCGACTGCCACCGCCGCCGCAGTGCACTCCCAGCCGCCAGATCGCGTACCGACGGCCAGGATCGGCCGTTGACTGGCCGGTCAGCTGCTGACCGGTCAAAGCCAGTCAGCGCCGCGTCAGCCGGTCCCACGCGTCAGCGGGGAATATTCCCCCGGTTTTATCAGTTTTTATAAAAAGACAGAAACTTTGTTTAGCTTTAAAAATTCATAGGAAAAGATCTGCTGGGCCAAAAAATGCAAATAAGGTATCGTTGGATTCGCAAAATTGTGTAGAATTTTATTCTGCAATAATATCCCAGGTTTACTGTACGTATTTTCCTGAGATTGTAGAAAGGCTTAAAGTAGTATTTAATTCATAGAAAAAGTTCTGTAAACCTTTTTGGCGTAATTCCTTTTGGTCTAGACTCTAATTGGAGTTATCTATCCAGTAGTATTTTTGTCAAACTTGTATTGCACTGTTTACATCTTTGGTGCAATATTTTGGCTAAAGACCTATTAACTAGACCTCTTTTATGCATAAATTGTTTTCTTTGCATTAAATGTTTTCTCATGCATCATCCAGTAGTAGTATTGATCAGAGAACTTGAGCAAGCTACTAAAACTTTGTTAAAGTACTGTGCATGCGTTGTGTTGCATCTGTTGATCTCTATGTGTGGTTTGTTTATTGTTTGAATTGCTTTCGTGTAGATTGTGAGGATTGTAACCCGTGTGACTGTCCGGACTGTGCTTTTGACTCCGGAAACTACCAAGGCAAGTGGAGCTTCATAAATGTCCTATTTACTTTCTTTATGCATAGTAGCTTGTTTTGTTTTACAAGTATTATCCACTGCTATGCTATATCCTAATATGCCGTAGTCTATCTTGTTAGACGAGCTGTCGTGAGTAGCTGTGCTTAGCTATGCTTATGTAGACGAGGGTGGGATACACCATGGCAAAGATTGTTTTAAAAGAACGTGTTTGGAAAGTTTGAAAACAACTTAATTAATGAACTCTCTGGGTGGATTGGTAATTGCTTGGTTCGTGAATGCCGGGCCCATGTCTATGGTTTACCCGAGTAGCTCACTTGTGGATGGCCACCCAGGTTTCTGAGAAATGATTAGTGTCTTGATTTGGTAGCTTCCGTGTGCAACCATATGCCAGTGAGTTATGGGTGGCTGGATGGACTTAGTAGGTTGTGGCGACCCGAGCTCTTCGTATCCAGAGATGTAGTGAATGTGATAGGTTGGTACGGTGCGTGGATAGGCTTGGGGAGCTACCTACCGAATTGTCTCTTCTTGGACTTCTCCCTATCACGACTCAATATGCGTGTCGCGGTACAAGCGGGTCGACCAAGTCATATGGGTAAAGTGTGCAACCCCTGCAGGGTGTAAAACTAAGTGCTTAGCCGTGTCCCCGGTAATGGACGAATGAGTTGCTGAATTGTGGGTGCTATGACATGTTCTCCTTCATTCTAACTTGTAATTGCTAAAACTTGTGGTTAAAACTTAATTGGGTTGTTTGTTGAAGATAAAATGTTTCACAAATGATTTATAAAGATTAGGATAAAGTATTTTGCTGCTGCAACTAAGCCTGAACTTCACAAGCCAGATATGCATATAGTTATTAGTCTTGTTGTTCTCTCATTGTTCCACTTGCCAGTGCATTCCAAGTGCTGACCCTTCGGGGCTGTTACGTTTCATGTTGCAGGTTACTCTTCCGGTTACTCTGAGTAGTAGTGTTGGTTGCGACCCTCCACTCAACATTTTTGTTCGCCTGTGGCGTCTAATGGAGACTGGAGCTACTTTATTTATATTATCTATTTGCTACTTGCTTTTGTGCGAGCGTTATGCTTTGCTTGTAATAAATGCAATATTCTGGATCATACCGCTGTAATAATGATGCACTGTTAATTCTTTGATGTCTATCGATACTATGTTTGCCAATGAACCGATCCAGGGATTGGCGTGATACATAGAGGTGCAATCCTTGTGGGTTGTACCGTTTTACTCATTGTATGTAGCAGGTTCAGTATCATGCTCCACCTGCATAGCAGAAACCCACTTCAGACTCCGCTCCGCATCGGCCCAAGTCTCCGGCGACGGGCCTCGCTCCGCTCCGTCAGAAGTTGGCCTTTACTTTGTAGAATTTGGATCAACTTATAACAATACTTACCCATTTTACGGTATACTACTTGCTTGCTGTGTGCCGCGAGCTTACTTAGCTACCGTCACTTTTGTCCGATCTACTAGTTCTGTTTCTTCGGTTGCTTTCCTGTAGTTTTCACCTAATTCACCGAATACTTATCTAAGGCCTGCTGAATGCCATTGTTGATCCTGACCTGCTAGATTGTCAATAGAAAAACTTGGGGGGCGGTAATAATCACATCCATTCGTTTGCGCCCGCGCATATATAAACGCACTAAAAAGCTATCCAATTACAAAATAAAGGTATCCGTGAGAAAAAGAGAGGCGACAGCCGCCACAATCTACACATCCTCGCCGTCTACAACCGAGAATCGACGGGTCCCCGTCTCCTCTGGTTGCCGCTCAAGCGGCGGGAGGGGGTGAGGACCTCAGACCTACGCTCGGCGGCGTAAAAGGGTCCCTAAAGTTAGAGTTTGGTCAACTAATATCGTCATTATGGTGGCTATGCGGTGTTGTGCGGGACAAGAATAAGTTATACCCCCTCCTCTTCCACCTCGTCGACGACGATCCTGCTGCAGGCGTTGAGGAGGGCAGGAATTCGTCTGGTCGCTTCCATAGAGTGGTGGATCTCGTCCGGTCTACGCGTGTTCTAGATCTCGTACAGTCTACATGTGTTTTAGGTTTGGTGTTACAAGTTTCGGATCAATTCAAGGGTTCAATGGTGACGGCTTCAGCTCTGGGGCGCTGGTCCTTAGGGGCACGTGCACAAAGACTTCTCGACTGTCATCGACAACGCCAGGCTGGCTCCGGTAAGGGAGTGCTGACAACGGCGTGTCGACGACTTGCTCTAGCGGCAGTAGTGATCATTAGATGGTCCAATGACCTCGATGTAATTTTTATTATGTTTAGGGTCTATGTACGAACTCATGAAATAAATCCGAATCTTTTCCCTGCAAAAAAAATAAAAAATAAAGGTATCCAATTTTTTTTGAATGGTAAAGGCCCTTAGGGACCTGGAAACTACATTAACTAGATGATTCCCCGCGTGTTGCTGCGGGAAAATATGGTTGATCAATAGTACTTTAAATAAGAAACATGTGGAGTATAAATGGTGATGATCATTTTTTGTAAGGTGGCGGTATGAATAAAGTTAGCAGCCAGACATGTTTAAGAGTACATAGCTTATTAATGAGAAAACTCATTGGCATATATACTAAACAAAATAGAGAACCCATTGTGCACTAAAAGAGCTTATTAATTATATATACGACATAAAATACAATTGTAGGCGGTGCCGCAAATATATTGTGCATGGCATACTCTATATTTTAATAATCAATATTGAACCATCAGTACCTTCAAATGTAAAGAATATGAAATAAAGGAAAATGAATATATGTAAATGCCTAGTTGATACTGATTATCTTTCTCGGTCATTTTTAGTAGTCCTAGCCAACATGCAATACCGAGGAACAAATTTATTTAAATGTGAACTCAATGGATTGAAAGCAGAATACAGCAGAGAGCTGACCTTTTGTTTTTAATCGAAAGTGTAGAACAGATGGAGATAAAGGACGAAAACACAACAAAATGGCTACATGCAAGGAAAAAAGACCGCCCTTTAAATCACCGTACTGATATGTTCTATGCTTATGTTTCAATGCTTTCTCCTCTTACCTCTCGATTGATCTCTAGTATGAGGACAAAGTTGTAGAAAGGCATTGGAAAAAATAATACAGTTCATTATGGTGACTCTAGCTACAGCTAATTGTTTCTGGACCATATCTAAAAAGGCAGAATAATGTAAAGTAATTAGTTCTTCTAGCCCATATCACAAACTCTATTCTGAACAGAAGCCTTCGGAAATTATCGAGAAGGAAAAAGTTGTACCAAGTCACCAAGATGCATGCAGGAAATTTTAGAAGTATACATGAGTAAGATTATGAAATTGATAAGAAAAGATTAATTAGATATTTTAAAATTCAAGAGTCTTCAAACATAGATTCTCTTACTCGAAGAACCTAAAGACCGGTACAACAGCTTGCTTATTGATACCAGACCGAGAAAGCAACAATCATCAAGAGGATTAGAAAAATCAAATCTCAGATACTGATATAGAATCAAACCGGCCAATATTTCAGATAAATGAGTTGTAAGTAGACTGAACATAAGTGCCCACCTACCGCCAAAAAACATAACTCAACAAACCGCAAAATGGGTCAGTTATAACTTGATCGAAGTGCTTGTATGATCTTAACAGTTCACATGCTGAAAACTGCACCTGCAAACTCAGTAACGGTTCATATGATACACCAGCAATCAGTAATTTCATAGCCGCAAATCAGTAATTTCATAGCCGCAAATCGTTTTGCTTTTCCATCCAACAGATCATCCAAAGAAACCGAGAGAAGAACCTCTTCCACAAAGAGACAGAACACCATGAAAATTGTGCATTGCATCCTATTGACCTCATGTTCATCTCATCAAAAGATCAGCAACATGGAAATAAATACCGCCAGGTAGCTGCATGCCCTGCACATAGTAGTTACCCAAAAAACGCAGATGTGTCAACATAGAAATCAATAGACCAAACCGGCGATGGCGAGAAGCCGGAGTAGAGAATCTGTTATATACGGTCATACGGATGGCGGCCATTGAGATTGAGGTATGATCGATCGGCCAGGGAGCCCAACGCATGAGGATGAGGGAATGGAAGCAACGGACTGTCTATTCTACAAAGGGGACATTGAGGCGTTGGTATAAATTAGGAGGAGCGGTTGCAACACTTCATGTCGTACGATGGATGATATTTATACAAGCGGAGGATATTAAAGCGCACTGGTACATGATGTTTCCGTTACACACTGGGATGCGAGGCGTTGCCAAAACAACAATAATGAGATGCCATACGTGGAGGATATGAATACTGAGTGCTCATCCTGATGATAAACTACAGTTTGTATTGGTTTCTACTTGTACTTGTATCGGTATGGTATTGTATAAACCTACCTGTATACAACTCCCTCATGTACCTGTACTGTAAATCTCCTATATTAATACACGCCGACCCCTGAGAGGTGATCGTGCGATTCCCTACTATTCCCAAAACTCCCTTACGATTATATGGTATCAGAGCCAACCTAAATCCAATCTACTCCCGTCGTCGACTATGGCTACTTCCCCATCGATGACTAACACCGCCTCCAGTTCGCTCAGCGTCGCCTCCCTCATGTCGCCCAACTTTTCGGGCGCGTCTGTGATGGCAGGAGCTACTACGGCGACGGCTTCCGTGATCCCGCAGTCCCCGATCAGCCTTACAAACCAAATCACCATCAAGCTCAACCCGGATAACTACCTCTACTGGCGTACCCAGATCGTGCCAATCCTTCGAAGCAACCTTCTGTATGGTTTTGTTGACGGGACTCTTCCCTGTCCTCCGGCACACTTGCCCAATCCGGCGGCAACTAAAGAAGGTACTGAGCCTCCGTTCATCCCCAACCCGCAGAATTCAGCATGGCACCAGCAGGATCAAGCAATTCTGAGCGCCATCGTCTGCTCTCTTTCCGAGAGTGTGATCGGCATGGTCATGATGGTCACCTCCTCCAAGGATGCATGGGAGACCGTGCAAGCCAGCTTCTCATCCCAGTCTACCGCCAGATCGATGCAGCTTCGGGAGGCCCTGTCCAAGATGAAGAAACTTGATACAAGCATCCATGTCTTCTTCAACAAAGTGAAGGCCCTGTCCGATGTCCTCACATCCATTGGCCAACCGCTGCGATCAGAGGAGTTCACCGCTTACCTCATGAATGGTCTCGACAGCGATTATGATGCCATAGTTGCTCTCGTCGGGGCACGTGCAACCACTGATCCCATGCCAATTCGAGATATTTATGCCCAATTATTGAGTACCGAACAACGTGTTGAAGGGAGACGGGCTGAGCTGAGTACAGACATACACTCTGCCAACTACACATCCAGGTCGAGTGGTAATCGTCCATCTACACAGGGCTACCAGCCAGGTTTTCAGCCCTCGTTTCAGCGCAATGATCAGCGTCCTCAAGGGAAGCAGCAACAGTACCCTTTCAACAACAAACCCAGCGGTGATAACCGCAATGATGGGCGTCGTGGTCCGTCTCCTGGTACTACTCCGTTTGGCAGTGGCTCTCATCCCATATGTCAAATATGCGAGAAAGTTGGACACATTGCATCATGTTGTTTCAAGCGTTTCCAACGCAACTTTCTGGGTACCGGCAATGACAGACGATACATGGATAAACGGGTGGCTGCCTTCTCGGTCACACATGGATCCCAAGGCTATACATCATCCTACTCCATCGATCCCACTTGGTACGCTGATACAGGAGCCACCAATCATCTCACCAATGAGCTAGAGAAGCTCACTACCAAGGAGCAGTATCATGGCACGGACCATGTTCACACGGCCAACGGAGGAGGTATGCGCATTACTCATATTGGTCAATCTATTATTTCCACTTCTTCACATCCTTTGCACCTAAAAAACGTCCTTTACGTTCCATCTGTCACACGTAATCTCTTTTCTGTTAAGAAATTTGCTTTAGACAATAATATATTTTTTGAGTTTCACCCTTGGTATTTCTGTGTGTCAAGGATCGGGACTCAAGAGAGGTTCTTCTTAGAGGGGGATGTCGAGGTGGCCTCTATAATCTTGATGTTTCTTCGGTCAAGCAAGTTTTCAGCAGTGTCAAGGTGCCGCGTGAGACGTGGCACTCACGCTTAGGTCATCCAACTAGGCAGATTGTTCAACATGTCTTACATCGTCATGAACTTCCAGCAGTGTCCAATAAAAATAATATAATTTGTGATGCTTGTCAACAAGACAAGAGTTATCAATTGCCGTTTTCCTTGTCTACTAGAGTTACTACGTCACCACTAGAGATTATTTATTCCGATGTATGGATCCTGCCCATACTTCTGTTAGTGGTCATCAATTTTATGTCAGTTTTATCGATGCTTATAGTCGTTTTACATGGCTCTATCTTCTCAAAAATAAGTCTGATGTGTTCCAAATATGTCTTCAGTTTCAGCAGCATGTTGAACGTAATAAGAAAATTCTATATGTTCAAACCGATTGGGGTGGTGAGTATCACAAGTTAAATAATTTTTTCACCGATATTGGTATTTCTCATCGTGTTTCTTGTCCCCATACTTACCAACAAAATGGTATCGCTGAACGCAAACACCGTCATATTGTAGAGACTGGTCTTATACTTCTGGCACATGCTTCTGTACCCTATCTTTTTGGAGTGATGCTTTCTCAACTGCGTGTTTTCTAATTAATCGGCTTCCTAGTCGTGTTATTTCCATGCAAACTCCGCTTGAACGTCTCTTAGGAGAAGTACCCGATTATACTTTTTTAAAGGTGTTTGGGTGTGCTTGTTGGCCATATCTCCGTCCGTATAATAAACGCAAACTTGAGTTTAGATTAAAAAATGTGTCTTTTTTGGTTATAGCTCCATCTATAAGGGTTACAAATGTCTCCATGTTCTGACTAATCGAGTCTATATTTTTGAGATGTCATCTTTGATAAAAATATTTTCTTTGTTTTCTCGCAAGATATCGGATTCCACACTGCCTTCCTCGGCCAATCCTTTACACTCTGACCAATTTGATGATGTTGCACATACGCCTCTTCTTTTGGCTAACCATGGTACAGGTTCGGGGTGTGGTGTTCGGTTGGAGCTCCTATATGATCCTCTGCCTGATACTGTGATGTGGACGTTGATCACGTTGAGCTCCGTGATGTTAATCCCAACGGTAATATGCACGGCCATGCAGACTCAGTCTTGCCCGGTTCCGTACACGGTGGTGCAGCTACTCCTTTGCCCAGTAGTCCTGCTACCTCACGAAGCGGTCCAGCTACTCCTTCGCCCGGTGGTCTAGCTCTGGATTTGTGCTCTCCTGGCTCGGCCCAGTCCACGACCGATCCAGTCTCGCCAGCTACCGCATCAACTGGGAGTCTGGGACGCATGTTCACAGTCCCGGTACTGCTTCTCCAGCGCCAGTTGTTCGTGGTGTTACGACTAGACTGCAGAAAGGAATTCGACATCCTAAAACAAGGACCGATGGTACAGTTGCATGGACAGCTACTCGATCTGTTGATCTTCTTCGGACTGAGCCGCGTAATTATTGTGATGCTATGGCCTGTCCGCACTGGCGTGAAGCTGGAGACTGAATTCGCCCTCCGGTATCAGGAGTGAACGTAATTGACTCGAAGTGGGTTTTCAAAATCAAGCTCAAATCTGATGGTTCCATTGAGAGATACAAAGCAACGTTTGATGGCTAAAGGGTTTAAACAATGATATGGTCTTAACTATGAAGATACATTTAGTCCCGTGGTTAAACCAACTACTATTCGCTTATTGTTGTCCATGGCTCTTACTCATGGTTGGCATCTTCGACAACTTGACATACAAAATGCATTCTTACATGGTGTTCTCGAGGAAGAGGTTTTCATGCATCAGCCTCATGGGTTTGAGGACTCTCGTCAACCAGACTATTTATGTCGACTTGATAAGGCATTCTACGGTCTGAAGCAGGCACCACGTGCATGGCATGCACGCCTTAGTACCGTTCTTGTTGCTCTTGGCTTTACACCATCTACTGTTGATACTTCGCTTTTCATCTTGCGGCGTACTGATCTCATGGTATACTTACTTGTTTATGTGGACGACATCATTGTGGTTAGTTCTACGGCCTCTGCTCCGGATCGTCTTGTTCATCAGCTACGTGAGTATTTTGCGGTCAAGGACCTTGGCCCTCTACACTATTTTCTTGGCATTGAGGTACATCGATTGGGTCATGGGAGTCTTCTTTTGAGTCAACGCAAGTATGCTTCTGAACTTCTACAACGTGCTGGTCTTCTCAATTGCACTCCTGCTACTACTCCAATGGTTTACTCAGATAAGCTCTCTGCTTTAGATGGTAATTCACTTGATGCGGCTGAGTCTACTCGATATTGTAGTATTGTGGGAGGGTTACAGTATCTAACCATGACACGTCCTAATATGGCTTTTGCGGTTAACAAGGTTTGCCAATATTTACATGCCTCCACATGCACCCATTGGACCGCTGTTAAGAAAATTTTGCGTTATGTTAAGGCTACTCTTTCTCATGGTCTCTTGCTGCGCCCTGCTACTAGATCATCTAATCTTCTGTCTGCGTTCTCTGATGCTGATTGGGCTGACAGTGCTGATGATCGTCGATCCAAGGGGGGCTATGCCATTTTCTATGGAGGAAACTTGATTGCATGGAGTGCTCGTAAACAGGTTACAATGTCTCGTTCCAGTACAAAGTTTGAATATAAGGCACTAGCCAATGCGACTGCTGAGCTTATATGGGTACAAGCTCTTCTTGCTGAACTTGGAGTTTCTCAGACTAGTCCACCTGTTCTTTGGTGTCATAATATTGGAGCTACTTTTCTATCATCCAACCCGGTTTTCCATGTTCGTACCAAGCACATTGAAGTGGATTTTCACTTTGTTCGAGAACGGGTTGCTCAGAAATTGCTTCAGATACGATTTATTTCTTCCAAGGATCAACTAGCGGACATATTCACTAAGCCTCTCCCATTACCATTATTTCGAGCTTGTGTGCGCAATCTCAACCTTGGATCGGCTGAGATTGAGGGAGGGTGATGATAAACTACAGTTTGTATTGGTTTCTACTTGTACTTGTATCGGTATGGTATTGTATAAACCTACCTGTATACAACTCCCTCATGTACCTATACTGTAAATCTCCTATTTAATACACGCTGACCCTGAGAGGTGATCGTGCGATTCCCTACTATTCTCAAAACTCTCTTACGATTATACATCCGTCAAAGAAAATTTATGGTGCAGAACTGTGTGCAGAATTTCCTTTTGCCGAGTTGAAAGAATTGCTTGTATGGATGCAAGGGAAGTGGTTGGTGGCTACGGAATGAAAGGAAAAGGATAAAAAATATTATCTTTGAAAAGTGACGTGGCTATTGGAGTGGGCCTAATGATGTGGCATAGCTGCATGTCAAGTGTGACGTGGCTATTGGAGTGGGCCTAATGATGTGGCATAGCTGCATGTTAAGAGAAATATGTTAGTGGGGATGATCTTCTTAGTTATATAGGATAAGACGGTGGGTACAATTTTACAGAAAGAACCTGAGCGGTACCCTCTATGTACACACAAGTCCTTGATATTACAAATCGCACCCCAGAAGAAATCGCGCCGGCCCGCTGGACGCAACCGAGTCCTTGATCTCTACCGTCGTGCCACCAGATGCGACCGCTCCAGATGCCACTGGGGACGGAACCACTTGGGACGCCGGAGACACCGGATTCCACCACATATGAGCCGAAGAGGATCCTCGCTCCGAGGATGAACATGCTCAACTCCACCTTGTCGAGCGCAGCAAGACGAATCTTGTGGCCGAAGATAGCGACGGCGCCCCGCCGCTTTCAGATTGATGTAGAGTGCACAGCTTCCAACCGCATCCGGAACCACCACCAAAATCCAGCCGCGAGGATGTCGATCTCCCCCCTCTCCCTCGCCGCCATGGTCGGCCAAGAGGTTGAGATCGACAACCATGCCATAGTGAAGATGGTGAAGGCACTTATTCAGGAAGCCAACCACCGAGAAGCAACTCTCCATCCTCTTCCATGGGGGCTCGATGAAGGAGCTCGATAGTACTCTGCCGGTGTCGCGCCCGGGCACCCTAGCAGGAAAACCATCCTAGCTTCCTCCCCACCAGTGCCCCGTCCACCTCCCAACCCCTGCCCCTCGCCGCCATGGCCGGCTTGCAAAGAGGGAAGAAGGAGAGGGGGAACGCCAAGAAGGAAGGAGGCCATGACCTTATTTGGGGAGAAAACAACAACGTACCGCGCGGCCGCCGCCTCCGACCGCCGGACCTCACCGCCGCCGCAGGACCATCACCGGGAGCACCAAGACCGGTCGAACTCCGGCGCCCACTCCCAAAACACGACATCTCTTCAGACAACCTACTGCTAAACCTAGGATCTACATCGGTGCCGCCCCTCCGCCATCTCCAGCCAACAAAGCGGTCGGAGACAGCTCGGGATTAGCCGGTCGCCACCAGTCAACGCTCGGGCGCGGGGGAGGGGGAGGGGAGGAGGAGAGGATAAGGCTTTGGACGCAGGTGAGGTCCTAGAGCGACTGATCTCTTCTTTAAAGGTATCCAATTTGTCCGTCATTATTCAAAATACATTCCTATGTTGAGTACATGCTGTTAACGATATTAATGGAACCGCAGATAAGTTTAAAACATCACTTACAGAGTTAACTTAAACCAGCAAAAGACATGCCCCAAACATATATATAAGATCATATGGGAAAATTATAGGATTTACGCATAGAAAGTTCTTTCATGGACGAATTAGGATACAAAGTTCTTTCAAGTACATGTGCAATTTTATTTCTTCATTAAAGAATTCTTATAAGTTGGAAACTTGTGATCATGATTACCAGTCTTCTGCTTTGTTATAGAATATCTTCAAAGATAGAATATGATGTTCAAACCAACCACAAATACACTTCAACCTGCAGGATAATTTTAATGAACAAACTGGCTCCACTCATCTAGAGGCACCATTTACCAAGGTGGGAATTCATAGTGTTCTAGCATCATCGCCCTCCGAAAAAACCCAAGGCCAGATAGTTTTAATGGGCCCTTATTAGAAAAAGTGTGGCAACAAGGCAAATCCGGCAGGAACTGAAGGCCACCAATCCCGACCGATCGCGCGGCACGGACGTCGAAAGCTTCGGCGCTGGGCATATTCATTAGCCGAGTTTCTTTATAAGATACTAGTTGGTTCACCCCGGGTCGAGCAGTTAATTAGTCACAAGTAGGCATTTTCCTAGTACTTTTGAGGTCAGTCCTTCCCATTGTACAAGTTTTAGCCCAAATTGAGTCTTTTTTCTTTTTGCTAATAATCAGGGACTCTCCTGGCAAAGAATCTGAACGATCTGAGTTCTTTTCAGAGAAAGAAGAAGATGCAAGGCGAGCTTTTTAGACATTTTTTTAGTGATAATAGATCTCTATGACGGTAATATTTCTTTGCTAAGCATCAAACGTTCCTCTGCAGACCTTGTTTCCAAAAGAGACAATTTTATGATGGGTTCGGATTAGAGGCTTACATGCGGATGATCATCTTTAATTTGACTCGCATACGTATGTATATTATTGAGTGTCATGAACTGTAATGTGACATTTGTACTCCCTTTGCCTGAAATTTAAGACAGACTTGATTTTGCTGGTCTTTCACGTATAACTTTGGCTATGACTCTTATAATATGTCTACATATAGTTAGCATAAATACATAAAATATAAGTATCCAATGAGATAGATATAACAATACCATTTGTGCATGTCCAACAAATATACATACTTTCGTATATAATGGCCATTTGGCCAATGTCCTGGATCAGAAGTCTCTGCAAAGTGAAGCACACCTCACATTTTGGAATGGGCGAAGTGGTGATATCGTAATAGAATGCTAGTTAGTTGGCCCTATTATGTCTTTCTCGACCAAGTCTTTCGTTATCGGAGCCCTAGGTGACCCGGAGGCGTCCCCCACGCCACCCTGCAGAACCCACCTACACTTCGCCCCCAGCCCTTATTGCCGTAGGAGGAGGCCGTCCACGGAAACAGCGGCGGCGAGGACTCTCCTTCGGTAATTTACCCCTAAATCTAAGATTGTCGTGTTCATCGCATCATGAAGACAATCATGAAGATTTCACTAACGTTGTACTCCCTCCGTTCCAAACTATAAGATGTTTTAGCTTTTGTGAACTGAATGTATCTAGACATATTTTAGTGTGTAGGTTTACTCCGAATCTACACACTAAAAGGTGTCTAGATATATTCGTTTCACAAAAGCTAAAACATCTTAATTTATGGAACGAAGGGAGTATATAGGAACACCTAATGTTCAGGGTGCATATATATGCTTGAAACAACTTTTGGCATCATTAATAACAATCTGTTATATACAACATATGACTGAGCAGCACTCATCATAAGTACTCAAGGCACAACAAATTGGTGTACTTCCGGAAAACTAGCTGCATCCATAAACATTGATGCTAGCAACCAATGTAGTAATCATAATCACACTACAGGTGGTGGTATTTTATTTAAAAGTAAAATAGCAATTTAAAACTTAAAAACTAGATATAAACGCTCTAAATTTATGCAAAACTAGAATGGTGCTAAAAAAACAGAAGGTTTGCAAACCGAGAGTTATGCAGATCTAGTTGGTGTCTTGGGCATCTCTCAAGATTATGGTCATGATAATTCTTGCATGATTCCTTGATTGATGTTCCTTCCTTCTGTGTGAAAAAACTTCACCACAAAAATTTCTCTCACTTTTTTCTGCAGGGGTGATGTTAGTGGCATAAATATAAAATCCTTGTTGTCATAAAACCCCCCAATGAAATTTTGTTTCCAATATTGAGAGATTTTGTTGAGTGACTAACCTCAAAAAAGTATCAAAAAACTAAAAAATAATCAATTCCAAATTGAAAGAAACCACTTTTGCATCAAAAGACACGATCTATCCAAAAACAGCCGCTGAAAACATAATTTTTAAGGCCGCTTAGGAACGTCAAAAAATTAAGCCAACCTTTTTGCATATAGAGGAGTAAAAGGTGTAATTCGAGTATGAATTGCATTATTAGAAGATTCCATAATTTTTCTAAAATCATCATCAATAGAATAAAATTGGTTCATCTATACTACTAATATTCACCGCATGGTGTCTAACACTTAATAATTTCTACTTGTTCAATCGAAACAAGCTTATTACTCCGCCCACCAATTTAGAGAAGCATATAGGTATTTACCTGCCAAGGAAGCGAAAAGTGTCATTGGTATGTGGGCACTAGTGCTTATTATTTTTTTAAAATTGAAACTTTTACATTTTGTTCTCTAATTTTTTTTGAAAAAGCAAAATTAGCTAGATACATACATCCAGAAATTATGCTGGAAAATTCGTTTCAAAATATGTTGTATTTTAGGCTACACAAAAAAGACAAATTATTGACAGAAAATATGTATTTCTAGTCTTATTCACTGTCAAGAATTTAGTTTTATGCCTAAAATAAAAAAATGATAAAATTTCTCACAAATATATGAAACATGTACATATTATTCCTGAGATTTCTTAAATTTTCTTAAACTTAAAAGTATTATTTTTTATTATTTTCAAAAGGAAAGGAACACCGGTGTCCACGTGCACCAAATCTGTGTTCGGAAGAGGCTATTCTGTACTCATGAGTAACCAGCGTCGTTCCTTTTCTTTTGCATATATAAAATCTTGACCCATCGTCCACGCCAATCCCTCTTCGCATTACACAGACAGGAAGGCCGTGTCACAAGCGTATCACACCGTGATAAATTTGAAGGGTCCAAAATCGTGCAAGATGTTTGCTATAGTAGCTTGTTTCCTGTGTCGGAAAAAGGAAAATAAAAAATGTGAACTTTGCGACGTGACCACCGACTCTATTTCTATTATACAGAGCAAGAGAAAGAAAACGATCTTATCGCAGGAAAATCCAGTTAGTGAGTGGAGATGCAGCAGTCACTCGCTACTGGCATAATACACAAGGACTCACACGTAAACTTATTTTCCACATGCATCTGAACGGAGGGGAAGCGGCCATGAACAGTATCAGTGCGACGCAATGATGGTTGTCAGACGCACATATGCCGATCGTCCCGCCATCATGATCTTCGATTGGTAGTCTAGCAGTTCGGGGGCAGATCAGTGATAACTGAATAACGCCAAACAAGGGACCACCCTCTAGCTAGGAGAGTCTGTTGTTTTTCTTAAAAAAAAAGGGACCATCCCCTAACTGACGGCTGATTACCGTCGCACATGTTTCTCCCTCTCGGTCGCGTGGTGTAGCGGAATCGTGTAGACATTCCGCTGTCCGGACGTGTCGCTGAGATTTTTTGGCGTCATTGCCGAGCGGCTCACTAGTCGACACTACTAAAGTGACACGTGCAAAGAACGTTTTGATACATAAAATTTAGATGAGAAAATTTCTTATTTGACACTATTTTTCAATATAATTTTTTATTTGATACTGAATTTTTTTCACTTCCTTATATGACCACTTATGTAATTTTTTTATCTTACATGAGCTAACGGGGTTAACAAGGGACCTACAAAGACCTTTTTGTCTCTGGTACATAATATGACAAAATTATAAGAAATGTTGTTGTACGGAAAAATTAACAAAACTCTAAATGGGCTTTAGACTATATACTGACCCAAACGTGATTTTGTGTAAGTTAATTCTTAACAGAAAAGTTAACAAAATCGGTTTCCCTTAGTGGTTGTTTGGATAGCGTGGATTAGCCACCGGATTTTGGAAACGAGTTTTCCACTGATTTTTAGAAAAACTAGTTTTAATAACTTTTCCGTTAAGATTCAGTTTACGGGAAATCGTGTTTAGGCCATTAGGAAAGTCCAATACCAAATTTATTATACTGTTCCTTAGTTCATTACTTCTGTGAGCTCGACATGAACAGCAAATATAGAGACTTAACTTTCGCCATTGTTTCGTGTTTGCTGTTGAGTACCTTGTCGTTCAGCTCGGCCAATGCTAGCACCGGCGGAACGGTCAACAGCGGATCGAGTCGGAGACCAGGACGCCGCCGGCCGACTGCGTCGACGACCTAGGACGCCGCACTTGCTCCTCCTTGGCACGACCCAGGCTCCTACCGGCAACCTCTGCTGCTCGAGCTCGACGGTAGGTTGCCGTCCCTCGACGACCAGGCTTCGACCAGATGACCACTACAACTAAGATCAACGAGGTCGCGGCTCCATCTCTGCCGATGATTGAACATGCCGATAACCGGAGTTCTTGTCTACTAGTCGGCGCCGGCTTCGTTAAAAAAAAGCCGGGACAAAACGTGATTAATACATCACATGCTGATTAATTAGCAAATGCGCCGCTCGGTTAAAAATAAGCAATACGCACGAGGGAAGAATCCCGTCGTGCGTGTTAGACAGGAACGAGTCAAACAATTGAAACAGAGGCTTTAGGTCCGGCTGTAAAAAAATTAACAAAACCTTTTAATGGAACTGACGGTAGTGTCATATAAGGCAAAAAATTTCACAAGTGGTCATATAAGGAAGTAAAAAGTTTTTAGTATCAAATAAGAAACCATATTGGGAAGTAGTGTCAAATAAGCAATTTTCTCAATTTGGATATGTTTCAGGCAAAAAAAAAAAGCATGATCTTTCATCACAATTTAGGACATGGATAACAAAGTGCAATGGCTCACTTTGATAATATCTCTTGTTTAGTTAATGATTTAACATTCATTTGAAGTTAAGTCTATATTTTTATTCCATAGGCGAAAAAAGTTCGTAAAATGTCTATCAGAAAATGGATTACATCAAAGTCGAAAAAAATACACTAAGTACAAAATGCCTTGCAAGGAGAAGTTCCAAAACCCCTGGCACGAAGACATGTAGCTCTGCAACTCACGAATTAGCTAGCACCCACTGATCACTGATCCTGGCTATCCAGCCAAAGGTGAACCACTAACTGACATAGGTCTCAATCACCACTCTCTGATAGCCCATCTTGGACGAACAACATCGATATTTCTGTATGCCAGGATCTCAGTGGTAGATAGACCAGTGATGTTATCATATGGAGGTTGTTGCTTGAAATCTTCCAACATAGTCACACACAATCATCCCCGCATCAGCAACTCCCCTGGCCAAATCAAGAGCATCTTCACTGTTTATTTTCATCCAGCTTTCAGATGGTGAACTGCACTTAGCCTTCACTTTCTAGTTGCTACTCACTGGCAGCACTCTTAGCAAGAAATTACAAAGCACACACAAACTCGTTAAGAATCTCCATGGATTCTAGTGGGTACTCAAACTATGTGCATTCCTCCCATCAACTTTCATAAAGATTAGGCATTTCGTCGACGAATAAAAGTGAGAAATCCATGGTGTGCAATAGTTGTTAAACTTGCTCGGGGAAGCATCAAAGTTTCAGATATGAATATGAAGTGAGTTAGATTACATTGCCACCCAATAGTACCTCTAATTGTGTTAGGATTAATTACTTGATGCTCACCACTAAACACATGCCTGGTTCTACACAAAAGCCAGAAGACTTAGCAATTATAATCACTCTGCTGGAACCAATTCACACAAAATACAGTCATCTAGAGGACTTCTGCAGGTTTGCCAAAATATTCAATCGAGATATCACCATATGTTTGTTACTACATGTTAATTTTAATGTATTTTAAAATTCTACATTTTTTTGCACCTTATGTGGAGGTAGCGGTACCTAGCCTTCTGCAGCTCGTAGAAGAGTAATCACAACACGCCCGCATCCGGGCGACTTCTTTTTAGCTTGTGATTATAGATAAGCTAGCTTTTGCCAGATTGCAGGAAAAAAGTTGTGGTGGGGAGAATCTCACATAATCTGGTTTCTCCCATTCTTTTTGGCTTCTAGACATTTGGCTTGTTCGATGTGTTGAGTTGTGAAATGTCTGTAACGGCCCTAGAATTCATCTGTTATCTAAATAAGTGAATAATACAATATATAGCAGTATGGTAGGAATTACTACTCCCTTCGATCCATATTTATAGCCTCAATTTTGGCTAAATACGAATACATCTAGTCTACATATTTGACTACATAAATACGAATCTAGATAAAATTGAGCCGTAAAAATTAGATATAATTAGCTATTAAAGTAACTGCAGTGAATAATACCATATGTGTAGGAGAGACGTTTGTTCTACATAATTAGCTCACGTATAGAATTAGCGCACATACTTTAGATCCATCGATCTCAAAGCCACCACCGACATGACGCGGGCATGTGAACTGAAGGACGAGGACACAGTACTTGGATGTGCACGTACGTGGCCTCGCAAGTGAACGCCCGGGCGTCGGTGCGGCACGCGGATGCGGTGGCGGCTGGGCCAGGCGGTAGCATTTTTGTGTAAATACATGCACGCGTAGGGGCAGCTAGCGGTACATGTTCGTTCTATCGCGGAGAATTCCGGGAAGCTGGACAGAAGCAGGGTTTTTACTAGAACTCCACACCCCTTTTATTCAAATATCAACAAAATTTACAGGGATGTTTACACCATCAGGTGGTTGCACAAACCACACATATCTTCTTTCCGGCAAAGTAGAAGCAAACCTTGCCAGGCGATGCGCTTCTCCATTCAACTCCCTGCCCTCATGACTGCCCTCATGAACTGCGGTGACCCAGCATACCACTGCATGATGTAGTACACTATAGTTATTGACATAACACCAATAAAATACCGTTCACTAGTATTACAACTCTCAGAGTGGTACAACAGAAACATAATAGGTCCAAGACATGACTATAGATTACAACTCGACTCTTTACAAAAGATTCAGAGAACACTCTAGGTTAAAGAGGAAGAAATCAACTTCTTACAAACAAGAACCAGAAATAATAACTCAGACCTATTTGGCCAATAAGACTAGCATCTAAACTATCTGCCTTGCAATTGCTACTAATGCAATGCTCTACAGAAGTAGGTTTTATGGCTAGAGTATCTACTCCTATCTAATCAAGAACTTCGTCTGCACTTCGTGTTGGAAATATGCCCTAGAGACAAATAGTAGTAAGGACTATTATCATTTTTCATATAGTTTATGATTAAGTTTTGTATCATGCTATAACTGTATTGAGTGGAAACATCAATACACGTGTGATACACAAACAATCAGGGGTTCCCAGTGAAACTCTAGTCACTGGTTCATTGGTCAACAGATGATCATGTTTCCTGATCATGTGGCATTTATGCCAGTTGAAAATGGAGTCATCTCATTCCGAGAATCAGATGATGAACCAATACCCAACATAAACATCATGACCCGATCATGTCACGAAGTTCAAGTTACGATGATTAAAAATGGATCCTCGTAGACTATTCCTTAGACCGTGAGGCTATATCAATCACTGTCTCTCGAGAGTGCTTAGATAGCATCAAACGCCACTTGGTAATACAGTGGTTATAAAGGTGTGTTCAGGTACTCGGAGGAAACTGTAGAGGCAATATATGTCAAGAGCGGGATTTGTCCGTCCATGTGACTGGAAGATACTCAAAGGGCCCACTCGGAGAAGTTATATCCAATAGCTGCGCAGCGTGTGATTTGATCACGGGGATATCGCTTGTCGGAACGAGTCAAGTAGCATTGTTCGGTAACGAGATTGAACACGACATGGTGAGGTCATTGATCAGATCTCGGGCAATGCAAGTATTGAGAGACAAAGGGAATAAGACACGACTGTCCCGGTTCAAACGACGAAAGATCTTCGTGGAACGCACAGGGGTCACATGGCCATCCAGGTTCCTCTGTCGATCATTGGTACGGGAGTGTCCCGACCATGTCTGGAGTGTTCTCGAACCGTGGGGTATCACACTTAAGGTCTTGATGATGCTTAGAGAGTGTTTATAGGATCGGTAGAATCACCGAAGAATAGCAGAGAGAAAACCGGAAGGGTTTCGGTAAGTCCGGAGGATGTCCGGAGTGGAGGTGGAAGTGTTCCATAACCACGAAGGTTGAATAATATGTGAATGAATGTTAAATATTGATTTAATCATTTATTCATAATTATTTAATAAATAGAAAAATCAATTTAAATGGTCAAAGACTTAATGGGCCAATTCCCGGAGGGGAGACGACCCATTAGGGAAAGGAGAGAGGAAGAAGGGGCCAAGGGGGTGGCCGTCGCCCTAGTGGGCCAGCCCCCCCCACACGGGGCCCATGGGGTGGCCGGCGGTGCCACCCCTCCCCCCTCCTCTCCTTTAGTCCCACCCCGGGACTTTGAGGGAGGTAGTACCTCCCCTCCCCTATATATAGTGGGGGTATTTGGACAAATAAAATACACCAATAATCAATAAAGGTCTTCTCACTTTTGGGAGGACCTCTAATTGATATTTTCTCTCTCCCTCTCTCTCTCGTGACTGTGGTCCCAAGTCTGGACTGTGCGAACGAGAGACATCTTCACCGCGGAGCGCCATCGCGCTGCGGGATTCGGGATTCGGATCCGGGAGATCTACTTCCGCAACTGCTGCTGGATAGCGATTTCGGGAGTCATTGTCAGGCACCAGACGTGTGTAACTCCCCGCGAGGTGTCGCACTTGAGGCACTCAAGTCGTTGGAGCCAAAGGAGCGCGAGGACTTCATCACGACCTTGAGGTCGGCTTCGGCTCGTCTACATCAACCACGCTCTCCTGAGCATTGAAAACGCTTTTCGGTTTTCAAGGGTAAGTTCGCGAAAATCCCCTCCCGTTACTGTATTACTAATAGATAGGTCCTGGCAGCTTCATGGGTTCAGGGGCGTAGGGTAAAATTTTATTGTTTTCATACGCAGAACCCCTACAGTGGTATCAGAGCTAGATCTATGCGTAGTAATGCTAGTACAGGTAGAACACACGAGATGTAGCGTGTGGGTGTTGATCTTTTAGTTGTTACCCTCCCACGTGTACTTGTGTATACCACAGTAATGCTTGATGAAGCGGCCCCCAACTGACTTTACACGTTCATTCACGAGACTGGTCCACGCTTGACATACGACTTGTACCGTATAAAGTGGCTTAGGGGTGTCTGTCTCTCTCGCATTAGTTGGTATACCATTTGCAACGGAGGGCCCCAAAAGGGGTGTAGTAGAGACAACTACTTGATCAACGTTGTGCTGAAAGTTCGTAGGTAAGAACGGTTCTTGTGCGAAATCCCATTCAGCCACGTAAAACATGCAAAGATAAAGTAGATGCGTCTAACTTTGTTTTGCAGGGGGCGTTGCTTTGTGATATGGTTGTGGCAAAGGTAAAGTGATTACCTTTTGTTACGTAGTAGTAGATAGTCATGGAGGTGATGGACTACCACGCCGGAATGACACCGGTGCCCTGGTGTCTACGGCGCCGGAACCCTGGCGCCGGAATCCGGTGACGACGGATGGAGATCATGACGTGAAGGATCATATCACATCGCATTTACATTCAATGTTATTGTTTGTATATATTATTGTGTGCTAGTATTAAATACTCGACGGTAGCCTAATAAGATGATTGCTGTTAAAATTACCAACAATTGTGTTCCCCCTTAGTGTGCACCACCAAGAAAGTTCTTCGGTATGAGGCGATCCATGGTACATGCATGGGTATTAGACATATCTATGTTCGCATACAGTGGGTGTAAGCCATGTTGCATAGCAAATACACTAAGGTTGAGTTGGCGAGCCTAGCATGTGCAGACATGGCCTCGGAATGCAGATGGTCGAAAGATCGAGCACGAGTCGCATGAATGATGTGACTGACGTTTAGCTTCCACCCTTGAACCCACATTGATGGCCATGATGATCGGGGGAGATGTGGCTGATAGGGGTCGTGTTATCACTAGGAACCCTTGTGGGGATAGGTGTTTCTGAGTGGAGTTATTATTAACTCATTTAATTATAAACTTAGTCAAAATACCTTTTGCAATTATAAATGTAGAGATGGCTCACCGTGAAGCTTACTTTGTCACTGAGGAATGGGTAAAGGGTGAGAAACTTAGACTTGATGGATCCAACTTCCCTAGTTGGCTTGTACGCCTGAATGATCTCCTTACTAGGAATCATGTGGTAGACTACATACGCCGCACGATGCATTTGACTGAGCCAGACCACTATGAGACCACACAAGAGCTGGCAGACCGCTACTATCGTCAAGAAATGTCCACCTACATTTAGATAATAATGCGTTACGGGATGGTGGATGAACTACATCTGCTCATGGATGATCTTGATCCATATTCAATGGTGGATCAACTGAGAGCAGAGTTCATAGGCCATGTGCGCATGTGGAAGCACGAGCTGCTTGGAGAGTTCCTTTCCATACAGATGCAGGAGCATACATGTCTGAAGGGTCACTTGGAGCGCATGCTTGATGCACACATGAGACTGGTTTACTTCGTGGATTACTGGATGGATGATCCATTTGCGATAGGCGTACTGCTTCGATCGTTGCCTCCCAGCTACGAAGGACATGTCTAGAGTAGCATCATGAGTGGTGATACGGAAACATTAGATTTCCAGGAGTTCATATTACGTTTCAGGAACGTAAAGGTTGAACCAGTCACCGGAGAGGTCATCGATGATAAAGGTATATATTTGATATATAATTTTATAAATGTTATAATCTTGCAAACACATTGGCAGTGTTAAGTATATTTGATACTTGTTCTGTTTTGCTGAAAACGGGTCCTTCTGCATGAGAGGTGCTTGCTAGAGAGGAGGTGACGTTGCGTGTTGATGGCGAGCATGATGATGATGGCCAACGACACTCTCCCTCGACATTTATCGTTTAGTTTATGTTTTAGGATGATTATTGTAATCAAAAGATTGTGAACTTCTTTAGTGTGTCTCACACTTTGTGAGACGGTTATTCATATGAGTTTGTAACAAATAGTTTCTACTTTTATGAATGATTTCTATTCGTGGTCATATCTTGTTTGATTATACATGAATTATCCTTGTTGTTTGAAACTAATTGATAATGTGTGAACATTTGTAAAATATTGAAATGCCTTGAAAAATACCCAATTAATGATATTTCATTAATGAATGAAACCATTGTTTAAATTCAAAGTTATGTGATAATATGTGAAAGTCATTCGATTTCTTGTCACATATAAATCATGCCTAAGTTCGGCAAAATAACTTGAACACCGTGTATTGCTTGAATACAAAGTGTTTAATGATTTGTTAAAAATAAATACATATTCGATGTATTGTGTTTTAACGAAAATGGTAATTATCATTAAATGATTGTTTAAATGCGTAAAGAAGTTTACCAAAGGAAACATGAATATGAAACTATTTGATTTGATCAAAGTGTTTCATCAATAAAGGGTATAAAGATAAAAGAGAATCTAATTACTATGATTTGATCAATAGTAATGAAATTAGACTTTATAAGAATGGCATACAAGAAATTGTGGAATGCAAAGCGTTTTGAAACGTCAAAATGCAAAGCATCACAATGTGATATTAGATATCAAAGTGGGTGAATAGAAGGCACCAAATAAATCGTTGTAGTATAGATGTAGATACCATTAGTTAAGAAATAGTTAACACTCAATTAGAATATATAGTGAACCATTTGAAGTCATGAAAGTTTTGGGGTTATTCGATATAACCAAAACAATAGCGAATAAGTCCTTGTAGAGTATTCATTGGAAACTTTGAATACAAAATCCATAGCTGAAACCAAAAGAGAAGCAAAACTGGTATTGCTTGGATTTTGGTGCATTCTTTAGAAAGCTCACTTTTAGTGACATTTCTCAATTATGGAGCAAATGGAAGATAGTGAAAAACACGATGAGGATTCAAAACCTTGCATCAGAGTGTTGAGAAGCACAACGGACAACGTTCCTGAACTCATTCTCTTCACAAAGGAAGGAATCAATGATAATGATCATTGTGTTTTCCCCACTGGTGTTTTCACTACATGAAGTAGGATTCAAAATGTAACCCATATCTTGTATGGAGACATTTGTGAATCATTTGTCATGATTATTGGAATATGACATACCTACGAACTACTAAGGAAATAATGGTAAACTAGAATTATGAGAAATCCTAAAAGCAAAATTCACTTGAGATTAGAAAGCAATTTGTTGCTGAATCTCACAAGTAAAAGGGGTTACTTGAATTTTCCCAAATGACTGCAAAGCCATAGTGGAAAAGGGGGTGAATGACAAAAGCACAATTTGTCAAGTATTGGACAAATTCAAATGAATTTGATTCAAGTGTGTTGAATGTCTAGAGGATTTAAAACTAGTAATAGTACTAGTATCTCATAGTAAAACTCCAAGTTTGATATTTGATCAAAGGATTTTGAAGTTATTCAAAATAGTGAGTGGATGTGCAATTTGCATAAAATTGAGTGGGAGCTATGGAAGTCTTCCTAAAACAATATGTGAATGACATATTTTTGAGTGGGAGCTTATACAGTGATTATTAAGTGTGTTAAGAATAAAACCGCAAATACTTATAAATAATGATTTATAAGGTGTAGGAGTTGATAATAGGTGTATTATGATATTATGTAGTATTCCTTAAGGGATTCTGAAAAAGGGTTTCGAAATAGAAGTTAATTAAGGAACTAGTCCTTAATAACTCAAGTTAGGAATATCATTAAGTTTAACATCAATGGTTGAAAGAAAGAAAAGGATGATCATCATCCACTATGTTGAGACATAGGTTCTATCTTAGAAAACCATGATGGTAACTAACATAATATATGATCCAATAAGGAACGGTTGAAAGTGATTAAGTTTGAATCACGGAACGTTGAGTTAAGTTTGTCCGCAGTGTCTAATAGAGAACTGTAGACATGTTTTCCAAATCCATAAAGGATGACATATCTTAAAACATAAAGGGTTATGTTATAAGGAAATATGTTGGAAACTCCCATAGATACCGATTGATGTCAAGTTGGAAGCGAGGTGAACAAAAACATCAAAAGTTGCACAGAGTGCACTAGTGTTTCGATGAATACATTTATAATAATAGATAAGGGTACCATCTAAAGTGTTGTATAATGTTATGGCGGGGCTAGTTCACTTTTAACGTAGAATGATGTGTCCCAGGGCACAATGCCCATGAGAAAGCCCTCGAGGTTGATCTAAAGTCACTGTAGGCTCCTGGAATCAGGCCTCGTTCTGCTGCCATAGAGACGATGCATACACACAGATGTTATCATGTGATGATAAAGTATTAATGTTAATCAAGGTGACATTAGTAAGTTGCAAAGGATTTGGGACTGTAAAGTACAGACCCAAGACTCAACCTCTTCCATGAGCAAGCATGTTCAGGGTACCGGATATATGGTGCCAATGATTAAGGAACAAATGCAACTAGTGTATTTGTACTCTAGTGCAAGTGGGAGACTGTTGGAAATATGCCCTAGAGACAAATAGTAGTAAGGACTATTATCATATTTCATATAGTTTATGATGTTTTGTACCATGCTATAACTATATTGAGTGGAAACATCAATACACGTGTGATATACAAACAACCAGGGGTTCCTAGTGAAACTCTAGTCCCTGGTTCATTGGTCAACAGATGATCATGTTTCCTGATCATGTGTCATTTATGCCAGTTAGAAATGGAGTCATATCATTCCGAGAATGAGATGATGAACCAATACCCAACCTAAACATCGTGACCCGATCATGTCACGAAGTTCAAGTTACGATGATTAGAAATGGATCCTCGTAGACTATTCCTTAGACCGCGAGGCTATATCAATCACTGTCTCCCGAGAGTGCTTAGATAACATCAAGCGCCACTTGGTAATACAATGGTTATAAATGTGTGTTCAGGTACTCGGAGGAAACCGTAGAGGCAATATATGTCAAAAGCGGGATTTGTCCGTCCATGTGACGGGAAGATACGCAAAGGGCCCACTCGGGGAAGTTATATCCAATAGCTGCGCAACGTGTGATTTGATCACGGGGATATCGCTTGTCGGAACAAGTCAAGTAGCATTGTTCGGTAACGATATTGAACACGACATGGTGATGTCATTGATCAGATCTCGGGCAATGCAAGTATCGAGAGACAAAGGGAATAAGAAACGATTGTCCCGGTTCAAACGATGAAAGATCTTTGTGGAACGCACAGGGGTCACATGGCCATCCAGGTCCCTCTGTCGATCATTGGTGCCGGAGTGTCCCGACCATGTCTGGAGTGTTCCCGAACTGTGGGGTATCACGCTTAAGGGCTTGATGATGCTTAGAGAGTGTTTATAGGATCGGTAGAATCACCGAAGTATAGTAGAGAGAAAACCGGAAGGGTTTCGGTAAGTCCAGAGGATGTCCGGAGTGGAGGTGGAAGTGTTCCATAACCACGGAGGTTGAATAATATGTGAATGAATGTTAAATATTGATTTAATCATTGATGTCTACGCACTTCTATTCTTGTAGACAGTTGTTGGGCCTCCAAGTGCAGAGGTTTGTAGAACAGCAACAAGTTTTCCCTTAAGTGGATCACCCAAGGTTTATCGAACTCAGGGAGGAAGTGGTCAAAGGTATCCCCTCTCAAGCAACCCTACAATCAAGATACAAGAAGTCTCTTGTGCCCCCAACACACTTAATACACTTGTCAGGTGTATAGGTGCACTAGTTCAGCGAAGAGATAGTGAAATACAAGTGGTATGGATATAAGACAATGGTGCGAGAAAATAGCTTGATGGCGTGGAAGAGACTAAAGGCAAACTGAAATAAAGATGACAGTAAGCAAACATGTAACAGATCTAGTTGCAAACGGTGTTTCAATGCTAAGAAACAAGGCCTAGGGATCATACTTTCACTAGTGAACACTCTCATATAAATATATTCTTCTTTATGATACTATGCTGAACTACTCTCCGATTGGACACTCTAATCCATGGTAGGGCTATAACAGCACACCTCAAAGTAAGCCTTTCCAATCTAGAAAACCCCACACTGTCACCTTGAGCACTAGATGGTTCCAACAAACACCAAAATTTCATAGAGGCATCCAACTCCAAATATAACTCATAACAAGTATTTGTAATCTCTAGCCTAAGTGCCACCATGGTGTGCACGCTGTCACTTTCACACACATGGGGAGAGCAGAGATCTAATAAAGCACTTGAGTAGCAAGGTAGATCTATAGATTACAAGCTCATGATCTCAATAAGATCATGCATAGAGAGAAAGATGAACACATAGCTACCGGTAGAACCCTTAGCCTCGAGAGAGAACTACTTCCAAAGTGTGGACAAAACATAAGAAAGTAGATAAAACCAAGCATGGAACATCAAAAATTATAGATACATTTGCAATGTATCAATCATTTATTCATAATTATTTAATAAAGATAAAAATCAATTTAAATGGTCAAAGGCTTAATGGGCCAATTCCCGGAGGGGAGAGGGCCCATTAGGGAAAGGAGAGAGGAAGAAGGGGCCAAGGGGGTGGCCGTTGCCCTAGTGGGCCAGCCCCCCCTTGGCCCATGGGGTGGCCGGCGGTGCCACCCCTCCCCCCTCCTCTCCTTTAGTCCCACCCCAGGACTTTGAGGGAGGTAGTACCTCCCCTCCCCCTATATATAGTGGGGGTATTTGGCCAAATAAAATACAGCAATAATCAATAAAGGTCTTCTCACTTTTGGGAGGACCTCTAATTGATATTTTCTCTCTCCTCTTTCTCTCTCTCTCTCTCTCTCTCGTGACCGTGGTCCCAAGTCTGGACTACGCGAATGAGAGACATATTTACCGCGGAGAGCCATCGCGCTGCGGGATTCGGATCCGGGAGCTCTACTTCCACAACTGCTGCTGGATCAGAGAAGCGGGAGTCATCATCAGGCACTGAACATGTGTAACTCCCCGCGAGTTGTCACACTTTAGGCACTCAAATCGTTGGAGCCAAAGGAGTGCGAGGACTTCATCATGACCTTGAGGTCGGCTTCGGCTCGTCTATATCAACCACGCTTTTTGGTCTTCAAGGGTAAGTTCGCGAAAAGCCCCTCACATTACTGTATTACTAATAGATAGGTCCTGGCAGCTTCAGGGGTTCAGGGGCGTAGGGTAAAATTTTATTGTTTTCATACGCAGAACCCCTACACTTCGGTTGATGTATATGTTGACTTGATTGAAGAACTTGACCTATGGATGATGGTTTCTTGAGGATGAGTTGGTGTTGACATCGTCTTTAGAGGCTTCAGAACCTAGCAAGGGTTAAGAAGGTAAGGTTGAGTACGAGCGTACTCAACAAGTTCACTAAAAAGAAGTGTTTGATGCACTATCTATAGCCACAGACCATAGGTCGTAGGCAATACATGTTTTCGTAAACATTTCTTCAAAGGTTGCTTTTATTCTGAAAACTATGTTCGTCAGCCTTCACAGGTTTACCAGAATTTTCGTGGAGTTCCTTTTCTGCCGTGTTCATATCTCCATCCCGGAACAGGGAGTAACATGTCACAGTTCTTACACTCTGAAGATGTGTGTTGCTTTACCCATGAGAGACCAAACCCTTGTTGCACAACCGGGCGATCTTTCCCGTCCACAATTCCGTGATGTGGCGCCCAATAGATGATCCAAGCCGATCACTTCCCTTCTCCACGACCCTGCATGAAGACACGATCCCCCAAGAAGGTTTACCATGGTTATAGTCCTGGTAGCCTCTCGAAGACTCTGTAAGCAGCTCTGCCTGGCAGCCACCATCAGCTATGGTGAACCCCCACCAAGACAACTATGCACAGATAATCTAGACACCAATATTGCGGCATGTGCTGGATTCACCACGAGAAATCTACAGCTTCACGATAAGGTCATCCGTCCATGCGAAAGAAAGAAGGTCGATCTGACTTGTCTATCTCATTCCAGATCTCATGGTTAACGCGTAATATACGGCACTAGAATCACTGTAGACATTGGTTGATTAAGTCCTAGATATTATGTTCCTTTACCACTAGAACCGTATCAGTAGTTTATTACCACTTGGTAAATAATCCATGATCATATTATTATGAAAATAATATTTTCTGACCTTTTTTGAAATGCAGGTGCTGACAATATTTGAGTTACAAGTATTTGATAGAAAATAACCAAAGGACATGAGCAAGTTGTGAACTTTCCTTTTATGATTGCAAGATTATGCACTCACGGTCTTCAAGAGAATAGAATATCCAAATTCTGTAAATAGCATCATTGGTCCGGTAAGGACTAATGTTTAAAGAAGAAAGATGCAATTACATATAAGTAATGTAATGCAATTTAATAAACGCGAATCCCTAGAATAATCGTATCTGATCTAGGGTTCGAAAATTGGAGATGATTTCTTTAGAATGTGTTTCACTTTTATACCAGCTTCACACTTGTGCTTCTTATTAAGGCTTGTGAGAGTGTGTGAAACAATATGTAAATACAACAAGTAGCATACAATATTAAAGCACTCAAATGGGGCATGGTATCTAAATGATTTCTTAATCAAGATTATTAATCAATTAGAGCCTTTATAGAAATGCTTAAGGATTACTTTTAAGGGATTTCTATTTTTGTACCCTCAGTTTGTTAGTTGTACTCAGTTTTCCCCAGCCACTTAACTTTCCTCCCTTTTGCCCATCTCCTTGTACGAAACTCTCACACGGTCGAAAAACTCGTTGTCTGTTAGTCTTGCCATTACGTGCTGACACGTCGGGCCGCATTCAGTCGGGTCCCGTAGTGGACCCTCGCTGTTATGTGCTGACAAGTAGGGCCGCGTTCCATCGGGTCCCGTAGTGGACCCTTGCCGTTACATGCTGACAAGTGGGGCCGTGTTCAGTCGGTTCTCGTAGTAGACACCTCTCTCCACTTATCCAGGTCATTATCAGACCCATAACTTATCCACGTGAGCGCTGGACCCATAGCTTACCCAGGTTGGTGTTGCAAGATGGGACCCCGAGCCATCCCCGCGCCCGCGCCCGTGCCGTTGCCTCCCCTTTATTCTTCTTCTCCGGCGACGGCGGCCCATTGCCTAGCTTCATTTTCATATAGTGAAATGTAATACATATACGAAAATTATACACCTTTGAACGCTTTGAAATCACACTTAGGACATGATAATGTTGTGCTAATAAAATCCTGATCATTTATCGTTTCCATGGAGTGAAATATAATGCATCAACTTGCGTATACAAAAATTATAAACCTCTGAACATTGTGCAATGGCAATTAATACGTGATAATGATGTGCTAACAAAATTTTGAGAGATTATCATTTTCTTCCCCATTTTCATAGAGTGGAATGTAATGCATAAACTTGCATATACAACAATTATACACCTTTGAACTTTTTGAAATTAATACATGATAATGTTGTGCTAAGAAAATGTTAAGAGATTATCATTTTCATAGAATGGAATGTAATGCACAAACTTGCATATGCGAAAATTATAAACCTTTTGTAACATCCCAAAAATTTAATCAAGGTTATCAAGATCCAAATCATCCAATTTAGGGTTAACAAAAAACTTTTATTATTAAAAACAATTATGAATGCATGTGTGTTAGCATTAATATAGAATTGTTTGAAAATGCCATGTCTGATTGTTCTAATGGTTGTAAAATGATTCAAAGATGAATGTCACATCATCTAGATCATTCAAAAACAAAATCCAAAGGAAAAGCAATCAAATAAGAATAAAAAGAACAAATGGTCACTTTGGCCATTTTAATCCACTAGGCCACTTTAGGTGTTCCTAGAAGTAAATTTAAAACAGAAACATTCTCAACTCTTTTCACCCCTTGCTAGTACAAGTAAAGATCTACCAAGGCCCATTTTAAAATCTTATAGAAACTTTGATTAAGATAATTTAAATGACATTTGAAAATTGAATCCTTTACATATGCATAGATCCCACTTTTTCTAAAAACCACTCAAATGAACTCCACTTACAAATCCCAAGCAAGCAAAGACTACCAAGGATAAGTCCAAGCCACACACCAAAAATCTTTTCAAAATTCAAATTTGAATTTCATGCGGCCATTGTGTCGAACACCTTGTGATCACCGAATAATCTGCCTAACTAATACTGTTGCTAATCAAAGCTTTGTCCCCCATTTGACCCTCTCATCTCTCCTCTATCCTCTCTTAGCCTAACCCAGCTCCAGACAACACTCCCCCTGCACCGATGCGCCAGTACCGCGCCGCCCAAAGATGGTCGCCGCCGGCCAACCATGCCCAAGCCACAGGAGACCACCCCGCACTCTCCAACATGCCTAGGAGGTAGGCATGATCACACCGCCGCCCACTGTCCCTGCCCCGAGCCCTGCCAAGCCCTGGACCACCCCAAGAGCGTCGCGCTCTCCGCCTCTGCACCATGCATAGACCGTGTAGTGCGCCGCCCCCGGCAGCCTCGCACAGACCCCGCCTTGCCATCAGCTTGCACGTGCGCACTCGCCTTAGCACCAACATGCCCCCAGACATCCCCGCTCGCCGCTGTTTGACCCGCAGCCATCGCACGCCTCATCGAACACCGCCTCTGCCGCTCAGAGTACGAGCCACGCCCGACCAATTGCCACCGCCCCTAGAAGCACCATTACACCATAGCGGATCGCCAGGAGACCATGCATCGATCGCTGCTCGTAGCCACACCTCTAGCAGCCCGTAGCCATGTCGCCACCATCGCCTGGCCACGCCGTGCTGTCCCGTCATCGAGCCTATAAAAGGAGGCCATCCCCAGCCTCATTCTGCACACCACTCACCTCCCCTCTCGCCACTGAGCCTTCCCCACTTCTCCTCGGAGCCAATCGAGCCCGCCGTCGCTGGAATTCCACCGGAGCTGGCCGCTACTGGAGGAGAAGGGCCCCGCTATTTGCGACCACCCTAGGAGCCGCCGCGACCACGCCTGGAACTGCCGTCGTCCACCAGTTCGATCGCCCCCATCGCCACGTCTAGCTGGAGCCCTGGTAAGCCCCCACATACCCCCACCGAGCCACTAGGGTTAGCTCTGGCCGGCGACCTGTTCGTCGGGGATGACGCTCCTCAACCGTTGATCCCTGTTCTAATCGTAGCACCCAGATTACCCCGTACCATTTCAGGTTTTAAGTGCCGCTGACAAGCGGGACCAGCCTGTCAGTCGCCCTCTGCACCGCAGAGGGCCATTGGGTCGGCCCGTTTAGTTTCCCACACTAGCCCACAAATTCAAATATATGTTTTTCTATTTAGACTTAAACTAGATTCTGTCCTCTTATTTAAAAATCATTTCAGAGAGATCCACTTAAGCAAAATGCATGATTCAAATTTTGTTAGAAAGAAAATTAAAATCTCTATCCAAGGCCGTTGGATTTAAATCAATTGGAGTTAGAGATCACATATAGCAAAAATAACAAGACATAGACTTTTCTACCTTCAAACATTTTTCAAAAATCAACCATAATAGCTTTTGAGTTGATTCCAACTCTCAAAAATCACATTTGACAATACCTATCGTAATATGTAATAATATTTAGGTTTGCATGCAGTGAATTTGGACTAGTACCAAAATAATGCTATATAGGCATTTCTAGTCACTTTAAATCATTTATATAATAAACTTAAATTTATTGAAATATGAGCCAACATTTAAATCACATTCCCATGTATTAGAATATGTGGTGATGGCATGTGTCCACATGATCGCATATTTTATTTGGAGAATATTAAATGAGTAGAAATTACTTTTCTCAAATAAAATAAATGAAACTAGTTCATTAAATCTTGTGATGATTGTGATGATAGTAGATCATCAAGTGTGTGCATTAGTGTGCTCAATAGACTAGTTAAGTATTGTTTGGTGATTGTGTATCCCGTATGTATTTATAGACGATAGTACCGACCAAGTCTATGAGGAGGAGGAGTTCTACCCCGAAGAAGACGAGGAGAATTTCAACCACTACACCAATCAAGGCAAGCTAACACTTGCAAGTTTCTTAACTAGGCAAGCTAATACTTGCAAGCCATCACTAGATGCAAGTTAAACTAAGCAAGATGCATTAGGCATGCTTTGGTTATACCTCTTGATTTATACCCATCCCAAGTTTACTTACAAGTTTTAATTTTGCTTTACCAAAGTTTTCTTTACTTTTAATAATGCTTTGTGAGATTTTAGAAAGTAGTATAGATAGCATAAAGAGTATAAAACTTGGCCTATACTAAGATGTCATTCTATGGCATGATATTGAGATTTGCATCCCACCTTAGTGAACACTCTTAACTTAGTGGTTAGAGCTAAACCAAAAACTTGATCACTCTAGATGGGAATACTTGGTGAAAATGCTTATGAAAACCTTGGAATGATGAGTCATTCTATTGAGATGTTTTGACATGTGTTGAGAAACACAAATGGTTTGTGATGCTGAGAATGTTGAGGCATGAGCCTAAGCCCTTTATAAAAACTGATGGTTGGGTTTGGATGCGATACCATTCCAATTTTACCGTACAACCACCTTACCTAAATTGGGTAAGGCTTAGCCGGAAGTTTATATGAATTAGTATGGGTTCCCTCATGGAGGAGGTTTGAGCTGAGGCTACCTCTTGATATTGTCCACCTATGTAGTGCCCAGGATGGCAGATGGCCATGGCTTGGAGGCCAAGCTCATAGGAGAGGTGCTTATACTAGAGTGTGTGAAGGAAACGTTATGATTGATTATTCACATACTAAGTATGATGATTCAGGGTTATCCCTGATGGATGTATCGAATTTTGTGGTGAAAGTGTACCACCTCTGTAGAGTGTCAAACTATTCAAATAGCCGCGTCCGCGGTCATGGACAGTTGGAGTGGCCATACTGTTTCGTCGTTAGATGTTTTCAAAATGACTTATGAAATTAATTGTGACATGACTTGACCACAACAGGGTTGTGACTATGAAAACTAAGTTCCCACTTAGGCGATTTAGAACTTTATTTTATCTTTCTTTGTTTCTGAACTCAGCTTAGGTTTCAAACTTACCTTTACAAATAAACTTAGAGTTTAGCATTCCTACTAGAACTACCTTACTTGTTAGTGATAGTTTGCGAGTACTTAAAGAGTACTCATGGCTTTGTCCCTGGCTATTCCCGTGGCCAGACTATGAGGAGGACTATCCGGAAGAAGGACAACAGGACGGCTATGACAACTAGAATCATCTCCCATCGTCAGCATTGCCTGTGACACTGAAGGTGGAGCCCACCACTACGATTATTATTCTGCTACTTGTTTGTATTAAGACTGGATCATGAGATCGTTTATTTCTGTAAGACGTTATATGGTTTGTGATGGATGATGTACTATGATATCCAATCTGTTATGTCTCGCAAAAATGGTAATCCTGGGATTGCGATGTATGGCATAACAGGCATGTGGGATTAAAAATCCGGGTGTTGACAAGTTGGTATTAGAGCCATCCTGACCATAGGAGACCCTAGTTAGAATGGATGTCCGAACAAAAACTTAGTTACCAAAATCAAAGAAGTGAGTGTTTGTGAAAACCTATTTCCCCTCTTACCCTTGAGATTCTTTCAAAAAGATTCATGTTCCTGCTGACTCGTGTATTAACGAGCTCGTTGGGGAACCCCAAGAGGAATGTATGATGAGCATAGCAGTAAGTTTTCCCTCAGTACGAAACCAAGGTTATCAATCCAGTAGGACCAAGGAAACACCCCAAAGGTGTAGCTAGCTGAACGTTGGCAGGGCGCACTACCAGTGCCAGCAGCAACATGGAGAAACACAAATGGTTTATGATGATGAAAATGTTGAGGCATGAGCCTAAGCCCTTTATAAAAACTGATGGTTGGGTTTGGATGCGATACCATTCCAGTTTTACCATACAACCACATTACCTGAATTGGGTAAGGCTTAGCCGGAAGTTTATATGCATTTGTATGGGTTCCCTCGTGGAGGAGGTTTGCGCTGAGGCTACCTCTTGATGTTGTCCACCTATGTGGTGCCCAGGATGGCAGATGGCCATGGCTGGGAGGCCAAGCTCATAGGAGAGGTGCTTATACTAGAGTGTGTAAAGGAAATGTTATGATTGATTATCCGCATACTAAGTATGATGATTCAGGGTTATCCCTGATGGATGTATCGAATTTTGTGGTGAAAGTGTACCACCTCTACAGAGTGTCAAACTATTCGAATAGCCGTGTTCACGGTCATGGACAGTTGGACTGGCCATACTGTTCCGTCGTCAGATGTTTTCAAAATGACTTATGAAATGAATTGTGACATGACTTGACCACAACAGGGTTGTGACTATGAAAACTAAGTTCCCACTTAGGTGATTTAGAACTTTATTTTATATTTCTTTGTTTCTGAACCTATCTTAGGTTTGAAACTTACCTTTACAAATAAACTTAGAGTTTAGCATTCCTACTAGAACTACCTTACTTGTTAGTGATAGTTTGCGAGTACTTAAAGAGTACTCATGGCTTTGTCCCTAGCTATTCCTATGGCCAGACTATGAGGAGGACTATCCGGAAGAAGGATAGTAGGACGGCTACGACAACTAGGATCATATCCCATCGTCAGCATTGCCTGTGACACTGAAGATGGAGCCCACCGCTATGCTTATAATTCCGCTACTTGTTTGTATTAAGACTGGATCATGAGATCCTTTATTTGTGTAAGACCTTATTATGGTTTGTAATGGATGATGTACTGTGATATCCAATCTGTTATGTCTCGCAAAAATGGTAATCATGGGATTGCTATGTATGGCATAACAGGCATCTGGGATTAAAAATCCGGGTGTTGACACCTTTGAACACTTTGAAATCGCAGTTAATACGTGATAATGATGTGCTAACAAAATTTTGAGAGATTATCATTTTCTCCCCATTTTCATAGAGTGGAATGTAATGCATAAACTTGCATATACGAAATTTATACACATTCGAACTCTTTGAAATCGCACTTAATACGTGATAATGGTGTGCTAAGAAACTCTTGAGAGATTGTCATTTTCATATAGTGGAATGTAATGCATAAACTTGCATATATGAAAATTATACACCTTTGAACTCTCTGAAATTGCACTAAGGACATGATAATGTTGTGCTAATAAAATCCTGATCATTTATCATTTCCATGGAGTGAAATATAATGCATAAACTTGCGTATACTAAAATTTTAAAATTTTCAACACTGTGAAATCACACTTAATAACGATATAATGATGTGCTAGCAAAATTTTGAGAGATTATCATTTTCTCCCCCATTTTCATAGAATGGAATGTAATGTATAAACTTGCGTATACAGAAATTATACACATTTAAACTCTTTGAAATCACAATTAATATGTGACAATATTGTGCTAAGAAAATCTTGAGAGATTATTATTTTCATATAGTGGAATGTAATGCACAAATTATACCCCTTTGAACACATTCCCTTCAAATTCATTTGTTTATGGAGTTAAAGTACCAGTGGCAAACTCGTTATTTTGCATGGATAGAGGGGTGCCCTCGACAGATATAGGGGTTATATTGTCCACTAGATTACAGAGGATCAACAGTTGGTAGGAACGATCCACATGACAACTATCTCAACCAATCAGAGCATAGCAGCCAAGATGAGCACATGTGTGAGAGATTGTGACTAAGAGATGGGAAAACTGAGTAGAACTTAAGAACCAAGGGCAAAACTGAGTAAAACTTAAGAATCAAGGGCAAAAATGACAAAGGGATTCAAATAGAAAATAGAAAGAGATTTAAAAAATGGAAAGGCATCTTTTATACAATAAAATACATCTTGGCATACATCAAACTATTTGCAATTCAAATATACACCAGTTTGACAATTATTGCCTCATGCGGACAAACTATGTTTTGGGGAGGGATGTTTTGGGAAGAGGCTTGAGTTGAAAGCCATGAACCTTCATACATAGTAGGTGATTTGATAAGTGGTGATTTAGGTTAAAACTTGATTTATATACATTTCTTATGGTGGCAAGTCACATAATAAGACTCCATGGGTAGATGTCACTATGCTTTGATCTTTTTGAATTTTTTGTGCATAAAATGACTCAATTATCTAGCTAAAACCCATTTGTTGACTATCTGTTGACCAGCCACCGGAGGGTAAAACTGAGTATATTGCACACGACAGTGTTAGTATTAGAGGGCAAAACTGAGTACAACCAAACTGCCAGTGTTATAATCGAGGGCAAAACTGAGCACAACTAAGTCACCACGGTTAGACACGAGGGAAAAAACGTGACTCACAGTACACGTGTGGCTGTGCGCGGTTGAGTAGCATACGCGGTTATGTGGTGTACGGTGGTGCAACAAAACATCGCTTCCCTTCTCCTTTATTGTCAACACCCGGATTTTTAATCCCAGATGCCTGTTATGCCATACCTCGCAATCCCAGGATTACCATTTTTGCGAGACATAACAGATTGGATATCGCAGTACATCATCCATTACAAACCATAAATAAGGTCTTACACAAATAAGGATCTCATGATCTAGCCTTAGTACAATCAAGTAGCAGAATAAATAGCGTAGCGGTGGGGTCCATCTTCAGAGTCACAGGCAATGCTGACAATGGAAGATAGTCCTAGTTATCATAGCCGTCCTGTTGTCCTTCATCTTGGTAATTTCCTTCATAGTCTGGCCATAGGAATAGCCAGGGACAAAATCCATGAGTACTCTTTAAGTACTCGCAAACTACCACTAACAAGTAGTATAGTTCTAGTGTAAATGCTAACTCTACGTTTAACTATAGAGTTAAGTTTGAAACCTAAGCTGAGTTCAGAAACAAAGAAAGATAAAAGAAGTTTTGAAAACACTTAAGTGGGAACTTAATTATCATAGTCACAACTCTGTTATGGTCAAGTCATATCACAATTCATTTCATAAGTTGTTTTGAAAACATCTGACAACGGAACAGTATGGCCACTCCAACTATCCATAACCGCAGACGCGGCTATTCGAATAGTTTGACACTCTGCAAAGGTGGTACACTTTCACCACAAGATTCGATACATCTCTCAGGGATAACCCTGAATCATCATACTTAGTATGCAGATAATCAAACATAACCTTTCCTTTACGTACCCTAGTATAAGCACCTCTCCTATGAGTATGGCCTCCCAACCATGACCATTTGTCATCTTGGGCACTGCATAGGTGGACAACATTGAGAGGTAGCCTTAGCTCAAACCTCTCCCGTGAGGGAACTAATACTAATGCATATAAACTTCCGGCTAAGCCTTACCCAATTCAGGTATTGTGGTTGTACGGTAAAATTGGAATGGTATCGCATCCGAACCCAACCATCAGTTTTGTAAAGGGCTAAGGCTCATGCCTCAACATTTTCATCATCATAAACCAATTGTGTGTCTCAAAACATGTCAAAACATCTCAATAGAATGACTCATCATTCCAAGGTTTTCACAATTCATTTTCACCAAATATTCCCATCTAAAGTGAATCAAGTTTTGAGTTTTGGTCTAACTACTAAGTTAAGAGTGTTCACTAATGTGGGATGCTAATGACAATGCCATGCCATAGAATGACATCTAAGTCTAACTATATAGGTCAAGTTTTATACTCTTTATGCTACCTTCAAACAAGTAAAGGACTTTGGTAAAGTAAAGAAGTTAAAGCTTGGAAATAAAACTTGGAATGGGTATAAGTCCAATTGGTATAACCAAAGCATGTATAATGTATTTGCTTAGGTTATCTAGGTTGCAAGGGTTAGCTTGCATTGTTAATGATGGCTTTCTAGTATAATACTTTCAAGTGCTAGGCTTGCCTTGGGTAGTGCAGTGGTTGAAGTTTTCTTCCTCCTCCTCTTGGTAGAACTCCTCCTCCTCGTAAGCTTGGTCGGTACTATCGTCTATAAATACATACGGAGTACACAATCACCAAACAATGCTTAACTAGTCTACTTAGCACATTATGGCACACATTTGATGATCTAATATCATCACAAGCATCACAAGGTTTAATGAACTAGCTTCATTCTTTTTATTTGAGAAAAGTAATTTCTACTTATTGAAATTAACTAAGATTTAATATTCTCCATTTAAAATATGGGATCATGTGGACACATGTCATCACCGCATATTCTAACATATGGGAATGTGATTTAAGGGTTGGATCACATTTTAACAAGTTCAAGTTTAATAATTAATGATTTAAAGTGACTAGAAATGCCTATATAGCATTATTTTGGTACTAGTTCAAAGTCACTGCATATAAACCTTAATATTATTACATATTCAGATAGGTATGGTTAAATGTGATTTTTGAGAGTTTGAATTAACTCAAAAGCTATTATGGTTGATTTTATAAAAATGTTTGAAGGTGCAAAAGCTTCTGTTTTGTTTTTTTAACTAGGAGAGATCTCTAACTCTACATGAATTACATCCAATGGGATGGGATAGATCTTTTCAGTAGCCTTCTAACAAAATTGGAATCACTTGATTTGGTTTAGTAAATCTTCCTGAATTGATTTTTGAACTAAGGGACATAATTGAGTTTAAACATAAATAGAAAAATCTAGATTTGAATTACTGGGTCAGCGCGGGAAAAGAAATGGGCCAGCCCAGTGATGCTCAGCGGCGCACAGGGCGGCTGACAGGTTGGTCCTGCTTGTCAGCGAGACTTAAAATCCGAAACGGTATCTAGCGATATGGGCCACACGATTATAACGTGGATCAATGGCTCACAGTCATCATCGACGACTGACTCGTCTCCGGTGAGACTGAACCCTAAACGGACGGTGGGGGTCTACTAGGGACGTACCAGGGCTCCAGCTAGTGCGGTGAGGCAGGCAATCGAACTGGACGGCAACGGTGGACTCAGGCAAGGTCGCGGCAGGGGCTGCGGAGGACAGAATCGACGGCAGCGTCTCCTCCAGTGCAATTTCAGCGAACTACGGCTCGAGCGGCTCCGACGAGAGAGAGGAAATGTTCAGGGGAGAGAGGGGAGTGGAATGGTGTGAAGAATGAGGCAGGGGTGGCCTCCTTATATAGGCGCGATGGTGAGACCGAGAGGTGTGGGCAGGCGTCTCTGGCAAGGGCGATACAGGCAGCTATCAGCGCGGGTGAGGTAGGCGGATGGTGGGCGGTTCCCTGGCGGTGCTCTATGGTGTAATGGCGGCTAGGGGCGGTGGCATATGGTCGGGAGCATTGCACGCTCTGGGAGACAGAGGCGGCGCTCGACGGCGTGCATGGAGACTGTGGGTCGCGCGGTGGTGCACGGCCGTGTCTGGCGGGGTGCTGGGGTCGAGGCGGAGCAGCGTGCGCGGTATGGGGTCGAGGGGCGGTCTTCTACGTGATGGCGACTATCGCGCTCTGGCGCGCTCTGGCGAGCTCATAGAGAGAAAGGGCGGCGACGCTGGGGAGTAGTCCAGGGGCTGGGGTTGATCGAGGGGTGGACCGTGGGTGGCGGTAGGGTTGGGCGGAGATAGGGGATGTGCTGGTTTGGCGCGACGCGGTCCCTGGCGCGTTGCCCACTTCTGGCCGGCGGTGACCACAAAGTGGCGGCGCTCCACTGCTGCTCCAGCTTAGGGGTAGGCCGGTGGGGGTTTGGTTGGACTTAGGAGGGACATGGGAGAGTATAGAGGGTGCAAATGGGGACAAGGGTTTAACTAGGAGCAGTGTTAGTTAGGCAGTTTTATTTCTGTCTGCCACCTGGTCGACACAATGGCCGCAAGAGAAAAAGTTTTAAATTTTGGGCTGATTTTTGGTGGAGTGATGTATCTTATGCTTGATCTTCTAGGTGTGCTTGGGTTTTAAAAGTGGAGTTCATTTGAGTGGTTTTTGAATAAGTGTGATCTCTACATATGAACTACATTCAATTTTCAAATGTCATTTAAATTTAGTGTTTGAAAGTTTTTGGGATGAAACAAAGTGGGCCTTGGCACATCACTACTTGTACTAGCAAGGGGTCCAAAGAACCATAATTGTTTCTGTTAAGATTTGAGTTCTAGGAATAGCCAAAGTAGGCTAGTTGGTTAAAATGGCACAAATGACCATTTGCTTATTTTATTCTTTTTGATTTGTTTTTCTTTGGGATTTGTTTGCGAATGATCTAGATGATGTTTAATTCACCTTAGAATCATTTTACAACCAATGGATCACTCAAACATGGCAATTCAAAACAACTCCTAAATTAAATGCACACACATATGAATGCTTAATCATTTTAAATGGAATTTTTTGTTAACCCTAAATTGGGTAGATTTGATCTTGATTAACCTTGGATTAAGTTTTGGGATGTTACAAACCTTCCCCCCTTAAACAAAATCTCGTCCCGATATTTACGAAAGAAAACTAGGAACTAAAGAGATCTGGGAACTCAGTACTAATGTAATCTTCTCGCTCCCAAGTGGCTTTCTCTTCGGTATCTGACATGGGTATACCCTACAGGTACTCAAGCTTGGTATATACGGCCTGAATACATGGAGGCCCACGGTGTCGCTAAGGCTCAAATGAAGGACTCGATTGGCCTCCGAACTCTCGATTGCTTGAAGAACAAGAAGAAACTAAAGATAGAAAGTTCAAAGGGGAAAACCCTAATATGTAACCGACTCGACCTGCTACCCGAGACCTAGACTATCTATATAAAGGCTAGGAGGGGGCGGCGAGAAGGACACACACAACCCTAGTTTCCACCACCCTCGCCAGATTGCATCTGCGCACCATTGTAATCTTTGATTCCCTTGATAATTCCACGAGCAGAAAAGCAGGAGTAGGGACCTCTATGAGGCCTGAACCTGGGTAAATCTTCGAGTCCCCTATGTCCTTGTTTGCTAGCCGATAGATGTCTCCAGCGCTCCCTCCTTCTCCAAAACCCAAGTCCATAACAATGGGCATTGGTGAGTTAAAACCTCGTCAATTGGCGCCGTCTGTGGGAACTGGGAGTGCTGATGTTGCGGCTTCTTCGGCCCCATCAACCGCGATCTACAACTCCGCAATAGCGGAGATTCGCCAGCTCTTCGGCGCGTTCGACTTCACTATCCACACGCCAGCCACTCGCCCGGCTTTCGAGTCCGTGGGTGACATGATCAGCCTGGTAATAGGGAGCTTCCGCTTCCAAGTTGGTCAGATGGGCACGCTTCGCATGCCTGACCAGCCGACGGTGCCGTCGATTGCCCCAACATCATGGTTCCCTCCATCGATCGGCACCCTCAGTGAGCTCAACGCCCCGACAATAGTCGAGAACACGGTTAGCGACAGCAGTCGTGACTCCGATCTAAGCGATCCGGCCACTGAAGATGGAGCCTACGGCTCCGGATCTGAGAGTTGTGGAAGTAGCAGCTTCCCCAATCACTTCATGTGCGCCGTCATCAACGCAGGCGATACCTCCGCCAACCGCGATAACACTGGCAATCGCGGTAATGGAACCGACCCACCTCTTGTTGGCAATGGCGGCAACGGTGCCAACAGCGGTAACGGTGGCGATCGCACCAACGCCAACAACGGAGGAGCAGTCGAACCTCCAACCATAATAAACGAGCAAACCGGCGAACGCGTCGTGATCAGGCTCAACGAGCAAGAATGGGCTTGCTGCCGCGAGGCCCTGCGAGGCACTCCTCTACCCTTCGGATCCCCGCAAGAACTGCTGATGGGCTACCACTGGCTCCTGAAGGAAGAATTCAAGCGCCAAGTACAAACAATCGCGCAACTCGAGGCGCGCAAAAAGGCAGCAGACTAGTCGAGTCTTCGTCGTGCTGGGCCCTCCTCCCACGGAGGATCCTCCTCAAAGGGCAGTGAGTACATCGCCAAGAAGAGACAATCTCGGATGGCCCATCTAACCGAGCAAGAATGCATAGAAGCTGCAAAGGTCCTCGACTTCAGCTCTATGACAGTCGATACACGGGGCAATGTGGTCCCCAAGACGCCGCAGGCTGCGGTGACATCGGCCACCATGTACCTCCTTAACAACCAGCCGCCAGCTGGAGATCCCCGAGCCGCCATGCACCGATCTACGATCGCGGGCTTGGGATTAATCGAGGCCGCCCTCGACAAGGAGCCGACACCGGAGCAAAAGAAAGGCAAAGCGCTAGCAAAGCGTTATTCCTCGCCCTCATCCAGTGATGACAGTCACAACCTGTCTCGACGTTGCCCCTCACGACGACATGCCCACGACTACGACACGCGTGATAACATCACGCAGCGCAAGATTGACAAATCAAGGGCACGACATGCTCGGTCGACTGACTCAGAAGAGGAAGACGTGGAGCTCTGCGGCGCCAGATGCTTCAGTAGGTCCAGCAGGCAGAAGCGAATGCCAAAGGGGTTCAAACTCCCGTCGGAGAACCCAAAGTTTGATGGACTGCAGGACCCAAAGATCTGGCTGGAGGACCCGTCAGGCTCCACAGAGGCAGTCGAAGCACGGCCATGCAATGCTTACAGCTACAGCTGCAGGGCGCCGCCCAAGCATGGCTCAACAACCTCCCACGCGGATCCATTCATAGTTGGGATGAGCTGGTTTAAGCTTTGTGTGCAACTTTAAGGGCACATACAAGCGACCTGCATCAATCGAAGAACTGAGATGCTGCCAGCAAAGATCGGGCGAATCGCTGTGCTCCTACATCCAAAGGTGGTCCATCATTAAGAACTCCGCAGAGAACATCTCAGAGGATCGCGCGATTGACGCATTCAATGGCGGCGTCCGCCATAGAGCTCAGGAAGGAGCTAGGCTGCTCAAAGCCCAAGACCATCGACCACCTGATGGAAATCGCGAATCGATGGGCCGATGCAGAAGATTCGGTGAAGAATCGCGTCCACTCCGACGAGGAGGCGGAACTCGAGCGCAGACGCGATCGCCGAGGCAAACGCCGCATGCGCATCTACGATGACCGCGACGACGTTAACATGGCCACAGCTGGCTACGCCAACAGACACGACGATAACCGCAACAGCGGATACCGCAACAGCGGATACCGCAGCGGTGGATACCGCGACTCCAGGAAAACCACGCAAGTGTGGCAACGCCGCAACCGTGATGAGGCACCCGCAACATCCATCGAAGAAAAACTGTCCGGGCCATGCACTGTGCACTTCTACATCGACAAGCATGATGGAAAGAAGAAGTCCAGCCACCTCCTCAAGGACTACCGCGAGTTCCTCAAATTACATGAGAGATTGGTTCGAATGAATAACAACATGGTCGAGAGAGGCTACGGAGCGGCTCTAGGCGCCGTGGCACATGGCGCTCCGCCACCACCACCTGGAATGCCCCCAAACGCAGCTGCGCCAGACCAACACCAGGGAGGTGAACCCTACCCACAAGCCATGGGTACTATGTAGGACGCCCCTCCAATCGGGTGCAGAAGGCCATCACTCGCCAAGTCAACTTGGCCACACACTCTCCACCATCTACCACTGAGTACCTCAGCAGAAGCGAGTCCTCCATCACCTTCGACAAACGCGATCATCCGCCTCAAGTACCCCGTCCAGGCCATTGCCCCCTCGTACTCGAGGCGTAAATCAGAGTCTTCGACATGAGTTGCGTCTTCATGGATGGCGGAAGCGGCATCAACCTTAGATTCGTGAGTAGCTTGCGAGCAATGAGGATCCCCCTAACTTGCCTAGAGGCCTCGGACACAACATTCCACGGCATCGTCCCAGGAAAAGGTGTATATCCCCTGGGCAAAATCAACCTCGACGTCATCTTTGGCACGCCGAAGAACTTTCGGCACGAACGCATCGACTTTGAGGTCGTCGACTGGCCCTCACAGTACCACTGCATCCTCGGACGTGTCGCGTTCGCTAGGTTCATGGTAGTACCGCACTAAGCCTACCTGCAAATGAAAATGCCAGGTCCCAATGGCGTCATCATAGTCAACGGGAGCTTCGAGAGATCCGATAGTTGCGATAGGGAATTCAACAGAATTTCCCAGTCCTTTGGCATGCAGGAAGAACTCGCGAGACTGAAGGAGTCGACAGACAACAGTCTGCCTCCCCCAAGCCGGTCAAGCTCGCCTGATTTATCCTTCGAATCATCGGTGCACACAAAGAAAGTGCAGGTCCACCCATCAGATCCCGCCAAAACGGCCCTCATCTCCAACAACTTGAGTCCCGCATAGGAACTCGTGCTCGTCGAATTCCTCCGTGAGCACTGGGAAATTTTCGTCTGGTGTCCTGCGGACATGCCAGGAGTTCCCATGGAATTCACCGAGCATGCACTCAACATCAACCCAGACACAAGGCCAGTCAAGCAAACAATCCGGCGATTATCTGAGCCACGGGCGCATGCAGTTGGAATGGAGATCAATAGACTCGTCGACGCCAAATTCATACGCGAGATCAAGGAAAGCACTTGCCTCGCCAACACGGTGCTGGTACAAAAAAGGACACGGATATCCTGCGGATGTGCGTGGACTTCTCCTCTCTGAATAAGCACTTCCCAAAGGATCACTTCCTGTTGCCGCGCATCGACCAGATCATCGACTCCACCACGGGCTGCGAACGCCTCTGCTTCCTCGACGCGTACTCAGGCTATAATTAGATTGGAATGAAGGAGGAAGATCAAGAGAAAACAGCGATTACAATGCCCTTTGGTGTGTTCTGCTACAACACAATGCCCTTCGGGCTAAAGAACGCGGGAGCTACCTACCAGCGGTGCATGCAGGCTTGCCTTAAGGAACAACTTGGTCGGAACATCCAAGTCTATGTTGATGACATAGTAATCAAGACCAAGGAGGAAGCCTCCCTAATCGATGATTTGCGCGAAACTTTCGCCAACCTCGACCGCTACCGGATCAAGCTCAATCCGGACAAATGCGCCTTTGGCGTGCCATCCGGGCAACTACTCGGGTACCTCATCTCCGCAAGAGGAATCGAGGCAAACCCGAAGAAAATAAAAGCCAAACTGGCCATGGAGAAGCCGAAAAACATAAGGGGTGTTCAGCAGCTAGCTGGGCAAATCGTAGCCCTCAGTCGATTCGTTAGTCGGATGGGTGAAAAGGCGTTGCCCTTATACCAACTCCTCCGCAAAACTGAAAAGTTCGAGTGGACCAACGAAGCGCATGAAGCATTCGAAGATCTCAAGCGCTTGTTATCCACCTCGCCAGTACTAGTGACCCCGCGGGAAAGGGAACCACTGTTGCTATATATCTCCGCCACCAACTAGGTGGTCAGAACAGTGCTCGTCGTCGAGGGAGCCGAGGAAAACAAGGTCCATGGGGTACAACGCCCAGTCTACTACCTCAGCGAGGTCCTCACGCCAACAAAACAGCGGTACCCGCACTACCAGAAGCTGGCGTATGGCGTCTTCATGACCGCCCGGTGACTGTGTGATTACTTCCAGGAACACCCAATCGTGGTGGTCAACGACGCCCCATTGGGGCATATCCTCAATAACCCCGACGCCACGGGACGAGTCGCGCTTTGGGGAATAGAATTGTCTCCACGAGACATTACTTACGAAAAGCGCGATGCAATCAAGTCGCAAGTTCTCCCTGACTTCCTCGTGCATTGGATGGAGAACTAGCTCCGTGAAAAACCAGACATGTCCTACCTCTGGACAATGCACTTTGATGGGTCCAAGCGAAAGGATGGAGCAGGTGCAGGTGTCATACTAACATCACCTCAAGGGGACAAGCTGAAGTACATCCTGCGAATGCAGTTCACCGCCTCCAACAACGAAGCTGAATACGAGGCCCTGCTACGCGGGATGAGGATGGCAAAAGCCTGCGGTGCCAAGAGACTCATTATTTACGGTGACTCCAAGTTGGTCGTCAACCAAACAATGCATGAGTGCGACGCACTCAACGACAACATGATCGCCTACCGCGACCTCTACGATACACTCGAAGGGGACTTCGACGGCTATGAACTGCAACACGTAGGCCACGAAAGCAATGAAGAGGCGGACGCACTCGCCAACATAGGCTCTACCTGTGCCCCCATACCACCTTGGGTATTTCTCGAGCGCATCTGCGAATGCTCCATCAAGCCAAAGGCCGCAAAGAAGAAAACAAGCGCAGCAACGGACTCGGGGGCTACGCCGCCCAATGAGCCAATGGCACTCGATGACCTGGAGATGGACACAGGACTCGAGGGACCAATGAGCGTCATGATGATTGAGCAATCCTGGACGCAACCATACATCATGTACCTCCTTAGCAAGAGGCTACCGGATGATCCGACTGATGCACGGCACATCGCGCGATGATCCAAGGCATTCGCTGTCATCAACGGCGAACTATACAAGTGTAGCATCACAGGAGTGCTCCAGCAATGCGTCTCCACGGCTAATGGAAGAGCTGTTCTCTTCGACATCCATGAGGGAACCTGCGGACACCACACTGGCAGTCGCGCCCTCGTGGCCAAAGCTCTACGAGCTGGGTTTTACTGGCCTACGGCCATGCGCGACGCCAAGGACATTGTCCAGAAGTGCAACACGTACCAGCGATTCACGGACAAGCCACATGCGCCTGGCGTAGAGCTCCGGCCAATTCGATTGGCCTGGTCCTTCGTGCAATGGGGACTCGACATGGTCGGCAAGCTCCCTAAGTCCTCACGCGGAGGTTACGTCTACCTCCTGGTGGTAGTTGACAAGTTCACCAAGTGGATAGAGGCCATGCCAGTGACCAATCAATCAGGGCACAGTGCGGTCAAATTCTTCGAGTCCATCGTCTTCCGCTTCGGAGTGCCACATAGCATCATAACAGACAATGGAACAAACTTCACATCCAAGGAGTTCCAAGATTTCTGCGAGCATCTGGGAATCAACATCAGCTACGCCTCGGTAGCACATCCACAAACCAACGGTCAAGTCGAAAAGGCGAACGGGCTCGTCTGCGGCGGCATCAAGAAACGACTCCTCCGACCACTCGAACAAGCCGCGGGTTGCTGGTCTGACGAGCTACAATCAGTACATTGGAGCTTACGTACAACTCCAAACAGTGCTACAGGCTACACCCCATTCTTCATGGTCCACGGGGCTGAAGCGGTGCTGCCCGCCGAAGTACTGTACAAAGCGCCACGCATGGTCGCCTACAGCGAGCAGGAGTCCTCCCTCGCACTCGAAGAATCCGTCGACCTCCTCGACGAGGCGAGGGAAATCGCCACGGAAAGATCAACGATCTACCAGCAGAACCTATGCAACTACCACAGTTGGAGGCTACGCCCCCGATCCTTCGTCAAAGGCGACCTGGTCCTGCGACTAAAGCAGCAAGGCCATCTCAAGCTCGAGTCCCCCTGGGAGGGACCATACGTGATTACAGAAGTAATCCCAGGTGGTGCCTATCGCCTTCAAGATCTAGAGACAGGAGTCGCATACTCCAACCCCTGGAACGTCGCACAGCTGCGACGCTTCTACCCTTAGTCGTTTTTACTTTTGCATCGCAAATAAGGCACTCAGCCAAGGCTACTTAGCCACACATTGTACTTCGTATTGTCTCACGAATAAATAAAGCTAAGTGCCCCAAAACTCTATGTCTTCCTTTATTTTTCCGCAACTTATCGACTCGGGGGCTACGTCACCCTATACACATCTGTTCTACGAACTAAAACGCGATATCCTGAGTAGCTGGCACATCAATCGAAACCCTTGACACAACATCAACCCAGTTGCAACGCACCTGACAGGTTGACAAGGGACTGAGATAAACGCATGGCCAGGCTAACGAAAAGGAGTCGCATAGTGCAGCGCACTTACACGCTAACAAGCTCTTTATACATATTCGGCAATCAATTATACACAACATTTATACGAACTTTACAACATGGGTACACTGATGTGCAGGATACAAACTAAGCTAGTACTGCAACAAGAGAATGTTGGTTTGTTCCTCAAAGAATTCGACGATCTCTTCTGCTGGGCGATCCACCGCCTTGTAGTGCGGCACCATATTCCAGGCAGAACCTGCTGGTGGCGCAGGTGCCCCAGCCACAATTGCCGCAACATCTACGTCAGGCCTATGCAGTCGCACTAGCGATAGATCGGCCTTGGCACCAGCCACCAACTGTTGCCTCACATACTTGCGAACCGTGGCTAGGTCTTGAAACTTAGCGAGGAGGGCCAGCAGGCTTGATGGAGTAACATCCAGCGGAAACATCGTCCGATAAATGTTCTTTAAGCATGACTGCGACTTCTTCAGAAAGTGCAGCACTCACGACGCACGATCCTGCAGGGTCGCCAGCGCAATCGCGCGATCATGATCTACCCATAAGTATCCACTCTCTTGAAGTTGCTCCTGGGTCAGATCATGCATGCGAATGGAAATTCTATCCTTCTCATCTTGCGGATGACGCGTGCTGACAACTATACGAAGCAACAACAGAAGCATAAGGACAGCGCACCATCGCGAGTGACTACAAGGAAAAGATGAGAGCAAGCAAACTAACACTTGAATTGGTCACCCAGCTGCGTCACCTCGCCAAGCAGATACTATTCTCGGGCGGCTGCCTTCTCTGCCTTTGACTTCCACACATCTGCGTTACTGCGGAGCATGGGTAATTCACGCTCCAACTGCTTCACGCGGTCACGCAGTCACGAAAGCAGCAACAGCTCATCCACCCTGGAGCGTGATGGCGCCAAAGTATCATCAAGGGGTGGCGAGTCCTGAGGTTCCCTCAAAGGATCACTTGATGTGCCCTACCACAAGCCAAGCAAGAAGCGAATAAGAAGATCAAATCGACACACAGACAAAAGATTTGAGTGCATTCAAGATTGGCAAAAGTATCAGTAGATACACCCGCCAAAAGGCATGTTCTAGACAAAAGGGATAAAACTAATCAACTATTACAAAGCTACTGAGGAGCGATTGGCTTCTTCGACTTCGACGGCTTCAGGGGCTTCATCGAGTCTGTGGCAGTGCCAGATGCCACTGACTTTCCGCCAGCCCTTGATGCCGTAGCCTTTGCTGCCTCCTTGGCTTGTTGCAGCTCCTCAGAGTACTTCACAACCGTGTTAATCAGTTGCGACCCATATTTGCCACAGGAAGTCGCGAAAGGAGCAAAGACTACCTGCTGGCCGTCCGCGCTAATGGGCATCACCTTCGAAATCGCTGCAGGATCAACCTCGACTCCGTGGGCCTGCACCATGGCGAGTGACATTGACGCGCCAGCCGCACGGTGCGAGTTCTTGAAGCTTGCAGGAACACCCCCGGCGAGAGACTCCACCAGCTCGTTCATGTTCTCGATCAGCTCAGCCTTGGGCATCAACTCCTCCCGAAGGTGACTAAGCACGCCCTTGGCTTTGGAAAGCATATCCTGACCGGCGGCGCTGCGGTCCTCGACTTCTGAAAATGCACCCGCCAAGGCATCATCGCGATGGAGGGCCTGAGGGTCGAAGCTCAAATCACCAACATCTGTACATAAACCCATACATGGACAAAACATCAGCGCCAGTGGCAAAAACTCGAGCAGAGAAAGATAATGATATCCAAAGCAAAGTACCTGAGAGGGCCTTGGCAATCGAGAAAAGCTGTTCTTCGAACAACTTCTCCCTGGCTGCAAAGGAGGCACACAGATCCTCTTCACGCCTTTGTGCCTTGTCACGCGCCGCGATTGCCTCATCGCGACCCTTCACAGCCGCGGCGAGTGTTTTCTCCATGGTGGCAGCATTGTGCAGGAGGGCATTATGTTCAGCTACAAAACAAAAAGGATTGACTATCAGTTGACTATATAAAAAGGAGAAGAAGAAAAAGTGAAGAACACTTACTTTCGACCACACGATGATGCATCTCCAGCATTGCATGCTGGAGGCCCATCGCAAGCACTTGCTCCGCCAAGTGAGCGGCTTCCTTCACAAGGAGCTGTCGCACAACAAGGGATCAGCAGAAGCAATAGATAACATCGACTACAACATTAAAAGAAGAAATCCTACACTTACATGATCCTCCAATGACTCCAAAGTTGTCTGCTGTGCCGTCATCCGGGCAACCATTCGATGCTCCCCTTCATGCGGAGAGCTGGAAGAGTTGTGCCCGGAGTGGGCTGCCAATGGAGGGGAAGGAGCACGCTCGACCTCTTTCTTGGCCCTTGAGGTTGCGACTCCTGATTCTTTCAAAAATTGGACGTCGCCAGAAGATGACGACGCCTCTTGACTGCAAAGACAAAATCAACATCAAGGACAAGGCAAAAGCCAATGAAGAATCAGAAAAGGACAAAACAAATACTTACCAATCAAATTTATCAAAGTCAAAGGTTGGTTCCCCCGACTCTGACGAAGACTCCTTTGGCAGTCGCATCTTCTTGCGAGAAGACAGCGCCACGATGCTCACAGGAATGGCAGGGATTGGCGATTCCGCACCAACGCCTGCACCTTCCGGATTCGAAGGAGACGACGCATCGGAATCCTTGCTGCGTGAACGCTTGCGAGTATCCGGACTACCTGACTCAGGGGCTTCCTCTTCCACATCGGATAGGACGGTCGATTCTGACTCGTCCTCTTCCAGGTCCTCGCGAGGGATAACCCCCTCAGGAAGAGGGGGCATACAGGATGACACCGCCCAATCCTGTATACAGACAACAAATTCAGCACAAAGCAAAGAAACAGCAGAGAAGCAATCAACAAACTAAGCTACTACGTAGCACAATTGTACCTCAGGAGGAGGGTTAGAAGCGTCGAATGGGGGAACAACTGGCTCACTAGGGAGCAGATCCTTGACGGTGTATGTGGTCACCAGTCGAACCCTTTTATCCACCTCACTCGCGGACATGCCATCGGCAGACACGCGAGTGACATCGTCAGCGCCAGCCCACTGAAACATGGGGTGGACTCTGGCCTGCAGGGGCTGGACGCGATGGCGCAACCACATGCGAATGAGGGCGCAACCTCCCTCCTCTTTGCCTATGCGACTCTTGAGGTCGCAGACGCGCTCGTACAACACATCTGTCTCTGCGGACTCGCCAGGCATGACTACATTCTTCCAGGAGCGCCTCCTCTTGCATGGCATCGCGGGATCGAAAGGTGCGAGTCCGAAGTGGTCTCCGTCGGCCTTCTAGTCGCGAACGTAGAACCACCTGTCCCTCCACCCTTGGACGGACTTCATCATCTTGATGTCGAAATAGGTGGCGGATGGATCGACGTGAATTCCGCAGCCGCCTACATCGTAGACTAAGGAGCCAGAAGAAGATTGGCGCTTTAACTTTAAGAGGCGCTTGAAGAGACCAAAGTGCGGCTCGATTCCGAGCCAACACTCGTAGAGGGTGATGAAGCAAGAGATGTGGAGGATAGAGTTTGGGGACAGCTGATGGAGCTGGACCCCTAAAAGCAAAGGAGGCCCCTGAAGAAGGGATGCAGGGGCAACGAGAGGCCGCGAATGATGGACGCCAAGAACATCACTCGAAAACCAGCGGGAGGAGAAGGAATTATCTCACCACTGGGGACGCGCGCGTCGGCGACTGCGGCGGACAGTACTCCGTCTTGGCAAAGAAGACGGAGATCAGAGGACTTGATGATGGAGGGACGCCACGTACCATTCATGACGCGGGTGCCCGCGCCCTTCTTCTTCCCGCCGGCGGCGGTGCTGGTACCCATAGCGGTGGGGCCGCCCTTGTTCTTCACCGCAGCAGCGGTAGCCGCGGAATCGGCCGCAACACCTCCCTTCTTCTTCCCCATTGCGCGGTGGCGATGCGCCGCGGAGGAAAAGAGAGCAGAGAAAGCAGGAGAGCAGCGGCAATGGCGATGAAGGAAAACGATGAGCGAAAGCAGATGTGGATTTTACCGTCGCAGCACCACTACTTAACCCCTGGAAGATGCAATCCAACGGCTCAAAAAAACCCTACTGGACGCGTGGCGATCATCGTGCTAGACACGTGGAGGAGCTGAAACATGAACCGTCCCCCCACCACTCCCATTACGCGTGGAAATCGAGGAGGCACGGTTAAAATAAAGATTACGCACGCCCAGTCAAATCAGAGTCAGGGAGTAGGACCCACGGCTCGTCACGTCCCGTCAAACTCGCTCACGCGGGCAACTGAGGTCATGAGATTGTCAGCACTGGCGTCATCAAGAACTACGCAGCAGAATACTTCGATTACTTTAGCCCTTGCTCGAGTCTTCGACTCCACCAAGCACTCGGGGGCTACTCCCATAGGGAGCGCTGGTCGCGCACCCTATGATTTTTTCTTTTTCTTTTACAGGAACATGAACAATCACAGCAAAACCCAATCACTCGAAGCACAGTTCGACCACGTGGACATGGGTTTACTCCCATAGGGAGCACCGGAAGCAAATTCGACTGAAACAAGCAAACAAAAGACGACAACAGTCGCAAAAGTTCTTTAGTCCCTGCCTGAGTCTTCGACTCAACCAGGCACTCGGGGGCTACTCCCATAGGGAGCGCTGGTCGCGCACCCTATGATTATTTGTACTAAGTACTGTGTGTTGATAATATCCACACTCGAAGTTTATGGCGACACCGCCTCATAATTTTTCCCTACAAAGAGACTGCATCTCCTGGGTTACCCGAATCGTCTCCGCGATGATAAAATTCGGATGCCGCGCTTACAGCGTGAAGGTAAGACCTGAATAAGGCCTATCAATGCATTTGTTGTGCACTACTAGAAATATATCCGTGCCTACAGGTAAGATGAATATGCCTTGACGGACGCGTCGAGTGCGCACACCCATATACTGGAATTCGACTCCTATAAGACCTCCGTGGCTTGAGTCGAATTACACCAGCATTTTTCCAGATTCAAGTCCGGGGACTCGAGTTCGAGTAGGTGGCGTTGTTTTACCCTAAGGTAGTTAACTGATATCGATACATCGGTTAAAATCGGGCATGCACACCAACAATCCCTATGACATAGATAGAGCAGTCAAAAAATGTACTCAGTCATGCACTCGAAAGACTTCATAAATTCTCCAGTCGAATATGCGATTCCACTAGACACTCGGGTGCTACTGACATGGGTATACCCTACAGGTACTCGAGCTTAGTATATACGACCTGAATACATGGAGGCCCACGGTGTCACCAAGGCCCAAATGAAGGACTCGAGTGGCCTACGAACTTTCGATTGCTTGAAGAACAAGAAGAAACTAAAGATAGAAAGTTGAAAGGGGAAAACCCTAATCTGTAACCGACTCGACCTGCTACCTGAGACCTAGCCTATCTATATAAAGGCTAGGAGAGGGCAGCGAGAAGGACACACACAACCCTAGTTTCCACCACCCTCGCCAGATTGCATCTGCGCACCATTGTAATCTTCGATTCCCTTGATAATTCCACGTGCAGACAAGCAGGAGTAGGGACCTCTACGAGACCTGAACCTGGGTAAATCTTTGAGTCCCCTATGTGCTTGTTTGTTAGCCGATAGATGTCTCTAGCGCTCCCTCCTTCTCCAAAACCCAAGTCCATAACAATGGGCATTGATGAGTTAAACCCTCGTCAGTATGGTTGCTCCATTCAATCTTGAGAAACTTGATACCCCTGGTCCTGGTGGTTCTGTAAGCTTCCTCCAAGATACGGATGGACACTTCACAATATGTCAGGTCCTTGTTGATATCAATAGCTCGGTGATCGATGTCCTTGAAAACTTCGGTCTTCTCCGGCACTTCTAAGCATTTGCGAAGTAACGAGATATGGAACACATTGTGGATGGCAGACATCTCTTCAGGCAGTTCCAGTTGATACGAGACTTCTCCTCGGCGATTCAGAATCTTGAAAGGCCCGATATATCTAGGGGCTAACTTCCCATTCAGGCTAAAACGTTGGGTTCCCTTTCGTGGTGAAACCTTGAGATATACAAAATCTCCGACATTGAAAGTCAGGTCTCTCCTTCTCTTGTCAGCATAACTTTTCTGTCTGGATTGGGTGGTCTTGAGGTGCTCACGGACTTTGTGAACCTTCTCTTTGGCTTCTCGGAGAATGTCGGGTCCAAAGATCTGACTCTCTCCTACCTGCGACCAATTCAAAGGGTACGACACTTTCTTCCGTATAGGAACTCAAATGGTGCCATTTGCAAACTAGCTTGATAACTGTTGTTATATGAGAATTCTGTGAAAGGCAGGCAGTCTTCCCATTTTGATCCATAGTCTAACACACAAGCTCTTAACATATCTTCTAAGATCTGGTTGACTCTTTCAGTCTGTCCATCAGTTTGCGGGTGATAAGCGGTGCTGAAATTCAACTTGGTTCCTAATCCTTCCTAGACTTTCTACCAAAATTTCAAGGTGAATTGGGTTCCTCGATCTGATACTATGGTCTTGGGGGTTCCATGCAGAGTAACAATTCTAGCAATATACAACTCTGCTAGCTTCGAACTCTGGTAAGTTGTCTTGAAAGGTATAAAGTGAGCTACCTTGGATAGTCTATCAACGATGACCCAGATTGAGTCATTTCCCCTACTAGAAGTAGGCAAACCGGTGATAAAGTCCATTCCGACGGAATCCCATTTCCATTCCGGAATCTGCAAAGGTTGCAACAGTCTTGCGGGCCTCTGATGTTTCGCTTTGACTCTTTGACAGATATCACACTTGGCGATGTAGCTCCCGATTTCTCTGTTCATCTTGTGCCACCAAAATTTCTCTTTCAAATCTTGATACATCTTCGTTCCTCCGGGGTGGATAGAATAAAGAGTATCATGAGCTTCTTGCATGATAACTTGCTTCAGCTCCGAATCTGCTGGCACACAGATACTGCCTTTGTACCATAGAACTCCTTCTTCGTCTTCGGTGAATCCAGGTACCTTTCCTGTACCAATACGACGTTTGATTCCGTCGATACTTTCATTTCCCTTCTGGGCTTCCTTGATTTGGCTAATCAAAGTGGGTTGAAGTTCAATGCTAGCTAAGAATCCTTTGCTAACTAGTTCAGTCCTGAACTGTTCCAACTCCTCATACAAACTTGGCTGCTTCTCCTTGATCATAGTGTTTAGCCTACACGGTAATCTTCTAAGAGCATCCGCTACCACGTTGGCTTTGCCGGGGTGATAGTGAATGTCAAGGTCATAATCCTTGATTAACTCTATCCATCTCCTTTGCCTTATATTCAGCTCCTTCTGAGTGAAAATATACTTCAAGCTTTTGTGATCCGAGTAAATCTCACAGCGATTACCCATCAGATAATGATGCCATGTCTTCAATGCCAAAACTATGGCTGTTAACTCAAGATCATGGGTCGGATAGTTCTGCTCATCTTTGCTTGCTTGTCGAGACAGATAAGCGATGACTTTGCCTTCTTGCATCAACACACACCCGAGACCAATCTTGGATGCATCACAATATACATCAAACGACTTCTTGATATCTGGCATGATTAATATTGGGGCTGAAATCAATCTCTTCTTCAGCTCTTGGAAACTAGCTTCACATTTGTCGGTCCATTCAAACTTCTTGTCATTCTTCAACAATTGGGTCATGGGTCGGGCGATGCTTGAACATCTTTCGACGAACTTGCGGTAGTATCCCGCTAATCCGAGAAATGCACGGACTTGGGTTTGAATGGTTGGGGATTCCCATTCTTCGACATCTTTGATTTTGGCGGGATCAACAGCGACTCATCTGGCAGACACAATATGTCCTAGGAATCCTACTTCTTTCAGCGAAAACTCACACTTGCTGAACTTGGCATACAACTGATGCTCTCTAAGGGTTTCAAGGATGATTCTCAGATGTTTCTCATGCTCTTCTTATGACTTGGAGTAGATAAGGATATCATCGATAAACACAATGACAAACTTGTCTAGGAAATTCATAAAGATCTTATTCATGAGATTCAGGAAATAAGCAGGGGCATTGGTTAGTCCGAAAGACATGACCGTATACTTGTATAAACCATAGCGAGTAGTAAAGGCGGTCTTTGGAATATCCATTGCACGAATCTTAAGTTGGTGATAACCAGTCCTAAGATCAATCTTTGAGAATACATTCGCTCCAGTCAACTGATCAAATAGATCCTCTATATTTGGCAATGGGTACTTGTTTTTGATGGTGACATCATTTAGCTTTCTGTAATCGGTGCACAGATGGTTGCCTCCATCTTTCTTGTCGACGAATAACACTGGCGATGCGCTTGGTTGAATCAAGCCTGTTGCCAACATAGCATCCAGTTGCTTCTTCAGTTCCACTAACTCTGAGGGGTTCATGCTATAGGGTCTCTGGGCTATGGGTCCGGTTCCGGGGATTAGTTCAATAATGAACTCAATATCCCTATCCAGGGGAATACCATGCAATTCATCTAGGAATACGTCGGGTTATTCACAGACTACTCTAACTTGGTCAATGGTGGGCAGGGCTAGACTCTTGTTGCACTTGAATTGACGGGGTAAGGTTTTAGATACATGCTCTACTGAGACTCCAGAGCTACTGGTCATTGTGATGGCTTTCTTAGCACAGTCTATCGGTCCTTTATGCCTTGACATCCAGTCCATTCCTAGTACTACTTCCAAACCTTTGGTTCCAAGTACTATTAGGTTGGCATAAAAATCTATCCCATGTATTCTGATAGGCACAACTTTTCAAATTTTTCTAGCTTTTGTAGTTGAACCGGGTATTTGAACTATCATGACATGCTTCAGGTTGGTTGGGTGAATCTTACTACTGCATGCAAATTCTTCGGTGATAAATGAGTGTGATGCTCCCGAATCAAACAATACTCTTGCTAAAACTGAGTTGATAGAAAACATACCCAGCACTACATCTGGCGCTTCTTGGGCTTCTTCGGCGTTCATGTGGAAGAGACGGCCATTGCGGTTGTGAGGGTTCCCTGGGGCGAATCTTCTTCCTAGTTGCACACGACGCTGCTATTGAGCTAGGGCATTCACATTGGCAGTGGCGGCAATCTTCTTGGGGCACTCATTTGAATAGTGACCCTTCACTCCACACTCGAAACAAGTGATCTGAGACTTGTCTTTAGCTACGACCGGAACAACATTGCTTCTAGTTCTGGGTGCAGTGTTGTTATTGTTGTTGTTGTTGCTCTTGGGAGGGGCACAATTGAAATTTCTGGTGTTGCCAGAGTGATTGGTGTTTCCTCCGGACTTCACATTTCCTCCGCCACGGTTGGGGTAGCTTGGGCGAGACATTGGGGGTCGGTTGTTCCTCGGTGCATATCCTGCTGAGGGGTTGGGACGGTACTTCTGGTGACTATTGGATCCAGATTGTTGTATCATACGATGTTTGTGGTTTTCGTTTGCCTGGTTGAGCTTTCCTTCCATCTGAATGACAGAGTCTACTAGCTCTTCGAGATCCTCGAAGCGGATGTTGATGAGGACAGTCTACATCTCATCATGCAATCCGTTCAAGAATCTCTCCTTCTTCTTGGCCTCCGTGTTGATCTCATCAGGTGCATACCTTGCAAGGGACAAGAATCTGTCATGGTACTCCACTACAGTCATTCTGCCTTGCTTCAACTCTCGGAATTCATCCCTCATTCGGGTGACTAGACCCTGTGGCACGTGGGTGCGGCTGAACTTGATTTTGAAGGCTTCCCATGTCATCACTTGAACATGGTTCATTGTGCGGATACTGTTCCACCATGCTCTTGCATCTCCTGCCAAATAGTGGGTGGCAAAGAGAACCTTCTCATTGGCATCTACTCCAGCTACTTCTAAGTTGTTTTCCATTGTCTACAACCAGTCATTAGCATCCAGTGGGTTCTCTCAGGTACTAAAGATTGGGGGATTTTTATTCTGGAAGTTTTTTAGCTTGGATCCTTGATGATCCTGATTTCCATGATTCTAGTTGTTGAGAGCCATCTAGGCGATCTGTTGCAGTGTTGCTAGATTAGCTTGGCGCTCCGCCCTGCTTGCTTCTCTGTCTGTGATGAGATTCTGCAGGATCTGTAGCATTGGGTCTTGCGATGAGCTGCTCCCTCCTTGGTTTCCACGAGTCATCTGAAGATTGAGGTAGATAAAGAGGTAAGAGGGAAAGTTCTAAGGTTCATGGTTTTTGATTTCACAGCTAAAACTTTGAGTTTGACTCAGATTTTTTTGCAACTAAATTCTTTTCATTCATTCAAACAAGCACACGATACAAACACACACACACCACAACATCAAATGAAAACAGATGGCTTTAAGAACCATTCTGTAAGCTACGATATAATGGGACTTATACTCCGAATGCTATGACAGTGCTCTAGTGTATCTACTCATCGCCGATGAAGTCGGAGTCGTCATCGTCAGTGTAGAAGTCCACGACATCTTCCTCCAGAAAGTCATCATCATTGCTGAGGTAGGAGTCAATATCCCCTTGGATATCTTCACCGTCCTCTTCTTCTTCCTTCACGGCAAGCTGAGCTTCTTGCTCCTTGATGGTCTTCTCGAGGTCGGCCACCTTCTTGCGAAGACGGTCGATGGTGTGATCCTTCTTGGCGCGTTGACGATGCAGAGACTGACGATCCTGAACTAGCAGTGAGAAAGTCTGGTCCTTCTGGGCTGCAATGGCGAGGTTGTTGTTGGCGACCTCTCTGGCATTGTCTAACTCCTTCTGTCTGTCGTACAGCAAGAAGTCAAGGTTCTCCACTTGACGCTTCAGTTCCGGGTGACTTGGCATCTCCATGGGCATTCCCATGAAATCACGTCTTGCATAGTGAGCAAAGTGGGTTCCTTGGATTTGGTTGATACTCAGGGCACACAGACGTGCAAGAGCTTCATACATTGCCCTGGATAATCCATCTAGCCAGTTGTTCTCTCTCACGGAGAACTGGATCCTCCCGGACGTTGGTGCTTCTATCTTGCCTCGAAGATCAGCGGTGACTAGCCATTGTAAATCTCCTCCTGGGGGTCCAGGAAGTTGAGCTCCAAGGAATTCCGGATGCGGGTGTCCCAAGTACTCCGATAGTGAATCTAGATCCCTCTCGAAGATCAGTTGGTCTTCGTTGCCCAACTGGTAGAACTTGCTGAACTGAGTTTCCATCTATAAGAATTAAGGATGAGAAAGTTAGTGAAGTGATCAAGTGTGTCAAAATTTTATGTAGTAATGTAAGAATTTGGAGGAACATGAATTTTTTGAGAGAAAGAATTCCCAAGGGTAAGAGAGGAAATAGTTTTCATAAGTACTCACTTTGGTTTTTGAAACTAAGTTTTAGTTTGGACGTCCATTCTAACTAGGGTATCCTATGGTCAGGATGGCTCTGATACCAACTTGTCAACACCCGGATTTTTATTCCCAGATGCTTGTTATGCCATACCTCGCAATCCCAGGATTACCATTTTTGCGAGACATAACAGATTGGATATCACAGTACATCATCCATTACAAACCATAAATAAGGTCTTACACAAATAAGGATCTCATGATCCAGTCTTAGTACAATCAAGTAGCGGAATAAATAACGTAGCGGTGGGGTCCATCTTCAGAGTCACAGGCAATGCTGCTGATGGAAGATAGTACTAGTTATCATAGTCGTCCTGATGTCATTTATCTTGGTAATTTCCTTCATACTCTGGCCATAGGAATATCCAGGGACAAAAGCCATGAGTACTCTTTAAGTACTCGCAAACTACCACTAACAAGTAGTATAGTTCTAGTGTAAATGCTAACTCTAAGTTTAACTATAGAGTTAAGTTTGAAACCTAAGCTGAGTTCAGAAACAAGGAAAGATAAAAGAAGTTTTGAAAACACTTAAGTGGGAATTTAATTATCATAGTCACAACTCTGTTATGGTCAAGTCATGTCACAATTCATTTCATAAGTTGTTTTGAAAACATCTGACAACGGAACAGTATGGCCGCTCCAACTGTCCATAATCATGAATGACTATTCGAATAGTTTGACACTCTGCAGAGGTGGTACACTTTCACCACAAGATTCGATACATCTCTCAGGGATAACCCTGAATCATCATACTTAGTATGCAGATAATCAAACATAACCTTTCCTTTACATACCCTAGTATAAGCACCTCTCCTATGAGTATGGCCTCCCAACCATGACCATTTGTCATCTTGGGCACTGCATAGGTGGACAACATTGAGAGGTATCCTTAGCTCAAACCTCTCCCGCGAGGGAACTAATACTAATGCATATAAACTTCTGGCTAAGCCTTACCCAATTCAGGTATTGTGGTTGTACGGTAAAATTGGAATGGTATCGCATCCGAACCCAACCATCAGTTTTGTAAAGGGCTAAGGCTCATGCCTCAACATTTTCATCATCATAAACCAATTGTGTGTCTCAACACATGTCAAAACATCTCAATAGAATGACTCATCATTCCAATGTTTTCACAATTCATTTTCACCAAATATTCCCATCTAAAGTGAATCAAGTTTTGAGTTTTGTTCTAACTACTAGGTTAAGAGTGTTCACTAATGTGGGATGCTAATGTCAATCTCATGCCATAGAATGACATCTAAGTCTAACTAGATAGGTCAAGTTTTATACTCTTTATGCTACCTTCAAACAAGTAAAGGAGTTTGGTAAAGTAAAGAAGCTAAAGCTTGGAAATAAAACTTGGAATGGGTATAAGTCCAATTGGTATAACCAAAGCATGTCTAATGTATTTTTTTAGGTTATCTAGGTTGCAAGGGTTAGCTTGGATTGTTAATGATGGCTTGCTAGTATAATACTTGCAAGTGCTAGGCTTGCCTTGGGTAGTGCAGTGGTTGAAGTTTTCTTCCTCCTCCTCTTGGTAGAACTCCTCCTCCTCGTAAGCTTGGTTGGTACTATCGTCTATAAATACATACGGAGTACACAATCACCAAACAATGCTTAACTAGTCTACTTAGCACATTATGGCACACATTTGATGATCTAATATCATCACAAGCATCACAAGGTTTAATGAACTAGGTTCATTCTTTTTATTTGAGAAAAGTAATTTCTACTTATTGAAATTAACTAAGATTTAATATTCTCCATTTAAAATATGGGATCATGTGGACACATGTCATCACCACATATTCTAACATATGGGAATGTGATTTAAGGGTTGGATAACATTTTAACAAGTTCAAGTTTAATAATTAATGATTTAAAGTGACTAGAAATGCCTATATAGCATTATTTTGGTACTAGTTCAAAGTCACTGCATATAAACCTTAATATTATTACATATTCAGATAGGTATGGTTAAATGTGATTTTTGAGAGTTGCAATCAACTCAAAAGCTATTATGGTTGATTTTATAAAAATGTTTGAAGGTGCAAAATCTTCTGTTTTCTTATTTTAACTAGGAGAGATCTCTAACTCTACATGTATTAAATCTAACGGGCTTGGATAGATCTTTTCAGTTGCCTTCTAACAAAATTGGAATCACTCGATTTGGTTCAGTAAATCTTCCTGAATTGATTTTTGAAATAAGGGACAAAATTGAGTTTAAACCTAAATAGAAAAATCTAGATTTGAATTACTGGGTCAGTGCGGGAAAAGAAATGGGCCGGCCTAGTGACGCTCAGCGGCGTAGAGGGTGGCTGACAGGTTGGTCCCGCTTGTCAGCGAGACTTAAAACCCGAAACGGTATCTAGCGATCTGGGCCACACGATTATAATGCGGATCAACGACTCACAATCATCATCGACGACGGACTCGTCTCCGGCGAGACCGAATCCTAAACAGACGGTGGGGGTCTACTGGGGATGTACCAGGGCTCCATCTAGTGCGGCGAGGCACGCGATCAAACTGGACGGCGACGGCGGACTCAGGCGAGGTTGCGGAAGGGGCTGCGGTGGACGGAATCGACGGCAGCGTCTCCTCCTCTGCAGCGGGCTCCGCGGGTGCAATTCTGGCGAACTATGACTCGAGCGGCTCCGGTGAGAGAGGGGAAATGTTCAGGGGAGAGAGGGGAGTGGAATGGTGTGAATAATGAGGCAGGGGGTGGCCTCCTTATATAGGCACGATGGTGAGACCGAGAGGTGTGGGCAGGTGTCTCCGGCGAGGGCAGTACAGGGGGCTATCGGCACGGGTGAGGTAGGCGGACGGTGGGCAGTTCCCTAGCGGTGCTCTACGGTGTAATGGCGCGGCTAGGGGAGGTGGCATATGGTTGGGAGCGTTGCACGCTCTGGGAGACAGAGGCGGTGCTCGACGGCGTGCATGGCGACTGTGGGTCGCGCGACGGTGCACGGCCATGTCTGGCGGGTTGCTAGGGTCGAGGTGGAGTGGCATGTGCGGTATGGGGTCGAGGGGCGGTATGCTACGTGCTGGCGGCTATCGCGCTCTGGCATGCTCTAGCGAGCTCGTAGAGAGAAAAGGCGGAGACGTTGGGGAGTGGTCCGGGGGCCGGGGTTGATCGAGGGGTGGACTGTGGGCGGCGGTAGGGTTGGGCGGAGCTAGGGGACATGCTGGTTTGGCACGGCGCGGTCCCTAGCGCGTTGCCCGCTTCTGGCCGGCGGTGACCACAAAGTGGCGGCGCTCCACTGCTGCTCCAGCTTAGGGGTAGGCCGGTGGGGGTTTGGTTGGACTCAAGGGGATAGGGGGAGTAGAGAGGGTGCAAATGGGGACAAGGGTTTAACTCGGAGCAGTGTTAGTTAGGCAGTTTTATTTCTGTCTGCCACCTACTCGACACAATGGCCGCAAGAGAAAAGGTTTTAAATTTTGGGCTGATTTTTGGTGGAGTGATGTATCTTATGCTTGAGCTTCTAGGTGTGCTTGGGTTTTAAAAGTGGAGTTCATTTGAGTGGTTTTTGAATAAGTGTGATCTATACATATGAACTACATTCAATTTTCAAATGTCATTTAAATTTAGTGTTTGAAAGTTTTTGGGATGAAACAAAGTGGGCCTTGGCACATCACTACTTGTACTAGCAAGGGGTGCAAAGAACCATAATTGTTTCTGTTAAGATTTGAGTTCTAGGAATAGCCAAAGTAGGCTAGTTGGTTAAAATAGCACAAATGACCATTTGCTTATTTTATTCTTTTTTTATTTGTTTTTCTTTGGGATTTGTTTGGGAACGATCTAGATGATGTTTAATTCACCTTAGAATCATTTTACAGCAATGGATCACTCAAACATGGAAATTCAAAACAACTCCTAAATTAAATGCACACACATATGAATGCTTAATCATTTTAAATGGAAAAAGTTTTTGTTAACCCTAAATTGGGTAGATTTGATCTTGATTAACCTTGGATTAAGTTTTCGGATGTTACATTTAAAGAGGCCTTCTCACTATCATTCATCACTCACTCGCTCACTCAACCGTCTCCACTGTCCCATCACCTTTTGCAAACCCCCAAGAAAGCCCCAACCATGCCGGCGATGGAGAAGAACAGCACGGTGGCCATCGGCGCCTCCAAGACCGCCGGCGAGGAGGCCCCCGTCCTCGTATATGCCCCGGTCGAGGCATCAAAGGCAGTCGCCGTCCCAGTCAAGACCCCCGTCCCGCTTGACCAGCCCTAGTGGGCCAGGTCAGGCTGGGCCAGCCCAGTGGGCCAGGCCCAAGTTTTAAAAGAACACCTATTATAAATACTTAATTACAAATATACCCCTGAAGTTAAAAGAGCTCTAGAAAATATAGAAAAATCCTAAATATATATAATATATCAAAAAGACCACAAAAATAATATCTACCTAAGAAAAATATAACCTTACTTGTTTAAGTTAAATAAAATAGAAAAAATATTAAGGACACTAAAACCCTAATTGAAAGTTAATAAAATAAGCAGAAGTCCTAAAAATGAATAAAAATCATTTTTGCATACAAAAATAAATCCACTATTTGCTAAAAATACTAGCTAGATTTTTTACAATTAAAACTTGAAACTAATATCTAAGAACATTTAATCCTTTGTGGTTTTTTAAAAAATAAACACTTCTTAAAAATAAATAAAACCCATATTTAATAACTTGAATAATTATATTTTAGTAGATAAATACTAAATTATATTTTGAGGAGATAAATTTAAAATGAATGATTAAGAACATCTATTCTTACATGGAATTTTCTAAAAATGAAGATAATACCTAAAAATAAATAAATTTCACTTTTGTGATTCTAAATAAATTCTAAGTATAAGAAAAATAATAGTTTGTATTTTAGTCAAGAAAATTAAGTGAGGTATTTCCAAACACTTATTGTTTTAAGAAATTTTCCAAACATCAAACTAATATTTGAAAATAAATAAACAATCATCTTTAAGATCTTTACTTGATTTACTTTAGTAGAAATATACAAGGTGTATTGTTTGAAAAGGATTTCAAATTATAAAGTAACAAATTCCTATTTATCTATTTTATAGAAATTCTTATTTAAACTTGTAACCTCATAAAATACTTTAATCTTGAATAATCCATTAAGTCTAGAATACCAAACCTAAAACCATAATTATGGTCTATAATAAAACCTAAGTGTAAATTATTAATACTCCTTTAGAGTCTTAAATCAATTATAACTAATAACTTCAAATTAACCTTTAGCATCATTCACTTATATGGGTGGTGAATGATCTCATATCTCAAACCTCACCTAAAACGAATTTAAAGATTAATAGGAGTTCAACCACCCCTATAATGAGATCACTGTATCTCATAATTAGCTTTAACTCTATAATATCCTTAGCATCAATTTGCTGAGCTTAGATTCATAAAGTTATACCTAATACCTATACAGATCTGTCTTCGATCTTATTGAAGAAGTTCTTAACCTCGACCATGATATAAAAATACTACATTCGAATCCAAGTTATCTTTTATAGTTAACTTTGGTCTGTTACTTAATCAACTTGGAGCACACTAACTGAATGATCGATGAAACAATCCAAATAGCCATCAATCATAATCTAAGAACACCACAAATTACTTACCTTGATATAATAAATATTTTCTTCAAAAGTTATTCGTTTTGCCACTTCAAACAAAAGCATTAGTCAATCTGCTAACTACCACTCACTTGAATTATAATACCCTTAAAGTGTATGCCAATCAACATGCACTAGCAACTTTCGTTGTACTTTACTTTCATCACTTGTCAATTACTTTTAGGAGCTTAATACAAATTTATTTGTAAAGTAAAACTTGATTGTAACTCAAATCTTTCGTAAATCACCAAACTCAATCCATATTGATACATGGGGATTTATTTTGGGATTTATACAAAATGCATATCATTATCTATGCATAATAGCATATTGATCCTTTAAACATTAGTACTTACCAGACCAATGATGTTGTTTCTAGATATTGGAGTTTATACCGACTAGAAGACATTGACTACATAATCTTGCAGTCAAAAAGGAAAGTTCACACTTGCTCATGTCCTTTGATTATTTTCTATCAAGTATTTTCAAACTGTTGTGTCATCACCTGCATTTCAAAAAGGTCAGAAAACACTATTTTTATAATAATGTAAACTATTGGTTACTGATCCAAGGTGATCACCTAATCTATTAAGCCTGGCATTTGGAATACCATTGTCCAGGAATATATCATCTAGGACTTAACAACCAATGTCGCCAGTAATTCTAGCGTCGTATATCACACGTTAACCATGAGATCTACAATGGCTCTGGGGAAGTCAGCTAGATCTTCTCCCTTTCGTATGCTAAAGGACAACTTTTATCGGAGTCGCGATCCTACATCTAGGCATGTGCAAGCGTGGAACCATCAATTCCTCGATATTAGATGTCGACTATTGCTTCCTTCAGGAATGTAAATCGGTGCAGTCGTTATCCTGATCAAGCAAAAGGGTGAGCATACGGGGTCACGGAGAAGGGCAGTGATTAGCTTGGATCTTAGGTTGGGCCTCAAACCAAGGAAGTTTGAACGAGGCATACTCCCGGCTACGCAACAAAGCTTAAGGTCTCTTGTGGGTAAAGTAGCGCACCTCTGCAAAGTGTAAGAACTATGACATGTTACTCCCTATTCCGGGAAGGAGCTGTGAATGTTGCAGTAAAGGAACTCCACGAAAGTTCTAATCAAACTATGAAGGCTGACAAACATAGCTTTGCAGAATAAGAGCAACCTTTGAAGAAATGTTTATGAAAACCTGCATAACCTACGACCTTTGGGTCTGTGGTTGTAGTTAGTGCACCAAACACTCCTCTTTAGTGAACTTGCTAAGTATGCTTGTACTCAACCATACCTTCTTAACCCTTGCTAGATTCGAAATCACTCAATGACGAACCTAGGAGGTGAACTACTTGAAGAATGGAAGCTATCCAACGGAGATCAACGGGGTCAACGTCTACATCTAAAGTTATATAAGTCAAGCTAAAGCATAGCATATAAATAATCTTAGAAACCAGAACCTACTTCTATAAAGCATTGCTATAACAACAATCACAAGCCATAGTTATAAAGTAGTAGTATATCTAGAATCGACTTTGAGTTTCTATTTCTGTTTATCTTTTGTATATTATAATCCTTGTTATATCGAGGAAGTTCTTTGGATCTTCTATAATGTGTTATATGTAATTGAAAGACATGTTGTAGACCCGTGATATTTCTGTTGTGCCATTCTGAGGGATGTAATACTGGTGAACGGTGTTCATTGGTGTTATGTCAATGATTATAGTGTACTACATCATGCAGTGGTATGCTGGGTCACCGCAGCTGGTATCAGAGCAAATGTTTTGACCTTAGGATGGAATCCTATTAAATGGGTAGAACCTGTAGGAAGGGTGTTAGCAACAATAAAGAGTTCTCTAGAAATAAGATGAGTATTCAACTAAGAATTTCATTGTCATGTTTCTAGTGTGATATTTCTTTATTATGATACAATTAGGATAATAATAGTGAGTTATAACTTGGTAGAACCAGTTATAATATCTTAACTATAGTAAGGAATAACATTTTTTGGTATCCAAGATGGAATGTTCAAGTGTTGAATAGGATTTTAGATGACTATGGAGGAGAATGGATGAATATTTTAAGGCAACTTCTATGGAGTCTGGATTATGGATCTTGACTTCTTGTGAAGATTTACCATTCTTATGACAAGTAAGCGTTATCTAAGTAATAGTTGTGATTATATTAACCACAAGGTGGAGTGTAAACGGGAGAAAGCCATCAGCAGAGGCGAGATGTATGGCAGTGGTGTATTAAATTGCCGTAGTAGAAGTGATAACCATTGCCGGGAGTATAAATTCAAGGAGTTAGGTGGTAGTATTCATACTACTACATGACGTGATTCTCTAAGTTTGGAGCTTGAGTTGGATTATACTGCTCTTGTGCAGATTGAACTCACTTTAGCTATCGAATATATGAATCGTTGTAGGTCCTTACTCGATCTAGTTTATAACACTTAGACAGTTCTAGTCCAAGAATTGGATATGGTCCTTAAGGATTTCATTGATCCTATAAAGGCAAAAGAACCTAGAATGAAGTTGGTAGTGAAGATAGGTACCCTAAAGTAGTATTTTCAGAAGGAGGTGTTCAAAGAAACTAAGCATGATGATCCTTAGTCAGAAACCTATGCCTATTACTAGTATGAACCTCAATCACCTAAAGATCTAGGAGTCAAATACTTAGCTGAGCAAGAAGCTAGGGGAATACCAAGTTGGACATTCTAGAAGAGGGTGGTTACACGGCTTAATATGGCTGCATAAACACTGAGATGGAAGATATGTTCTACTTTAGAAGTGTGTTGGAAACTAGGCAGAATACTTCTGTAGTGAATCGTAGATCTTCTAGTCATTTTTCAATGGCTAATCTAAATCTATGTACTTCTGATTCATAGTACGCACCCTATGGATGTTCTTATGTTCCAGAAGGCAGTCGTCAGACTTCATGTTATCATAGACGGAATTCCAAGAAGTAGTAAGAAGAAGGTGAAAAGTAAGAAGAAGTAGTAACCATTGTTAGTGGGAGCTATGAAAAGGGGTGTATACCTGGAAGTGAGTATTATAGTACTTAGAGGATAACTATAATAAGAGAAAGTATGTCACATGCACCAATGAGAGCTCATAGGATACTAGTACTATAATAGCAGATGATAAGATAGAGTTGTGAGAATAGTTTGTTTGTACTATTTTGTAATAACCATGTGTAATACATGGTATATACTCGTTTTTTATTTGGATTTGGTTCTCGATTTATTGTGTCACTAGGTCTGTGTTTGAACTTGATGGGCATATGCATGGTGTTACATTAATTTTGTACTTTATGTACATTTCTAGAGGGGAAAATGGGTTCGCGTGAGGGAGCCACGAGTTATCATCGTGATGAAGAAGAGATGAAGGCTCATAACATGGTGGAGACATCACAAACATAGGATATCAACGCAAATCCAAGGGATGGATCAATTCCAATGCCACATTCGGCCATCAATGAAGGATTTATCCAGTACATGAAGGGCATGGAGGAAGGTAGGAGGATTGAAATGACGAGGCAGAATCAGTTCTATCAGGATATACTGAAGAACGTGCAGAATAAGCCATTTGAGGAATCCCATTCAAGGATTAAATTCGTAGAATTTTTGCAAACCAAACCTTGGAGCTTTTCCATGATAGAAGAACCTATGGAGGGGAGAATTGGTTAATGGACACATCTCGTAAGCTCAAAAGCGTGGGACGTAGGGATGGAGAGAAAGTGAGATATGCAACATATATATTCACTAGAACTGCAACCACGTTGTGGGAAAAGTCAAAGTTTGTAGCTCCAGGAGGAAGTATTAGTACCTATGCGGAGTTTAAGAAGAAATTCCGTGAAGAAGTTGTTCATAGAAATAGTGGGCAGATGAAGGATAATGAGGCTTTAGAGAACAAGAATATCCTAGTTCTTAAGCATGCATGGGAATTCAATAGTTTATCCCGGTATATTATTGAGGAAGTAAATAAGGAGGCTAAATGTAAAAGAAGTTCATGAAAGGAATACAAGCAGTTGTAAGGATGCAACTCAGAATTGTGCGTGCAAAGGAGTTTCAGGAGTTATTGCATAGTGCACATATATCAGTGGATGATGAGATTGTTGTATCCGAAGAAAAGAGGGAGAAAGTTCAAAAACAGACCACAACAGGTCAGGTCCAAGGTCACATGACGGAGAATTGTCCGGATCCACATATAACGGACAACACAATGAAAATATGTCATAACTGTGGAACTAGGGGCCACGTTTTTAAGGAATGCCCAAATCCAAAGATATTTTGCCACAAGTGTGGGGAATCGGGATTAGACCTCATTGTCCCAATCGACCACCGAGTTGTGAACCAACAACACAAGATGGAAAGAAGATAAGAACTAATGGATAATACCCAAATATATGCTATGAATGTGGACAGTCAGGACATATCAGGATCAATTTCCCGATACTGCTATCAGAAGGAGGAAATGACATGGCAACTGGGGTATCACCAGTAAGCGAGGGTATTGATGAAGCAACATCCTAAGGGAAGATGAAGTATGAGGCTATGACACAAATCAACCCTGATGTCCAAAATAACCTAGCAAGTGGTAAGTCACCTTAGTACCTTTAGTATGAATTATTTTATGCATACACCTTATAGGATGTAGAGTTCACACATGTATCCACAAATGTGTGGGTATAACATATGTCTCTTCATAAGACCATTAGGAAAACCACAAGAGGGAGAGTGAATCATAGATCAGACTTCGAGAACCAATAGTTAGTATAATTTTTTAAGAGAAGCATTTTAATATTTTTAAGGATTTCCAAGTTTGACGATAACTTTAGTATTGAAGATATATTTAGACCGCAGCTGGTCTCAACTGATAAAACCTAGCTTGAGACCAATAGAAGTTCCAATTAGGGATATAATGATCAAATACCTCAATTACAGGAAAGTAGGGTAGTTTTGAATGGATGGACTAAATGAGTTCAATTCGTTCCTAAAAAGGAAATTGAAAGGGACGAATTAGAATTCATCAGAATTTAAGAATCCTAAAACTTTACCATTAGTAAACCTTCATACCATCATGATACCTACGAATTAGTTCAATGATTTTAGCAAGTAGCTTTCCCAATACACTATGAAGGAATATAAAGTTTAGATAAGTCAGAGATCTCGAATGGGTAATCCTAAAGAGGTAGGGTGGAATCTAAAGATCACCAAAAGAGACCAATGGATGGACAAGGATTGCTAAACTTGAAAGGAGAATGTTAAGAAGGAAAGGTTTCCGTATTCCATTAAGAGTGATATCCATAGCTTCGGGGATGAAGTTTAGTTTAAGGGGGAGAGACTGTAATGCCCTAGCATTTAGGGCTACAGAAGAGAGTTTGTGCATTCGCATTCATGCATAAGAAAATTTGGGGTATTTTTTGCAAACTAAAACCCTAGAGAGATTAGAGTTTCTTTCACTACCTTGAGTTAGGATTTACCTATTTATAGTGATTGTTATAAATTTTGACATGATCTCTAGGAATTATTATGATTTTGGGTGAATAATTTGAATTCCTATTTAAAATTTGACTCACTTTTGAAAAGAGTCAAAAATTAGAGGTATTTAAGAATTGATTGTTTTAAAAATATTTATAAATAAAAAGTATGAATTCTTGAATATATATATTAATAATTATACATGAAACAGAGATTAGTATAATATAAATCAAATAATTAAAATAAGAAAGTTTATTTCTTATTTTTTCCTTTTCTCAAAAACAATAATTCAAACATAAATGGATAAATAACTTATTACATTACAGAAACAATTGTAATGAATGGAAACGAAAGCTTTATTGAATAAACCATATATAATACATTGTCTTTACAAAAAGAAACGGAAGAAGATTACAAAACTAAAAAGAAGAGATACTAAACTAAACCCTATACTAAATCTTCTTAATCTTCATCACCCAGGCTTGTACCTGTAAAAAAATACAGAAAACAAAGTAAACAGAGAAAGTTAGTGTTAGAAGTGCTCTCAGTCATAAACAGTGTAATGCACTGTTTTAAATGTATCATTGAGCAAATTTGAACAAGTAGGGACAAATTCCATCAAATAAAGTATCTGTTCTTCTCAAATTTAAAAGCTTCAAGACAACATCATTAGCTAAAAGGGGCAAGTTTCACCAGAGCTGATAATAGTAAAAGGAAGGGGCCATAAATCAATTTCCACTTAATCTGATCCAAAGAAAAAGACCACAGTGAAGCAGCTCACACAACTAACTGCATGAAGTGAGACGTCGACCATGAGTGATAGCAAGGAAAGGATAAAACCACATTTGATCTTAGCAAAGCAAGATTTGCTCACCACTTCCCAAGCCCAGCCATAGTTCTTTCACAAGCACACATAAGAAATACCACTAGTTCTTGCAAGATCTTTACTACATCAAACCATCTTTCAACATAGAAAAACTAAGTAGATCACCAACAAGAGGGTGACTTAAAGGAGGCGGTGGTCTAGATGGACATCAAGGTCAAGTTGGAGCTTAAAGCAACAACACCAAGACAGGATATCAGTTCAAGGAGAAGAGAAACCACTAGAACTAGAAGAGCAAACACCACCAGCATCAAGCCACATGCTACCACAATCAAATCTAGCATCAGGCTATTTCTCAAAGCTCTAGATCTATCCATTATTCATTTTACAACATTTGTTTCATGTAGGAGCATGGTATACTGGTCATAGAACACATAAGGTATTGGACAACAAGTAAAGAACATCTGTTCTTAGTAAACATGGTCTCAAACCAACATCACTGACCATTTTATCTAGCCTAAGCTAGATAGCTGATGTCTACGCACTTCTATTCTTGTAGACAGTTGTTGGGCCTCCAAGTGCAGAGGTTTGTAGAACAACAGAAAGTTTTCCCTCAGGGAGGAAGTGGTCAAAGGTATCCCCTCTCAAGCAACCCTGCAATCAAGATACAAGAAGTCTCTTGTGTCCCCAACACACTCAATACACTTGTCAGGTGTATAGGTGCACTAGTTCGGTGAAGAGATAGTGAAATACAAGTGGTATGGATAAAAGACAATGGTGCTAGAAAATAGCTTGATGGCGTGGAAGAGACAAAAGGCAAACTGAAATAAAGATGATAGCAAGCAAACATGTAACAAATCTAGTTGCAAACGGTGTTTCAATGCTAAGAAACAAGGCCTAGGGATCATACTTTCACTAGTGAACACTCTCATATAAATATCTTATCTTTATGATACTACTCTTAACTACTCTCCGGTTGAACACTCTAATCGATGGTAGGGCTATAAAAGCGCACCTCAAAGTTCGCTTTCCGCATCTAGATAACCCCACACTGTCACCTTGAGCACTAGATGGTTCGAACAAACACCACAATTTCATAAAGACATCCAACTCCAAATATAACTCATAACAAGTATTTGTAATCTCTAGCCTAAGTGCCACCATGGTGTGCATGCTGTCACTTTCACACACATGGGGAGAGTAGAGATCTATTAAAGCACTTGAGTAGCAAGGTAGATCTATAGATTACAAGCTCATGATCTCAATAAGATCATGCATAGAGAGAGAGATGAACACATAGCTACCGGTAGAACCCTTAGCCTCGAGAGAGAACTAATCCCTCATCATCATGGGAATCAACAATGATGATGGAGATGGTGGTGGAGATCGATGGAGATGGCTCCGGGGGCACTTCCCCGTCCTAGCAGGGTGCCGGAATAGAGACTTTCTGTCCCCCGAATCTCCCCTTCGGTGGCGGCGGCGCAGCGGAACTTTTCGTGGATTTCTGATTGACTATTTAGAGTTTATGCATCGAGAGGCTCTTATAGGCGAGAGGGGAGACCGAGGGGGTGCTGGAGGGGAGAATATCATTTTGCGGCCCGAAAGTTGGGGTGGCCAGGCAACGCGGTACCCAAGTTGCTTACAATCAGCTGTGTTGCCAAAAGTTGGCGTGCCAAATACTTAGAGGGTCTTTTTCGGCATGAATTCAACTTTATGTTTCAATACAAAAAATCAGGCTAACAAACGTCAAGTTGGGACCGCCCTGTCAGCTTTCGCTGTTATGTCGTTGCCGTCGTTCCTGCCATGTAGGCTTGCAGCGTTGGCGCATGCATCCTTTACGCGTCTTCTTCTTTCTCCGGGGCTGCAATCTATGGTCGCGGCCATGGTGCGGAGCTAGGACTTGGACGAACCTTCTCAGCCCGACTCTCCTCCCCATCCCGAATCGGAGCTCGCCCTCACCATGGCCGCACCCATGGCACGGCGCGGGGATGGGAATTCATTCCCGGGTGAGATCTGTCACCATGCCGACCATGCTCGGTCCCGTTGGCCTCCTCTAGAATCCGAGCTCACGGTCGCCATGGTCACACACGCACCAGCCATGGCGCCTTCCTCTCCGAACCCAAATCCACATCCACCTAGTTCGGCACAACGGCAACAAGGTGAAAATGCATCAAGTTTTCTTCTTGTGATTGTAGAAAAACATGTATGTACCGTGTCCGTAGCATACTCTAACAATGTACACATATGTTGTTTATGATATTTTCATTTGAAATTAGTATCTCCATGATGATGAAACATAGAGAACCTAAATGGAATGACGATGATGACCATGTTATGTACTTTGCATTGCATCAACAGGTGCTCGCTGACGAAGCAAGTTACCAAGAGAGTGGAGTTCATCAGCCATTGCCAAAAAATATGTGAACAAATCAATGAGCGATTCAATGCAAATAAGCGCAGAAAAGCTAGATCCATGTCATCAATCATCAGTAGGTGGCACATTCTAGTGATGCGTTCAAATGCGTACACGATGTATCATTTGCTTGAAGTGGTTGTTATCCTGAGCAAGAATGCCTGGTATGCACATTACATTTGTATGTTCTATGCTGAAATGATGTTGTTATGGGCGTGGAAAGAAAAGCTGGGCTTCACTGAATATTACGCAGTTAGGCCTAACTTAGTCTTACACAAATAAGCACAACTTAGTCTTTACACACATAAGCGTAACTAATGATAAAGATAAATACAAATGGTTCATCGGATCTGCCAGTATGAGCACTAGTTCCCTGGAGCTGGTGGTATCGTCGAAACGAACCAGAATGCTGTGTTTGGCCGTCTTTCATTCTCCTTCAAATAGTACGACCCCACTGCTGAGCCAATTGTAGGCCCCCTCCCCCCGACGTGGATTCGGCTCTAGGTCGGATCTGGAGTGTCAACATGATAGGCGCGTGAGTGTGAAACAAACACACGATGCGCTATCAACCTTTGGAAGTCTTGGCACCTCGGCAACAACACCAGCATGTTCTTCACGGACTCGGCAGCAGCCTCAACAGTATTTCGTCGGCTTCACCAGCAGCAGCAGTATTAGTAAATCGACTTCACCAGCAGCAGATCACCAAGTATTTCGTTAGCTTCAGCAGGAGCAGCGTGACTAGTTCTTCGTCGGCTCACCACCACCAACACCACCACCACCACCACCAGCAGCAAGGCGGCATCGGGGGCTGCCTGTGCAATTACAGGTTCAACAGCTCCAGGGGCTCCGACAAAGAAAGGGTAGTTGATCCCAAGAAACACAGATTGTTGACTCTGCTCCAGACTTGCTCTACTGGGTCTTCGGATGGGCATGCGGACCTCGAGAAAATGTGACACTGCAGCGATGGGTATGAAGAAAGTTGTGTCCCCATATGTTCTATTGTATCACCAATGCTGTTTAGTGCTCCCCTGATATGAATCCACAAGAGTTCATCATCCTGTTCCGTGTTATCTCCGAGAGGTGCCAGGAACCAGCGTCGTGTCCCAAGTTCAGCATCTACTACTGCATCTTCGATGACTGGAGCTGGAATGATGCACGGGGCTGCGTGGGTACCTGTGTGTTACTAACAGTCAGTAAGCAGAATTTTGAATGGGATTTTACATGCTATATGACACCATGACTCACCCCAAATGGACGGCTCCCAAACACGCACGTCGCCGCTAGGTTCAGTGACCGCATAAATGCGTTGCGGTATGTACGAAGAGTAGCCATAGGTGAAGACGGCGTCGACATACTTCTCCGGCCGCAGGAAGTCATCGCGCAAGACTGTCCATTCCTTGTCTTCTGGGCATCTAATGAATGTGATTCCCTTGTCGAACACCGCTAAGAGGTCGTACTCCCAGTTCTTCCACGCCCCCTCCCGCGGTCTATGTGGGAGTTGTACCTTCACGAGGTCAAGTTCTGGCATGTTGAACCTGTAAGCGAATTCGGAAATGGGCGGCGGCCACCCGCTGTTAAATGCAGTAATGCCGACACCCTTCAAAGATGGCACTACAAGTCTCACCGATCTGTAGCCATTTTTTAGAGTCCAAGTACTGCCATCCTGTGATAAAAGGACCAGCCACTCGTCGTTGCCACCCACCCAGTTTTGGTCATCTTCCATTTCCATCTCTTCTTCTTCCTTGATATTCATCACTACTGATTCGGACCACTTATCCAGCAGCATCAGTTTTGCATGAATATTCTACAGAGTTTGTTGTCAGTTGATACAATAAACTAGCTTGGATTCCATTGCAGATACAATTTGACAACTGGGCCTTCGGATTAAAGTACACAAAATATCGCCTAAATACGAGTGTCTCCTAAAATATCGCCTAATTGTGCTTGTGTCACTACGAAGATACTCAATATATGGAGTAGTAGCAGAGCCCCCAGAACAAACTCCTGACGATGATCATAATTAAACAGCTCGGGGCATAACATCATTAAATCGTCTAATCTGTTTGTTTTTATTTTAGGAAACAAAATATCACCTAGCAGGCATTCCATTGCAAAATCAAAATTGACAACTCGTCTATCACCTAAAGTAAGACTGTGTCACTATGAAAATACTAGAATATCAGGTACGAGCAGAGCTTCCACTGTACAGAATAGTCTAAAATGGTTCGATTTGTTCAAACCCGTGTGCACACAACATGTTCGACGAAAGGAACATAGGATTCCGATGAGAGTTCAGCACATATGAATCAACGATATGACTGAACGAATAAGCTAGATACTAGAACTTACGTGGCCATCGTGGTTGTCTGGCCATTTGCTGTTATCGGGGTAAAGAAGGCCTGGCGTGCCGAACGGTTGTTCGTCCATGTTCCGCATCGTTACGCGGTAGCCAAGGATGCAGCGAGCGAGGCGGCCGGCTGAGATGATGTCCAGCTCTGAGGTGATCCTGTGCATGTTCGCGGCGCTGAGGTTCGGCCATCCCCAATCCTCGCGGTAGTGGTCACCCTGGCCATCCGCGTCGTCGTCGCATGCCTTTCGCTTCAGCCTGCTGCTACCCCAAGCTCTACCCATAGCGGCAAATGGAGTCTAGAATCTGATAGATTAATGGAGGCGTTGTGATAAGGAGGCGGATGGATTCGAGAGGGGGTGGAATCAGGGATGGGGGCAGTTGTTCGAGTGGGGAGTGAATCTGCAAGGAACCGCCGCCGCCACCGATTCTCGTCCACGTGGAAGAAAAGAAGGGGGGGGCATAATTATTGAGAGCGGGCACCGGAACCGTCTAGAGGAAGTGAAAAAATAAATCGTAAAAGGGAAATGTGTGGCCCGCCTGTCAGTGAGTGAAGGTCGGCACGCGCAAACGTGCCTACGTTTGAATTGATTCCACCGCATGCAAGTGGCGTAGAACAAATTTTAGGAAGTGCTAGCGTCGACGTGTAAAACCGCCGTTTTTCGCCACCTTCACCCTACTACGAACGGTCGTGCACCATTCCAGATATTGGTAAGGGCGGTTCCAATCTTTCACTTCTCCGTCTCATTTCCTCCTCCATGGCCTCATCGTCTTTCTCCTCCACAGCCTCATCCATTTCCTCCACCATCGCATCACGCTCTTCCTCCATATCCTTTCCCTCTTGCATGTAGTCATGGACGCTCTGGATGTCCGAAACGACGTTAGGCAAGAAACTGCGCACTTCGACATCGAGGTACATGGCGGGAAGAAGATCAATGTCGTCTACACCACCGACCCTCGGACGGTGAGGAACACTCTGAATAATTACACGAGTTGGCTGCAGTTCGGAGAAAACAGGTTCATAGGTCTCGACCTCGAGTACAGCCGTGATCACCGTAGGATCATCGTGGTGCAACTCTCATGAAGGGGCACGTCCTCGTATACCAGCCTTTTTGCGAGAAGGGGCTGACGGGATCTGGTAGACTTTGCTGTCTTTTTGTTCCTGAACCGTCTGTTTGCAAAAGTTATTGCTAGATTATTTGTCTGAATTCATTTTCATGCAGGTAGGGAGAAAGCATTAGGGATCTGTTTCATGACTTTCTCGTGAACCAGCACATAACATTTACCAGTGTTGACATCACGAATGACAGTAAACTGCTTGAAAGCCCGACTGTCAACATTAGAATCCCAAAGGAGTGCAGTGGACATCCGAAATTTATGGATCCGAGGGCGAAGAAGGCAAGACCGGATGGCGCTCTTGCCTCTAAACTCATAGACCCGTAATGCCGACATGAAGGACAGATTGCCGAGATGTTCGTGGAGGCGTTTAGGGCACGATTACTAGGAGGATAAGCCACTTTCTGAACCTAATCAAATGCCTGCAATTGGCATTATGTTAGCCATGAGCTATACTGCCAGATTGTAAAATCTCGTTCCAGGCATCGCATCATTGAACCACCACCAAGGCAGGTTGTTTGTCCCAGATGCCGGAGTGTAGATGAATCTACAAACCGGGGCAAGCGACCGAAGGCATCCTGGGATCGGTTGCCTTCTCCAACAGGCTGGGATGTAGACTATTAGTGCATGATTGTTGTGTTTATGAAAACATGTTATTTCATAAGTACACTATGTGAGCAATTACAAACTGCTGTGTATTACCTTTGTCAAACTATAATCTGGTTTATGACTGTATCCTTCTCTATAATCTGGGTTTGGTTATGACTTATGACTGTATCACACCTTATGCATGTCAGTCCTGGATTCTGCCGCATGCAAATGGCACAGACAGAATTTGTAAGAATGAATGTTGAGCATACAAAAGGGGGGATGTAATTCATACAGGTTAAGTAGCTAATAGCACAGGGATCATACGAGCTTGGTTCTTACACACAGAATGCTTAGAAAATACATGCGAGATAAAATACAGGCGAGATAAAACTAGGAACGAAATGCAAAACTAGTAGTGGTAAACAGCACACTCACCCACCCGCCAGATCCTGTTGAGCATCTCGTAGCAGACATACGCGTCCCTGGCTGCGTACTTGATCGCATCGTAATCCAGGTGCCTCCACTCCCATCGCTCGTGCAGGTGCTTCGGAAACTCGATTTTCATGCCGGCGTACTCATGGTCGATGATGTCGGAAGCGAGTCTAGCCATGCCGGCTTTCCCCGTACCGCCATCCGGGTACCTCCACAAACGTTGGAGATCGACGTGATTGACGACATGAATGAGGAGATCCCATTCTAGCTTCGGAGTGTCGTTCTTGATGTCGACGCTGGCGAAGTAGATCTCCCTCCTATGTAGGAACTCGCGAAGCTCCGGGCATACAGATTTGGCCCTACATACATGATATAGTAGGCAGTGGTTGCGCATGGACAACTGCAAAAGCGCCGTCCTCTTCCTATCTCTGGTATACTCGAGGTCAAGGACGACGATATCATACCTGTCCATCGGCTCCTATAGCCACCGCTCGTACATTGCGATGACCTTGGCCACCTCCGCTGACGCATTTGTGTGGATGACTGTCAGCTTGGTGGTGCCATGGGCAGTGTCGGTGTACTCGTCGGTGTAGTCGCTCCTGTCGCCGAACACGCCGTACTCTGCGTCCATGGTAACAGCTAATGCGACGGCGGTGGCCTAGGGTCGGTAGCAGTGGCTAGGACTGGGCGTGGAGGTGGAGTGATCTTTTGCGGTGGTATGGCCAGGCGGAGGCGGTGCCTGCGGCAGCGTCGATGGTTCTTGCGATGGCGGCGCCGGCGGAAAGAATGAGTTGGGGATTTTTGCACAGTGATGTGCCGAGGAGACAGAAGACAATGCTTAAATTCTGTTTACCAATATTCCGGTCATACCCATGCGGAAGCAAGTTTGACCGGGCGAGCACCGATGGTTTCCAATCCTAGCGATTAAATTCGGCGTCCGTCCCGGTAGGCGATGGGACGGGTGTGCGACGTGGCTTTGGCGTGGCAGAGACCGGTCACGTAGACCATCGTCCCGTTGCCGATCCGCAGCGGGTGCGTGGTGCTGACATGATGTAACATGACAGGACAGAAGGAAGTGTACAGTTATTATTAATTCCTAACAAGTTTAAGAAGTGTAAGCATAGACATGGACCTAGCATCCCTGCACCCCGGGGCAGCCGCCCAGCTGATCAGGCCTGCCGATTGCGCAAAGCTTGTCTCGAATTTGCCAAAATGAAGCTCGTTTGCCCATGCTTCTATAAGTTTCTCTGTAGGCCACTTGTGTAGCATGCACGATCAAGCAACTTTGCAACACACGTGTCGGTGGAAAAGCATTAGGTTTCAACACACCACATAGTTTAGGGATTTAGAATAGCTACATTGTGGAGCTCTAGCCAAATTGCATGGTAAAGCCAAATTCAGCTTTTTGTCAGATTTAGCTATAGCAACATTGTGTCTCGTTTGTCCTCACTTTTGTCCTCCCGATATTCCGAAGCCCTCACATGCGCTCGGAGGGGGGTGCCGTCTGGTCAAAGGCTTGGTCGTTACGTGCGCCATGACGCCTAAAGTGGAAGTTTTTTTTGTCATTTGGCCTTTTTAAGAGCGCCTTTTCCCCTCTCTCTCTCTCTAACAGTTGTGTTTTTTTTGCCCAAAAAGGTAGGGAATCTAGAGCAGCTTCTCTCTTCATTCATTGTTCCTTTTGCGATCGTTTTTCCCCAATCTGGTAGCAAATCTAGAGCAGCAAAACAAACCAGCACCATAAATAAATTTAGTAAACAGAGCAGATGTAGATAAAGCAGCTAATATAGGTTATATAGTACGGTACTTAACGAGGTTCGACAATTAGGCTACTCAGCAGCAGCAGCGGACTGCTTCAACACATACAAGACAAAAGAAGCTGCTTTACAGTAGCAGCAACAGCTGATCAGTGGCCCCTCGTGGCCTCTGCCAAGAGGGCATCCGCCTCCTCCCTCTGGTGCCTCCTCCACTTCTTGCTGCCCAGCCCCTTGACCTTGGGCACCTTGGGTCTGATCGGGGGCATGCGACCCTCCTCGATAGCCACCTTCTAGAGGTTGCGGAGGTGAAGACCGAGCGCTTGGTGCTTGGCCTTGAAGCCGTGGACGTTCACGGACTCGCCGCAGGTCCTCACGTCCTCGGCATGCTTCACGAGGGAGTTGAAGTCTGTGCCATGGAGCCTCCTGGTGGGGCAGAAGGGGCACCTGTACACGTCGTCGGCGAAGAAGTTGTTGTACTGACCGGACTTTAGCCTCCTCAGCACATGACGAGTCTTGGTGTCCTACGACTCTTCGTCGCTGCAGAGGTCGCTGCTATCCTCCTGTTGGAAAAAAACAGTAGAGTGAAATAAGGGCATGATTGAGATACTTTGATTATCGGGATTGATTTTTTGCATAAAATTAACCGAATGAGACCTCCCGATTATTCCCCAAATCTCAAACCAAATCGAATACTGATCCCAACTACGAACAGGGGGATTCATCAAAAATCGAGATCTAACACAATAGGATTAGCTACTGTAAAAAATACGAACAGCCGAGCCCTAATAACATACGATCTAGCATTCAACGATGGGAACAAGGGAAGAACAAGGGAAGGGGAGAAAACCCTAGTTACCTCAGACCATGGGTCGGCGATGCTGGCGTCGTAGGGGTTCTCCAACCTTATGTAGACAACCTCCTCGTAGGGGTCCCAGCCAAGCGGGGTATGTCCGAGACCGGCGGGGGCCTCCTCGCGCGGCTACGGCGGATGCGGGGACAGGGACGGGGGGCTCCTCGCCGGCTGCCTTGGAGGCGCCGATGGCCACCACGCCGATCTTCTCCATCGCCGACGTGGTTGGGGTTTTGTTGGGCGTTTGCAGAAGGTGATGGGACAGTGGAGATGGTTGAGTGAGCGAGTGCGTGATGAGTGGGAGTAGGGAGGCCTCTATTAAAGGAGAAGGGAAGCGGCGTTTCGTTGCACTACCGTGGACCGCTACGCTAATGCACCGTGCACGGCCACACGTGTCCGCTACCGCCCCGTGCACCGCACACGCGTACCGTGAGTCACGTTTTTTCCCTCGTGTCTAACCATGGCGATTCAATTGTACTCAGTTTTGCCCACCAACCGTTGATCCTCTGTGATCTAGCGGACAGAATAACCCTTATATCTGTCGGGGGCACCCCTCTATCCATGCAAAATAACGAGTATTCCACTGGAACTTTAACAACATAAATAGATGAACTTGAATATATTTTGAAGGGTACGAAAATAGAAAACCCCATAGTTTAAGGGTCTAGATATGGTAAGAGAACTAAATATTATTAGTGGCCGGGCCAGCACAGTGATGAGGTTGGTTGCCTAGGAGTTGCTGATTCCTAAGTAAGGGGACAACACTAGGCCGGTCTTGACATACTCCCTCAGGAACTTTCCATAAGCAGCGTGCTTAGCCTTGGTCGCCGACTTGTGTTTACTAGCTGGGCTTTTACCGATGCCAACCGCATGTAGAATCAAGCTGGCAATCCTCGGATTGACTCCTTTCTTACAGAAAGGGCACCTGAGCTCCCCAAGTCGAGTGTGGAAAGGGATTATCCCGCTCTTGAGCTTCTTCATGACATGGCAGCTCTTGTTGTCCCTGGTCTCCTTGTCAGAGTCCATCTCACTTGAATACACCTGTAATGTATGGAATACAAACCGAAATGAGCAAAATAATAGATATATATTCCTTCCACCATTCCAAGTTACTTTCGATGCAATAACATGTCTATACAGGTTCAGCAGTTCATTACGGCCGTCTTCCCAGCTCGCTCCTAAATTAATGTGGTTTGTGTTCTTGGTAACTTATTAATAAATAAATAATGTGGATTCATTCCGAACAGACTAGATATCTCCATGTACCGGTTCGTACGTTGCATCTAATCATTAGGACTAGATTTTTTTATGACGCCTAGATAGATTAAGCTCTAGCACAAAATATGAAACATGTAGAAATAGATGTACCTCCGGGTACACGAGCGGAGCGTGTTCGTCGAACTCCACGCCCTCATCGGTGCCTCCGAAGTCGTTAGCACCGGCATGCACATGGTCCCCCAAGGGGTTGAACTGCACGTCCTCCTCGGCCTGTGCTGCGTGATGCTCCTGCAGATCTGCCGCGTGAAGCACCACCCCGGCGGTGATGCCCGGACACTCACCCCCACGCACTGGTTTCATGAAGAAGGTTCGTGCATGTACGTTCAAGATTGTGGTGTTTCGCTGGATAGGGAAGAGAGAGTAGTGGATGAGTGCGTTAGGACCCGATAGGCTGGGTTTTTACTGCGGGGGCGTTTAGGCCTCCTCGAGGGCCTCGGTTGACAGCTCTTCCGGCTGCGGCTGCCGCGTGGAAGGTTCGTGTGGTGGGGGCCTGACGGAAGTGAGAGTGCAGGCGTGCTGCATAGTAAAAATGGTATAGCCAGTGGTCTGTGGATGACCAGTTGCCGTGTAGTAGACTTGTAGCCTTTGCAGACTAGATTAAACATGACATGACCACTCGACCACTTTTTCCATGGACAACATCGGGTTCCTTCTTGTAGAAGTCTCGTTGAGGGAGACGTCCGTGCTGTCTCGCGCTGTCCTGTGAAGGGCGCGACGTGTGCAACGAGCCTCGTTGGATCACACAGGATCAACGGTTGGTGCACACGATCCGCGTGACAACTGTGACAACCAATCAGGACGTAGCAGACAGAGTGGGCACATGTTTGGGCTTCTACGAAAGAGAGAGAGAGAGCGAGGGGGAGGGGCAAAGCTGAGTAGTATAAAAATGGAAAGTGGGTGTCTTTTACAATGAAATGCATCGTGGCATACATCAAATTATGCCAAGATAGATCCACTAGAGTTCATAGCATGTGTGTTCTTTCCATAAACCACATATGTATCCACAAGAGTTATTGCATGTGTGTTCCTGTCATGAACCACATTGGGATCAACCAGTGTCATTGCATGTGTGTTCTTTCCACAAACCACATATGGATCAACCAATGGCATTGCATGTGTGTTCTTTTCACAAACCACACATGGATCAACCAGTGTTCACTACATGTGTGTTCTTTCCACAAACCACTTATGGATCAATCAGTGGTCATTGCATGTGTGTTCTTTTCCACAAACCACATATGGATCCATATGTGTTCTTAAACTAAAACCAGCACTAGAGTCATTGCATGTGTGTTATTTCCACAAACCACACATGGATCAACCACTAGAGTCATTGCATGTGTGTTCTTATACTAAAACCAACACTAGAGTCATTGCATGTGTGTTCTTTTCACAAACCACACATGGATCCACCACTGTCATTGCATGTGTGTTCTTTCCACAAACCACACATGGATCAACTAGTGTTCATTGCATGTGTGTTCTTTTCCAGAAACCACACATGGATCCACCAGTGGTCATTGCATGCGTGTTCTTTCCACAAACCACATATGGATTAACCAGAGTCATTGCATGTGTGTTCTTTCCACAAACCACATATGGATCCATTTGAGTAATTGCATGTTTGTTCTTATACTAAAACCACAAGCCAGCACTAGAGTCATTGCATGTGTGTTCTTTTCCACAAACCACACATGGATCCACTAGACTCATTGCATGTGTGTTCTTTTCCACAAACAACTGATGGATCAACCAGTGGTCATTGCATGTGTGTTCTTTTCACAAACTACATGTGGACCCACTAGAGTCATTGCATCTGTGTTCTTATACTAAAACTAGCACTAGACCCATTGCATGTGTGTTCTATCCACAAACCACACATGGATCCACCACTGTCATTGCATGTGTGTTCTTTCCACAAACCACATATGGATCAACCAGTGGTCATTGCATGTGTGTTCTTTCCACAAACCACATATGGATCAACCAGTGATCATTGCATGTGTGTTCTTTTCCATAAACCACTTATGGAACCACTAGAGTCATTGCATGTGTGTTATTTCCACAAACCACACATGGATCAACCACTAGAGTCATTGCATGTATGTTGTTTCCACAAACCACACATGGATCAACCACTAGAGTCATTGCATGTGTGTTCTTATACTAAAAGCAACACTAGAGTCATTGCATGTGTGTTCTTTTCACAAACCACACATGGATCCACCACTATCATTGCATTTGTGTTCTTTCCACAAACCACACATGGATCAACCAGTAGTCATTGCATGTGTGTTCTTTTCCACAAACCACACATGGATCCACCAGTTGTCATTGCATGTGTGTTCTTTCCACAAACCACATATGGATCAACCAGAGTCATTGCATGTGTGTTCTTTCCACAAACCACATATGGATCCATTTGAGTAATTGCATGTCTGTTCTTATAATAAAACCACAAACCAGCACTAGAGTCATTGCATGTGTGTTCTTTTCCACAAACCGCAAATGGATCCACTAGACTCATTGCATGTGTGTTCTTTTCCACAAACAACTGATGGATCCACCAGTGGTCATTGCATGTGTCTTCTTTTCACAAACTACATGTGGACCCAGTAGAGTCATTGCATGTGTGTTCTATCCACAAACCACACATGGATCCACCACTGTCATTGCATGTGTGTTCTTTCCACCTACCACACATGGATCAACAAGTGGTCATTGCATGTGTGTTCTTTCCACAAACCACATATGGATCAACCAGTGGTCATTGCATGTGTGTTATTTCCACAAACCACACATGGATCAACCACTAGAGTCATTGCATGTGTGTTGTTTCCACAAACCACACATGGATCAACCACTAGAGTCATTGCATGTGTGTTGTTTCCACAAACCACACATGGATCAACCACTAGAGTCATTGCATGTGTGGTATTTCCACAAACCACACATGGATCAACCACTAGAGTCATTGCATGTGTGTTCTTATACTAAAACCAACACTAGAGTCATTGCATGTGTGTTCTTTTCACAAACCACACATGGATCCACCACTGTCATTGCATTTGTGTTCTTTCCACAAACCACACATGGATCAACCAGTAGTCATTGCATGTGTGTTCTTTTCCACAAACCACACATGGATCCACCAGTTGTCATTGCATTTGTGTTCTTTCCACAAACCACATATGGATCAACCAGAGTCATTGCATGTGTGTTCTTTCCACAAACCACATATGGATCCATTTGAGTAATTGCATGTTTGTTCTTATACTAAAACCACAAACCAGCACTAGAGTCATTGCATGTGTGTTCTTTTCCACAAACGACACATGGATCCACTAGACTCATTGCATGTGTGTTCTTTTCCACAAACAACACATGGATCCACCAGTGGTCATTGCATGTGTGTTCTTTCCATAAACCACATGTGGACCCACCAGAGTCATTGCATGTGTGTTCTTATACTAAAACTAGCACTAGAGTCATTGTATGTGTGTTCTATCCACAAACCACACATGGATCCACCACTGTCATGGCATGTGTGTTCTTTCCAGAAACCACACATGGATCAACAAGTGGTCATTGCATGTATGTTCTTTCCACAAACCACATATGGATCAACCAATGGTCATTGCATGTGTGTTCTTTTCCATAAACCACTTATGGATCCATTGCGGTCATTGCATGTGTGTTATTTCCACAAACCACACATGGATCAACCACTAGAGTCATTGCATGTGTGTTGTTTCCACAAACTACACATGAATCAACCACTAGAGTCATTGCATGTGTGTTATTTACACAAACCACACATGGATCAACCACTAGAGTCATTGCATGTGTGTTCTTATACTAAAACCAACACTAAAGTCATCGCATGTGTGTTCTTTTCACAAACCACACATGGATCCACCACTGTCATTTCATGTGTGTTCTTTCCACAAACCACACATGGATCAACCAGTGGTCATTGCATGTATGTTCTTTTCCACAAACCACACATGGATCCACCAGTGGTCATTGCATGTGTGTTCTTTCCACAAACCACATATGGATCCATTTGAGTAATTGCATGTTTGTTCTTATACTAAAACCACAAACTAGCACTAGAGTCACTGCATGTGTGTTCTTTTCCACAAACCACACATGGATCCACTAGACTCATTGCATGTGTGTTCTTTTCCACAAACAACACATGGATCCACCAGTGGTCATTGCATGTGCGTTCTTTTCACAAACTACATGTGGACCCAACAGAGTCATTGCATGTGTGTTCTTATACTAAAACTAGCACTAGAGTCATTGCATGTGTGTTCAATCCGCAAACCACACATGGATCCACCACTGTCATTGCATGTGTGTGGTCTTTCCACAAACCACACATGGATCAACAAGTGGTCATTGCATGTTTGTTCTTTCCACAAACCACATATGGATCAACTAGTGGTCATTACATGTGTGTTCTTCTCCATAAACCACTTATGGATCCATTACAGTCATTGCATGTGTGTTATTTCCACAAACCACACATGGATCAACCACTAGAGTCATTGCATGTGTGTTGTTTCCACAAACCACACATGGATCAACCACTAGAGTCATTGCATGTGTGTTCTTATACTAAAACCAACACTAGAGTCATTGCATGTGTGTTCTTTTCACAAACCACACATGGATCCACCACTGTCATTGCATGTGTGTTCTTTCCACAAACCACACATGGATCAACCAGTGGTCATTGCATGTGTGTTCTTTTCCACAAACCACACATGGATCCACCAATGGTCATTGTATGTGTGTTCTTTACATAAACCACATATGGATCAACCAGAGTCATTGCATGTGTGTTCTTTCCACAAACATCATATGGATCCATTTGAGTAATTGCATGTTTGTTCTTATACTAAAACCACAAACCAGCACTAGAGTCATTGCATGTGTGTTCTTTTCCACAAACCACACATGGATCCACTAGACTCATTGCATGTGTGTTCTTTTCCACAAACAACACATGGATCCACCATTGGTCATTGCATGTGTGTTCTTTCCACAAACCACATCTGGACCCACCAGAGTCATTGCATGTGTGTTCTTATAGTAAAAGTAGCACTAGAGTCATTGCATGTGTGTTCTATCCACAAACCACACATGGATCCACCACTGTCATTGCATGTGTGTTCTTTCCACAAACCACACATGGATCAACAAGCTGTCATTGCATGTGTGTTCTTTCCACAAACCACAATTGGATCAACCATTGGTCATTGCATGTGTTCTTTTCCATAAACCACTTATGGATCCATTACAGTCATTGCATGTGTGTTATTTCCACAAACCACACATGGATCAACCACTAGAGTCATTGCATGTGTGTTGTTTCCACCAACCACACATGGATCAACCACTAGAGTCATTGCATGTGTGTTGTTTCCACCAACCACACATGGATCAACCACTAGAGTCATTGCATGTGTGTTCTTATACTAAAACCAACACTAGAGTCATTGCATGTGTGTTCTTTTGACAAACCAGACATGGATCCACCACCGTCATAGCATGTGTGTTCTTTCCACAAACCACACATGGATCAACCAGTGGTGATTGCATGTGTGTTCTTTTCCACAAACCACACATGGATCCACCAGTGGTCATTGCATGTGTGTTCTTTCCACAAACCACATATGGATCAACCAGAGTCATTGGATGTGTGTTCTTTCCACAAACCACATATGGATCCATTTGAGTAATTGCATGTTTGTTCTTATACTAAAACCACAAACCAGCACTAGAGTCATTGCATGTGTGTTCTTTTCCACAAACCACACATGGATCCACTAGACTCATTACATGTGTGTTCTTTTCCATAAACAACACATGGATCCACCAGTGGTTATTGCATGTGTGTTCGTTTCACAAACTACATGTGGACCCACCAGAGTCATTGCATGTGTGTTCTTATACTAAAACTAGCACTAGAGTCATTGCATGTGTGTTCTATCCACAAACCACACATGGATCCACCACTATCATTGCATGTGTTTATTCCACAAACCACACATGGATCAACAAGTGGTCATTGCATGTGTGTTCTTTCCACAAGCACCATATGGATCAACCAGTGGTCATTGCATGTGTGTTCTTTTCCATAAACCACTTATGGATCGATTACAGTCATTGCATGTGTGTTATTTCCACAAACCACACATGGATCAACCACTAGAGTCATTGCATGTGTGTTGTTTCCACAAACCACACATGGATCAACCACTAGAGTCATTGCAAGTGTGTTATTTCCACAAACCACACATTGATCAACCACTAATATCATTGCATGTGTGTTCTTATACTAAAACCAACACTAGAGTCATTGCATGTGTGTTCTTTTCACAAACCACACATGGATCCACCACTGTCATTGCATGTGCGTTCTTTCCACAAACCACACATGGATCAATCAGTGGTCATTGCATGTGTGTTCTTTTCCACAAACCAAACATGGATCCACCAGTGGTTATTGCATGTGTGTTCTTTCCACAAACCACATATGGATCAACAGTCATTGCATGTGTTTTTCCACAAACCACATATGGATCCATTTGAGTAATTGCATATTTGTTCTTATACTAAAACCACAAACCAGCACTAGAGTCATTGCATGTGTGTTCTTTTCCACAAACCACACATGGATCCACTAGACTCATTGCATGTGTGTTCTGATCCACAAACAACACAAGGATACACTAGTGGTCATTGCATGTGTGTTCTGTCCACAAACCACATGTGGACCCACCAGAGTCATTGCATGTGTGTTCTTATACTAAAACTAGCAGTAGAGTCATTGCATGTGTGTTCTATCCACAAACCACACATGCATCCACCACTGTCATTGCATGTGTGTTCTTTCCACAAACCACACATGGATCAACAAGTGGTCATTGCATGTGTGTTTTTTCCACAAACCACACATGGATCAACAAGTGGTCATTGCATGTGTGTTCTTTCCACAAACCACATATGGATCAACCAGTGGTCATTGCATGTGTGGTCTTTTCCATAAACCACTTATGGATCCATTACAGTCATTGCATGTGTGTTATTTCCACAAACCACACATGGATCAACCAATAGAGTCATTGCATGTGTGTTGTTTCCACAAACCACACATGGATCAACCACTAGAGTCATTGCATGTGTGTTATTTCCACAAACCACACATGGATCAACCACTAGAGTCATTGCATGTGTGTTCTTATACTAAAACCAACACTAGAGTCATTGCATTTGTGTTCTTTTCACAAACCACACATGGATCCACCACTGTCATTGCATGTGAGTTCTTTCCACAAACCACACATGGATCAACCAGTGGTCATTGCATGTGTGTTCTTTTCCACAAACCACACATGGATCCACCAGTGGTCATTGCATGTGTGTTCTTTCCACAAACCACATATGGATCAACCAGAGTCATTGCATGTGTGTTCTTTCCACAAACCACACATGGATCAACCACTAGAGTCATTGCATGTGTGTTCTTATACTAAAACCAACACTAGAGTCATTGCATGTGTGTTCTTTTCACAAACCACACCTGGATCCACCACCGTCATAGCATGTGTGTTCTTTCCACAAACCACACATGGATCAACCAGTGGTGATTGCATGTGTGTTCTTTTCCACAAACCACACATGGATCCACCAGTGGTCATTGCATGTGTGTTCTTTCCACAAACCACATATGGATCAACCAGAGTCATTGGATGTGTGTTCTTTCCACAAACCACATATGGGTCCATTTGAGTAATTGCATGTTTGTTCTTATACTAAAACTACAAACCAGCACTAGAGTCATTGCATGTGTGTTCTTTTCCACAAACCACACATGGATCCACTAGACTCATTACATGTGTGTTCTTTTCCATAAACAACACATGGATCCACCACAGGAAATTGCATGTGTGTTCTTTTCACAAACTACATGTGGACCCACCAGAGTCATTGCATGTGTGTTCTTATACTAAAACTAGCACTAGAGTCATTGCATGTGTGTTCTATCCACAAACCACACATGGATCCACCACTGTCATTGCATGTGTGTTATTTCCACAAACCACACATGGATCCAAAAGAGGACATTGCATGTGTGTTCTTTCCACAAGCACCATATGGATCAACCAGTGGTCATTGCATGTGTGTTCTTTTCCAGAAACCACTAATGGATCGACATAGTCATTGCATGTGTGTTATTTCCACAAACCACACATGGATCAACCACTAGAGTCATTGCATGTGTGTTGTTTCCACAAACCACACATGGATCAACCACTAGAGTCATTGCAAGTGTGTTATTTCCACAAACCACACATTGATCAACCACTAATATCATTGCATGTGTGTTCTTATACTAAAACCAACACTAGAGTCATTGCATGTGTGTTCTTTTCACAAACCACACATGGATCCACCACTGTCATTGCATGTGCGTTCTTTCCACAAACCACACATGGATCAATCAGTGGTCATTGCATGTGTGTTCTTTTCCACAAACCAAACATGGATCCACCAGTGGTTATTGCATTTGTGTTCTTTCCACAAACCACATATGGATCAACCAGAGTCATTGCATGTGTGTTTTTTCCACAAACCACATATGGATCCATTTGAGTAATTGCATATTTGTTCTTATACTAAAACCACAAACCAGCACTAGAGTCATTGCATGTGTGTTCTTTTCCACAAACCACACATGGATCCACTAGACTCATTGCATGTGTGTTCTTTTCCACAAACAACACATGGATCCACCAGTGGTCATTGCATGTGTGTTCTTTCCATAAACCACATGTGGACCCACCAGAGTCATTGCATGTGTGTTCTTATACTAAAACTAGCACTAGAGTCATTGTATGTGTGTTCTATCCACAAACCACACATGGATCCACCACTGTCATTGCATGTGTGTTCTTTCCAGAAACCACACATGGATCAACAAGTGGTCATTGCATGTATGTTCTTTCCACAAACCACATATGGATCAACCAATGGTCATTGCATGTGTGTTCTTTTCCATAAACCACTTATGGATCCATTGCGGTCATTGCATGTGTGTTATTTCCACAAACCACACATGGATCAACCACTAGAGTCATTGCATGTGTGTTGTTTCCACAAACTACACATGAATCAACCACTAGAGTCATTGCATGTGTGTTATTTACACAAACCACACATGGATCAACCACTAGAGTCATTGCATGTGTGTTCTTATACTAAAACCAACACTAAAGTCATCGCATGTGTGTTCTTTTCACAAACCACACATGGATCCACCACTGTCATTTCATGTGTGTTCTTTCCACAAGCCACACATGGATCAACCAGTGGTCATTGCATGTGTGTTCTTTTCCTCAAACCACACATGGATCCACCACTATCATTGCATGTGTGTTCTTTCCACAAACCACATATGGATCCATTTGAGTAATTGCATGTTTGTTCTTATACTAAAACCACAAACTAGCACTAGAGTCACTGCATGTGTGTTCTTTTCCACAAACCACACATGGATCCACTAGACTCATTGCATGTGTGTTCTTTTCCACAAACAACACATGGATCCACCAGTGGTCATTGCATGTGCGTTCTTTTCACAAACTACATGTGGACCCAACAGAGTCATTGCATGTGTGTTCGTATACTAAAACTAGCACTAGAGTCATTGCATGTGTGTTCAATCCGCAAACCACACATGGATCCACCACTGTCATTGCATGTGTGTGGTCTTTCCACAAACCACACATGGATCAACAAGTGGTCATTGCATGTTTGTTCTTTCCACAAACCACATATGGATCAACTAGTGGTCATTACATGTGTGTTCTTCTCCATAAACCACTTATGGATCCATTACAGTCATTGCATGTGTGTTATTTCCACAAACCACACATGGATCAACCACTAGAGTCATTGCATGTGTGTTATTTCCACAAAAAACACATGGATCAACCACTAGAGTCATTGCATGTGTGTTCTTATACTAAAACCAACACTAGAGTCATTGCATGTGTGTTCTTTTCACAAACCACACATGGATCCACCACTGTCATTGCATGTGTGTTCTTTCCACAAACCACACATGGATCAACCAGTGGTCATTGCATGTGTGTTCTTTTCCACAAACCACACATGGATCCACCAATGGTCATTGCATGTGTGTTCTTTACATAAACCACATATGGATCAACCAGAGTCATTGCATGTGTGTTCTTTCCACAAACATCATATGGATCCATTTGAGTAATTGCATGTTTGTTCTTATACTAAAACCACAAACCAGCACTAGAGTCATTGCATGTGTGTTCTTTTCCACAAACCACACATGGATCCACTAGACTCATTGCATGTGTGTTCTTTTCCACAAACAACACATGGATCCACCATTGGTCATTGCATGTGTGTTCTTTCCACAAACCACATCTGGACCCACCAGAGTCATTGCATGTGTGTTCTTATAGTAAAAGTAGCACTAGAGTCATTGCATGTGTGTTCTATCCACAAACCACACATGGATCCACCACTGTCATTGCATGTGTGTTCTTTCCACAAACCACACATGGATCAACAAGCTGTCATTGCATGTGTGTTCTTTCCACAAACCACAATTGGATCAACCATTGGTCATTGCATGTGTTCTTTTCCATAAACCACTTATGGATCCATTACAGTCATTGCATGTGTGTTATTTCCACAAACCACACATGGATCAACCACTAGAGTCATTGCATGTGTGTTGTTTCCACCAACCACACATGGATCAACCACTAGAGTCATTGCATGTGTGTTGTTTCCACCAACCACACATGGATCAACCACTAGAGTCATTGCATGTGTGTTCTTATACTAAAACCAACACTAGAGTCATTGCATGTGTGTTCTTTTGACAAACCAGACATGGATCCACCACCGTCATAGCATGTGTGTTCTTTCCACAAACCACACATGGATCAACCAGTGGTGATTGCATGTGTGTTCTTTTCCACAAACCACACATGGATCCACCAGTGGTCATTGCATGTGTGTTCTTTCCACAAACCACATATGGATCAACCAGAGTCATTGGATGTGTGTTCTTTCCACAAACCACATATGGATCCATTTGAGTAATTGCATGTTTGTTCTTATACTAAAACCACAAACCAGCACTAGAGTCATTGCATGTGTGTTCTTTTCCACAAACCACACATGGATCCACTAGACTCATTACATGTGTGTTCTTTTCCATAAACAACACATGGATCTACCAGTGGTTATTGCATGTGTGTTCTTTTCACAAACTACATGTGGACCCACCAGAGTCATTGCATGTGTGTTCTTATACTAAAACTAGCACTAGAGTCATTGCATGTGTGTTCTATCCACAAACCACACATGGATCCACCACTATCATTGCATGTGTGTTTATTCCACAAACCACACATGGATCAACAAGTGGTCATTGCATGTGTGTTCTTTCCACAAGCACCATATGGATCAACCAGTGGTCATTGCATGTGTGTTCTTTTCCATAAACCACTTATGGATCGATTACAGTCATTGCATGTGTGTTATTTCCACAAACCACACATGGATCAACCACTAGAGTCATTGCATGTGTGTTGTTTCCACAAACCACACATGGATCAACCACTAGAGTCATTGCAAGTGTGTTATTTCCACAAACCACACATTGATCAACCACTAATATCATTGCATGTGTGTTCTTATACTAAAACCAACACTAGAGTCATTGCATGTGTGTTCTTTTCACAAACCACACATGGATCCACCACTGTCATTGCATGTGCGTTCTTTCCACAAACCACACATGGATCAATCAGTGGTCATTGCATGTGTGTTCTTTTCCACAAACCAAACATGGATCCACCAGTGGTTATTGCATGTGTGTTCTTTCCACAAACCACATATGGATCAACCAGAGTCATTGCATGTGTGTTTTTTCCACAAACCACATATGGATCCATTTGAGTAATTGCATATTTGTTCTTATACTAAAACCACAAACCAGCACTAGAGTCATTGCATGTGTGTTCTTTTCCACAAACCACACATGGATCCACTAGACTCATTGCATGTGTGTTCTGATCCACAAACAACACAAGGATCCACTAGTGGTCATTGCATGTGTGTTCTGTCCACAAACCACATGTGGACCCACAGTCATTGCATGTGTGTTCTTATACTAAAACTAGCAGTAGAGTCATTGCATGTGTGTTCTATCCACAAACCACACATGCATCCACCACTGTCATTGCATGTGTGTTCTTTCCACAAACCACACATGGATCAACAAGTGGTCATTGCATGTGTGTTCTTTCCACAAACCACACATGGATCAACAAGTGGTCATTGCATGTGTGTTCTTTCCACAAACCACATATGGATCAACCAGTGGTCATTGCATGTGTGGTCTTTTCCATAAACCACTTATGGATCCATTACAGTCATTGCATGTGTGTTATTTCCACAAACCACACATGGATCAACCAATAGAGTCATTGCATGTGTGTTGTTTCCACAAACCACACATGGATCAACCACTAGAGTCATTGCATGTGTGTTATTTCCACAAACCACACATGGATCAACCACTAGAGTCATTGCATGTGTGTTCTTATACTAAAACCAACACTAGAGTCATTGCATTTGTGTTCTTTTCACAAACCACACATGGATCCACCACTGTCATTGCATGTGAGTTCTTTCCACAAACCACACATGGATCAACCAGTGGTCATTGCATGTGTGTTCTTTTCCACAAACCACACATGGATCCACCAGTGGTCATTGCATGTGTGTTCTTTCCACAAACCACATATGGATCAACCAGAGTCATTGCATGTGTGTTCTTTCCACAAACCGAACATGGATCAACCACTAGAGTCATTGCATGTGTGTTCTTATACTAAAACCAACACTAGAGTCATTGCATGTGTGTTCTTTTCACAAACCACACCTGGATCCACCACCGTCATAGCATGTGTGTTCTTTCCACAAACCACACATGGATCAACCAGTGGTGATTGCATGTGTGTTCTTTTCCACAAACCACACATGGATCCACCAGTGGTCATTGCATGTGTGTTCTTTCCACAAACCACATATGGATCAACCAGAGTCATTGGATGTGTGTTCTTTCCACAAACCACATATGGGTCCATTTGAGTAATTGCATGTTTGTTCTTATACTAAAACCACAAACCAGCACTAGAGTCATTGCATGTGTGTCCTTTTCCACAAACCACACATGGATCCACTAGACTCATTACATGTGTGTTCTTTTCCATAAACAACACATGGATCCACCAGTGGTTATTGCATGTGTGTTCTTTTCACAAACTACATGTGGACCCACCAGAGTCATTGCATGTGTGTTCTTATACTAAAACTAGCACTAGAGTCATTGCATGTGTGTTCTATCCACAAACCACACATGGATCCACCACTATCATTGCATGTGTGTTTATTCCACAAACCACACATGGATCAACAAGTGGTCATTGCATGTGTGTTCTTTCCACAAGCACCATATGGATCAACCAGTGGTCATTGCATGTGTGTTCTTTTCCATAAACCACTTATGGATCGATTACAGTCATTGCATGTGTGTTATTTCCACAAACCACACATGGATCAACCACTAGAGTCATTGCATGTGTGTTGTTTCCACAAACCACACATGGATCAACCACTAGAGTCATTGCAAGTGTGTTATTTCCACAAACCACACATTGATCAACCACTAATATCATTGCATGTGTGTTCTTATACTAAAACCAACACTAGAGTCATTGCATGTGTGTTCTTTTCACAAACCACACATGGATCCACCACTGTCATTGCATGTGCGTTCTTTCCACAAACCACACATGGATCAATCAGTGGTCATTGCATGTGTGTTCTTTTCCACAAACCAAACATGGATCCACCAGTGGTTATTGCATGTGTGTTCTTTCCACAAACCACATATGGATCAACCAGAGTCATTGCATGTGTGTTTTTTCCACAAACCACATATGGATCCATTTGAGTAATTGCATATTTGTTCTTATACTAAAACCACAAACCAGCACTAGAGTCATTGCATGTGTGTTCTTTTCCACAAACCACACATGGATCCACTAGACTCATTGCATGTGTGTTCTGATCCACAAACAACACAAGGATCCACTAGTGGTCATTGCATGTGTGTTCTGTCCACAAACCACATGTGGACCCACCAGAGTCATTGCATGTGTGTTCTTATACTAAAACTAGCAGTAGAGTCATTGCATGTGTGTTCTATCCACAAACCACACATGCATCCACCACTGTCATTGCATGTGTGTTCTTTCCACAAACCACACATGGATCAACAAGTGGTCATTGCATGTGTGTTCTTTCCACAAACCACACATGGATCAACAAGTGGTCATTGCATGTGTGTTCTTTCCACAAACCACATATGGATCAACCAGTGGTCATTGCATGTGTGGTCTTTTCCATAAACCACACATGGATCCATTACAGTCATTGCATGTGTGTTATTTCCACAAACCACACATGGATCAACCAATAGAGTCATTGCATGTGTGTTGTTTCCACAAACCACACATGGATCAACCACTAGAGTCATTGCATGTGTGTTATTTCCACAAACCACACATGGATCAACCACTAGAGTCATTGCATGTGTGTTCTTATACTAAAACCAACACTAGAGTCATTGCATTTGTTTTCTTTTCACAAACCACACATGGATCCACCACTGTCATTGCATGTGAGTTCTTTCCACAAACCACACATGGATCAACCAGTGGTCATTGCATGTGTGTTCTTTTCCACAAACCACACATGGATCCACCAGTGGTCATTGCATGTGTGTTCTTTCCACAAACCACATATGGATCAACCAGAGTCATTGCATGTGAACACAAACCACATATGGATCCATTTGAGTAATTGCATGTTTGTTCTTATACTAAAACCACAAACCAACACTAGAGTCATTGCATGTGTGTTCTTTTCCACAAACCACACATGGATCCACTAGACTCATTGCATTTGTGTTCTTTTCCACAAACAACTGATGGATCAACCAGTGGTCATTGCATGTGTGTTCTTTTCACAAAATACAAGTGGACCCACTAGAGGCATTGCATGTGTGGTCTTATACTAAAAGTAGCACTAGAGTCATTGCAGGTGTGTTCTATCCACAAACCACACATGGATCCACCACTGTCATTGCATGTCTGTTCTGTCCACAAACCACACATGGATCAAGAAGTGGTCATTGCATGTGTGTCCTTTCCAAAAAAACACATATGGATCAACCAGTGGTCATTGCATGTGTGTTCTTTTCCATAAACCACTTATGGATCCATTAGAGTCATTGCATGTGTGTTATTTCCACAAACCACACATGGATCAACCACTAGAGTAATTGCATGTGTGTTGTTTCCACAAACCACACATGGATCAACCACTAGAGTCATTGCATGTGTGTTCTTATACTAAAACCAACACTAGAGTCATTGCATGTGTGTTCTTTTCACAAACCACACCTGGATCCACCACCGTCATTGCATGTGTGTTCTTTCCACAAACCACACATGGATCAACTAGTGGTGATTGCATGTGTGTTCTTTTCCACAAACCACACATGGATCCATCAGTGGTCATTGCATGTGTGTTCTTTCCACAAACCACATATGGATCAACCAGAGTCATTGCATGTGTGTTCTTTCCACAAACCACATATGGATCCATTTGAGTAATTGCATGTTTGTTCTTATACTAAAACCACAAACCAGCACTAGAGTCATTGCATGTGTCTTCTTTTCCACAAACCACACATGGATCCACTAGACTCATTACATGTGTGTTCTTTTCCATAAACAACACATGGATCCACCAGTGGTAATTGCATGTGTGTTCTTTTCACAAACTACATGTGGACCCACCAGAGTCATTGCATGTGTGTTCTTATACTAAAACTAGCACTAGAGTCATTGCATGTGTGTTCTATCCACAAACCACACATGGATCCACCACTGTCATTGCATGTGTGTTCTTTCCACAAACCACACATGGATCAACAAGTGGTCATTGGATGTGTGTTCTTTCCACAAACCACATATGGATCAACCAATGGTCATTGCATGTGTGTTCTTTTCCATAAAGCACTTATGGATCCTTACAGTCATTGCATGTGTGTTATTTCCACAAACCACGCATGGATCAACCACTAGAGTCATTGCATGTGTGTTGTTTCCACAAACCACACATGGATCAACCACTAGAGTCATTGCATGTGTCTTCTTATACTAAAACCAACACTAGAGTCATTGCATATGTATTCTTTTCACAAACTACACATGGATCCACCACTTTCATTGCATGTGTGTTGTTTCCACAAACCACACATGGATCAACCAGTGGTCATTGCATGTGTGTTCTTTTCCACAAACCACACATGGATCCACCAGTGGTCATTGCATGTGTGTTCTTTCCACAAACCACATATGGATCAACCAGAGTCATTGGATGTGTGTTCTTTCCACAAACCACATATGGGTCCATTTGAGTAATTGCATGTTTGTTCTTATACTAAAACCACAAACCAGCACTAGAGTCATTGCATGTGTGTTCTTTTCCACAAACCACACATGGATCCACTAGACTCATTACATGTGTGTTCTTTTCCATAAACAACACATGGATCCACCAGTGGTAATTGCATGTGTGTTCTTTTCACAAACTACATGTGGACCCACCAGAGTCATTGCATGTGTGTTCTTATACTAAAACTAGCACTAGAGTCATTGCATGTGTGTTCTATCCACAAACCACACATGGATCCACCACTATCATTGCATGTGTGTTTATTCCACAAACCACACATGGATCAACAAGTGGTCATTGCATGTGTGTTCTTTCCACAAGCACCATATGGATCAACCAGTGGTCATTGCATGTGTGTTCTTTTCCATAAACCACTTATGGATCGATTACAGTCATTGCATGTGTTATTTCCACAAACCACACATGGATCAACCACTAGAGTCATTGCATGTGTGTTGTTTCCACACAAACCACATGGATCAACCACTAGAGTCATTGCAAGTGTGTTATTTCCACAAACCACACATTGATCAACCACTAATATCATTGCATGTGTGTTCTTATACTAAAACCAACACTAGAGTCATTGCATGTGTGTTCTTTTCACAAACCACACATGGATCCACCACTGTCATTGCATGTGCGTTCTTTCCACAAACCACACATGGATCAATCAGTGGTCATTGCATGTGTTCTTTCCACAAACAAAACCTGGATCCACCAGTGGTTATTGCATGTGTGTTCTTTCCACAAACCACATATGGATCAACCAGAGTCATTGCATGTGTGTTTTTTACACAAACCACATATGGATCCATTTGAGTAATTGCATATTTGTTCTTATACTAAAACCACAAACCAGCACTAGAGTCATTGCATGTGTGTTCTTTTCCACAAACCACACATGGATCCACTAGACTCATTGCATGTGTGTTCTGATCCACAAACAACACAAGGATACACTAGTGGTCATTGCATGTGTGTTCTGTCCACAAACCACATGTGGACCCACCAGAGTCATTGCATGTGTGTTCTTATACTAAAACTAGCAGGAGAGTCATTGCATGTGTTCTATCCACAAACCACACATGCATCCACCACTGTCATTGCATGTGTGTTCTTTCCACAAACCACACATGGATCAACAAGTGGTCATTGCATGTGTGTTCTTTCCACAAACCACACATGGATCAACAAGTGGTCATTGCATGTGTGTTCTTTCCACAAACCACATATGGATCAACCAGTGGTCATTGCATGTGTGGTCTTTTCCATAAACCACTTATGGATCCATTACAGTCATTGCATGTGTGTTATTTCCACAAACCACACATGGATCAACCAATAGAGTCATTGCATGTGTGTTGTTTCCACAAACCACACATGGATCAACCACTAGAGTCATTGCATGTGTGTTATTTCCACAAACCACACATGGATCAACCACTAGAGTCATTGCATGTGTGTTCTTATACTAAAACCAACACTAGAGTCATTGCATTTGTTTTCTTTTCACAAACCACACATGGATCCACCACTGTCATTGCATGTGAGTTCTTTCCACAAACCACACATGGATCAACCAGTGGTCATTGCATGTGTGTTCTTTTCCACAAACCACACATGGATCCACCAGTGGTCATTGCATGTGTGTTCTTTCCACAAACCACATATGGATCAACCAGAGTCATTGCATGTGAACACAAACCACATATGGATCCATTTGAGTAATTGCATGTTTGTTCTTATACTAAAACCACAAACCAACACTAGAGTCATTGCATGTGTGTTCTTTTCCACAAACCACACATGGATCCACTAGACTCATTGCATTTGTGTTCTTTTCCACAAACAACTGATGGATCAACCAGTGGTCATTGCATGTGTGTTCTTTTCACAAAATACAAGTGGACCCACTAGAGGCATTGCATGTGTGGTCTTATACTAAAAGTAGCACTAGAGTCATTGCAGGTGTGTTCTATCCACAAACCACACATGGATCCACCACTGTCATTGCATGTCTGTTCTGTCCACAAACCACACATGGATCAAGAAGTGGTCATTGCATGTGTGTTCTTTCCAAAAAAACACATATGGATCAACCAGTGGTCATTGCATGTGTGTTCTTTTCCATAAACCACTTATGGATCCATTAGAGTCATTGCATGTGTGTTATTTCCACAAACCACACATGGATCAACCACTAGAGTAATTGCATGTGTGTTGTTTCCACAAACCACACATGGATCAACCACTAGAGTCATTGCATGTGTGTTCTTATACTAAAACCAACACTAGAGTCATTGCATGTGTGTTCTTTCCACAAACCACATATGGATCCACCACCGTCATTGCATGTGTGTTCTTTCCACAAACCACACATGGATCAACTAGTGGTGATTGCATGTGTGTTCTTTTCCACAAACCACACATGGATCCACCAGTGGTCATTGCATGTGTGTTCTTTCCACAAACCACATATGGATCAACCAGAGTCATTGCATGTGTGTTCTTTCCACAAACCACATATGGATCCATTTGAGTAATTGCATGTTTGTTCTTATACTAAAACCACAAACCAGCACTAGAGTCATTGCATGTGTCTTCTTTTCCACAAACCACACATGGATCCACTAGACTCATTACATGTGTGTTCTTTTCCATAAACAACACATGGATCCACCAGTGGTAATTGCATGTGTGTTCTTTTCACAAACTACATGTGGACCCACCAGAGTCATTGCATGTGTGTTCTTATACTAAAACTAGCACTAGAGTCATTGCATGTGTGTTCTATCCACAAACCACACATGGATCCACCACTGTCATTGCATGTGTGTTCTTTCCACAAACCACACATGGATCAACAAGTGGTCATTGGATGTGTGTTCTTTCCACAAACCACATATGGATCAACCAATGGTCATTGCATGTGTGTTCTTTTCCATAAACCACTTATGGATCCTTACAGTCATTGCATGTGTGTTATTTCCACAAACCACGCATGGATCAACCACTAGAGTCATTGCATGTGTGTTGTTTCCACAAACCACACATGGATCAACCACTAGAGTCATTGCATGTGTCTTCTTATACTAAAACCAACACTAGAGTCATTGCATATGTATTCTTTTCACAAACTACACATGGATCCACCACTTTCATTGCATGTGTGTTCTTTCCACAAACCACACATGGATCAACCAGTGGTCATTGCATGTGTGTTCTTTTCCACAAACCACACATGGATCCACCAGTGGTCATTGCATGTGTGTTCTTTCCACAAACCACATATGGATCAACCAGAGTCATTGCATGTGTGTTCTTTCCACAAACCACATATGGATCCATTTGTGTAATTGCATGTTTGTTCTTATACTAAAACCACAAACCAGCACTAGAGTCATTGCATGTGTGTTCTTTTCCACAAACCACACATGGATCCACTAGACTCATTGCATGTGTGTTCTTTTCCACAAACAACACATGGATCCACTAGTGGTCATTGCATGTGTGTTCTTTCCACAAACCACATGTGGACCCACCAGAGTCATTGCATGGTTGTTCTATCCACAAACCACACATGGATCCACCACTGTCATTGCATGTGTGTTTGTTGGGGGGATACCCTCGGGTAGGGTCACGCCGTGGTATAAAGGCCAAGTTAGCCGAGGTACGGCAAGGTCAAAGCAGGTGCTGGCCGAGTCACCTCAAGGCAGGCTGAATCACGCGGTAACCCGGACCAGGGGATGTCCACCTAACTGGGTCTCAGCCGACCTATGTCGTATGTCAGTAAGATGTATCTAACTCGTATGCAGGTACAGGTGTGGCCGGATCAACTAGGTGCGATCCGGGTTATATCAAGCTTGTAAGAGAAGGAAGGTATCTCGCTGGTCAAAGGGTGACCACTGTACGCAGAGCGTGAGCGAAGCGAACAGAGGCCAGGACCACCGAGGCATGGCCGACAAGGGTGACGATGCCAGTGTCGGATGATGCAGGCACCGCAGAGGCTCACGTAGCCTCTGCAGGGATGACGTTGGGCTAAACTGACCCGGTCGGCTTACTACTTTGGGAAGAGGCATATTCCCTGGAATATGCCTCCACGTATGCCCTAATTGGAGGCCTAGCCATCCCTATATAAGGAGGGCTAGGGCCTCTGTAGAAAGTGTTGATCTCTAGAGGCTTGTGTTTTACTAGTGTGTTCCTAAGGGCTAGCTAGTGGTGAGAGTAAGAGAGTTTCTTCTTCCTCCCTGGATTCCTCTAGTGCATCTTGTCCTCTAGTGCATATAAGGAGGGCTAGGGCCTCTATAAGGAGCACTTGTAAACTGTGGAAGTGAATCAAATACAAAGCAACTGTGTATGGAATCACCACACTATCCCTCCCTGGATTCCTCTAGTGCATCTTGTCCCCACCTTTAGCCTATCCATGGCATCTGCCATGACACCACCACGACAGTTGGAGTTGGCGCCCACTGTGGGGCTAGCAGCGCTAGCAGGGGTGAAAATCCGGACAAGAACCTTCATCGGCACCGCAACGATCGCCTCTCGGGCTCGTTCAGCTTTGGGCGCTGGACTTTGTCGGCAACGCTGGCTGCCTTCAAGCGTCCTCTTCACAAGAACGGCCTCTTCGCAAGCTTGGCGCGCACAAGATCTACGTCATTGTCGATGTGTCGTCGTTCATCCGCGGCATGTCGTTGAGGGAGGCGAGCCACCTTAGCGCTCGTGGGCGCGTATCACCGCTCTCGACCGTGCGAGGTGATGATCGCGCGCTGGCGCAAGCAAGGATCCGGCACCAGATCCGGAGGTAACGCCCAAGGCACCGAGAAAAGTAGAGGTCCTGCTCTAGAGAGTCCAGAGAATGTGCTGTAGCAGGCGATGGATAGCTTGGCAAACCCAGTAGCAGCAGTAGTAGATCTGGCTCAGGCACACGCCGAGCTAGAGGAGACTAGGAAAAAAATCCTAGAGGGTGCGAAAAAGATAGCCGCGACTCAGCAGTCGTTGAACATGACACTGCGTGATTACGTGAAGACAAATAAGGTAGATGCTGTAAAAGTGAAGGGGAGAAACCTCATGAGTGAAATGAACAAAGAGGGTGATACTAGGATTGAGGAATCAGAGAACTGTTTGTCCGTGGGGCTGCCGAAGTATAGTACCCCGGCAAAGAACCTCAGAGCAGCAGATGCTGCTGCATCCGAGTTGGAAGGTTTGACGGGTGAAGCCCGTCAGAGACAGCAAGATAGGGTCAATGAGTTGGTTCGGATCGTAAACAGGCAAAATGAGGAATTGCTCAGGGCTAACCTGGAAAGAGCTGGGGCCTCCAAGATCATTCATTCGGTAGTGGGTAACCCGGAGAAATCTGCTGGAGCTGCGTCATCTCCTTATGGTGGTCCTAGGAGAGAAGAGGTAGTAACCTCGGCCAGGAGGAACAAACAGATAGTCCCGTATGACCCGGCAAGGGCAGGGAAAGGAAGAGAAGTGCAGAAAAATGAGGATCGAAGGAGTGTGAGCCAAGGTGAAGCTGGCCGAGGTAACCGCGACCAAGGCAATGCCGGTCAAGGGAACGTTGTAAACGACAATGCCGGACAACGTAATTCGGTAGGTGCAGGGCAACCGCAGGTGAATATACCACTAAGAAGAGCAAGGTTTACCAAGGTATGCAACAGAGAGCAGCTCCACAAGAGCAAGATAGATACAATGATGGTGATTCGGAAATGGTGAACGCTGGGTATCCCAGTCCGGACTATCATGTGATAGGGTCAAGATTGGGAAGCAGGAATTTGATAACTGGCGATGCCAGGTTAAAACTGGATCGGCTGTATAGGTCGGAGCAAATTGAGTGTCAAGGTCCTCCGGGTCCAGCGTGTTTTGGGCCCCGGATCATGAAGGAGCCTCCGGTACCTAACTTCCAATTACCTAGAGGCACAAAGACGTATGACAGCAGCACAAAGCCGGAGGATTGGTTGATTAACTACGCTACTGCAGTGAAAATTTCTACAGGCAACTTGAGATGGGTTGTGAGATACGTACCTCAAATGCTAGAGGGGCCAGCGAGGGAATGGCTAAACAATTTGCCGCCCAGAAGTATTAACTATTGGATTGATTTTGAGAAAATGTTCGTCAGTAATTTCTCAAGTACGTATCAGAGGCCGAATAGGCCACAGACCCTAGCAATGTGCAAGCAGAAACCGAATGAGATAGACCGAGAGTTCTTAACCCGGTGGTGCACAGTGCGAAATTCATGTGAGGGCATGATTGAGTCACAGGCCATAGCATGGTTTGCACAGGGATGCAAATATGCAAGCATTTTGGGGCAAAGATTGCAAAGGGATATGCCAACTACATTGGCAGAGACATTCATCGGGCCAAACATCAATGTGAGATTCTCAAAGGTGTTGATTGACAATGGCAGCAACATAAATATCATGTACTGGACACGATGCGCAAGTTAGGTATCTCGGAGAACATGCTCCAAGCTACAAGGACAACTTTCCATGGCATTGTGCCAGTCATTTCTTGTGAGCCCATTGGCAAGGTCCGGGTCGACGTGTTGTTCGGCACAAGAGATAACTACCAAACTGAGAATTTGGAATTCGAAGTTGTCAATTTGGAAAGTGCATATCACGCGTTACTCGGCAGGCCAGCTCTGAACAAGTTCATGGCAAGTACTCACATCAGTTACTTGAAGATGAAGATGCCCGGGCCAAATGGAGTAATTACCAAAGCTGGAGATTTCCGACGTTCCATTGAGTAAAAGGCCAGGTGGTCTAACCTAGACGAGTCACCGTTATTACGCAAGAGAAAAGAAAGATACAGAAGTGGCGGATCGCTCAAGACAAGAAGATATGCCGCTTACCAGTAACCCGCAGGGAAGTGTTTCATTTCAAGCAACAAAGGATACGAAGAAAGTGCCTGTTGATGATTTGTTCCTAGAGCGCACCGTAACAATTGGTGCCGGGTTAAATGACAAATAGGAAAGCGAGCTCGTCAATTTCCTTCGTGAGAATCAGGATATTTTTGCTTGGTCCACACAGGACTTGCAAGGTGTTCTGAGGGAGTTGGCTGAGCACTCTTTCAATGTGAGACCCGGAGCAAAGCCGGTGAAGCAACCTCTCCGCCGCTTCGCCGAAGATAGGAGAAAATTCATAGGAGATGAGATAGCTTGGCTTCTAGCAGCTGGATTTATCATGGAAGTGCTATACCCAGATTGGCTGTCTAATCCAGTCCTGGTGGAGAAGAAGAAGGACGATCCGAACGTGGCAGTGGTTTGGCGCATGTGTATCGATTACACGAACCTGAATAAGGCGCGTCCCAAAGATCCGTTCCCACTGCCAAGGATAGACTAGGTCATAGATTCCACTACTGGGTGTGAACTATTGTCGTTTATTGATGCATATTCTGGTTTCCACCAGATACCTCTGAACCCAAGTGATCAAAAAAAGACTGCATTTATCACCCCATATGGGGCTTATTGCTATCGCACCATGCCTTTTGGTTTACATAATGCAAGGGCAACGTACCAAAGATGTATGCAGAAATGTTTGCACGACCAAATTGGTCAAAATTTGCAGGTATACGTGGATGATGTTGTTATCAAGACCAAGGAAAGCAAACCGCTCCTTGACAATATCAGGCAGACATTCGCGAACCTAAGGAGGTTCCGACTGAAGCTTAACCCGGAAAAATGCACCTTTAGTGTCCCGGCTAGAAAATTACTCGGATTTCTTGTCTCCAGCCGAGGTATCGAAGTCAATCCAACTAAAATCCAGGCCATAGAGCGAATGGAACTACCGAAGTGCCTTAACGATGTCCAGAAGTTCACTAGTTGCCTGGCATCCTTAAGTCGGTTTGTATGTCGGTTGGGAGAAAAGGCACTGCCTCTCTATCAACTCATGAAAAAGTCGGACAAGTTCATTTGGACGCTGCAGGCCAGTGAAGCCTTTATCCAATTAAAGAAAATGTTAGCCACTACACCAGTGTTAGCCTCTCCACTATCAAAGGAGCCAATGTTGCTCTATATAGCCGCAACTAACCGAGTTGTAAGTGCAGTAATTGTGGTAGAGCGCGAAGAAGAGGGTAAGTCAGTGCAAAGGCCAGTATATTACCTAAGCGAGGTATTATCCCCATCGAAGCAAAATTATCCGCACTATCAGAAAGTGGCATACGGTGTGTACATATCAGCTAAGAAGCTAAAACACTATTTTGAGGAGCACCCCATCAAAGTAATATGTGAAGCTCCCATATCTGAGATAATGAGTAACCCAGTAGGTCACACAACCAGGCAGTGTGAGTGGATGCGGAAGATAGAACAAGGTGGTTCAGGGAATGCTCAGGCACCTCGGAATGATCAACCTCGGCAGGAGTTACCCCGGCAGCAATTGCTCTCCGGAGCGAACACGCAACAGTTAATGTTGCCTCCCCCTCCGCCGAGGTATGACAACCATGAGAGAAGGGATGCAGTGCATAAAGTGGAAGATCAGCATCAACCGGATCAGAGGTACCCTGGAAATGATGGGAGAAATGAGTATAGAGAGCATCATCAGAGTTACTGTGTGTTCACCACAGAAGAGACAGACAGAAAGAGCTTGCAGCGCCGACACATGGAAGTAAATGCGGTAATGCCAGTAGTGACGAGGTATATGCCTTGGTTAGACCAGGAAATTACCTGGAGCATCAAAGATCATCCCAAGTTTATGCTAAGCCCTGGTTCATATGCGCTAGTGTTGGACCCAACATTCATCGGGCCAAACATCAATGTGAGATTCTCAAAGGTGTTGATTGACAATGGCAGCAGCATAAATATCATGTACTTGGACACGATGCGCAAGTTAGGTATCTCGGAGAACATGCTCCAAGCTACAAGGACAACTTTCCATGGCATTGTGCCAGGCATTTCTTGTGAGCCCATTGGCAAGGTTCGGGTCGACGTGTTGTTTGGCACAAGAGATAACTGCCGAACTGAGAATTTGGAATTTGAAGTTGTCAATTTGGAAATTGCATATCACGCGTTACTCGGCATGCCAGCTCTGAACAAGTTCATGGCAAGTACTCACATCAGTTACTTGAAGATGAAGCTGCCCGGGACAAATGGAGTAATTACCATAGCTGGAGATTTCCGACGTTCCATTAAGTGTGCGTCAGCCGGGTCTAACCTAGCCGAGTCACTCGTGATTGCGTAAGAGAAAAGAAAGATACAGGAAGTGGCGGCACTGGCTCAGTCCGCACAGCAGTATATGCCGGCGCTGAGTAACCCGCATGGAAGTGTTTCGTTTCAAGCAACGAAGGATACAAAGAAAGTGCCTGTTGATGATTTGTTCCCAGAGCGCACCATAACAATTGGTGCTGGGTTAAATGATAAATAGGAAAGCGAGCTCGTCAATTTCCTCCGTGAGAATCTGGATATTTTTGATTGGTCCACACAGGACTTGCAAGGTGTTCCGAGGGAGTTGGCCGAGCACTCTTTGAATGTGAGACCCAGAGCAAAGCCGGTGAAGCAACCTCTCCACCGTTTCGCCGAAGATAGGAGAAAAGTCATAGGAGATGAGATAGCTCGGCTGCTAGCAGCTGGATTTATCATGGAAGTGTTATACCCGGATTGGTTGTCTAATCCGGTCCTGGTGGGGAAAAAGAAGGACGATCCGAACATGGCAGTGGTTTGGCGCATGTGTATCGATTACACGAACCTGAATAAGGCGTGTCCCAAAGATCCGTTCCCACTGCCAAGGATAGACTGTTGGAGATATGCCCTAGAGGCAATAATAAATGTAGTTATTATTATATATCTTTGTGTTTATGATAAATGTTTATATTCATGCTATAATAGTATTAACAAGGAAACATTAATACTTGTGTGAATTGTAAACTTAATTTGAAGTCCCTAGTAAAGCCTCTATATAATACTAGCTTGTTGGTTAATAGATGATTGTGGTTTCCCTATCATGAACATTGAGATGTTATTAACAACAAGATCATATCGTTAGGAGAATGATATGGTGGACATACTCCTATAGATAAGCGTAGCATAAAGATCAAGTCATTTCAATAGTTCAATTGCTATATGCTTTACGATACATAGTAACCTAATTCCTTGACCATGAGATCATGCATATCACCTTTCGGATGGATGCTTTGATGTCATCAAACACCACACCGTAACGGTGGCTATAAAGGTGGCATTGAGTGTTCGGAAAGTATTGGTTGAAACACATGGATCAAGAGTGGGATTTGTCCATCCACATGACGGATAGATATTCTCTGGGCCCTCTCGGTGAAATGTCATCCAATTAGCTTGCAAGCATGTGACTTGGTCACAAGGGATCACATATCACGGAACGAGAAAAAGAGTACTTATCAGTAACAAGGATGAACTAGGTATGCGAGATACCGACGATCATAACCTCGGATAAGTAACATATCGTGAGACAAAGGGAAATTGGTATCGTATGTAAGTGGTTCATTCGATCGCAGTAATCATAGAAATATGTAGAGCCATATGAATTTCCAGATTCCTCTATTGGTTATTGTTCAGAGAAGTGTCTCGATCATGTCCGCATAATTCACGAACCGTAGGGAGACACACTTAAGGATTCGACGTTGTTTGAGTAGTTATGGTATTATGAGAAAGAGACCGAATGTTGTTCGGAGTCTCGGATGGGATCCGGGATATCACGAGGAGATCCGGAATGGTCCGGAGAATAAGATTCATATAAGGAAAGTCCCGTTTCGGAGTTGGGGAATGGTTCCGGTGTTTTCATCGGAACATTCTAGAAGGTCCCGGAATGTCCGGCACTCCGGAGGGGGAAGGGTACATGAATGTGTCATTACATATTTGAATGATTGCATCATGTACTAGGTGTTCTTGCTGTCCCAAATAAAGGATTTATTTAAATCCTAAATTGAAAAGTCAAGCAGCTAGTTTGAAAGTCAAACGGCAATTTTGGGAAGTGGGAAGAGGAGGATTGGAGGAGGCCGAGTTGGAGGAGGGTTCCTCCCTTGGCAGCGCACCTCCCAAGGCCGAGTTGGGGAGGAACTCCTCCCTTGGCCGGCCATCCTCCCACCTATATAAGGAGGCGGGGCTCCCTCCTAGAACACACAAGTTTCCTATCCTCTAAACTAAACCCTAGATCTAGATCCCGGTTTAGAGCTATTTCGGTTTAGAGCCTTCTAATTGGTTTAGAGCCTTCTAATTGGTGTGTCTAATTACTAGACCACTAATAGCCTCTCTCATAAGCTCCACCATACTCGCACTGGCTTAAGGCGAAGCCTGCGGATTTCCCTCTACCTCGGTACCACGCCGTTGTCTTTCGGAATCGCGAGGAGAGTGCTACAACCTCCATTTTCTGCCGGAACAAGGGAGAGGAAGGTCTTCGTCGAATCCGAACGTGTGACCGATTGCGGGGCGCTCTTGGAGCGATGGCTGGAAGGATCGTCTGCGCGATCTTGAGATCGGAAAGAGTACGACTACATCACCCACGAGAATCTGCTCTCGTTAAACACTTTGGAATCTTCGAGGGTGAGTTATTCCATCGACTCGTTGCTGCAATCTAGTAGATAGATCTTGGCTTGTTTGTTTGTATGCGATAGAAATTTTTTGTTTTCCATGCTACGAACCCCTACAAAGGGTATCGAGCCGTGTCTATATGTAGATCTGTTGCACGAGTAGAACACAATGGTCATTGTGGGCGTTGATGCTTTCATTGTAGATTGCTTTTCGTGTACTTTGCATCTTGCGGTATGTTGGGATGAAGCGGCCCGGGCTAACTTTACATGACATCGTTCATGAGACTTGCTCCACGCTTAACATGCAACTCGTATTGCATAAGTGGCTTTGCGGGTGCCTGTTTCTCCTAGCATAGTTAAGATCCAATTTACAACGGGTGATCAACAATGCTAGTATCAATGTTGTGGTTCTTGTTCGTAAGTTAGAACGACACTTATTGAAAGCCCCAAACCACGTAAAATATGCAAAGAAAGTAGAGGCGTCTAACTTTGTTTTGCAGGGGTGTGCAGTGATGTGATATGGCCATGATTGTGATTATATTTGATGTATGCAATGATCCTTATTGTACGTTGGCAACCGACAGGAGCCATATGGTTGTCTTTAATTTCTGTTAAGACCTGCGTGTCTATTCAAAATAGTTGTAATAGTTGAAGCTGGTGGACGACAACCATGAAAAAGCATCATTGACCTTGATGCTATGCCGGTGATGATGGAGATCATGTTCGTGCTTGAAGATGGAGATCGGAAGCACAAAGAAGAAAGGCCATATCATATCACATATTATGAATTGCATGTGATGTTAATCCTTTATGCATCTTGTATTGCTTAGTAGACGACGGTAGCATTATAAGATGATCCCTCATGCACATAAATTTCAAGTTCTAAAGTGTTCACCCTTAGTATGCACCGTTGCCAAAGCTTGCTTCAAGCACCACGTGATGATCGGGTGTCTTTGATTCCGGTGAATACAACGTAAGCAAGCCAGATTTGCTTATGTGGTAGCTAAGGTTTGATCTTGACGAGCCTAGCATGTACAGACATGGCCTCAGGAACACGGATCGCCGAAAGGTAAAGCATGAATCATATAGTAGATATGATGAACATGATGATTGTTCGCCATTAAAACTATATCAACTCTCGTGATGATCGGTGTTGATGTAGTGGATTTGGTTCGTGTGATCACTAAAACAATGTGAGGGATATTGTTTTGAGTGGGAGTTCACCTAGTTTAATTTCATTAATTAATTTGAACTCAATTTGTCATAAACTTAGTCTAAACTATTGCAAATATGTTGTAGATCAATGGCAGCCCTTACCATCATTTTTAATGCGTTCCTAGAGAAAGAAAAGTTGAAAAACAATGGAAGCAACTTCGCGGATTGGTTCCGCAATTTGAGGATTGTCCTCACAGCTGGTAATTTGACCTATGTGCTGGATGCACCGCTGGGTGACCCACCTGCAGCTGATGCTACCAATGAAGTAAAGAATGTTTACCTCGCTCGGAAGAATCAGTACTCCATAGTTCAGTGTGCTATCTTGTATGGTTTAGAATCGGAGCTTCAGAAAAGGTTTGAAGAGTCAGACCCATATGATATTGTCGAGGATCTCAAATTAATTTTTGAGACTCATGCGGCAATTGAAAGTTATGAAGCTTCTGAAAAGTTCTTTAACTGCAAGATGGAAGAGGGTAGCTCCGTCAGTGAGCATGTGCTTAAGATGTCTGGGCACGCAAATAAACTTCAAAGTTTGGGTATAGTGATTCCTAATACTTTGGGGGTTTACCGCATCCTCCAATCACTACCACCAAGTTACAAGAACTTTGTGATGAACTACAACATGCGAACATGAACAAAGAGTTGCGTAACTATTTGCTATGTTAAAATCTGCAGAAGTGGAGATCAAGAAAGAGCACCAAGTGTTGTTGGTCAATAAGACCACCAAATTCAAGAAAGGCAAGTCTAAGCAGAAGGGACACTTCAAGAAGGGTGGTAAGAAAGTTACCACGCCGACGAAGAAGACCGAGGCTGGACCTAAGCCTGAAACTGAGTGCTTTTATTGCAAGGGAGAAGGTCACTGGAAGCGGAATTGCCCAAAGTACTTGGCGGATTTGAAGAACGGCAACATCAAGAAGAAAGGTATATCTGATATACATGTTATTGATGTGTATCTCACTAGTATTCGTAGTAGTGCCAGGTATTTGATCTTTGGTTCGGTTGCTCATATTTGTAACTCGAAACAGGAGCTGCAGAATAAACGGAAGCTAGTGAAGAGCGAGGTGACGATGCGCGTAGGAAACGGATCAAAGGTTGATGTGATCACGGTCGGCACGCTACCTCTTCATCTACCATCGGGATTAGTTTTATACTTAAATAATTGTTATTTGGTGCCTGCGTTAAGCATGAACATTATATCAGGATCTTGTTTATTGCGAGAGCTTACTTGTTTAAATCCGAGAATAATGGTTGTTCGATTTATATGAGTAATATGTTTTATGCACATGCACCTTTGATAGATGGTCTATTCATATTGAATCTCGATAGTGGAAATACACATATCAACAACATTGAGGCTAAACGTTTGAAATCAAGCGATAATTCGACCTATATGTACTGTCGTCTTGGTCACATTGGAGTGAAGCGCGTGAAGAAACTCCATTCCGATGGACTTCTTGAATCACTTGATTTAGAATCACTTGAAAGATGCGAAGCATGTCTGATGGGTAAAATGACTAAGACTCCATTTTACGGTATGATGGAGCGAGCTACAGACTTATTGGAAATCATACATACCGATGTGTGTGGTCCAATGAGTGTAGCATCGCGCGGTGGTTATCGTTATGTTCTTACCTTCACGGATGATTTGAGTAGATATGGGTATATCTATTTCATGAAACATAAGTCCGAAACTTTCGAGAAGTTTAAGGAGTTTCAAAGTGAGGTAGAGAATCAACGTAACAAGAAGATTAAATTTCTACGTTACGATCGTGGAGGTGAATATCTAAATTACGAGTTTGGCGAGCATTTGAAGAAATGTGGAATACTTTTCGCGATTGACACAGCCGGGAACACCAAAGCGTAATGGTGTCTGAACGTCGTAATCGAACTCTCTTAGATATGGTTCGTTCTATGATGTCACTTACAGATTTACCGCTATCATTTTGGGGTTATGCATTAGAAACAGCCGCATTCACTTTAAATAGGGCACCGTCTAAATCCGTTGAAACGACACCGTATGAATTATGGTTTGGGAAGAAACCTAAATTGTCGTTCCTTAAAGTTTGGGGATCTGAAGCCTATGTAAAGAAGTTACAGCGGACAAGCTTGAACCCAAAGCGGAAAAATCGTCTTCATAGGATACCCGAAGGAAACTATTGGGTATACCTTCTATCATAGATCCGAAGGCAAAATCTTCGTTGCTAAGAATGTATCCTTTCTAGAGAAGAATTTCTCTCGAAAGAAGTGATGGAAGGAAAGTAGAACTCGGAGGTTGTCGAACCTTCTCTCGAAATTGCGAGTAGCGCAAAACCGGAAGAAGTTCTGTGGTGCCTGCACCAATAAGAGAGGAAGCTAATGATGGTGATCATGAAACTTGGTTGAAGTTGCTCTGAGCCTCAGAGGTCAACGAAATCGTACCACTCCAGATTGGTATGATTCCGTTATGAATGTCATGTTGGTGGACAACACCGATGACCCCGAGACATATGAGGAAGCGATGATGAGCCCAGATTCCAATAAATGGCAAGAAGCCATGAAATCCGAGATTGGATCCATGTAACGAAACCAAGTATGGACTTTGGTGGACTTCTGGGATGGCGGAAGGCTGTCGAGAACAAATGGATTTTCAAGAAGAAAACAGATGCTGATGGTAATGTTATCATCTATAAAGCTCGACTTGTCGCAAAAGGGTTTCGACAAATTCAAGGAGTTGACTACGATGAGACTTTCTCACGGTAGCGAAGCTAAAGTCTGTGAGGATTATGTTAGCAATCGCTGCATATTATGATTATGAGATATGGCGTATGGATGTCAAGACATTCCTCAATGGAGACATTGATGAAGATTTTTATATGATACAACCCAAAGTTTTTGTCGATCCTAAAGATGCTAACAAGGTATGCAAGCTTCAACGGTCCATCTATGGATTGAAGCAAGCGTCCCGAAGTTGGAATCAACGTTTTGATAAGGTAATCAAAAGTTTTGGTTTTATACAAACTTATGGAGAAGCTTGTATTTACAAGAAAGTGAGTGGGAGCTCTGTAGCATTCTTAATACTGTATGTGGATGACATATTGTTGATTGGGAATGATGTAGACCTTCTTAATAGTGTCAAAGAGTATTTGAATAATAGTTTTTCAATGAAGGATCTTGGCAAAGCAGCTTACATATTAGGCATAAAGATTTATAGAGATAGATCGAAACGCCAAATATCATTGTCACAAAGTACATATTTGGACAAAGTTCTAAAGAGGTTTGGAATGGAAGATAGCAAGAAAGGGTTCTTGCCCATGTTGCTAATCGACCTTGAGTAAAACTCAAAGTCCGACATCGGCGTAAGATAGAGAAAGGATGAGTAAGACTCCTATGCCTCAGCCATAGGATCTCTAATGTATGCCATGCTATGTACTAGACCCGACATCGCATATCTGTTAGTCTAACTAGCAGATATCAAAGTGATCCAGTGGATCATTGGTCATGATCAAAAACATCCTTAAGTACTTGAGAAGAACTAAGGATATGGTTCTTTCTTATGGAGGTGATGAACAGCTCGTTGTTAATGGTTACACCGATGCTAGTTGGAACACCGATCCGGATGATTCTAAATCACAATCTGGATACGTATTTATTTTGAATGGTGCAGCAGTTAGCTGGAGGAGTGCAAAGCAAAGCGTTGTGGCGAGATCTTCAACTGAATCGGAATACATGGCTGCTTCGGAGGCTTCACAAGAAGCGATATGGATGAAAGAGTTCATTACAGAGCTGGGTGTGGTTCCAAGTGCGCTGGACCCAATGTCTATCTCGTGATAACATGGGCGCCATAGCCAATCGCAAGAACCAAGGTCACACAAGAAGCTGAAGCATATCAAGCTGCGTTTCCACGCTATTCGAGAACATATCCAGGATGGGGATATAAAGATTTGCAAAGTACACACAGATCTGAATGTGGCGGATCCGTTGACTAAACCTCTCCCGAGGGCAAAACATGACCAACACCAAACTGCCATGGGTGTTCGGTATATTACCATGTAATCTAGATTAGATGACTCTAGTGCAAGTGGGAGACTGTTGGAGATATGCCCTAGAGGCAATAATAAATGTAGTTATTATTATATATCTTTGTGTTTATGATAAATGTTTATATTCATGCTATAATAGTATTAACAAGGAAACATTAATACTTGTGTGAATTGTAAACTTAATTTGAAGTCCCTAGTAAAGCCTCTATATAATACTAGCTTGTTGGTTAATAGATGATTGTGGTTTCCCTATCATGAACATTGAGATGTTATTAACAACAAGATCATATCGTTAGGAGAATGATATGGTGGACATACTCCTATAGATAAGCGTAGCATAAAGATCAAGTCATTTCAATAGTTCAATTGCTATATGCTTTACGATACATAGTAACCTAATTCCTTCGACCATGAGATCATGCATATCACCTTTACTGGATGGATGCTTTGATGTCATCAAACACCACACCGTAACAGGTGGCTATAAAGGTGGCATTGAGTGTTGGAAAGTATTGGTTGAAACACATGGATCAAGAGTGGGATTTGTCCATCCACATGACGGATAGATATTCTCTGGGCCCTCTCGGTGAAATGTCATCCAATTAGCTTGCAAGCATGTGACTTGGTCACAAGGGATCACATATCACGGGAACGAGAAAAGAGTACTTATCAGTCACGAGGATGAACTAGGTATGCAGAGATCCCGACGATCATACCCGTGGAGAAGTAACATATCGTGAGACAAAGGGAAATTGGTATCGTATGTAAGTGGTTCATTCGATGCAAAGTAATCGTAGAAATATGTGGAGCCATATGAATTTCAGATTCCTCTATTGGTTATTGTTAGAAGTGTCTCGATCATGTCGCATAATTCACGAACCGTAGGGAGACACACTTAAGGATTGACGTTGTTTGAGTAGTTATGGTATTATGAGAAAGAGACCGAATGTTGTTGAGTCTCGGATGGGATCCGGATATCACGAGGAGATCCGGAATGGTCCAAGAATAAGATTCATATAAGGAAAGTCCGTTTGAGTTGGGGAATGGTTCCGTGTTTTCATCGGGAACATTCTAGAAGGTCCCAATGTCCGGCACTCCGGAGGGGGAAGGGTACATGAATGTGTCATTACATATTTGAATGATTGCATCATGTACTAGGTGTTCTTGCTGTCCCAAATAAAGGATTTATTTAAATCCTAAATTGAAAAGTCAAACGGCTAGTTTGAAAGTCAAACGGCAATTTTGGGAAGTGGGAAAGAGGAGGATTGGAGGAGGCCGAGTTGGAGGAGGGTTCCTCCCCTTGGCCGGCGCACCTCCCAAGGCCGAGTTGGGGAGGAACTCCTCCCCTTGGCCGGCCAGCCCTCCCACCTATATAAGGAGGGGCAGGGCTCCCCTCCTAGAACACACAAGTTTCCTATCCTCTAAACTAAACCCTAGATCTAGACCCCGGTTTAGAGCTATTTGGTTTAGAGCCTTCTAATTGGTTTAGAGCCTTCTAATTGGTGTGTCTAATTACTAGACCACTAATAGCCTCTCTCATAAGCTCCACCATACTCGCACCGGCTTAAGGCGAAGCCCTGCGGGATTTCCCCTCTACCTCCGGTACCACGCCACGTTGTCTGCCGTAATCGCGGAGAGTGCTACAACCTCCGCTTTCTTTGGAACAAGGAGAGGAAGGTCTTCATCGAAAATAACGTGTGACCGATCATGGGGCGCTGCCGGAACGTGGCGCTGGAAGGATCGTCTGCGCGATCTTGAGATCGGAAAGAGTACGACTACATCACCCACGAGAATCTGCTCTCGTTAAACACTTTGGAATCTTCGAGGGTGAGTTATTCCATCGACTCGTTGCTGCAATCTAGTAGATAGATCTTGGCTTGTTTGTTTGTATGCGATAGAAAATTTTTGTTTTCCATGCTACGAACCCCTACATATACCAGGTCATAGATTCCACTACTGGGTGTGAACTATTGTCATTTATTGATGCATATTCTGGTTTCCACCAGATACCTCTGAACCCAAGTGATCAAATAAAGACTGCGTTTATCACCCCATATGGGGCTTATTGCTATCGCACCATGCCTTTTGGTTTACATAATGCAGGGGAACGTACCAAAGATGTATGCAGAAATGTTTGCACGACCAAATTGGTCAAAATGTGCAGATATACGTGGATGATGTTGTTATCAAGACCAAGGAAAGCAAAACTCTCCTTGACGATATCAGGCAGACATTTGCGAACCTAAGGAGGTTCCAAATGAAGCTTAACCCGGAAAAATGCACCTTCGGTGTCCCGGCTGGAAAATTACTCGGATTTCTTATCTCCAACCGAGGTATCAAAGTAAATCCAACTAAAATCCGGGCCATAGAGCGAATGGAACTGCCGAAGTGCCTTAACGATGTCCAGAAGTTTACTAGTTGCCTGGCATCCTTAAGTCGGTTTGTATGTCGGTTGGGCGAAAAGGCACTGCCTCTCTATCAACTCATGAAAAAGTCGGACAAGTTCATTTGGATGCCGCAGGCCAATGAAGCCTTTATCCAATTAAAGAAAATGTTAGCCACTGCACCAGTGTTAGCCTCTCCACTATCAAAGGAGCCAATGTTGCTCTATATAGACGCAACCAACTGAGTTGTAAGTGCAGTAATTGTGGTAGAGCGCGATGAAGAGGGTAAGTCAGTGCAAAGGCTAGCATATTACCTAAGCGAGGTATTATCCGCATCGAAGCAAAATTATCCGCACTATCAGAAAGTGGCATACGGTGTGTACATGTCAGCTAAGAAGCTAAAACACTATTTTGAGGAGCACCCCATCAAAGTAATATGTGAAGCTCCCATATCTGAGATAATGAGTAACAAGGATGCAAGTGGCAGGATTGCAAAATGGGCAATTGAGCTAGCCCCCTATGCGCCACAATATGACAGAAGAGAAGCAATCAAGTCTCAGGCTCTGGCCGACTTTTTTGTGGACTGGGCCAAGGTGGAATATGAACCACCATTACCAGATCCAAATTATTGGAGGATGCACTTTGATGGATCAAAAACAAAAACCGGGTTAGGCGTCAGAGTAGTACTTACCTCGCCAAAGAATGACCAGTTGAAGTATGTGATGCAGATCCACTTCGCAGCGTCAAACAATGTCGCCGAATATGAGGCACTTGTACATGGGCTCAAAGTGGCAAAAGAAATTGGGATACGTCGGATCCAATGCTTTGGCGACTCGGATTTTGTAGTTCAACAAGTCTCAGGGCTGTGGGACGCTCTTGATCCAAACATGGAATTATACAGATTCCATGTGCAGAAGATATCTGGTTACTTTGAGGGATGCGAATTTCACCATGTACCCCGGGTGGAAAATGAGGTTGCCGACGTATTGTCGAAGCTCGGATCAACCCGACAAGCAATTCCTCCGGGTGTAGCATTAGAACACCTTAGAAAACCATCTATCAGGCCGTCCCTAGAAACTGACTCAATCTACGTCCCGGAGGATCCAGAGTCCGGAGTTGTACCCATGGACATTGACGTGGGAAGTGGTTCGCGAAACCCGGGGACTGCCTCCGCGAACCCGGGGACTGCTCAGCGCGATCTGGCTGAGGTTATGCCGGTGGATCAGATGGAAATTGATGAGGATGTGTTCCTAGTGCGAGATGTACCAGCTTGGGCACTGCCCATATTTCAATTCCTGAAGGATGGAACCTTACCCGCTGAGGAGGTGCTTTCCAGGCAAACTCACAGGAGAGCAAAAGCATACACGATCATCAATTCCGATCTATACAAAAGGAGTGTGACTAATGTCCTCCAGCGATGTGTTGACCCGGAAGAAGGACTTGACATCCTCTGAGATATACATCAAGGGGAATGTGGGCATCATGCCTCGTCCAGAGCCTTGGTAGCAAAAGCTTTCCGTCATGGGTTTTACTAGCCAAATGCCTTGGAACAAGCAGAAGATCTAGTAAGAAAGTGTAATGGTTGTCAAAGATATGCGACAAAGACACATATGCCAATGTCGGAGCTCAAGACCATACCAATTACCTGGCCATTTGCCGTATGGTGTTTGGATATGGTTGGCCCATTCAAACCAGCAAGAGGGAACATGACCCACATCTTGGTCATGGTCGACAAATTTACAAAATGGATTAAGGTGAAGCCAATAAGAAAATGTGACGGAGCTACCGCCGTGACATTCCTCAAGGATATCATCTTGAGATACGGTTATCCTCACAGTATCATAACAGATAATGGCACGAATTTTGCTGAAGGAGCATTTGCGCGATTCTGCCAGGATAAGAAGATCCGGCTAGACGTGGCCTCGGTAGCTCACCCCGCATCGAACGGACAAGTGGAAAGATCCAATGGATTGGTATTATCCGGGATAAAACCCCGGCTCATTGAGCCACTGCAAAGATCAGCGGGGTGCTGGATAGAAGAACTACCGATGCTTGTGAGTTTAAGAACAACTCCGAATCGATCAACGGCTATATGCCATTCTTTCCGGTATATGGGGCAGCTGTATTACCAGCCGACATAGAGCATGACTCGCCTAGGGTCACCCAATACACAGAAGCCGAAGTGCAAGAAGCCCGGCAAAATGATGTTGATCTGCTGGAAGAAGCGAGAGAATTGGCATTGTCCAGATCCGCCATATATCAGCAAAATCTCCGACGCTATCATAGACGGAAAGTAAACCCCCGAGTTTTCCGGGAAGGTGATCTGGTACTCCGGTTGGTACAACGTACTGCTGGCATGCATAAGTTATCCCTCCCATGGGAAGGGTCATTCATCATGAGCAAAGCATTGCACAATGATTCTTATTATCTTATCGATGCAAAACCACAGGAGAAGAACAAGGCAGACAGGTCCGGCGAGGAATCTAAGCGTCCATGTAATGTAGCTCTACTTCGTCCTTTCTACACTTAGCAAAGAAGTGTATGTATCCGAGTCTCTCATATGTCGGTATGTATGCTGGCAATGAGCTTATCAATGAAATGTTGGCACCTCGAGCAGTAACTCGGGGACTGCCTTGATAATATTTGTTGTCTTCTGTATTTATTATTTTTATGTCGGCTGTCATAAGTTGTTTCTACCTAAGCCGGATTAGTAGTGTGTGAGCACCAAAAAACTAACTCTTCGACTTCCTGCTGTCCAACAAGATTTGGCTCCATGGCAAGCAAGAGAACAAGTTTGGAATTGCGTAGCACATGAACAATGACTAAGGAAAAGAACTTAATCGACCCGACGTTTGTTTTTCGGACTAACCTTATGATTATTTTATGTTTCTATGCTGAAATATTTTGAGCTAATCCTAAAGTTTCCAAGTATTGTTAAGTCAATTTTTGAAGCTCGGACTCGTAAGTCATAAAACTGAACCAAGGTAGACACGAGCCGAGCCAAGAAAGTGGAGGAACAAGAAAATGAAACTCGGGGACTACACCCAAGTTAATCCGGCATAAAAACTCAGTAGCAAAATATAACTTGTGTGCTTAATACAATTGCACCCGGCATACCAGGGATCTGATAAACTTCAAAGTATTTTCAATCAAGGGGCAGCAGGAGGAGGTAATTCGGAGCCAGCAGGTGCAGCTCCAGCCTCGTCTTCAACATCATCTTCTTCTTCTTCCTCGACGTCCGAGGCTTCGTCCTCTTCATCATCACCCGAATCATCTTCGGCATTTTCGTCATCAGCGGCGCCAAGGAAACTTGGCCCCTCATTCCATCGATGGATGGGGGCATACTGAATGAGGCTATGGGCGCAAGCCTTGCACCGAGCAATCCAATCCGGGTCAGTGGACCACCTTGACCCGGTGCGCATGCGCTCGAGAAGCTTCAGGTTTATCTTTTCATACCACGTGAGCACATAGTGGAGGACAATTTCAGCTCCAGCACGTCTAGCAGATTCCCTCCAAAGGTCAAGCTGGGTTTCGCACTCCATTAGCCTGGAAATAAGAGTAGTGGCCCCCTCCGGAGTATCTTCATCAGGCCAAAAGACATTGAAGATCCGGATGGCCACATCTAAGATATCCTTGCCATAGTTCTTTACAATTTCGACACGAGAAGACAAGATGACCAGCAGGTCCTCCATGTCATAAGGAATTTCTCCAGCGCCAGGAGCAATTGGGGTACCCCTCTTCTACCGGAACTTGGCGACAGTAGTAGTTGCAATAGCATTGCCCTCCGGAAATTTTTCTGAAAACAAGACGGGTGAAATAAGTGAGGAAGGTTAACCTGGAGAGATTCATACCAGCTGAAGAAAAAGAACTTACCAGAAATGTGGTTGTGGATCCGGGTCAGCTCCTTGGTGCAGTTGTCACACCTCTTTCGAAGTTGCGCAAGTTCAACATTCGCCGACTCAAGCTTAGATTCGGCTTCCTTCAGTAGTTCTTGGTCCTTGGCGATCTAGAGGTTGAGGCGCTCGCGCTCTTCAGTAAAGTCCTAGCCTGCTTTCTCCAGTTCGGACTGGTGCTGCGCCTTGAGCTTCTTCATGTCTGCCTTAAGCTTGGCGATTTCATCATCTTTGGTTCGGAGGAGGGCGAGCTCATCATTTTTCTTCTTGAGTTTGGCCTGATGCTGCCCTGCTTGTTCGAGAAAATGCAGCATCATGTCAGGCACGGGCATACTATCTTCAAGAGAGGCTGAAATAGTTTGTTGACCCGGCAAAGCCGAGGTATGAATATTTGCCAAGCCAAGGAGAAAAGGAAATAGAGTGCGGAGGAAGGTTAAGCAAAAATGACTTACCCTTTATCTTCTCCAAGTTTTTCCTCATGATAGTATTCTCAGCCTCCACCCCAGCTGCAAAATCCGAATGATGGATTAGTTCGGCGGAAAAAGACGAAGAGAAATGGAAAAATGCCAAGGAAAAAACTTACCCCTTTTCTCGTGTTCAAGAGAAGTGCGATGTTTTGTGCGACATCTTGTGAGTATCCAAGAGACGCTGAAACTCAGCGCTCCGGTGATTGGTGGTCACCTGAAAAGAGTACAAAAGGATAGCTTAGTCTTGTGCATATTCGAAGTGTACAAAATCCGGTCCAAGTGGAACTTAACCCGGCTCTAGGTGTGCATATTCGAAGTGTACGAAATCTGGGCCAAGTGGAACTTAACCCGGCTCTAGGTGTGTGCATATTCAAAGTGTACCAAATCCGGGCCAAGTGGAACTTAACCCGGCTCTAGGTGTGTGCATATTCGAAGTGTACAAAATCCGGGCCAAGTGTAACTTAACCCGGCTCTAGGTGTGTGCATATTCGAAGTGTACAAAATCCGGGCCAAGTGGAACTTAACCCGGCTCTAGGTGTGTGCATATTCGAAGTGTACAAAATCCGGGCCAACTGGAACTCTGCCCGGCTCTAGGTGTGTGCATATTCGAAGTGTACAAAATCCAGGTCAAGTGGAACTTAACCAGGCTCTAGGTGTGTGCATATTCGAAGTGTACAAGATCCGGGCCAAGTAGAACTTAACCCAGCTCTAGGTGTGTGCATATTCGAAGTGTATAAGATCCGGGCCAAGTGGAACTTAACCCGACTCTAGGTGTGTGCATATTCGAAGTGTACGAGATTCAGGCCAAGTGGAACTTAACTCGGCTCTAGGTGTGTGCATATTCGAAGTTATTAAGGAGCTACATTAGTTCTGTAAGGAGCATCCAGCCGAGTAACAAGTTACTCCCCCAGAGGCTCAGGGACTAATGGCTATATCACTAATATCTACTACATGTTAAGGAAAAGGCGAAATAACATACCTGCATCATCCGACCTGCAAGGTTAATTGCCTTAGCAGCGGTATTCATTTGGGCAGCAAACTCGGCGGGCTCGAATTTCTCAGGGAGATCATCATTGTGGACAAACTCCGCCTTGTTCTAGTTGTTTACAAACTCGATTAAGGTCGGAGGATAACGTTCGCCGTTGAGCATGTGGGGAGCAACCAGACCCTTGGCATGGGCTTCCCTCCATTCAACCTGGGCAACAGCAAGGCTGGTGTGCAAAACGAGTTGCGCATCAGCTAACCCGGCAGAGGTGTCCGTTGTCGGTGGGGTCTTCTTCGAAAGCTTGGACGCAGGTGTATGCTGTCCAGCCTCGATTGACGTTGCCTTGGCAGTGTCAGGAGCCTTTTTGCCCTTGGGCTGCTGCTGAGAAGTTGAAGTTGCTACAGCGGATTTTCCCTTGGGAGCTGCCTTGGTACTGCTGGTGCCTTCTCGCCGAGTCTTGGAAGACTCGGACGAGGCGGAGGGGCTTGGTGCTGTTCTTTGGCGCTTTTCATTCTGCTGGTCTTTGGAGATGATGCTGATGTTGATTTCTGTTTTGGCGGGGGTGCTGAAGGAACCTCGGTGGTGGCTGGTTGCGGCGGTGCCAAAGAAGGAGCAACTACAGCCTCGACAGAACCGCTTCCCCTCGTTCCGAGGTTGCCCTCCTCTTGACGAGGTGGGTTAGAACCCGGAGCAGCCGCTGAACCCTCCTGAATGGGGCTCAACGGGCGTGAATCGTCGCCACGAGGGGGAGAAGGGCTATGTCAGAGCGGCGAGGCTATGCCGGATCCACTCTGATGAACCTCCACCCCGGCCCTGCCGAATCAGATCATGAATGATGAGAAACTTAAACAAAGGAAGAACAAGTGAATAGCAAAGGGAGAAGTGACTTACTCATCCGAGGTCAAGGGCTCCTTGGGCTTGCGAGCTCTCCGGGCTACGGCCTTGGTCGTGGACTTGGTGGTAGCCTTGTCTGAGGACTTCTTATGCCTTTTTGTTGGCTTAGAAGGTCCGGAGGAAGAAGCAGATGCGGCCCCCCGTTTCTTCGATGCGACCGGGACAGGCTCACCCATGGCAAGGGGAGGATCTTCATGGATCTGCCCACCGGGGTTAGCTGATGTCGGAAAAGCATAAGACAGGGGGATAGCGTCAAATGCCTCCATCACCTCAATGTCGGATTCATCTTCATCGTCAGGCCAATCTCTAATGGAAGAGAGTTTACCGGTGTGTCGCTTGGTCGCATTAGCCATCGACAGGAACATCTCCTAATCCGGTTCCTCCTCGTCCGAGGCATCTCGATCAGGCGCCCATTTGAGAGAAGGATCGGTGCCATCCTCAATAGTTTGCTGAAGAAACATCTAAGGGAAAGAAAAGGTAAAGGGATCAAATCTACAACAAAAACCGACATACGATTCAACTCGGAAAGAGATTGGGGCACGAGACTTACCGCGGGGGGAAGCCTATCTCGGCGGAAGTGTTCGATCCCCCACGTACACTCAGTAGAGAAGTTCTTGTGGGAAGTGAAGAGGGCCTTGACCCGGCGGTAGATCTCGGTGTTGCTCAACTCGAATGAGGAGGTCCGGTTTGGGTCACGGCCCCAGCTCATGTGGCAAAGTTTATGCGTATGTTTCTCGAGGGGGGAGATCCGGTTGCGGACGAAGGTGATCATTGCGTCCTCGTTGCGCAATCCCAAATCCTTCAGCTCCTGGAACCATTTATTGACTTGGTTCGCCAGGACAGTGGGCTTCTTGGGGACCTTGTCCCACAGATCCGGATTAGGAGGACCCGGAGCGTAGGGGCGGAGCCGGATCAGATCTTCAGTTGTGCCATATCTAACATAAAAGAAGGTTCAGGCCCAGCCCTTGCAGGAGTCAAGCCCGATGACTCGGGGGAAAATGGACCGTTTCCGAGGCGAGATAGAAGCTGCGCCGAACTGCGTGAGCTGCTTGTCCTCCAAATTAAGCTCTATATTCGGAATCACATTCCGGCGGAGGCCAAAGAACCGGATCCAGAGCTCCTTTGTGGGTCATAGTCCGGCGTAGCCCTCGATGGTGGAAGCGAAGGCAGAGAGAGAGGTGATGGCATTAGCCGAAAGATGATGCGGCTGAAGCTCATACGTGTTGAGCCAGTCGTGGAAAAAATCTCTAACAGGGAGACCGAACCCACGTTGGAAGTGGGAGAGGAATACCACATACTCACCCAGATTGGGTGAGGGGGCAAGCTCCGCGGTGGCGAGGCGTGCGATGTTGCCCTCCGGCATATGCCGGGTGCGGTACAACCAGTCAAGATCATTTTGGCAAACCCAGGACCCAGCCCAAGCGCCGCGGTCAGCGTTCCCCGCCTCCTCCTCCATTTCCTGCTCCGCGACGGCGAGCTCCTCCTCTGTCATCTCAAGGTCACTGTCCTCACTGGCGCTAGTGACGGTGGGGGGCAGTGGCCTGGACTGGCGAGGACCCGTGGCGTAAGAGATGCGTGGAGGTGGCGGTGACGCTGGTGCGCGAGGAAACGGTGCGGCGGCGGGGCTGTCGCTGGAGAGGAAGAGGAAGAAGAAGAGGCAGAGGGGCGCAAGAGTGGGGAAAGACCCAAGGGGCGCCCCCTCCCCTATTTAACCACGCCCTAGAGGGGTAGTGGGAACGTGCTGTGCGGACGGGCCACACGGTGTGGCCGTGTATGACCCAGATCAACCAATCAGCAACGAGCTACAGGAAGGGCCACAGGGCGCAGGAGATCCCATGACGTGACGTTATGATACAGTTAACAAGGAGGCAGGCACGATGTGACGTGTGCTACAGTAATATCTGACAATAACTGCGGCGGTTACTAGCGCAGGCCCTAAAAATGAGGCAAAGTAATGATTAGCCTCCACGTGGGGAAGCGTACAAGAGAAGGAAGAATGACCCGGATGAGTATGAGGTGACCCGGCAGCGAGTGAAAACTCAGAATGTGCCAAGGGAAAGTAAACCTATGAAATCCGGACTATGAGGTAACTCGGAAAAGGAGGGAAAGGCTCGGTAAAATTGAACCTGCTGTGGCCTTAGCGGCTAAGGCAGCTAAGACCGCACCAGCTTCGGGGACTAATGTTGGGGGGATACCCCGGGTAGGGTCACGCCGGGGTATAAAGGCCAAGTTAGCCAAGGTACGGCAAGGTCAAAGCAGGTGCTGGCCGAGTCACCTCAAGGCAGGCCGAATCACGCGGTAACCGGACCAGGGGATGTCCACCTAACTGGGTCTCAGCCGACCTATGTCGTATGTCGGTAAGATGTATCTAACTCGTATGCAGGTACAGGCGTGGCCGACAAGGGTGGCGATGCCAGTGTCGGATGACGCAAGCGCCGCAGAGGCTCACGTAGCCTCTGCATGGATGATGCTGGGCTAAAGTGACCCGGTCGGCTTACTACTTTGGGAAGAGGCATATTCCCTAGAATATGCCTCCACGTATACCCTAATTGGAGGCCTAGCCATCCCTATATAAGGAGGGCTAGGGCCTCTGTAGAAAGGGTTGATCTCTAGAGGCTTGTGTTTTACTAGTGTGTTCCTAAGGGCTAGCTAGTGGTGAGAGTAAGAGAGTTTCTTCTTCCTCCTCTACCCAATACAGCTCAAGGAGCACTTGTAAACTGTGGAAGTGAATCAACTACAAAGCAACTGTGTGTGGAATCACCACACTATCCCTCCCTAGATTCCTCTAGTGCATCTTGTCCCCACCTTTAACCTATCCATGGCATCTGTCGTGACACCACCACGACAGTGTTCTTTCCACAAACCACATATGGATCAACAAGTGGTCATTATATGTGTGTTCTTTCCACAAACCACATATGGATCAACCGGTGGTCATTGCATGTGTGTTCTTTTCCATAAACCACTTATGGATCAATTAGAGTCATTGCATGTGTGTTATTTCCACAAACCACACATGGATCAACCACTAGAGTCATTGCATGTCTGTTGTTTCCACAAACCACACATGGATCAACCACTAGAGTCATTGCATGTGTGTTATTTCCACAAACCACACATGGATAAACCACTAGAGTCATTGCATGTGTGTTCTTATACTAAAACTAGCACTAGAGTCATTGCATGTGTGTTCTATCCAGAAACCACACATGGATCCACCAATGTCATTGCATGTGTGTTCTTTCCACAAACCACACATGGATCAACAAGTGGTCATGGATCCACCAGTGGTCATTGCATGTGTGTTCTTTCCACAAACCACATATGGATCAACCAGAGTCATTGCATGTGTATTCTTTCCACAAACCACATATGGATCCGTTTGAGTAATTGCATGTTTGTTCTTATACTAAAACCACAAACCAGCACTAGAGTCATTGCATATGTGTTCTTTTCCACAAACCACACATGGATCCACTACACTTATTGCATGTGTGTTCTTTTCCGCAAACAACACATGGATCCACCAGTGGTCATTGCATGTGTGTTCTTTCCACAAACCACATGTGGACCCACTAGAGTCATTGCATGTGTGTTCTTATACTAAAACTAGCACTAGAGTCATTGCATGTGTGTTCTATCCACAAACCACACATGGATCCACCACTGTCATTGCATGTGTGTTCTTTCCGCAAACCACACATGGATCAACAAGTGGTCATTGCATGTGTGTTCTTTCCACAAACCACATATTGATCAACCAGTGGTCATTGCATGTGTGTTCTTTTCCATAAACCACTTATGGATCCATTACAGTCATTGCATGTGTGTTATTTCCACAAACCACACATGGATCAACCACTAGAGTCATTGCATGTGTGTTGTTTCCACAAACCACACATGGATCCATTTGAGTCATTTCATGCTTGTTCTTATACTAAAACTAGCACTGCCCCCCAATGGATCCACCATTAGACCAAGTCTTCTAGAAGGCATGCCATAACACAGTTGTTCTGCTTCACGATTGTTACATACTGTTCGATTGGGGCGCTTGGACGATTGGGATGGTCTTCGCGAGAGCAATCCTCGAGTAGGCTGTTCTGCGGCATGATTGGCCACGCTTGCTCTGGACAAACTGGCATGTTGCAAGTGTTACGACTCACGAGTTCAGTGGGCCATATCCCAGTGTCACGTCCCCGTTACTTCTCTTCCTCCCCGTACTTCTCTTCCTTCCCCTCGAAGCCACTTTCCCCACTTCACTTCCATCCTGCCGTAGCCGCAAGCCGACGACATCCGCCAATTCTCCGGTTGCTACCTTCATGGTAAGAAATCATTTTACAAGCTTTTGAACTTCTCCTACACATTCCTTCTATTCGCCAATCTAACTACTGATCTTTTTTCTGATTTCTCGACGAACTTTAGATGTGGCAGATGTTGCAGCCCAAGAATCTGGAGATCCTCGCGTGCAACTTCGCAGCGGCGTTCCCGCTCGTGTGCTCCCACCCAGGATGTTTTCGCCGTTACTCCTAGTGTGAGCTCCCGCTCCACGAGCTCGCGTGCCCGCACGGCACGTGCGCCTGCACGGAACCGGGCTACAACTACACCGGCCCACCGGCAGAGCCGTTGTCCACCTTGCAGATCGGCACTTGATCGAAGTGATTAGGATATCGTACGGGCAAGCCCAACTTCTCCAAGAGCAGGTGCCGTTCACTGACTCGGCACGCCGCCTGCTAATTTTCCAGGGGGGATGGCTCTATTTTCGTCCTGACCATCACCGCCGGTGTTCCGGAAACCAGAGCCGGGCCCACCGTCGTGGGTGTCGTATGCGTCAGGTCGGTCTCGTGCGCCTGGCCCGTATACACGGTGCGCATGTGGGCGAATGCCCAGCCGCCGTCATCGGATAGCATTCTCGTGCTAGCCGAGGCGCCGAGCTGCCCAACGTCGCGGGAGGTGGAGTATGTGGACCTAAGGTCGATCCTATGCATGACATCTCAGTACCTTGTCGGTGCTGGACCGAACAGGCAGATGCATTTCTACATTTGTATCGAGAAGACCGACAGTCAAATGTAGTACTTGTGATGTCGTTACTGTTAGACTTAAGCGATGCTTCTCAGGTGCTTAGAGCATACGTGTTGTGCGAATGTACCCCAGTTGTAGTTTTCAGTACTCCTTAATACTTCGACGAGTTATTATATTGGTCCAATCAGCTTGTTGTTGTCACGTTGCAAAGTCCACTTGCTCTGGACAGACCGGCAATACCGTGTGCTCCCGCTCCCGCATGTCAGTGTCACGTGTTCCGAGGGCCCACCTGCCAGTGTCACGCCCCCTCCTCTTCCTTCCCCTCGAAGCCACTGTCCCAACTTCTCTTCCATCCTGCCACTCCCGTCCGATGGTTGTAATATGATGATTTTTGTTGGATTGTTTACAAGTAATCTACGTTGATAATGCAACATGCAAATGGCACAGACACAATTTCTAAAGTGGAAGCACTCACACGCTGCTATTGCACATATTTCTCAATATAGCTCGACAAACACATTACAATAATTGTACTCGCATTAAACACAACCGAAATTGCAACCATCCTAAACAACATCTAAACCCACATCACTCCGCTGTCGTTGGAGTCCACCTCGATTGGTGACACCGCCGTGCCCTTCCCAGCGACATCCACTCCCGCCCGTGGCTTGCCTTTCGCCAAGGAGGCAACAATGGCGTTCTGCACAGCTTCATCCCCGTCGTCCTCCACATCGGAATCGACAATGACGAAGGTGACAGGGTTGGCATGGACTGAGCGCCGTCGCGCCTGGCGGCTCCTGCTCGAGCTCAACGCCGCATCGGTCCTTCTATAGGTAGGAGGGGCCGAGCTCGCATACGTAGCATCGTCGCTCCTCTCAAGAAACCATGGCCATTTGATACTGCGACAGTAGGATCTTGGGGTGGATCCATGGCGAAACCCTATCGGAAGCGGTGGAGCGGATGGATCTGCCGGCGCGAGCCATGACAAGTTCCTAGGAGGGAGTAAGATTGTGGGCCAGGCGTGTCTGGTTCCTGAGCAAGACCTCCCAGTGATATGTACGCGGGCAAGGTGCCAAAAAATTTCGTCCAATGCGCGCGACAGGGTTTTTGAACCACAAAGGCGCGAGTTTTTTTTGACAAGTCCACACGCTAGGTCCCCCACCTGTCAGCCGAATGTGGACGGTAGGATTCTGCCCGAGTTATTAAGTAGGGATAAATCATGCTTCACCACTACCCTGACATCCAAAGGCTCCTCTTTCCTCTGCCCTCGCTCCCCTCGCACATGGCTTGCAGCTCGTGCAGTTTGTCTCGGGCGGAATCAGGGTCGGCTCAACACCGTCAGGCGGGTGCCCCCATCAGGTACCGGATGGCGCCCTACGATTACTAACCCGATATGTTGTGTTTGTGTGGTGAGAAGATGCCGAGATGGATTTCGTGGACCGACAAAAATACTGCAGGAAAATTCAACGACTACAGCATCAGAGTGGTAAGTTCATGCTGTAGGTACAATGGTAACCCGGATCCGGAAAGCGTAATGTAATTCTTTTTTTTTGTTTCCTTCGATCTACTATGCAGGAAGGGAGGGGGACTGGCTATGACAAGTTTGTGTGGATCGAAAAGCCACTAACAGGTTTTCACAGAGAGCTTGTTCAGGATCTGCGTGATGCTGTGTGGGACAAGAAAGAGGAGATTCGTGCGATGGAGCGAGAGATCTGGGAGCTTCGCCAGGTGCAGGGGAGGCAGGGCAGGGAGGTGGTGAGACAAACGGGCTCAAGATTAGGCCAGATAGTGGACACAATTTCCTCATTATCTGGGCATTATCTGTTGCATTTGCAGTTTATGTTGCCATGTCGTTGTCCAACAGCTGAAATAAGTTGCTTCTTCATGGAGTGTAGCGGCCAGCTTAAGAAATTGTTTTCCATCCCAGAAACTTATCATAAGTGTAATGCCAACAAAGAGGATTTATTGTTACCTATAAATAAATCATGTCTGTGCCACTAACACCCATCGATTTTGGAGAGGATTTAACCGCTCAGCTATCGCGATTGTTCAGATGGTAGTGGCATAGTCACAGTTTTGGATTCAACTAGTGGCTCGGCCGTATCAAATCCTAAAGTCGCGATACATTTTACTCCGAGTACGGGAGGCAGATTGTTTCGCCTGACAAGTTCCACGCACACAGCTCCAAAGTTTAACTGAACTACATATATTGGTTCAAGTTCAATACATCATTAGGCTGCTACACAGCTAGCCCTCTTTCTCTGCTTGGGTGCCAACTTTCTTCCTCTTTCCTTCACGTCCACTGGCTTCTTCATCTCCTGCCTTCTTCCTCTTCCTGGGTGCCAATTTTCTTACCTTCACATACCCTGCATCTCCGGGCCGAGGGAAGTCAGGCCAATCAACACCAGAATCTTGTCCGGCATCATCACTCCACTCGTTTTGGTTTTCTTCCTGCAGCAAAATCACTGAGTCGGCTGTCTTGTTTCTTACCTTGCGCTTCCTATAAAAAAATAGTACATGGATTACTACCTTATATCTACAGACTATAAATATTTTTTTTGTGTGAATGTACCATCTCATACCTAGGTTTGGGAGCATTAAGGGGACATCCAGCTGCTCTATGGCCTATAAGATGGCAGGTCTTGCATCTGTTTTTGCCCTTCTTTGTAGCACAGAAAGCCGAACCCGTCTTCTCGAGAAAATTCTTAAACCTATTCACCTGGGGTCTTCCTCTGCCCCTTTTTGTAACTGGCTGGCAAAGCTCGAAAAACAGTTGGACTTGAGGCCACTGAGATGGGTCTGTACATGGCTCGACGGATCCAGCGTACGCAGCTCTGAACTTTTCCATAGAGTAGTAGTCTGACAAATACTGATCCAAATGTGGTAGAGTTCTTTTCTTCACCAAGAAGGCCAAGGCGTGGTCGCAAGGTTTCTCGGTATGCTGCCACTCTACGCAGGTGCATTCTCGTAGCTAGATGTTCACAACATCCCTTTTTCCACTCTTGGACATACCGACCACCTCACAGCTTTTGCTGGTTGACGGGAGAACCTTAAGATGAGCAAGTCATCAGCTTCTCTTGTGTAGTTGTTGTACAACTAGCGGTAGCATATGTCCTCTAAGTCTCCTACCGATCTCTCTCCTTATATTTAACAGCTTCATGATCATACCACGTATGTTGTCCATCAAGATATGAACAGGACGCACTTTTATGTCCTTCACCCACTTATTCAGGCATTCTGCAAGGTTGTTGTTTATGTAATCAACTTTGATGTCAGGGTTGAATTGACTCCTCTTCCATAGCTGCGAATGATGGATGGCTAAGTACTCTGGAAGTTCAGGGGCTTCGGCAAAAATCTTGCTCATGAAATAATCGCTGCTACTAGGTTTGTAAACTCTAGCAGCAAGAAACATGTAACGAAATAGGTTGCCTGCGTAGTGTGAGTACAAGTTGAGCATCATATGGGCATGGTATTCTCTACCTTCAGCTCGCGGGAACACCTCCTTCACTGCATTCGTCAGTGCTTTGCATGCATCCGTGGATATAGCCAATGGATCCATGTGGCCTATTGATCTCCTGAGCTGCCTCATAAACCAGACCCAATTTTCCTCCGTTTCTGTTTCAAACAGCCCGAATGCCACTGGGAACATCCAGCCAGACCATCAAGTGTCGTGGCGAGATGGCGTAGCCTTTCCATTTGCCGCTTAGACAAAGGTCGTTTACACACTCGAATCTGCCTACACCCGTCCTTGAATCCATTGATGCAAGGTTTAAGCGCCATGAAAAATCTTTTGAAATATATTTTACCACCTTCTGATTCGGTGTCAATCTCCACAACACTCCCCGGACACCTAGCTTGTACCTCCGCCTTGAAGTTGTACAGCATCCTGAAGCTATTGGTCCAATCCCTGTGCAAGACCCCTAGAGCTTTCTCTTTACCTTTTCAAACCGTGTAATACGGAAGGACAATGTTGTATTTAGAACCGAGGCTAGTCTGAATATTCTTCGCGGTCTCCTTAGGGTTATCCTTTAGTATGGACATAGATTGCATAGCCACCCACTCCGTATCAGCCATTGAGGATTTCAGTTTGTCTTTGCTCGGACACATGTGTGGAGGGCCCATTTTGTTCACCTGCAACACAGATTCATTTAAAAGATAAGCGGAGTCGACTAGTTGCCAGAAAGATATCGCACATCAATTGTAGTTATAGAGTGAAAAGAGAGAGAGAGAGAGTTCTAATGGTTTGCTGCATTCATTGCCCCAATACCCTAATTGCAGTCGACGTAGGTAAGGATCTTGCTGTGATCCTCCATGGACAATGTACCTCAGCCCGTCCATTCATCCATGTTAACTTGCAAACGGCCTCATAACTCTCGGCAGAGTTCTTTAGTCGATAAACTTCGAACTCCCCCTTGATACAAAAATGCCGGAACGACATCCTGAACTCATGCATGCTCCTGAACTCGGTGCCGAGCAAAATTATAGGATACTCATCGTCATGTTTCATTTCTTCTACTTCAACACCCAAATCATCAACTGGAATACCAGCCTCATCGTTAAGTTCCTCGTCTATTTCATCATCACCAGATTATTGATCCTCTACAGTGCCTGCTTCTTCATCTGATTCAGAATCTTCGCCATCGTCTCTAATGCCTAGTATTGCACACATCATATTGACTCCCATGGGTGGGGCTGCACCATCATCTCCACCCGGATGGACAGGAACATTGCCCCGGTCCACCTCACCGGCAACTCTATTTTCTCCAAGACACTCGGTTGGTTCTACTGCAACCACATGGGGTGGTCTTACGTTTGCACGCATCCCAGGTACTTCAGTGGACAAACAGTAGTCAGAATCAATTTCATCTTGAGTGTACATAACCCTCTTGCTCTTCCTGTGTACATCCTCCTTCCTGATGTAATCTTTCCTGATGGTATCAGTAGGGCTTGACATCCACGTTCCATTCCCCATTGAACTAGGCCTTTTGCTGCCACTCTTGGGTGTGATCTCCTTACTGCCTTCCCTCACGGGTGTTGGCTCCAGGGTGCTGGCATTATTGCCTGACCTCTGCGGCGTGTTCTTCTTTGAATTAGCCCTTTTGCTGCTACTATTGGGCGTGTTCTCCTTCGTGCTGGCATTATTGCCTGACCCCAACGGCGTGTTCCGCTCCAAATTAGCCCTTTTGCTGCTACTATCGGGCGTCTTCTCCTTCGTGCTGGCATTATTGTCTGACCTCAGCGGCGTGTTCTGCTCCAAATTAGCCCTTTTGCTGCTACTATTGGGCGTGTTCTCCTTCGTGCTGGCATAATTCCCTGACAGCGGCATGTTCCGCTCCAAATTAGTGTTTTTTCTGCTCCCACTGGGTGTGGTAGCCTCCGTGCTGGCCATCTTCGCCTCTTTGCTACCACTCCTGGGAGTGTTCACCACCGTGCTAGCCCTCTTAGCATTTTTGCTGCTACCGTTCGGTGTGGCATTTTGACTGGATCTCAGGGGTGTACTCTGCGGCGTGGTGCCTTTTGCCGTGCGACTCTTGGGCGTCCTCTTCTCTAGCGTGGTCTCCTTGGTGACGTTCTTCTTCGGGGTGCCCTTTTTGGGGATGCTCTTCCTGCTCCTCTTTATGATGCTCCTCTGTAAGACTCTCCTCTGTTTGAAGCCACCCTCAATCGCACCAGCCCCAGTGATGCCATGGATCAGGTCATGCATGCCTTCTAAAACTCCATCATCTCTATTGTCGAGTTCCAATTCCTCTCCAACCGTGAGCACTACCAAGTGGAAGTAAAGTTCACCTCTATAATGTTTCCTTGTAAAGGTATGACTAAATCCCTGGTATCTTTCACTTCAATAGCCTTTTTGCTCCTATAACCATAATATAACAAACGTGCTTCCTGGGAGGACCCCCACAACACCTTCACACGTAACGATGCCATCAGGTCAGATAACTCTACCACTTCAGGGTCGTATCAGCCAAGGATTACATCAAACTCGTCATAGAATTTTTCTGTGCCATCATCTAATTTTGCAGTATAATCCACAACACTTATACGAACGATTACTTTGCCATCATCAGGTTCTTCAGGATAGAAACCTCCGAGAGGTTCGAGAGATGGAGCGGCACCATCATACCCAACCCCAATGACACCACCGCCATCACCAACGTCATCGTTAGCTGGATCAACCTCGGTGGAAGTACCAGGACCAGGAGCAAGGCGAGGGCCCTTAGCAGCGGGAGCTACATTACATGGTGGACAGGCAGGGCCCCTTCTAATGGCAGCCACAATAGGATCAGCTGCTGCCATGCCACCTCGACGATCAGGAGCAGTTCCCACAACAGCAGTGTTTCGAGTGCTAGCAGAGTCCAGACCATGAGCTGGCTTCAGACCAGCAGCTCGCTGAACCCGAGCACGGGTTCGAGGAGGAGAGAAGGCATTAGTCTTTGCAACAACAGTGGGGAAGCCTCCGAAAGCCTTAGTTTGCTCAACAGCGGCAGGGATTGGGTCAACAGCGTCCAGATCAACAACAACACGAGGACGACCAGTACCAGCAGATTCCAGAGCACGGGTTCGCACAACTTGAGGACGGTTTTGAGGAGGAGAAGCACACAAGGCGGCGGTCTTGGCAACAACAGCAGGGCAGCCTCCGGATGCCTTAGTTTGCTCAACAGCGGCATGGATTGGGTGAGCAGCAGCCGCAGAAACATGGGCACGGGGACGGGGATGACCAGTACCAGCAGATTCCAGAGCAGAGTTTTCCACAATGGCAATACGGGGACTCCTACGAGGAGGTTGCCTGACAGAAGCATGTCACGGACGAGGAACCACATTTTGCTCAACAACAGCAGGGGTTCCAGTTAGACCTCCCTGTCCAATAATAGCTGGGCGACTCCAGTAGCAGGAGCTTCCTCATCCACTATGTTACACACCAGCGTAACCACGTGAAGCCTAACATGCTGTTTCATCAACCCAATTAGCTGACTGTCACACGCTATAGGAACCCTGAAGCCTCGTTCATCAACGATGCTGAACCGTGCAGTCTGCTCTGGCCTCATTTCAGCAAGTTCACGCACAGCAGCAACCAAACCAGGGACAGTGCATAACTGCACAGGCGCTACTTCCATCTTCAGACTCTGAGTCTGTTTCCACGTGCTCTTCCCATGTGCTAATTTAACGAGGTAGCCGCAGATGCTCACCAGAACCGTGTATTTTGGTTCAGTGGAGATCCTAGTTGACAGAAAATTGGAGACAAAAGATAAGAATTGTTTGTCAGCGTCGTGCTAGCAAACAATTCTATGTTCGATATATCTCTGTAATGCCAATAGCCAGCTAGCAGTTATAGGTAGTGCGAATAGCAAAGAGAAGAGTAGCTCACCCGAAATTAGCCAGAAGTACTTCTTCCTCGGCAAATAGGTCTGCCATCCTTCGCGCTGCTCAGCTCATCGGCGGTAGAGGCGGGCTAGATTGTCGCAACGGCTGGCACGACATTCGGCATTAGAGCTCGATAGCAGCGAGTAGGCGCAGCATCTTGGCGCTGGAAGTCAAATGCCCGAAGAGATCATTCTGGTTGGAGAGGGGATTTCGATGTCGCTGGTGCTAGGGTTCATGCGAAAGGAGGGAGGGAGCGGATTTGTGAATTTGGTCAATGCACGATGCTCCTTTAGTATCTTGTTTTGCCTACGTGGTTGCCGTGTTAGCCTCGTGTCACAGAAATATTACTGACATGAGGGTCCCGACCGTCTACTTCACGGGGAAGTTTCATGGCATGTTTGGATTTGGTAGGGATGAGACGAGCTTGCATCGAAATGGCCCCTCTCGGTAGTTGGCGGCCCAACTTTTCAAAACACGGTAATTTCAGGCAACTTAGGTACCGCCATGCGCTGGCCTGCCAACTTTGGACCGCAGACAAACAAGCCCGCCAGAGCGGCCGACACCACCCCCTGGCACGGCCTGGCCTGGCCCATGCTACCAGGTGGTGTGGCCAGCCCCTGGCCCCTCTCCGTCTCGTCTTCTGGCTCCGTGAGTCTTCCGGTAAAATATCGACTTTGGCTTTTGTCCGGTCCAATTCCGAGAATATTGATTTTCTGACTTTCCTAGAACTAAAAATAGCAGAAAACAGGCAACTGGCACTGTGGCATCTTGTTAATAGGTTAGTCCAAGAAATCATATGAAAAGTACTCCAAAGTGTGGACAAAACACAAGAAAGTAGATAAAACCAAGCATGTAACATCAAAAATTATAGATACATTTGCAATGTATCAACATCCCCAAGCTTAACTCCTGCTCGTCCTCGAGTAGGTAAGTGATAAAAAAGAAAGAATAATTTTTGAGGTGACATGCACCATCATAAACTTGATCAAAGTATTTGTAAAACAATGATAGCTGGGATCATAGTACTTCAATCATAACATGAAAGATAAAGTTATAACAATAAGACAAAGCAACTATGATGCAACATGAAAAGGCACAAACAAAAGATTCATGAATAACAATGCTTTGCAAGACGTTTGTTTGTTTCACATAAATAAAACATAGCATAATGGCATTCAGCTTGTCCCTCATAGAGTAGCAAATATAAATGCATAGGACACCTTCAAAGTTCATAAGAGTGACTAGATACAAATAGTTTAAAACAAGCAATATCAAGTTATGCATCAATCAACTAGTCTTGGGACAATGCACATAGAACTAAGAATGGCCACTATGCTCTCAAAGTAGGTGCATAAAGGTAGAAGGTGGAGACTCAATATAATGGTGGAAGAAAGGCCTTCATAGAAGGAAGCAGGGATTCAAGTTTCATAAAGAGCTTCCAAAAATTATGGTACTTAATAGCTTTCAGCTCTCATTGCCCCTATCATAAGCATCTTGAAGTGATTAAGGTTAAAGTGAACAAACTATGGTGTACATGCTTGACGAAGTATAAGTTAGAAACCTCATGTCCCTTGAATACGAGGGCCGCTCCTCATGCTACTCAAGTTTAGTTACCGGTAAGTTCTTGTCATCGTAAGTACATGTGTATCATAGAGAACCGCCAATGGGGTACCCCTTGCTCGATGATACGGAAGAATCCCCATATCAAAATGACAAGGCAAGCAGACAACGAGCATCTCAGCAATCTTCTTATTTACCATGGGAATATGGTGCTTTTTTCTCTTTTTCCTCTTTTCATAATCTCTTTTTTCCTTTTTCTCTTTTTTCTCAATATAGGACTCTTTTTTTATAAGAAGAATGCTTCATAAACATCTCATTATGGTTACGCTGCAGGTTTCCACCATGTCAGCATGGATTAGACCAGCGGTCCAGACGTTTCTCTAACACATATACATAACTCCATGGACTTACAAGCTCCCCTTTCATTTCACACCGACGACATCCATATAAAAAATAGCATGATATCAACTAGGTACAAGTACCAAGTGCAATGTTGAAAGCGTTCCCCATGACAGCATGGTTCTGCTAATTCCCAACAAATAAGTGCAAGCATATACAACATAGATGACACAATGGTTCAAGTTTATAAAGGGCAAGAAAAGTAAAGTGTGCCATAAAGTTCGTGAGAGCTTTAATCACTAGTTTTCTCATAACAAGTTTAATTCGGAAGGTAAACAAAAGCATGAATATACTTGGAATAGCATAAGCTAGTAGGTAGGTATGGTGGACTCTTTGGAATAACTTGGTTTAGGGAGTTGGATGCATGAGTGTAACTCATACTTGGTTACGGCGGCTAGCAAAAGACTGGGAGCGACAAACTAAGAGAGCAATAATGGCCATAATCATGAAGAGTGACAAAACAGCATTGATCAAAGCATAAAGTGATACTACAAGTTGAAAACTAAAGGATCACAAAGGCTTATGGTGACTTGAGATAGTCATAACATGATGTGAGCATGCGCCAAGTCAACCCAAATAAAGCATCAAAGGAGAATACCACAATACTATGCTTTAATATGCTAAAGCAACGCATGATTCATCTAAGGCACATTAAGCAATCTCAATTGTTTATAACAAGTCATGCTACAGCAAAGAATACTAAGCATAAAGCCAAAACAATATCAAGCATGGCATGACAAAGCATAGGCCACAGTAAAAAACGAGCTCTTTTTACCACATAAGCATGAACTTTCCTACTCTTTTCCAAACCAAACCAAACCATTTGAAAACCAATGTATGAAAGAGGGGATCCAACCAATTTATTCAGAAAACTAAGCAAACAAAGCAAACAAAAAACCAAAATGAAAACGAAAAAGAAGACGCTCCAAGAACAACACAACTGTGCATGAAACAATAAAAATGAAGCATTTGGAAGAAACCTGGGATTTTTATTGATGAAGAGGAGGATGCCTTGGGAATCCCCAAGCTTTTATGCTTGTAATTCTTGGATATTTCTTGGGGTGACACACGTGGCATCCCCAAGCTTGAGCTTTAGTCCATCCTTCATCTCATTACTCATTCCTTTCATACACCTGAAATTTTTCCTTCATACAAAACTTCACACAATCTTTATTAGCAACATTAGTGCACTCAAGATAATAGGTCTTTAGGTTCAGTTCCAACACCAATAAAACTTCCATTAAAATACAAGCTACTGTAGCACTTTCCTCAAAAAGCTCAATTCCCCAAAAGAACTCAAAAAGAAACCAACAAGAAGCAAATGCAAATAATGGCAGAAATCTATCAAAACAGACCAGCAGATAAAGACGAATTTTTTCGAAGACCTTCTGTTGCTCAAATAGAAAAGTGTTGAACTAACGAAAGTTAGATAACAACCTGGGGCAGAAACACAAAAATTCACGCCCCAAAAGGATGTACAGATATTTTACACAAATTTTTACGGTGAAGCATAGAAATCTGTTTCGGGACAGCAACTTTCCCAATCATTACTTCCCTCTCATTAGAGGTTACTCTTGGCACAAAAAGCAAATAAAAAGGATAAGGAGCGGTTATTACTGAGGTAATAACTTCCAAGACTCATCTAAAACTTTGGGTTATCTCCCAATAAGTACATTTCTTTAATGCCTTTAAGTTAGGCATGATAGTTTGAGAAGATGCTCACATAAGAAATATGAATTGAAGTAAAAGAGAGCATAAAGAAGAAAATTCAAAGCACATTTAAGTCTAGACCACTTCCTATTCATAGGAATCTTGTAAAGAAACAAGTCATGAAAGCACAAAGCAACAAGCATAGTAAATAAAAACAAGTGCAACTTCAATACTTTCAACATAAAGAGGGGAAACTTAATATTATTGAGATACATAAGACCATGTTTCCCTCTCTCATAATAACTTTCAGTAGCATCATGAATAAAATTAACAATATAAATATCACATAAAACATTCTTATCATGAGCCACATGCATAAAGAATTAATACTCCCCACATAAACATAGTCATTCTTATTAATTGTAGTGGGAGCAAATTCAACAAAATAGCTATCATTACTATCCTCATCACCATAATCATCAAATATAGGAGGCATATTGTAATCATAATTAATTTTCTCCTCAATAGTAGGTGGACTGAAAATAACATATTCATCATTGTAATCATCATATATCGGAGGCATAGTATCATCAAAGTAAATTTTCTCCTCCGTGCTTGGGGGACTAAAAATATCATGCTCATCAAAACCAGCTTCCCCAAGCTTAGACTTTTCCATAGAATTAGCAATAATGGTGTCCAAAGAATTCATACTAACAACATTGCTATTAGCATGCAAATAAAGTTCCATATGTTTTTTAATTTTCTCTTCAAAGACGTCATGTCCTAACTCAAGATAAATACTATAAAGCCCTCTAATTTTGTTGTTGTTTTCCATTAAGCCTAACTAATGAAAAGAAGAAAAAAAGACAAAATTTCAGAATCTAAAGGAAATAACTTCGAGCACTCACACCGGAGGATGTGAGTACCTTTTACCTTACCTCCTCGGCAACGGCGCCAGAAAATAGGCGTTTGCCGTGGGAGGTTCTTCTTCTTTAATCCTCCGGTGTGAATACCTTTTACCTTACCTCCCCGGCAACGGCGCCAGAAAATAGCTTGATGTCTACGCACTTCTATTCTTGTAGACAGTTGTTGGGCCTCCAAGTGCAGAGGTTTGTAGAACAGCAGCAAGTTTTCCCTTAAGTGGATCACCCAAGGTTTATCGAACTCAGGGAGGAAGTGGTCAAAGGTATCCCCTCTCAAGCAACCCTGCAATCAAGATACAAGAAGTCTCTTGTGTCCCCAACACACTCAGTACACTTGTCAGGTGTATAGGTGCACTAGTTCAGCGAAGAGATAGTGAAATACAAGTGGTATGGATAAAAGACAATGGTGCCAGAAAATAGCTTGATGGCGTGGAAGAGACTAAGGCAAACTGAAATAAAGATGACAGCAAGCAAACATGTAACAAATCTAGTTGCAAATGGTGTTTCAATGCTAAGAAACAAGGCCTAGGGATCATACTTTCACTAGTGAGCACTCTCATATAAATATATTCTATTTATGATACTACTCTTAACTACTCTCTGGTTGAACACTCTAATCGATGGTAGGGCTATAACGGCACACCTCAAAGTTCGCTTTCCGCATCTAGATAACCCCACAGTGTCACCTTGAGCACTAGATGGTTCAAACAAACACCACGATTTCATAAAGACATCCAACTCCAAATATAATTCATAACAAGTATTTGTAATCTCTAGCCTAAGTGCCACCATGGTGTGCACGTTGTCACTTTCACACACATGGGGAGAGCAGAGATCAATTAAAGCACTTGAGTAGCAAGGTAGATCTATAGATTACAAGCTCATGATCTCAATAAGATCATGCATAGAGAGAGAGATGAACACATAGCTACCGGTAGAACCCTTAGCCTCGAGAGAGAACTACTCCCTCATCATCATGGGAATCAGCAATGATGATGGAGATGGTGGTGGAGATTGATGGAGATGGCTCCGGGGACACTTCCCTGTCCCGGCAGGGTGCCGAAACAGAGACTTTCTGTCCCTCGAATCTCCCATTCGGTGGCGGCGGTGCAGCGGAACTTTTCGTGGATTTCTGATAGACTATTTAGGGAGGCTCTTATAGGCGAGACGGGAGATCGAGGGGGTGCCGGAGGGGCCCACACCACCCCCTGGCGCGGCCTGGCCTGGCCCGCGCCACCAGGTTGTGTGGCCAGCCCCTGGCCCCTCTCCGTCTCCTCTTCTAGGTCCGTGAGTCTTCCGGTAAAATATCGACTTTGGCTTTTGTCCGGTCCAATTCCGAGAATATTGATTTTCTGACTTTCCTGGAACCAAAAACAGCAGAAAACAGTCAACTGGCACTGTGGCATCTTGTTAATAGGTTAGTCCAAGAAATCATATGAAAAGCACTCCAAAGTGTGGACAAAATACAAGAAGGTAGATAAAACCAAGCATGGAACATCAAAAATTATAGATACATTTGCAATGTATCAATAGCAGCATATCAAAGTATATGAGGATGCAGGGCACATCCCAATAAAGGGTAGCACCTCTGTATCTAACAGATCAATACTATCTTCAGAACAAGCTCAAGCACATCTTCTCAAAATCACAGTTAAATCATCTTCCTAAAGATTTTAGGAATCATTAATTCCATTCATTTAAACAGAACAACAAGTGTTATCACTATTTATCATTAAGTCATAGTATGCAAGTTCTGAGAAACCAAAGGAAATCACTAACCTAAAAACAGTTAGGAATCATTCCTTTCTATATGATCACAATAATAATCATAGAGAATAGATTAAGTATTCTTAATCATAGTTTCTGCACAGCATCAGGATTGAATCCTGAGTAAAACAATTAATCATAGAGGTTCTTCATAAACAAGTTATCAGAACAAGGAACCAACAACATGGCTTTAGTAGTGAAGCATTCCAACCAAAATTCTAATAGGAGTATACCAATCAAAGATAATAATCTTTGCATCCACACTAAACTAATTAGCAATTGTAGAATTGTTCTCTAATAGTGAATAGCTACCAAAAGCATAGTCAAGTGATCAACAACATCACATTATCTACAGGGCATCAGTATAGATAAGTCATAGGAATGAATCCTAGGGTCACACTTAAGCATCAACACAGGGGATGAACCCTAAAAACAGGGGTGGACCCTAATGGCGAATTCAATGTAGCAGTCGCATAGCTTGGAACAGAGAGAAGCATAGAGCTAGAGGGGTGAGAGAAATGAACTTACTCGAGGTCCTCGCTAGTTAATTGAAGTGGAAGCAGAGGTTGCCGGCGAGGAGGTGCATAGCGGCACGGGGAGCACCCTAGAGGGGCGCTGCAACCCGCGCCAAGCCATGACGGTGGAGGCCGTGGGAAGAAGACAGCACCATAGGCACCAGAGCAGCGTCAGGGGGGCGACGGAGCATCGAAACCGTAGCGGAGCCCAAACCCTAGCCGCCAGGGTCATGTCGACACATCCAGCAGGAGGCGCGAGAGGCAAATCGAGCTACATAGGGGAGCGCGGCATCGTTGTTCGCATCGTTTAGAACCTCGGTGGCAGTCAAGGCGGCCAAGAGTGGCCGGGATCGAGCGCCGCGATAGCGACATCGGGTCGTCTCAGAGAGGAGTGAGCATTGCGAGAGAGGAGAGAGAAAGGAGAGAGTAGGGGTACTGGGCCGGGTGAGGCCAGCCCAGTACAACCCTAGGTGGTATTGACTAGCCCTAGTGGACCAGGTCCGGTCGGGCTAGCCTAGTGGGCCAGGCCCAAGTTTTAAAAGAAGACCTATTATAAATACTTAATTCCAAATATATCCCTGAAGTTAAAAGAGCTCTATAAAAATATTGAAACATCCTAAAAATATATATAATATATCAAAAAGACCACAAAAATAATTTACACCTAAGAAAAATATAACCTTACTTGTTTAAGTTAAATGAAATACAAATAAATATTAAGGACACTAAAACACTAATTCAAAGTTAATAAAATAAGGAGAAGTCCTAAAAATGAATAAAAATCATTTTGGCATACAAAAATAAATCCACTATTTTATAAAAAATACTAGCTAGATATTTAAAAATAAAGCTTGAAACTAATATCTAAGAATATTTAATACTTTGTGGATTTTTATAAAAATAAGAACACTTCTTAAAAATAAATAAAAACCACTTTAAGAACTTGAATAATTATATTTTACTAGAAAAATACTAAATTATATTTTGAGTTGATAAATTTAAAATGAATGATTAAGAACATATATTCTTACATGGAATTTTCTAAAAATAAATATAATACCTAAAAATAAATAAAATTCACTTTTGTGATTCTAAATAAATTTTAAATATAAGAAAAATACTAGTTTGTATTTTAGTCAAGAAAATTAAGTGAGCTATTTCCAAACACTTATTCCTTTAAGGAATTTTCGAAACATCAAAATAATATTTGAAAATAAATAAATAATCAGCTTTAAGATCTTTACTTGGTTTACTTTAGTAGAAATATACAAGGTGTATTATTTGAAAAGGATTTCAAATTATAAAGTAATAAATTTCCTATTTATCTATTTTATAGAAATTCTTATTTAAACTTATAACCTCATAAAATAGTTTAATCTTGAATAATCCATTAAGTCTAGAATACCAAACCTAAAACCATAATTATGGTCTATAATAAAACCTAAGTGTAAATTATTAATACTCCTTTAGAGTCTTAAATCAATTATAACTAATAACTTCAAATTAACCTTTAACATCATTCACTTATATGGGTGGTGAATGATCTCATATCTCAAACCTTACCTAAATCGACTTTAAAGATTAATAGGAGTTCAACCACCCCTATAATGAGATCACTGTATCTCATAATTATCTTTAACTCTATAATCTCCTTAGCATCAATTTGCTGAGCTTAGATTCATAAAGTTATACCTAATACCTATATAGATATGTCTTCGATCTTATTGAAGAAGTTCTTAACCTCGACCACGATATAAAAATACTACATTTACTTATTCAACCAGGAGCACACTAACTGAATGGTCGATGAAACAATCCAAATAGCCATTAATCGTAATCTAAGAACACCACAAATTACTTACCTTGATATAATAAGTATTTTCTTCAAAAGTTATTCATTTTGCCACTTCAAACAAAAGCATTAGTCAATCTGCTAACTACCACTCACTTGAATTATAATACCCTTAAAAGTGTATGCCAATCAACATGCACTAACAACTTTCGTTGTACTTTAGTTTCATCACTTGTCAATTACTTTTAGGAGCTTAATACAAATTTATTTGTAATGTAAAACTTGATTGTAACTCAAATCTTTTATAAATCACCAAATTCAATCCATATTGATACATGGGGATTTATTTGGGGATTTATACAAAATTCATATCATTATCTATGCATAATAGCATATTACTTCTTTAAACATTAGTACTTACCGGACCAATGATGTTGTTTCCAGATATTGGAGTTATACCGACTATAAGACCTTGACTACATAATCTTGCAGTCAAAAAGGCAAGTTCACACTTGCTCATGTCCTTTGATTATTTTCTATCAAGTATTTTCAAACTGTTGTACCATCACCTTCATTTCAAAAAGGTCAGTAAACACTATTTTTTATAATAATGTAAACTATTGGTTACTGATCCAAGGTGATCAGCTAATCTATTAAGCCTGGCATTTGGAATACCATTGTCTAGGAATATATCATCTAGGACTTAACAACCAATGTCGCCAGTGATTCTAGCGCCGTATATCACGCATTAACCATGAGATCTACAATGGCTCTAGGAAGTCAGCTAGATCTTCTCCCTTTCGTATGCTGACAGACAACTTTTATCGGAGCCGTGATCCTACATCTAGGCACGTGCAAGGGTAGGAACCGTCAATTCCCCAATATTATATGTCGACTATTGCTTCCTTCAGGAATGTAAACTGGTGCATCCATTGTCTTGAGCAAGCAAAAGGGTGAGCATATGGGGTCGCGGAGAAGGGTCGTCATTAGCTTGGATATTAGGTTGGGCCTCACACCAAGGAAGTTTGAATAGGGACATACTCCCGGCTGCGCAACAAAGCTTAAGATCTTTTGTGGGTAAAGTAGTGCACCTCTGCAGAGTGTAAGAACTGTGACATGTTACTAACTATTCCGGGAAGGAGCTGCGGATGCTGCAGGGAAGGAAATCCATGAAAGTTCCAATCAACCTATGAAGGCTGGTGAACATAGCTTTTCAGAATAAAAACAACCTTTGAAGAAATGTTTACGAAAACCTGCATAACCTACGACCTTTGGGTCTGTGGTTGTAGTTAGTGCATCAAACACTCTCTTTAGTGAACTTGCTGAGTATGCTCGTACTCAATCGTACCTTCTTGCTAGATTCGGAAGCACTCAATGACGAACATAGAAGGTGAACTACTTGAATAATGGAAGCTATCCAATGGAGATCAACGGGGTCAACGTCTACATCTGAAGTCATAGAAGTCAAGCTGAAGCGTAGCATATAAATAATCTTAGAAACCAGAACCTACTTCTATAAAGCATTGCTATAATAGCAATCACAGGCCATAGTTATAAAGTAGTATACCTAGAATCAACTTCGAGTTGCTATTTATGGTTATATTTTGTAGATTATAATCCTCGTTATATCGAGGAAGTTCTTTGGATCTTCTGTAATGTGTTATATGTAATTCAAAGACATGTTGTGGACCCATGATGTTTCCTGTTGTGCCATTCTTAGGGATGTAATACTGGTGAACGGTGTTCATTGGTGTCATGTCAATGACTATAGTGTACTACATCATGTAGTGGTATGCTGGGTCACCGCACCCGAAGTGTAAGTATCATTTAGTGAACTGGCCTACGATCTGTCACCCCAAGGAACAGGGTGGGCTAGGATTAATTAATACCAAGAAGATGAACATTGCGCTACTGTTAAAACGGATCTAAAAATAGTATCAAGATGACGATTCTATCTGGGGTAACATCATTAGATCCAAATATGAGGAAGCTAACGATATTTTTGCAGGAACGGGCCAAGGGGATCCCAATTCTAGAAAAGCTTCCACAAAGTTAAACAGCATTTCAAGGCAGGGGCCAAACACCAGGTGGTGGATGGAGCTCAGACTTTATTTTGGCTTGATTAGTGGCTGGGAGATGCTCCCATTAGTGATCAGTACCCTGGGCTCTTCGCCATCTATGACAACCCTTCGGCTTCCATGCCGGAAGTTTTCCTACCCGCACTAATCAATCTCAACTTTTGCCGGGCTCTAGACCAAGGGGTGTAGAGGCCTGGATCATGTTGGTTGACGATCTCAAATATGTGATCCTTCACCCTGGACAGGACAAGATCATATGGCACCCGTAACCATCGGGAGTGTTCTCGGTTAAATCCATGTACAACCTATTGTCCCAAGGGGTGTTGGTGGCGCACTTCAAGGATATTTGGGCGGCAAAAATCCCTCTAAAGAACAAGATTTTCGCTTGGCAGCTTGCTCTTGATCGCCTCCCCTTGAACCAACTAATTGCCTCAAAACATGGCCCCTCCATTGGTACCTGGGTGCTATGTGGGGCAGGAGAAAATTCCCCGCACATTTTCCTTACTTGTTCCATGGCAAGGTTTGCATGGGGTGCACTTTGCCAAATCCTCGGGTACAATTGGCATCCCCATAGCTTCGCTCACTTCTACGCTATTCTATTAGGGTTTTTGGGGCAACCTAGGATCCTTGTTTGGACTTCTTTTTGTCGCGCAATCATGGTCTCTTTGGCTTATTCGAAACAAGCTATCGATCGAATCAAAGGTGCTTAGTCACCCAATTGACATGCTTTACAAAATGATTATTTTTCTACAGTTGTGGAAACTAAATGGAAAGGTGAAGGACAAGGAGGGTCTCAAATGTGTGGAAAGCGAACTAAGGTCATTGTACCTCAAGATGGCGCTAGGAAGCGGTGATGCGTAGTCGCCTAGTTATTCGCCTTGTCTATGGGCTGCCGACCCCGTAGTGTTAGGCATTTTCTCTGCCTGCTAGTACTTCTGGCTAAGTTGTAGGCCTCCGCAAGTTTGTATTGCTAGTTATATTTGTGAATTGTTGGCCTTTTAATTTAAAGCTAGGCACTTGATGCCTATTATAAAAAACATTGCTTCGAATGGAGGAAGTGGCTGCTGAAAAAATACTCTTCTTTAGAGTGTTCTTCTAGGAAAGCGTGACAATGGTATTATGGTAGAGATTCCAAATTACAGATTCTAACATATGGAAGCACGATAGTTTTTGGACAATAAGTACAACTGCTTAGAAATGGTAGCAGCGGGGTTAGTCAGCAGATTTAGCCGATGGTTCAGGGTGTGTGTAATGTCTGATTTTATATTTTCTACAACCTTTTGTAATCAACTATAAAGTAACAAAATGGTTTTGTGCATTGATCCATTTAGAGACCTAGGATATGTCTCTTTTTTGGAAAAGATATACTGAAAGTCTAGGAAAGTAAATTCTTACATGTTTATGGACTCATATCTTAATAGGATAATGATGAATTTTACTTGTTGAGTTATTATTATTCATAGGAAAACGTGTGTTCTCTTTCATGGAAAGACATGTCTATTTCCAAGACTAGTCACACGTACTCCCACCCTCCCAGTTTACCATGCGTATATTTTTTTATGGAATTCTCAAATTATGATGCGCATTGTGGAGAGGAGGCCAAATTAGTTCTAAGCTGACCCGTTTGCCCCTGAGTAGAAACATCCATGCATTAAGGAGGGTGGAGACCGAGGGGACATGCAAAACACTGGCCATTGCATGCATGAATATTAATTAAGGAGCTTGTTGTAGCGTTGCATGTGTATCAATCATGGGAGGGTATTTTAGTCCAAGAATTTCACTCCACATCGCTACATGGGGCTCCTTGGTATGCGGGTTAAAAATTATGCGCATCTTAAACTGGGAGAGAGGGAGTATTGTAGAACATGTTCATGAAGATGTACAAAACAAGGATAAGTTGGTCAATTGACACGCTTTTCATCTACAATGCTCAGACTTAAGTTTGTGTGAATCATTCTTGTTTATGTTTGTTCTATTTGTATAATAATGTGACATCGGATTACCCGATCTCATAGATTAGTTGGGTTTGAGGGGGTATCGAGGGAGAGGGTAAATAACACGATAAAAACACACACAAGTGGAGATAAATAGTAAAACAAAATCGTAAAATCGATCCTGACAACGAACCTCTAACGGAGCAACCTCGGGAACTCGAAAGGCAAGCCAACAATCTCTCTAATTGAAACCGATTCCTTCTTACCAGTCGTTCCACTAGTCAAATAGAACCCTAGCAACAAAGAATAAAAACCAATAGAACACTATGAAATATTGGTACTACTAGAACCTTGATAGTGGAGATTGACACATGCATACTAGAACCCAGAAGGGGAAAGAGTAGCTATGTGAAGAACTTGAATTATCTCCATACAAGTTCACACTCTAATTTATCATCTCAGTCTAGGGGTTCTAGGAGGAGGTGTGGGCATATATATAGGCCGACCACTAAAACATGGGTAGTTTAGGCATAAAACTAGGTTTGGGGCATTACATGAGTTGTGGCCCAACTCGGAGCTCGCAGGATCGATGTGCAGGCTAGAAATTCTGGTGTAAGTAGGCCAAAGATTCCTATGTGGCCAGCGGTTCTGGTAGGTCTCTGGGTGTTCTCCAATTTTGGGTGCTCACCACCGGCCTCACGATTTCAGGACAACAGGGCTAGATATTCCGGTGTGACAAAGCTGGAAATTTTGGTGTAGAGGATGTCGGATTTTTCGGTGCAGTCAAAGCATGCTTCTTCTTCCTCCTCTTTCATACTTCATGCTTGGTGGTATTGGCCCCGCAAGCATCCTTTGCATCTCCTCTTGGCATCATGATCATGGGTATGGACCTAGACACAAGCTAGGTGCTTGTCTCAAGTAGTATTCCGTTCAAATATGTGTTTGTTAGAGTATTATGAGTCGGAGAGCTTGGTTCAATGGGTGACATGGTGATGACCATATCCAGGATGCATCATATAGTTTTACTGTCAGGTTATAGTGTGAAAATATTTCTCTGCAGTTTGGTCTTTACATAATCTCTTAGTACTCTCCATCTTTTGCGGTCGGGCTTGGCCCGCGCCAAGGGGTGGTGTGGCCAGCCCAGGCACCCCCTCGGCCTCTCCTTCCGCCTATAGGATGCCCTCGGGACGAAAACCCTAAGGACCCGATAAAAAATCCACGAAAGAGTCTGTAGCCGCCATCATCTCCATCCCTAGATCGGTAGGGATCTGAAGCTCTTCCCGGCACCCTGCCGGAGAGGGGAATTCACCCTGGAGGCCTTCTTCATGAGTAGTTCATCTTTGGACTACGGATCCATGTAGTAGCTAGATGGCTGGTTCTCCTCCTTTGTGCTTTCATGTCTAGATCTTGTGAGCTCCGTTCATGATCAAGATCATCTATTTGTAACTTTTCATTTGTGTTTGCGGGGATCCGATGGATATTGAGATGCTATTTCAGATTGATTATTGATTCTATCATGTCTTTGTTATTTGTGATCTTGCATGCTTTTCGTTGTTAGTAGCTATCTTGGCCAAGTAGATGCTAGCAACTCCAAGAGTTAGTATTTATGCTTGATAGTGGGTTCATGCCTCTGGTAATCTGGGGAAGTGACAGAAATCTCTAAGGTACTAGATGTGTTGTTGCTACTAGGGAGAAAACAACAATCCTTTGTTCATAGAACAATCGTATTGTTTACGTTACACGCAATTCATAAAGCAATAATCTGCTGCTTGCAACTTAATACTGGAGGGGGTTCGGATGATAACCTGAAGGTGGATTATTAGTCATAGATGCAGTTGGATGGCGGTCTATGTATAATGTTCTAATGCCCAATCGAATCTCAAAGGAGTTAAGATGATTAGTATATGCATGTATTGCTTTCTCGATGTTTGTCAATTGCCCCGCTGTAATTTGTTCACCTAGCATGTTATCTATCTTAAGGAGAGCCACCTCTAGTGAACTATGGATCCCGGTCCTTTCTTTTACATACAATCTATAAATTGTTTACTGCTTTGTGTTTACTTTCTGCAAACTATTACTTCCTTCCATTCGATACGTTTAATCCTTTGTTTTCAGCAAAACCGGTGAGATTGATAACCTCATCGCAAGTTGGGGACAGAGTTATGTGGTTGTGTTGTGCAGGTCTCCACGTTGCTGCTGGCACCGGTAGTGTGCCCAGCCAACATTCAGCTAGCAACACCTTTGGGGTGTTTCCTTGCTCCTACTGGATTGATAACCTTAGTTTCGTACTAAGGGAAAACTTGCTGCTGTGCTCATCATACCTTCCTCTTGGGGTTCCCCAATGATCTCGATATATTTTGGGCCATCAAGCATATGTTCTGGCGCCGTTGCCGGGGAGTCAAGGACATGTTCACAAGGGGAGTCCCTCATAACCAATCTCTTTACTTTGTTATTTTTGTTTTGCTTAGTTTCTTTTGCTTTGTTTGCTTGTTTGTTTATCAAAAACACAAAAAAATAGTTTTACTAGTTTGCTTTCTTATTTGAAAACACAAAAAAAAATGACTACTCTTGAAAACACTAAGTTGTGTGACTTCACTAGCACCAACAACAAGGATTTTATGAGCACACATATTGCTCCACCTGTGCCTGAAGATACTTTCTTTGAGATAAAACCTGCTTTGCTCAATCTTGTTATGAGAGAACAATTTTCTGGTATTGGTAATGCAGATGCTGCTGCCCATCTAAATAACTTTGTTGAACTTTGTGAGATGCAAAAGCATAGGGATGTAGATGGTGATATTATTAAGCTGAAATTCTTTCCTTTCTCTTTGAGAGGAAAAGCTAAAGAATGGTTGAATTCCTTAACTAAGAATAGTATTGATTCTTGGACTAAGTGCAAAGATGCTTTCATTGGAAAATAATATCCTCCTGCTAAGATTATATCTATGAGAAGTGAAATAAGTTTAAACAATCTGATAATGAGCATGTTGCTCAAGCTTGGGAAAGAATGAAATCTTTGGTCAAGAATTGTCCCACTCATGGACTGACTCCTTGGATGATCATCCAAACTTTTTATGCAGGATTGAACTATTCTTGAAGGAACCTATTGGATTCTGCTACTAGAGGTACCTTTATGACCATCACTTTGGGTGCTGCAACAAAACTTCTGGACAATATGATGGTTAATTATTCCGAATGGCATACTGAGATAGCTCCACAAGGTAGGAAGGTAAATTCTATTGAGGAAACCTCCTCCTTGAGTGATAAGATTGATATTATTATGTCTATGCTTGTGAATGGGAAAGCCCATATTGATCAAAATAATGTTCCTTTAGCCTCTTTTGTTGCTCAAGAAGAGCAAGTTGATGTGAACTTCATAAGAAATAACAATTTTGGCAATAATGCTTATAGGAATAATTTTGGTAATAACAATTATAAGCCCTATCTTCCCAACAATGGTAATGCTTATGGAAGTTCCTATAACAATAATAGGAGTGCTCCCTCTGAACTTGAAGTTATGCTTAAAGACTTTATTAGTAAGCAAACTGCTTTCAATAAAACTATTGAGGGAAAATTCTCTAATGCTGAAAGAAATATAGCATCTTTGGTTGATGCTCAATCTTCTTTGAATAAAATGGCTGCCAAACCTGAAACTAATGATAATCCCTTTGCAGCTACTAATGCCATACAAGTAAGAATTGATGAAAATGTTAGACTATTAGCTGAATTACATGCTAAGTGGGAAAGAGAAGATGAAATTGCTAGAAACATTAGTGTTTCTACTATCACCACCACTAATGTTGAGGCTAGTAATAGTTCTACTACTTTAGATGATAAGTATGATTTTGTTCTTGATGGTTGCTATATCTCTGAAGTTATTAAGTTCCTACAAAAGCTTGCTAAAAGTCCTAATGCTAGTGCTATGAACATGGCCTTTACAAAACACATTACTGATGCTCTAATAAAGATTAAAGAAGAGAAGATGAAACATAAAGCTTCTATTCCTATAAAACAAGAAGATGGTTGGGAACCCATCATTAATATGAAAGTGAATGACTTTGATTTCAAAGCTTTATGTGATCTTGATAGTAGTGTTTCTATTATGCCTAGAAGGATTTATGATATGCTTGATTTGCCTCCACTTGAAGATTGTTATTTGAATGTCCCACTTGATGATAATGCTAAAAATAAAATCATGGGGAGTATTAATGATGTTCTTATTATGGTTAACAATGCCTATGTCCCTATTGATTTCTATGTTTTGGATGTTGAATGCAATGCTTCTTGTCCTATTACTTTGGGAAGACCTTTTCTTAGAACGGTTGGTGCCATTATTGATATGAAAGAAGGCACCATTAAATATCAACTCCCACTCAAGAAAGGTATAGAACACTTCCCTAAGAAGAGAGAGAATATTTCTTTTGCTTCTCCTATGAAAACAAAATTTGGTCTTAATGCTTCTTCATTAGAGAACACCTTATTCTTTCTTGCATCTTATGTCTAACTTAAAGGCGTTAAAGAAAAATACTTATTGGGAGATAACCCAAAAGTTTTAGATGAGTCTTGGAAGTTATTACTTCAGTAATAACCGCTCCTTATCCTTTTTTTTGCTTTTTGTGCCAAGAGTAACCTCTAATGAGAAGAGAAGTAATGATTGGGAAAGTTGCTGTCCCGAAACAGATTTCTGTGCTTCACCGTAAAAATCGTGTAAAATCTCTGAACGTCTTTTTGAGGCGTCAATTTTTGTGCTTATGACCTAGGTTGTTATCTAACTTTCGTTAGTTCAACACTTTTTGATTTGAGCAACAGAAGGTCTTTGAAAAAATTCATCTTTACCTGCTGGTCTGTTTTGACAGATTTCTACCATTTTCTGCATTTGCTTCTTGTTGGTTCCTTTTTGAGTTCTTTTGGGGAATTGAGCTTTTTGAGGGAAGTGCTTCCGTAGCTAGTGTTCTAATGGAAGTTTATTGGTGTTAGAACTGAACCTTGAGACCTATTATCTTGAGTGCACTAATGTTGCTAATAAAGATTGTGTGAAGTTTTGTATGAAGGAAAAATATCAGGTGTATGGAAGGAATGAGTAATGAGATGAAGGATGGACTAAAGCTAAGGCTTGGGGATGCCATGCGTGTCACCCCAAGAAATATCCAAGAACTACAAGCGTCAAAGATTGGGGATGCCCAAGGCATCCCCTTCTTCATCAATAAAAATCCTAGGTTTCTTCCAAACGCTTCATTTTTATTGTTTCATGCACAGTTGTGTTATTCTTGGAGCGTCTTCTTTTTCGTTTTCATTTTGGTTTTTCGTTTGCTTTGTTTGCTTAGTTTTCTGAATAAATTGGTTGGACCCCCTATTTCATACATTTGTTTGCAAATAGTTTGGTTTGGATTGGAAAAGAGTAGAAAAGTTCATGCTTATGTGTAAAAAGAGCTTGTTTTTGACTGTGGCCTATGCTCTATCATGCCATGCTTGATATTGTTTTGGCTTTATGCTTAGTATTCTTTGCTGTAGCGTGGCTTGTTATAAACAATTGAGATTGCTTAATGTGCCTTGGATGAATCATGCGTTGTTTTAGCATATTAAAGCATAGTATATTGGTATTCTCCTTTGATGCTTTATTTGGGTTGACTTGGCGCATGCTCACACAATGTTATGACTATCTCGAGTCACCATAGCCTTTATGATCCTTTAGTTTTCAACTTGTAGTGTCACTTTATGCTTTGATCAATGATGTTTTGTCGCTCTACATGATTATGGCCATTATTGTTCTCTTAGTTTGTCGCTCCCAGTCTTTTGCTAGCCTCCGTAATCAAGTATGAGTTCCACTCATGCATCCAACTCCCTAAACCAAGTTATTCCAAAGAGTCCACCATACCTACCTACTAGCTTATGCTATTCCAAGTATATTCATGCTTTTGTTTACCTTCCAAATTAAACTTGTTATGAGAAAACTAGTGATTAAAGCTCTCACGAACTTGATGGCACACTTTACTTTTCTTGCCCTTAATAAACTTGAACCATTATGTCGTCTATGTTGTATATGCTTGCACTTATTTGTTGGGAATTAGCAGAACCATGCTGTCATGGGGAATGCTTTCAACGTTGCACTTGGTACTTGTACCTAGTTGATATCATGCTATTTTTTATATGGATGTCGTCGGTGTGAAATGAAAGGGGAGCTTGTAAGTCCATGGAGTTATGTATATGTGTTAGAGAAACACCTAGGCCGCTGGTCTAATCCATGCTGACATGGTGGAAACCTGCAGTGTAACCATAATGAGCTGTCTATGAAGCATTCTTCTTATAAAAAAAGAGTCCTATATTGAGAAAAAAGAGAAAAAGAAAAAAAGATTATGAAAAGAGGAAAGAGAGAAAAAAGCACCATATTCCCATGGTAAATAAGAAGATTGCTGAGATGTTCGTTGTCTGCTTGCCTTGTCATTTTGATATGGGGATTCTTCCGTATCATCGAGCAAGGGGTACCCCGTTGGCGGTTCTCTATGATACACATGTACTTACGATGACAAGAACTTACTGGTGACTAAACTTGAGTAGCATGAGGAGCGGCCCTCGTATACAAGGGACATGAGATTTCTAACTTATACTTCGTCAAGCATGTATACCATAGTTTGTTCACTTTAACCTTAATCACTTCAAGATGCTTATGATAGGGGCAACAAGAGCTGGAAGCTATAAGTACCATAATTTTTGGAAGCTCTTTATGAGACTTGAATCCCTGCTTCCTTTTATGAAGACCTTTCTTCCACCATTATATTGAGTCTCCACCTTCTACCTTTATGCACCTACTTTGAGAGCATAGTGGCCATTCTTAGTTCTATGTACATTGCCCCAAGACTAGTTGATTGATGCATACCTTGATATTGCTTGTTTTAAACTATTTGTATCTAGTCACTCTTATGAACTTTGAAGGTGTCCTATGCATTTACATTTGCTACTCTATGAGGGACAAGCTGAATACTATTATGCTATGTTTTCTTTATGTGAAACAAACAAACGTCTTGCAAAGCATTGTTATTCATGAATCTTTTGTTTGTGCCTTTTCATGTTGCAACATAGTTTCTTTGTCTTCTTGCTAGAACTTTGTCTTTCATGTTATGATTGAAGTACTATGATCCTAGCTTTGAATGTTTTACAAATACTTTGATCAAGTCTTTGATGGTGCATGTCACCTCAAAAATTATTCTTTCTTTTTATCACTTACCTACTCGAGGACGAGCAGGAGTTAAGCTTGGGGATGTTGATACATTGCAAATGTATCTATAATTTTTGATGTTCCATGCTTGGTTTTATCCACTTTCTTGTGTTTTGTCCACACTTTGGAGTACTTTTCATATGATTTCTTGCACTAACCTGTTGACAAGAGCCACAATGCCAGCTACCTGTTTTCTGTTGTTTTTTGTTCCAGGAAAGTCAGAAAATAAATATTCTCGGAATTGGACGGGACAAAAGCCAAAGTGCCTATTTTTCCGGAAGTCATCAGATGCCAGAATACGACACGGAGAGGATCCAGGGGGCCACCACACCACCTGGCCGCGCGGCCAGGCTTGGCCCGCGCCAGGGGGTGGTGTGGCCAGCCCAGGCACCCCCTCGGCCTCTCCTTCCGCCTATAAGATGCCCTCGGGATGAAAACCCTAAGGACCCGATCAAAAATCCACGAAAGAGTCTGTATCCGCCGTCATCTCCATCCCTAGATCGGGAGGGATCTGAAGCTCTTCCCGGCACCCTGCCGGAGAGGGAATTCACCCTGGAGGCCTTCTTCATCACCATGCAAGCCTCCGGTGTGATGCGTGAGTAGCTCATCTTTGGACTACGGATCCATGTAGTAGCTAGATGGCTGGTTCTCCTCCTTTGTGCTTTCATGTCTAGATCTTCTGAGCTCCGTTCATGATCAAGATCATCTATTTGTAATTCTACATGTTATGTTTGCGGGGATCCGATGGATATTGAGATGCTATATCAGATTGATTATTGATGCTATCATGTCTTTGTTATTTGTGATTTTGCATGCTTTCCGTTGTTAGTCGCTATCTTGGCCAAGTAGATGCTAGCAACTCCAAGAGTTAGTATTTATGCTCGATAGTGGGTTCATGCCTCTGATAATCTGGGGAAGTGACAGAAATCTCTAAGGTACTAGATGTGTTGTTGCTACTAGGGAGAAAACAACAATCCTTTGTTCATAGAACAATCGTATTGTTTACATTACACGCAATTCGTAAAGAAATAATCTGTTGTTTGTAACTTAATACTGGAGGGAGTTCGGATGACACTACAAGGAATGTGCTAACTAGTGACCCCAAATATTGGTCATAGAAAGGTCATAGAAATCCATCTATGACCTTTCTATGACCAAAAACAGTAGGTCACATAGCGAGGGTCACTATAGATAGCTAAGTATCTTTTTTTGAATTGGTCATGGACAACCATTACCAAAATAGAAGGTCATAAAGCCCATGACCAAAAGTTTGGTCATGGGTAATCTGTCTTGTCCACGTCAGATCGTCCTACGTGGCAAGTCTACGTGGCAAGAATGCAGCCCAGTTCATGATGGTCTTCTTACTGGGCCAGGCCCAATAATTTGGGACATATGGTTGGGTCGTTGCCTCTGGTTTTCTTTTTAGCTGGTCCTACTAGTCAGATGGGACCCACTTGTCAGGTCAATTTGTTGGTCCCACTTGTCAGGTCAACATTGGGCTTATTTGTCAAGTGAACGAGCTGGTCCCACTGGTCATTTCGTTTTCTTTTCTTTTTATTTTAAATGCATCCCATAAAACACATATACAGCTCTCGTCAGGTGCAATTACAAATAATTTGTTTCATACAACAAACCTTTATAAACACACAGTAATTCATTCAACAGTATTTATTACAATAGCCAAAGATAGTAGATTACAATGATGAATAGTAATATCAGGTGGTCAAAACGAAAATATAACTTCAGGAACTTCAAGATACAGGACATCTACAGGATGCGGGCTATTCCACATAAGCTACAGGAAGCTAGTTGCCCGCTTGATTATCAGATCAAGTTTGCACCACATATACACATAATTGAGCTATCTCGTAAAGCCTTTCACTTCTTCAAAAATAAAAAACTCAAGTCCAGCTCATTATCTGAGATATTCCCGCGATCATCGTCTAGACCTGCGTGATCCTGTGATTCCATGATCAGCGTCGGTGATCCCGCGATCAGCACCTAGACCTAGGTGATCCTGCGATGTCATGGTCAGTACTTAGAGATGCATAGATCATGAACCAATATATATATATATGACACTTTGTCAAACACAATATGATGCAAGTTCTACAATATTCCATATGACACTTTGTACCAGGAGACAATATGAATGCTGGGAGTACTTGCTCAAGAAACAATTGTACGATATGAATGCTTAACAAAAATACAGTGGAAAGCAAGCACCGCTTTAGCTAAATGTCCTAATCAGATTCTCTGATGACCTTTGTGATGGCTAGTAGTCTCAAAACAGCTTAGCGAAGGCAGTTAGAAGCATTTAGACACGGTAAATTTTTCACTAATATATCACAAATAACCATTTCCTAGTCTAGAGTCTGAGACTAAACACAAAGGATCAGGCCACTGCTGTGGAATATTTTAATTCAACCATCGTCATACATATTCAAATTTGATGAAACTAGACGAGTAAAGATTGGAATAGGTACCATAGTATCCAACGAGACAAACTCAAGCATAGATGCATGGAGCACTAATTGACATTATCATGATAATGAAATAGTACAAAGAAAGATGGAAAAATTACTCATCTCGTTTTCCTGGATTCCATATATACACCAATATATGCAGTGCTGTCGGAGAGAGGTCCCAGTTGAAGAAGCAAGCCACAGTAGATGCGGGTAGTAGCAGCAGCAGTAGCAGGTCCGCAATGAGGAAGCATCCAGCGACACCACCATTGTGAACATAAATGTAGTGAGTAGATTCTCCAGTAAATGAAAATAAACTTTCCAACAAAATGAAGCAATGTATATGCTAAAACATTAATATCAGGATGCAATTTGAGCATTCCAGATCTTATCACAAGCCAAACTACTAATTAGACTATTAGTAGCTTAACAAAGCAAGGCATTCAAGGGAAACCGACGGTTGCTTTTTTACTGTGTAGTACTAATTATAGGATATACTAACAACAATACACTGGTAGAATGCTTATATGTATATCAAATTAAGCAACAATATTTTAACAGGAATGATCATGTGACTAGAGATGGCATTTTAACTGCAATGATCTTTCAAGATTAGCAAGAGGGAACAAAATATGCAAATCAATCACAGAGGTGCCCGCATAGGCAAGTATGCATTCATCACGAGCATATGTAGATTGCAATGCAAATACATCGATACAGGCAGAGGAGGATGCAAGAGGGAAGCGACTCACCCTGGACGAGGTACTTGCAGATCTCACGGCAGTTCTTGTAGGTGCAGAAGCCTAGACGGTGCTCCCACAATGTCGGTGAGGAAGACCAGGGGTTCTGGACTAGAAGGCCCCTGACCCCAAGGCCAGCGCGAGGCTAAGAACTACTGGTTTGGACGCCAAGATTCCGAGAGAGGGATCTGGGACGAGGCCGACAATGGGACGAGCACGACGCTTCTTCTCCATGTTCATGAGAGAATTAATTGCGACATCGATGGTTGCCTTCCTGCATCGCAGCAGATCAGATCGAAAACCACAGGTGACGATGACAGAAACTTTGGGGAGAGGATGAGGCCGCGCGGAGAGGTGGAGTGGACGGAGATGAGGCGGGAGGGGAGGGGAAGCTCACCATGGCCATACTTGCGAGCGCCTCTCTTGGTTCCTGGTACAAACTCCCGAACACTTTTGTTGTTTCATCTGAGCTCGCGAGAACGGTGCTGCTTTAGCTTATGCAGCGTCGGCGTTGGATTCCCTACCCATCCGACGACTCCAATGACAGATCTGGCGGCCTCGTGGATCTCACGGCCACCTCTACCAACGAGGTTGTCCATCTCGGACACGATCCCAACGATCTTGGCCCACACGACGACCATGTCTAGAAGACGAAGGCAGGGTGAGGCAAGATGGCCGCCACGGGTCATGAAGGGAGAGCTGGTGACGAGGATCCGGAGGAGCGAATTAGGGTTTTGGGTGGTAGCGGTAGCATCGGAAGCGGAGAGGAGGGGATTAGGGTTTGGAGGGGGTCTGTTTGTGGGAGAGCGCTACAGGGTGGGAGGGGATCCCTCTCGATCTGGATGGGGGTGTGGAGGATTTCACAAAACTGCCCCTAGTCGCTTATGTGCTGTAGTGCGGCTGCTGTGGAAAGTGTAGGACTTTTGGGTCATTTAATGTTAAAATGGACAGAGGAATGGGGAGATGAATTTTGGGTCGTTGGATGGACCCAATGCGGACGGCTGAGATCTATTTCTATGGGGTGATCAGTGGGTAGTCTGACTCTTCGTTCTAATTGGTTGTTTCTATTTTGTACATTAGTGCAAAAAAGGGAAGTTTTGTGAAACAACCATCAAAGGCATAATTCAAAATGCTACCACCTCATTTAAGAAAAAAACTAGACCACCTTACATGGATAAATGTCTAGACCGGGGTATCTCAAACCTTTCCGTCCACCCTTGACGAAAAAGACAAATTCATGCCAAATCGGCAGGAAGTGGATCCGATTTAAACTACAGGTACATGATCTAATGCTCATGATTTTTTGCAAAAATCATTTTTAGACTCACAATATGATGTTTCTTCAGAGATCCGATGCAATTTTAGCGAGGATCATCCCCTATCTATCAACCTTCGTGCCCGCCGTTTTGACCATAGTTTAAAACGGGCATGAAAAATTCAAAAACGGTCCAAACAATGTAAAACCTTCGCGTGGTGTCATATTATGTGACATATTTGCAAGTAAAAATACCAAACTTGGTATATTGCGAACATCTCGAAAAAACCTTCACGGAAATGACCTATCATGTTCGAGGTTTCATGACTTTTGGGTCAAACGACCAATGTTATGGCCAGCATCACGACATAGTTTCTGATAATGTGCCCATATTGTACACACATGTGCATCTTAGGATGGCGAACAATGTTGCAGGAGGAAGTTTTCCTTTTCGTCGCACAGAAAATGCATTTTCCATTTTCCGAGTGGCAAAAGCGGGGCGTTTTGTGAAGCAACCGCCAAATGGTTAATTCAAAATGCTACCACCATATTTTTCAAAAATATTAGACCACCTTACATATACAATGTCACATGTAGGATATGTCAAACCTTTCCTTCGACCCCTGGCGAAAAAGACAAATTCGTGCCGAATCGGTAGGAAGTGAGTCCGATTTGAACTATAGGTACATGATCTAACGCTCATGATTTTTTGCAAAAATCATTTTTAGACTCACAATATGATGTTTCTTCAGAGATTCGATGCAATTTTAGCAAGGATCATCCCCTATCTATGAACCTTCGTGCCCGCCGTTTTGACCATAGTTTGAAACGGGCATGAAAATTTCAAAAACGGTCCAAACAATGTAAAACCTTCACGTGGTGTCATATTATGTGACATATTTGCAAGGAAAAATACCAAACTTGGTATGTTGCGAACATCTCGAAAAAACCTTCATGGAAATGACCTATCATGTTCGAGGTTTCATGACTTTTGGGTCAAACGACCAATGTTATGGCCAGAATCGCGACATAGTTTGTGATAATGTGCCCATATTATACACACATGTGCATCTTGGGATGGCGAACAATGTTGTAGGAGGAAGTTTTCCTTTTCGTCGCACAGAAAATGCATTTTCCATTTTCCGAGTGGCAAAAGCGGGGCGTTTTATGAAGCAACCGCCAAATGGTTAATTCAAAATGCTACCACCATATTTTTCAAAAATATTAGACCACCTTACATATACAATGCCACATGTAGGATATGTCAAACCTTTCCTTCGACCCCTGGCGAAAAAGACAAATTCGTGCTGAATCGGTAGGAAGTGATTCCGATTTGAACTACAGGTACATGATCTAACGCTTATGATTTTTTGCAAAAATCATTTTTAGACTCACAATATGATGTTTCTTCAGAGATCCGATGCAATTTTAGCGAGGATCATCCCCTATCTATGAACCTTCGTGCCCGCCGTTTTGACCATAGTTTGAAACGGGCATGAAAAATTCAAAAACAGTCCAAACAATGTAAAACCTTCACGTGGTATCATATTATGTGACATATTTGCAAGGAAAAAATACCAAACTTGGCATATTGCAAATATCTCGAAAAAACCTTCACGGAAATGACCTATCATGTTCGAGGTTTCATGACTTTTGGATCAAACGACCAATGTTATGGCCAGAATCGCGACATAGTTTGTGATAATGTGCCTATATTGTACACACATGTGCATCTTGGGATGACGAACAATGTTGCAGGAGGAAGTTTTCTTTTTCGTTACACAAAAAATGCATTTTCCATTTTCCGAGTGGCAAAAGCGGGGCGTTTTGTGAAGCAACCGTCAAATGGTTAATTCAAAATGCTACCACCATATTTTTAAAAAATATTAGACCACCTTACATATACAATGTCACAAGTAGGATATGTCAAACCTTTCCTTCGACCCCTGGCGAAAAAGACAAATTCGTGCCGAGTCGGTAGGAAGTGAGTCCGATTTGAACTATAGGTACATGATCTAACGCTCATGATTTTTTGTAAAAATCATTTTTAGACTCACAATATGATGTTTCTTCAGAGATACGATGCAATTTTAGCAAGGATCATCCCCTATCTATGAACCTTCGTGCCCGCTGTTTTGACCATAGTTTGAAACGGGCATGAAAAATTCAAAAACGGTCTAGACAATGTAAAACCTTCGCGTGGTGTCATATTATGTGACATATTTGCAAAGAAAAATAGCAAACTTGGTATATTGCGAACATCTCAAAAAAACCTTCATGGAAATGACCTATCATGTTCGAGGTTTTATGACTTTTGGGTCAAGCGACCAATGTTATGGCCAGAATCGCGACATAGTTTGTGATAATATGCCCATATTATACACACATGTGCATCTTGGGATGGCGAACAATGTTGTAGGAGGAAGTTTTCCTTTTCGTCGCACAGAAAATGCATTTTCCATTTTCCGAGTGGCAAAAGCGGGGCGTTTTATGAAGCAACCGCCAAATGGTTAATTCAAAATGCTACCACCATATTTTTCAAAAATATTAGACCACCTTACATATACAATGTCACATGTAGGATATGTCAAACCTTTCCTTCGACCCCTGGCGAAAAAGACAAATTCGTGCCGAATCGGTAGGAAGTGAGTCCGATTTGAACTACAGGTACATGATCTAACGCTCAAGATTTTTTAAAAAAATCATTTTTAGACTCACAATATGATGTTTCTTCAGAGATCCGATGCAATTTTAGCAAGGATCATCCCGTAGACAAATGATTTCAATTTCAAGCCCCTACTGTCAAAACAATGATTCAAAATCTCTTTTTACACCTATTAAGGTTTTATATGAAAAATATTTTGTAGTTTTATCGGAAAGTAAAATTGTTCCATAATGTCCTAAAAATTCTCTAAAATTTTACAATTTCTCTGAATTTTGTTTGACTCAACTTGGAATTATGATTAAAAAGATACAAAAGAATTGAAAAAAACAGAAAAAAAACTCGAGGTGGCTGGCCCAACGAACTCGCCAGGCAAACGGGCCAGTCGAGCCGAGAGACGATCACAGGGAGTAGCCTCGCTTGTTTCCTTCAGCCCAAGACGTACAAGCCCAGGGAGCAGCCCAAGAAGCCACAAGGTGGAGCCCTGCGTGGGTTTAGAAGGCCGATTTGTGGTTAAATACACGCGGTAGTCCCTAATATACAAGAAGGTCGATGTGGCCAGTTGGTAGACCACGTTTGGTGGAAGTGTGGTCGCGCGAGGTCGCGAGTTCGACCCTCCCTAGCGCCTGCTTTTTTATCTAATATTCATGTCATAGTTGCCCCTCCTGGTCAACAGGTCAAAGCCAACATGGCAAGCAGGTCCCACATGTCATTGGGTAGGAGTATAATTGGTAGTCAACACCATATGGACATGACATGTCAGCATAAATTGACACATGAATATGACACATATGCAGACACGTCAGCGAAACTTGACACATGGACATGACACCTAGATCAACCTGGTGAGGTGGCCATCGTCTTTCTTAAGTTATCATGAATAGTACCCATGACCATTTAAATTGGTCGTAATCACCCAAAATTAAGGTCATGGACCAACGATGCCTATGTTATGACCAACTGGTATAAGCAAACTATGACCTTCTTGACAAAAAAGGTCGTAGTTTTTTAGGGGTTGTACCCTCCCAAATGGCCTACGATCAGTTGATTCGAAATGGTCATAGATCTATGATCAAAAAACTCAGGGTCGTTAAGAAAAGGTCACTAGTCAACACATTTCTTGTAGTGTGATAACCTGAAGGTGGATTATTAGTCATAGATGCAGTTGGATGGCGGTCTATGTATAATGTTGTAATGCCCAATCGAATCTCAAAGGAGTCAAGATGATTAGTATATGCATGTATTGCTTTCTCGATGTTTGTCAATTGCCCTGCTGTAATTTGTTCACCCAACATGTTATCTATCTTAAGGAGAGCTACCTCTAGTGAACTATGGATCCTGGTCCTTTATTTTATATACAATCTATAAACTGTTTACTGCTTTGTGTTTACTTTCTGCAAACTATTACTTCCTTCCATTTGATACGTTTAATTCTTTGTTTTCAGCAAAACCAGTGAGATTGACAACCTCATCGCAAGTTGGGGACAGAGTTCTGTGGTTGTGTTGTGCAGGTATCCATGTTGCTGCTGGCACCGGTAGTGCGCCCTGCCAACGTTCAGCTAGCAACACCTTTGGGGTGTTTCTTTGCTCCTACTGGATTGATAACCTTGGTTTCGTACTGAGGGAAAACTTGTTGTTGTGCTCATCATACCTTCCTCTTGGGGTTCCCCAATGAGCTCGATATATTTTGGGCCATCAGTCACCCCCCTAAATTATATGATGCCTCCAATACAAGGAAGTACTCTAGTCGTCCCAAGTCCTTAATAGGAAAACTGTTAGAGAGATAATGAACCAGATGATCCACAACCTCCTGAGTAGAGCCAGCAATGACAATATCATCCATATAGACAAGCATGAGTATCTGCACCCCATCACATGAGAAAATGAAGAGCGACGTATCAGCTTTGGAGGAAACAAATCGAAGATGATGGAGAAGTTGACTCAATCGTGCATACCAAGCCCGTGAAGACTGTTTTAGGCCATAAATAGACTACTGAAGCTTACATACATGAGAAGGATACCTCACATCTTCAAAGCCTAGCGGTTGTTGCATGTAGACATCCTCAGCTAGGAACCCATGCAAGAAAGCATTGCTGACATCAACCTGTCGAAGACTCCAGCCGCGAGAGACCGCGAGAGACAATGCCAGGTGAACTGTGGATGGCTTCACGGTTGGACTAAAAGTATCACCATAGTCAATCCCATGCTATCGAGTAAAACCATGAGCTACTAACCGTGATTTGTGCTTGTCGATAGACCCATCAGGACGGTGCTTGGTTTTGAAGATCCACTTGTTTCCAACAATATTGACGTCGGATGGTCGAGGAACCAGGGTCCATGTGCCAGTCTGCTGCAAAGCAGCAAACTCATCCGACATGGCTGCATGCCATGCCAGCTCGAGAAGCGCCTCTCGGTGTGATGTTGGAGTAGCAAAGAACATGAAGCGACGCGAATCATAATGCAATGTGTTGTCAGTGTATACTTTCTCGTGATGGGTATGATCATGATGATGAGTGATTAGCCTATGCTAAGGCTTGGAAGCTGGGCCAGCCGGGAGCGTCGCAGCCGATGGCACGGCAGTGGGCGGCACGAGCTGGTCAGGAGCGGATGAAACCAACCCATGGGCCGGTGCAGGAGAAACCGAGGCAGCCACATGCGACTGTGGCAGCTCATGCACACCAATCACATGCTCCCCATGTACGTCAATCGCAGGCTCCAACGAGCGATCGAAAGAAGGCACCGACATCTGCACAGTAACACAATCACCTTGCACAGATGGATTAGTACACAAATAGGACATGTCATAACTTCGCATAGGCTCACTAGTAACTGGTGGTTCATTAGAAGGAAAACGAATAGCTTATTCAAGAGTGGACACATCAACAGAGACACCAGGAGTGGCAAACAAAAACATGGACTCATCAAACACAACTTCACGTGAGATGTAAATTCTCCCCGTGGATCTATCCAAGCGCTTGTATCCCTTATGCACAGGGCTACACCCCAGAAAAATACACATCTTAGAATAGAATTCTAATTTGTGGGAGTTATATTTATGAAAGGCTAGGCCAATAGGCACACCCAAAAATAAGAAGGAAGGAGTAGTGGGGCTGAATATGCATGAGTCTATAAAGGGGTGTTTCGTTGTTGATGACATGAGTAGGCATACAATTAATGAGTAAACACGTAGTAAGGAAAGCTTCATCCCAATAACATAGAGGAAGCTACGAGTGTGCAAGAAGGTCAAGACCTGTCTCGACCAAGTGACGGTGTTTGCACTCAGCAATCCTATTTTGTTGACAGGTGTGGGGGCACGAGACACGATAAACTATGCATGCACGCTCAAAATAGTGATGAAGTCGATGATATTCCCCACCCCAATCAGATTGAACTGCCTTGATCTTGGCATTCAAAAGATGTTCAACATGAGCCTAGAATGCATAAAAGACTTGCTCAACATTAGACTTGTGTTTAGAAGATATATCCCAAAAAAACGAGAATAGTCATCCACAACGCTAACATAATACTTGTACCCCCAGAGGAAACACTAGTCGGCCCCAAAACATTGGAGTGAATCAATTCAAGTGGTACAGTAGAGATATGAGAAGATGATGTGTAACGTAACTGATGCCTTTTGGCATGTTGACAAGCATCACGTACGAAAGAATTATTGTCTGAAGGAGAACACAAAAGCTCATTGGTTCTAACAATATTTTGAACTACATTATTTGATGGATGACCAAGGCGTTGATGCAATTGCTGGGAAGTGGCACCGGCCGACTCATGATGTGACGAAGACGAAGCTTTGACGAACATGATGGGATACAGACCACCTTGACTCCTACCGAGAAAAAGGACCCTCCTCATGGTTTTGTCCTTTACATAGAAAAAGTGACGGGGAAATTCAACAAACACGTCATTGTCACAAACAAGACGATAAACAGAAATGAGATTTAGACGAGCATCATGCACATGAAGAATATTTTTAAGATGAATTGATGAACCATCTAAGAGTGAATGACCAATATGCGAAATTAACAAACCTGCACCGTTGGCCACTTGCACCTGATCCTTTCCACCGTAGCGCTTGTAAGCATGAAGACATGCTAGCTCGCTCATCAGATGATTCCTCGTCCCTGAATCCATGATCCAGGGGTTGTTATTGTAAGTTGTCATAGCAGCATTGTCGGCACGCTGCTGTGAAGGCTAATAGTTGGGGTTGTAGAGGTTGCGCAGTCCCTAGCTTCGTGGCCCAGTTGCCGCAAAGCTGAAAACATGGTCTCCAACGATGCTGGCCGCCGTTCCCGCTGCCATTATGGCCATTGTTGTTGCGACCACCATCATTGCGGCTATCATTCCATCCGCCATTGCGACCTCCATCATTGTGACCGTATCTGCCGTTCCAGCCACCATTGCGGCCTCCATCATTGCTGCCATAGTCGTTGTCGTTGCGACTGTAGCCGCCGCCATCTTATCAACCACCGTCGTTGCAGCCGTAGCTGCCTTTCCTGCCGTTGTGGATCTGCCCTTGCTTGCCATCATTGCCGTAGGGGCGGGAGGAGGATCCGACGCCTTGGTAGGCGGGGTTAGGATGCGTTGTCGCGTTTACCGAGGACGACCAACCCTTGGCATGCGCCTGCTGCACTTGGAGAGCCTTGAAGGAGAGGATATGCGAGTAGAAGTCGGAGTAGGAGATTGACTGGTTGCCGATGGTGAGCGACGCGGCGATGGAGTTGTACGCAGAGTCGAGCCTGATGAAGATATAGTCTATGAGTTCGTCGTCGGATGCGGGAGCTCCGGTGGCGGCGATGGCATCTACGAAGGACTTCATCTTATGCATGTACGCGGCGGCAGAGAGATCTCCCTTCCTCGTAGACGTCAGCTAACGGCGAATGTGGCAGACATTGATGCGACTCTGAGCCCCGTACAGGTCATGGACACCGTTCCACACCGCAGTAGCAGTTTTGCAACCGATGAGATGATTGGCGATATTGGGCTCCATGGAGCTGAGTAGGAGTCTGACGACCCGCTGGTCCTGAGACCACCAGCGAGCGTACTCCGGGTTGACCATAGTGATGGCCTTGTACTCTTCTCCCTCCGTGATGGTCTTCTCGGGCGCCGCGATGGTTTCATCAAGGTGAAGATGGAGACCGATGCCAGAGAGATTGGGGAGAAGGATGCCCTTCGAGATATTGAAGTTGCCTGCCTCCAAGTGAACTGAGATCATGGGAATAACCCCGGTGGAGATGGTTGCATTGGAGGAGGAAGCCATGGCCCCGACGACCGTGGAGAGCTGGAGGGCAGACGATGTCATCGCGGCCGCGAAGGAGAGGGCTCTGCTCATTGAATGATAATAAATTCATGCTCACTTATACAACACAACTCTAGATTTTATTCAAGTCAAGGAATATTTTTACGCTCTCCTCCTAGATCAAACCGAATACATATTTCTAAATAATTCCTATTATACAAAAGCAGTCAAGATAGACTGAGCAAAAAAATGGTTTTATTTCGATTCCCTATTTTGAAATCAGATATTAATTTTATTCAGCCAGAATGAACAGAAAAATAAGATGATTCAAAGAAGTTCTCTACCCTGAACTTTGTATCGCGCGTATGACTTAGCACAACTAGGAAAGTAAGATAAGATTCATCAGAATAGCAGAATACAAAATTAAGAAATAAAAAAAATAAAGGGGAGCCTAATCTCACCTCCTTCTTTACCATAAAGAGAAGATATATTAAATTTTACCATTTTCTAAAAAGAAAAAGAAGTGCTTCTAGATTATAGACTTATCCACTTAGATTGAATAAATCATACTATACTCTATTTATATTATGAACGAATATATATCCCAATCCATCTCAAGGCATTTGTATCAATACCTATTCGGTAGATTTTTTTTTTCTCTGCCAGGAACCAGATTTGAACTGGTGACACGAGGATTTTCAGTCCTCTGCTCTACCAACTGAGCTATCCTGACCTTTTCTTGTGCATCATCCTAGTAGAGAATTTGTATCTATATCAATTAAAGGGATTAAAAAATCAATTAAATAAAGTATTTTAAATTCAAAATTTAAAAATGGGGGGTAGTCCTACGCATTGTATATGGCTTACTTAATAATACTTAAAAATAGAGTGAATAATCAGGATCCCTTCCCGACACTGGAATAAAAAAGAAATCTATTCTAGGATAAGATCCATTAATTTCTCTTCGCACTCCTTTGGGAAAGAGTAGAATGAGAAAGCTAATGAATCTTAAATTGATAAAAAGGAAAAAAGAGGATAAATACTATAGTTAGCGAATAAAAGAGGGTTTGGGGATAGAGGGACTTGAACCCTCACGACTTATAAAGTCGTTGGATTTTCCTTTTACTAGAAATTTCATTGTTGTCAGTATTGACATGTAGAATGAGACTCTCTCTTTGTCCTCGTCCAATTAATCCACTTTATTAGATGTATAAAGCCCTTCCTTTAAATTTAGAAGAAGTTCCACTAACAACACAACGTAATTAACTCAAGTAAAAGTGTTAGAACAACTTCCATTGAGTCTCTGCACCTATCATTTTCCTTTGTATTCTAGTTCGAGAACCCCCTTGTTTTCTCAAAACACGGATTTGTCTCAGGATTGCCCTTTTTTAATTCCAGGATTTCTCTAAATTTGGAAGTTACCACTTAGCAGGTTTCCATACCTAGGCTCAATACAATCAAGTCTGTAGCGTCTACCGATTTCGCCATATCCCCATTTTCCTCTTCTTTGAGACAAGGATTCCTTGTGTAATTTCATCCATCTCTTAGTTTTTTTAATCTATTGAATTCATCACTCGACGTAGTCTAGCAGTTCGACTCTATTTGAGAGACCCCACTTGCTTATTGCAATTCAGAATTGAATTGATTGTATCGTTGAGGTATTTCCAATTCAATCTGAATCAATATATCTCAAAGTTTTTCTCTCCCCCTTACTATATTACTTTTTTAGATTATTCAAAATCATACTATAACGCTTGATATTCATTCTTTTTTTCTAATAAGAATTAGCTATTTTATTTGCTCTGACTCTATGTCCCCCTTAGTGAAATAGGAATTCTAAAATTATTAACAAATAAAAAAATATCTTAAAAAAAGTCGATAATGATCGAATGAAAATGCCAATAAAGTCGCATTTTCTGTTTATTATATCTTTCATATATATTATTCTTTTCTATGTAATTGAAAATATCTGAAATCCAATTCTATTATAGAAATAGGAATCAATTATATTCTATATAGAAAAATGGATTTGCGAATTAGAGAAATAAAAAGAAAATTCAATAAATTTTTAAATTTTATTTAAAGATATCTTCTAGTTAAGCATATCAAGATAACTTTATATTTAAGAAGTTTTAGTTTTTTTTATAAGATTAAGTAGAATGCCTTGATTGATGAGACTTTCGCCTTTCACTATGAAATTTCTTGGAAGTTGTCTTTAGTTGAAGAAAAAAGGACGCAAAACCATAGTCTCCTCAAGATTGAAAAGAGGATTTAGGGTTTTGTGCGTGGGTCAAAAGCCTCGCACGTGCTCCACTTATATAGTCATAACCACATACAAGTTACATACATATACAACACGTATACGTGATACACGACAAGCGGGTTAGTGTGAATACAATTCTAACAGCAACTACAACCTAACCGTCATTCGTGTGCCTTATGTTACGGTTGGCTTTCAAGTGCTCGCGAGCAGGTACCCGACCTACGGGAAGTGGTGACCTACGGAAAGTGGTGCTTTATACACGTTTGCCACGCGCGAGACACCTTTGGGTGTCCCACCGTGGCCTAATGGCGCTTGCACTGTTTTCTCGTGGCGTTGGCATGTTTCGTGCTCGGTGCTATCAAGTAAGCCTCGCTCTCGCTGTTGGTTTCGGATGTTGCTCACAATAAAGGCTCGTGGTCCTTCTAGTTGCCTAGACCCGTTCCAAAGTTCTCTAGATCAGAACATATCTTAGAGCGGGTGTTGCCTCTACCTCTCCATGGTTAGTGATAGAATAGGCAACATGCTGGACCGATGTTTGTGGGAGAAGGAAAGCTTAGCCGGCTCAATTACGATAACCGGCTAGGTTGTTGTATGTCTGCAAGTGCAGATGACTACATCGAACCCACAAACCAAGTTGCTACGTTCCCTCACGAAAGCAATGTGTGTGCATTGTCAATCAACAAGGAATTTGTCTCCGTAAGCAAGCCTCTTAGTTGTTTTGCAGTCTATTTATGCTTGTGTGCCTACAAAGACAGATAATTAGCTTACTGCTCTCTCCTAGCTCCTTCCGTGTATATAGAGACAATTAAGTGTGCTCTCTTGCTAATCACTCTTTTCTAACTAAGTGCTCCCTCCGTTTCAAAATATGAGATGTTTTAGCTTTGCGAAAGAAGTGTATTTCTGAACGGAGGGAGTAGCTAGCAAGACCATTCGATAGTAAGACGAAATTACACGCAAGACATCTCATGGAAAGAGAAAGGTCGCAGTTGAACCATCTCCGCGGATCGAAACTTCACCACAACATAAAGTCAGGTGGTCAGTATAACTGCATCGTGTGCAATTCATTTCAGTCAGCAAGGTAGCTGGTTCATGCATGTGGTTAGTGGTTACAATTGCAGAGACATGGCTATCAAATACCTAAGGTTTCCGACAAAGGAAAGGCAACCTCCATGGGAAACTATAAACAGGGAAAGAATTGAATTCTCTGCACACCCTGACAACAACCACGCTAAATGCCGTGTGTAAGCATGTCATCTGCGAAGAAATTTTGACAAAGTGATCCGAAGAAACTTTACGTCTCGCCTAGTAATAGCATCTGCGGCCTGCATATGGATGGTCCAGATATAGGCTGAAGAAAAACTTGCGACGATACAACCAATGACAGTCCAATTTGAAATCAAGCTTCTGACGAAAGTGATCTGTCTGCAAGTACATCTTGACTTCTCAATGGCTTACTTCTCGGGTTCAGCAAGCAATCTAGTTCCAGCTAGCAGCTAGCAAGATTTCCCACACGATATTATCTTGGAGATAAAGTCGGTAACAATGACAGTTGAAGAACGGTGGTTACCTGCTAGTTCCAGAAAAGAGGAGAACGGCAGGTTTCAGATGGTTGGATATGCTGAGCAAAATTCACTATAAAATTAGCAAAGATCACAGGTTATACCTTCAGAGTTCAGATCGACCAGCATCCTCGCACACGTAAACTTTCAGTCAAGATGGCAATGGCATCATCTCACACTCCTCTCCTGCTGTTGCTCCTCGTAGCCTGCTCATGCAGGGCATCGTCTTCCCATGCCGTCGACCCTACCTGTCCTCCGGCGAAGATATCGGCGGTACTGGCGGCGGTGGAAGCCTCCAGCTGCGGCGGTCCTAAGTGCCAGCAGCCGGCTCCGCACATTCCGGTCCCGGTGTTCCCGTACGACATCGACCCGATGCAGTTCGCGCTGAACCTGGAGTTCACCGAGGCAGAGTTCTTCCTGCACGCGGCTTATGGCGTGGGGCTCGACCAGATCGCGCCGAACCTGACCTTGGGGGGCCCGCCTCCGGTGGGCGCCATGAAGGCCAACCTTGACGAGGTGACGTGGCGGATCGCCGCGGAGTTTGGCCTTCAAGAAGTTGGCCACCTGAGGTTCGTAAAGATCGCGGTTGTGTTACTGCACAACGCTGCTGACATAATTCGATTTTTGCTCATCTCCACAATGTTTGCGTGCAATTGCATTTGCCAGAGTTTGTTCCTTTCCTGGATAGATGAAACCGTTGGAAGTGGCTACTGAAAATTCATATACTCCAACATTGTCATTTTCAACTATGATTTGTCAGAGTTTCTTTTGTTTCATGGCAGGGCTATCCAGGACACAGTTGGTGGGTTCCCTAGGCCAAAGATAGACCTGAGTGCCAAGAACTTTGCAAGGGTCATGGACGCAGCATTTGGGTACAAGTTGAACCCTCCTTTCGACCCCTACGTCAACAGCCTCAACTTCCTTCTGGCCTCCTACGTGATCCCCTACCTGGGCATCAACGGCTACACCGGCACAAACCCCATCATCGACGGCTATGCCACTAAACGGGTATAATCAAATCTGACCACCCACATCACGGACATCTTATGCGTGCAACAACGACATGAAAATATGAAAGTTACATCGAGCCATGCATTTGTTGCAGCTTCTCGCGGGATTGCTAGGCGTGGAGGCGGGGCAGGACGCCGTCTTCCGCGCGCTCCTCTTCGAGCGGAAGCGTGAGACCGTGCTGCCCTACAAGGGGATCACGGTGGCGGAGTTCACCGACCGCATCTCCGTGACGAGAAACCAGCTCGGGAAGTGCGGCGTGAAGGACGAGGGGCTCACCGTTCCGCCGGAGCTCGGCGCCGAGGGGAGGATCTGCACCAATGTGCTCTCCGCCGACACGGACTCGCTCTCCTACCCTCGGACGCCGGCAGAGCTACTCAGGATCATGTACCTCACGGGCAACGAGCACCTGCCCGGCGGGTTCTTCCCGGAGGGCGCCAACGGCAAGATAGCTCGCCAATTTCTTCCCAAGCCATTTGCAGCTGGGGAGAACTAGAGGCCCCTGCAAATTAACTAGCCTATCATATGATAGTAAAGCATTCATCCTCAGTGTGAATAATGTAACAAGCGTATGGATGCTGATTGCAATAACACAGCCCTGCAGCATTCTGAAACATTGAATGCAAGCGTAGGATGCAAGCCCGTGTATCCAAATCTACTATAGTTTCTCAATGAATGAAATATTTTCTAATAGTAGAGGCCTTCGGGATTTGGCTAATTTTTTTTTGCGGACTGTGTAAAAGATTATAAGTTTGATTTTCTAGATATTTCTGAAACTGGTAGACATGAATTCTCGGAAACTTTACTCAATCGCCTTTCTAAGGGAGTGGATTTTAGTTGGATTTCACATCGGCCTCGTGGTAGATCTGGGGGTATCCTACTTGGCGTCAGAGATGATACTATGGAGGTATTAACTAGTTCGGTTGAAGATTTTTATATCAAACTCCATATTCGTAACAAAGCTGATGACTTCACATGATCTCTAGTCGTTGTGTATGGTGCAACCCAAAATGCTTATAAACCTGACTTTTTTATGTGAATTGGTTAATTTAGTGAAAGATAATCTGTTCCCTATCTAAATAGGCGGAGATTTTAATTTACTAAGATTTCCTCATAAGAAAAACATGGGGCGATATGACGATCATTAGCCTTTTTTATTCAATGTTGTCATTGACAGATTGGATCTTAGAGAGGTCACAATATTAGGAAGACAATTCACTTGGACTAATAATCTTCATGAGCCGATATACGAGAAATTAGATAGGATACTTATGGATACAGAATGGGAAGAGAAGTTCCCTATGGCTTTGTGCTCTTGAACGTATTGAAGCTCTGTTGGATCATGCCCCTATTCTTCTTTCTGTTGGGACTTCCTCACTGAAGCACAAACAAAAGTTCAAATTCGAACTGGGATGGTTGCATCGGGATGGGTTCCATGATATGGTGAAGACCATTTGGGATAGACGTGGTCAAACGCCTATACAACGTTGGAACAACAAACTGCGGGCTCTTCAAAACTTCCTTTGGGGTTGGACAAGACATAATGCTGGAATCCTGAAAAAAAATACATCTTTCATCTATTATTAATGACTTGGAGTCTCTTGCGGAAGTTGGACCATTATCTGCACAAGAAACTAAGCGTAAAAGCCAATCAAATACAGATTTAGCGCGATTTCTGCGTGAGGAGGAACTAAAATGGTATCAACAAGGTAAAGAGAAATTCATTCTGGAGGGAGATGCGAATATAAGATATTTTCATAGTGTGGCCAATAGCAAACACAAGAAGAAACTTATTCACTCTCTGATACAGGATGGAGATACTATTGAGGGTCATGAGCATCTAAAGTCGTTTATTACTAATTATTATAATGGTTTATTTGGGCCTTCCGAGGAGAATTGTTCCTCAATGGATGAGACCCTTTCCTCATATATACCGCAGGTTTTAGATGAGGAAAATAGTTTTTTAATCGCTCCATATATGAAGGACAAGGTTAAAAAGGTTGTTTTCAAAATAGAACATAACAAAGCACCAGGTTCAGATGGATTTCCAGCGGAATTTTATCAAAATTTCTGGGACGTCATCAAGGAGAACCTGATGGAGTTGTTTGGGGTCCTTTCCTCTGGCCAATTGGACTTATTCTGACTTAATCTTGGTAATATTATTTTATTGTCTAAGGTAAATAATTCAGAACGCATACAACAATATCGTCCAATCTGCCTCCTTAACGTTAGTTTTAAAATATTCACAAAAGTTACCACTATTGGGTTGAATTCAGTAATTGACCATGTCATTCGCCCCCCTCAAATGGCTTTGATGCAAAGAAGCAACATACTAGATGGTGTTGTAATTCTGCATGAAACGGTCCATGAACTACACTCCAAGAAAATGAATGGAGTAATGTTCAAGATCGACTTTGAGAAGGCCTATGATAAAGTTAAATGGTCTTTCCTTCAGCAAACACTCTCTATGAAAGGTTTTTCAGAAGAGTGGCACGCTCTAGTTCATTTTGTTGTGTCGGGAGGGAGTGTTTCCATTAATATCAATGATGATATTGGCAAATACTTGCAGACAAAGAAAGGGTTAAGATAGGGGGATCCGCTATCTCCTATGCTATTCAACATAGTGCATGATCCGCTGGCAATCCTAGTCGAGAGAGCAAAGGCTGATGGCCTGATTGAAGGTTTAATGCCTTATCTCGTAGATGGAGGTCTTTCTATCCTACAATATGTTGATGAAATAATCTTATTTATGGAACATGATTAGGAGAAAGCAAAGAATCTTAAATTAATATTATCAGTATTCGAGTAACTTTCTGGATTAAAGATAAATTTCCATAAAAGCAATTTGTATTGTTTCGGCGAGGCCCAAAACGAGGCCCATATATATGCTGAAGTTTTCGGCTATGGACAAGGGAAATTCCTAATCAATTATCTGGGCATTCCGATACATTGTTGATGCCTCATGATTGCTGAGTGGAAACCCGTTGATGAAAGATTACAAAAGCATCTTAGTAGTTGGAAAGTTAAATTATTATCCCTTAGGGGAAGACTAGTTCTCATAAACTCAGTACTTACCAATATGGTATTGTATATGATTTCATTCTTTCAGATACCGAAAGGAGTCTTATATCGATTGGATTATTTCCAATCAAGATTCTTTTGGCAAGGGGATAATGAGAAAAAATATCGACTGGCTGAATGGAATATTGTTTGGCGTCCAAAAGAACAAGGGGGCCTGGGTATACAAGACTTACTAGTTAAGAATTCTTCTCTTCTGGGTAAATGGATTTTAAGCTACTTTCAGAAGACGAGGTTTGGCAAACCATTCTGTGGAGAAAATTTGTTGGCTCGAAAGCGTTGTTACAAGTGTCATGAAAACCTGGTGATTCGCATTTTTGGGCTGGCCTTATGGCATCTAAGAAGCATTTCTTTCGTTTTGGTGCTTTTAATATCAAGGATGGATTTTAGATACGTTTTTGGGAGGATAAATGGCTAGGTCATGCTACCTTGTGAGAACAATATCTAGCTCTTTATGATATTATTTGACACAAAGGGGATACAATTTCCACGATGTTGGAGTCGAATCATCCGAATGTGTTATTCAGACGAGATCTCATTGGACCCCGATTGAAATCATGGAATAACCTTCTTATAAGGTTGTTCTCGGTGCATTTATCAGAAGGACTGGATGAGTTTACATCCAACCTAACAGGTAATGGTAAATTCACAATTGAGTATATGTATAGAGCTTTAATACAACTTGATATTCCAGTCGATGTTGAGTTTAAAAAGATTTGGAAGATAAAGATACCGTTGAAAACCAAAATAGACGCATGGTATCTTCGTCGAGGAGTTGTTCTTACTAAGGATAATCTTGTGAAGCATAATTGGCAAGGGAGTAAACAATTTGTTTTTTGTCATCAAGATGAGATGATTAAATATTTATTCTTCCATTGTAAATTCGCTAGATCTATACACTAAATCATTCAGGTAGCATGTGGTTTATCCCCACCATGGTCAGTGGCCAATGTTTTTGGTAACTAGCTACATTGGATTAATGATGAGTACAAGATATTATTTAGGATGGGAGTGATTGCCATAATTTGGTTGTTCTGCCTATGTAGAAGTGACAAGATTTTTAATAATAAACTATCTACTAACTTGTAGGTTATCTACCAGGGTACGGCTACTCTTCGTTATTGGTTATTTATAAAAAGTGTGGAGTTTCGAGATCTATTTATGGAGGGTTGTACGCGCTTGAAAGATACGACGAGGGATATTTTTCCCGACTTGGATGGCAGCGTGATCTGAGGATTGATCTACCATCTTCTTAGCCATCATGTTAGACGTTGTGCTAGTAATGGTCGCCTATTATTGTTTTTTGTTTTCCAGACTTTTGTCGGCTGTGTGCATATCTTAGTTATGCAGAGTCCAGATGTAAACATTACATCCTAAATAATAAAGCGCCCATTTTCAGAAAAAACAAGTGTATGGGTGCTATACCGGTATCTCATCTTCTTTTTTTAGACGATTCAATGATCTTAATGACAGCTGATGATAGCAGTAATGCTGCAACTTTAAAGAATATCTTGGACCGTTACTGCAACAGTTCAGGATAATTAGTTAGTGAGTCTAAATGTAGTACTTTTGTTAGTCCAAATGCACAGGTGGACTTTGAATGACAAATATTTAGGCCTGCCAGCTATGGTTGGACCGGGCATATCAGATTGGTTCCAACGTCTGATTTATATGAGTATGTGAAAGTATTATTAGATGAAAGGACAAAATGTTGGATATGGGAAGAAATGAGGTTTTATTGAAGGCGTTTGCTCGGTCTATATCCATATTTGTGTATTTTTTTTTGACAAACCTAGCCCTTTTAACGAACTTAATGCACATCACCTGAATCACCAACATAAAAGAGGGAGATGTTAAAATGAGATTATTTCACCTAAGGGTGAATGGTTGGAGGCGCAAAAACCATGTCCACCGCTTCAAACACAACAATGATTGGATCACCAAACATAAAGACAAATAAGATATTGTGTACAATCACTTAAAAAATGTCATTGGTAAGGGAGATGCGTGAAACCGGGACTTCAGTTGGAATGAGATGATTTTGAGAATTCGGAGATGGAGGGCCTTGATGACCCTTTAACCAAGCAGGAAGTTTTGAACGCCATCAACCAAATGTCGAGGGACAAGGCCTTGGGACCAGATGGATACACAGGTATTTTCTTCAAGAAATGTTAGAGAACCATCAAGGATGATGTAATTAAGGTGATTCACCTATTTAGCAATCTTCACGTAGAGAAATTCATTGGCTCAACTCCGCAAACATTGCACTATTGCCAAAACGAGGGGGTGGAGGATTTTTCCCACTTTAGGCCCATTATCCTAATTCATGTCATAGTCAGGATCCTTACGAAGGTTCTTTCCCTCTGCCTAGGTCTACTCAGGAATGACCTCCTCTCCAATTACCAAAGTGTGTTCATAAGAAAGAGAAGCATCCACGACAATTTTCTATGTGTGAAGAATTTGGCGAAAAGATTGCATAAGAACAAGACGGTGACGCTCGTGTTCAAGCTAGACATCCACAATGCTTTCGAATCAATAAGATGGGAATACATCCTGGACCTTCTTCAACTCTAGGGATTTCCAAGTAGATTTTGGAATTGGATTGCCACCTTGTTCTCATCTTCCACCTCCCATGTGCTCCTAAATGAAGTGGTCGGCCTCCCATTGCTCCATGGTTGTGGTCTTTGACAAGGGGACCCCCTCTCCCTGATTTTATCCATGCTCTCCATTGTACCGCTCACTTAACTTCTTGACATTGCCACATTCCATGACCTTCTTCACAAAATTCGAGGGAGAGGAACTATGTTCAGAACATCACTCTATGCGGATTACGCGGACATTTTTGTGGCCCTTATCAAGGAAGACATTGAAAACTTATCATCCATCCTAGATAATTGTGACACCCCGCCGTGACACATCTTGTCACAACAGTGAATCGCCTCGTGCACCACCCAAAGATATGTGTCTGCGCATCACGAGATGACAGCATTCATGAATATCATTACAAACAGGCACATAAGTGCTACAAATGGCTCAAATGGCCATCTTGACAAGATAATATATCATGTCAAGCATGGCTCGAATAGTGGTTTAACTGGCAGCGGAAGACAACTATGAGGCAACGTCTTGGTGTGGCTCCAATCCAGATGGCTCTAGCTGGGCTACTGATTCCTAACATCTCTCACTACATCTCCAAGCTATTGTGTTGAGAATCTCGCAATATAAAGCCAGTTGGTGAGTACATTGAAGGTACTCACAAACTGAATACAAGATAGAAATAATCGAACAAAGCATGCAATAAGAGAATAATTATAATGACAACAAGATAATATAAAATTATCATGGCATTGCAAACATGGGATATTGCAGATAACGAGTCCAAGTTAGGAGGGGTTGGGTCGAGTACCGCAATAAATCAATAACTTGTCTAGATGAAGATGTGTTTGTACCATGTGGTACCAAGCGACAATAATATCCCTGTTTCTCATCTCATTCACATGGGAGTGCATAGTCGATAATGGTTCGCCCTTGGAGGCATCCAACTATCGTACTACCACCCCATACAACACAACAACTATTCATGTAGCATCTCTTTGTTCACTTAGTAAAGTTGTTCAAAAGTTTCTTTCAACATTCTTACGTTTACATATAGACTCGACAAGGACTTAACTAGTGTGATTGACACTGAACTGTTCCATCACCTAGGAACAGGGTAACTGCTAGTTCGACTCTCGATAGGGTGCTAACATCATCCACCAAAATGTACTTACCTACGCTTATGGGAGAAAATCCACAAGCACCCGACAAGTACACTCACAAAACCTCTATCCTAGCAAGACACTCTTCCTAGCCACCGACCTGTCCTTAGACAATAGTCTTATGAGGAAGTTAATCTGGCACACTCTCCTTCATGCTGAGAGATGCCTACCTCCAGAACCTTCGCAAGATTTAGCCCCGACCGCACTAGAGATGACTAGCTAAACCTTGCCACATGGGTGGCATCAAAATAGACTTGGACAGGTTACACATACTAGGGTCTTCCCACAGAGATAACGATGATAAAAGCATTCTAGGTTTAGGTTAGTGGCACTAGACTGACTATATCGTGTTTGAAGGTGGGTTTGATTTATTCTAGTTTACAATAGTAACCATACCAAACAATAGATAAATATTCCAACAATTCATCACATAAATAATGCCACCTGGTATGAGATGATATAAGACAAGCAACAAACCTTAGTCAAGCAATAGTTAGCATGGTTGTTAGTTGGAGTCATTGATGCGAGTCGCATTCCTTCATGCACATGTCTATGGTGTCACCTGTGTCTAGCCTTTAACAAGGAAATAGGGAGTAAGGGCATCTTAGTCTCCAAAATATGTCGACAAATACCACCATAGAGAGAGCAAGTCTCATCGGATAAAAGTATTTGCGGAAAAAACACATAATAAGGCCAAATGGTTTTTGGGGCTCCATGAGGAGGGAGAAACAAGAAGCAAATAACTCTTTTGGAAAATGCCCCCAACCTCGAGGGTCATCGGCCAACATTCTTCCGCACATATACTCGATGAAGGATAATAAAGCAAACAAAGCAAATACCCCTAAGTGACATAACAAGACCATTTGTGCAGATCCTCCATTCCAAGGCGGTTCCTTCGGCCAAAGTGTTGTGGGAATGGGGAGTAGACAAATGTGATACTTATGTTACCCATAGGGGGAGAACCAAACAATCATATGAACCACAATTTTAAATATAGCACTGTTGTGATACTGACCGAGTGACTAGGGCGTCATCAAAGATCAGATACCAAGACAAATTTTAAGTCAGGGGGTTCGACAAAGACACACAAGGGCAAGGCGCGCAACTAATCGATAGCATTCTAATGCACATATGTAGGGGTAATAATACAACAGGGCATCATAAAGCATGCATACACATAGTAATGAATACAATAACAAACAAGTATTGCCAGATGTATCGTATTGAGTGTTCATCTTGCCTACAAGGAGGGTGTCGAGATGATTCATAGGAAGTCGCAGCATAATGGTAACGGTCTCCGACAAACACCTATGATCTCACATACACACATACAAATGCGATGAAAAAGCTGTGCCGGTGACCGTCATGAAAATTAAACAAACACGCCCACTGGATAGATCTCGCCGATATGAAATTTAGAAATTTGCTTCACTTGAATCGGAGCTACGGTTTGCAACGCGTGTGACGTTTAACTCTACTACCTATTCGCTCTGAGAACGAACGATGGCGAATAACTAACTACCGCAGAGCAACAGATAGCGTGTGTCCCTATTGGGCCAGGCTGGGATGCGCTAGGCTATAGGCGAGGTTGTTATTGCTGCTGACGCAACGGGTGGAGGCGCTAGTGGGCCATGCCGGGCCCACCTGGCGGTGTCCGTGGGTGGAACTGGGTAGCTGGCGATGTGGTGGCCATGTCGGGTCCACCAGTCAGTGACTCGTGTCGCGGTCCACGCTGTGCATGCGATGTCCATGCGCTGGCCGACGCGGGACCGATGCAGCCACCACGTTGGCGCTGACGTGGCGGTCAGCTGGTACCTTCTTCCCCACGACACGGGACATACCGGCGGGGTCGAGCCGAGCGCTCTGCTGCCACTGGGGCTGGCCAGCGCCGCGGCTCCGGTGCTCCCCCCGGCCAGTAGAGGGCACGAGGAGGACCACGAGGATGAGCTGCACGCAGGGAGAGGGTCTACGGGCGGGAGAGCGGCTATGGCTGTGGGGAATGCCGATGAGCTCTAGCGATCGCCAAAGATGGTGGCCAAGGTTACGGGGCATCATTTTGGGTGGGGTTTTATCTAGGAGAGAGCTCTTGGCATGGGGAAACTTCTCTGGCTATCTAATTGTGCTATGGTGCTCTCTAATGATCGCAAAAATTCGGTGAACTCTCGCAAGCTCATGGTCAAATTGGCCATGGTGGGGCTCTCTCTTGGTATGGGGCTAGCTGGGGGAGACCCAGGGGATAAGTGAGAAGGTGCAAGGCTCTCAGGAGGCTCGAGGGCTGCTTTTATAGAGGGGGAGGTGTGGTGCTGGACATGGCTATGGATATACCTCCATGGGCAAGAGCAATGTGATGTTCTAGGAGGTGTAGGAGGGGGCCGGTTGCTGGGAGGACGAGGGGTGGATATGAACGTCAAGCTGGAACCAAGGGCCTGGTTGCTAAGGGAGAAGAAGCCAAAGATCCTGCCATGGAAGCACTGCGACAACATAGTGTCGAACATGTGGTGTACAGGATAAGGATATGCATGGTGATGGGGCTGGTAAATATACTCCCTCCATTCACAATTACCTCACGTTATGGGTTTAGTCAAAGTCAAGTTTTACAAAGTTTAACCAATAATATAGGGGAAAATACCAACATCCATGATTTCCAATGCATATAATATGAAAATATAGTTTATAATAATGGTAATACAATACTTTTTATGTTGTTAATATTGATATTTTTTCCTAATTATATGGTCAAAGTTTAGAAAGTTTGACTTTGACTAAACCTAGGATACGAGATAATTGTGAATGGAGGGAGTACGAGGGTCTTGGCTCTCCATCGGGTTGGCTTGGGGCAAGGGGGAACTGGCTAGGACTAAAGGAATAGAAAGGTGGCCTTACCATAACCATGCACGCTCTGGTATGGTGCACGCGACGACCGACATGGTCATGCCAGGGGTGCTACAGTGGTTGAAACTTCACCAAAACGCATCTACACGCTCACTAGGATGAGCCCAACACGATGCAATAAGATTCAAGCAAAAGAAATAAACTTGCTAATCTAGTTTTTCAAAATTACAAGGTATTCGATGAAATGACAGTGTTCAAGATGAATTCCAGAAAATCCAATAAATTCACCATAGGTTAGCCTTGGTATGATAGGGATATCTGTGTAGTATGAACTCAATTGGAGATTTTTAGGTGGATCAATAAAATAGTGCCCACAATGTAGCCAAATGGCATGGGCATGCCAATGTGTACATGCACACATGATCTTGCAAAACTATTCTAGGTGTGCGGCTATATATGGTAGGAAATCAATTCTGCCAAGTTTCTTGGTAATTGAGTTTGTGTAGCTATGGGCTGCTTTGTAAAGTGATAATAGGCATGGAGATGACTTTACAAGGGAAGTGTGAGAAATATTGCTAAAATGGCTTGAATCCCAACATGATAAATGTGTAAATAATAAATCATTCAAATTCCCAAAATATGATAATTTTTGAGGAGTGGAAGGTAGTTGGAGAATTTTTGGATTGATAATGGCATAATAGAAAATATGGCTTAACTTTGGAATATTGTATTGGAATATGCAATATTTTTGCATGGGAGTGATGCATATGTGTGAGAGGATCAATTGGTAGTCTTGGTGGAATTTTCCAAGACAACAAAATGGTATTTTCTTTGATATGGTGGTTGGAAGGATTTTATGGAATTGGTAAATGAATAAATCTTTGTGGAGGCAAAAGATTGATAGGAATATTTTGTGGATGGTGAATAAGGTATAAGGGGCATGGGAAATCTTAGAGGGACCATGACATGGGTATTGCCCTGCGGGTACCCCGGATGAGCCTATATGGTTTCGCCCAAGAGAAGCTCACGGTGAAAATGGAGCCCATGAAGATTTGGGCTGGCCCAAGGCTATGGAGGAGCGACTCCTTGGAGGACATGTCAAAGAATAGATAGAAAGCTTAAAGGGAAAAACACTAATCTATAACCGACTTGCCTTGCTATCCGGAGACCTGGCCTCCCTATATAAAGGTCAGGAGGGGGTAGCGATAAGGACATCGCAAATCCTAGTTCATACACTACCATATTGCATCTGCGCACCCTGTAAACATCGGTTCATTCAATAATCAAGAGGAGTAAGGTTTCCCTCCGAGGGCCCAACCCTGGGTAAACTTTGTGTCCCCGATTTGCTTACTTGTTAGCCGAATGAAGCTTCCAGCACTTCCCTCTTCATCAAACCCAAGTCCATGAACCATGGGTATTAACGTGTTAACACCATGTCAGGCAAAGACTAAGGTCAAATAGAAGACCAAAAGGTTTAAAGAAAACAACTGGAAAACAATAAAAATGTTTTAGAGGCAAGAAAACAACACTAAACTAGAGTGCGAAATTTTGGTGTGTTACAATAATTTTGGTGAAGTGACTGGTTTTTTGCATTCAAAAGAGCTTCGTGGTTCCGATTCGTTGTGAGAACATAAACCTCGAGATCCTTGATGGACTTCCAGTTGTGTGTGCTACATTTCCCATGAAGTACCTTGGCTTACCTCTATCTGTTTGGCACCTTCGCAGGGTGGACTTCAACACCTCGAATACAAGGTGGCCAACAAGTTACCAACATATAATGGGAAGGTCATCACCGTGGCTGGCCACACCTCCCCAGTCAAGTCCGTGATCACCTCCCAATCAATATACCACTTGACCCCCTCAAAATGCAATCGGGAACAATTGAGAGCATCAATAAACTCAAAAGGGATTTCCTATGGTCCGCTAAGGACAAGACTCAGGAGGCCATTGTAAGGATTTGGCAACGATTTTGAAGGGTTTCATAGCAGAAAACACAAATTTTTAATGACTAGCGCAACACCCAATGCTAGGATCTATGTAGGATTAAAACTGTAACGGAGAAGGTTTCAGTGACATACCCTTAAAGCCCGAAAGCGCTTAATGTTCTGAGGGGAATGTGGATGAAGTAGTTGAACTCGTAGCCTACCTCAAGGTCACGAAACTCCTTGTGAGCCACCAGGTCCTTGCACGACAATCCAGGTGCCACTAATGGCAGTACCTCCATTGTTTCTCACACGTCTGGTGCACGAAGACGACCTTCGGCGCTCTGATCCCTACCAAGAGTTACAGAAGTAGATCTTCTAACAGAAATATCTGCAACACAATAGCATGCCGCAGCAATGCACTCTCTTGCACACATAGCCCTAACTCAGGGCCCCATTTGCAAGAGAGAAGAGAGAGAGAGAGAAAATCTCTAAGAAAAAATGCCTTAGAAAATATCTCAATTTTGGTGTTATATTTTTCCTACTACAGGACCCTCCTATATATAGGAAAAAGTGGAGACCCCATCCTCCTCAAGTCCCGGGATGGGACTAAACCTTGAGGAGGGGAGGTGCCAAGGGAGGAGGGGCCGGCCTGCCGGCTAGACGGGTGGGCCCCATACGTGGTGGCCAAGGCCCAACAGTAGCTACCCCTTTGCCCCTTTCGGGTGGTTTGCCCTCTTGGGCCCTTTCCTCTTTGGGGATTTGTCCTATTAGGGCAAGTTTCCCTTTAAATTTAATAATATTTATTTAATATTAACTATATTAATTAATATATAAATACATATTATAAGTCCCTCTTGACCTGAAACACCTTTCAGTTCACTTCGAATGACTTCGGACCTTCCCGTATTCTGGTTTCTCTCTCAGAATAGTTCTGGTATCTCTCTCTTTCTTACTATAATGATTCTGTTCAACCAAAATGATCTCCAAGCATCATCGTGCCCTTAAGTCTGTTACCCTATGGTTCGGGAACATCATAGACATGCTCGAGACTCTTCTCAGATCAATGATCAATATCGGGACTGGGATCCCCATAATAACCCCTGCATATTCCACAATGTCTATTGTCATTTGAACCATACACGTCGAGTCCAATTCCCTTTATTAGTTCGATACCTGAATTGTCCGTGATTTGATCATCGGTATCAATATACCTTATTCAATTTTGTTACCGACAAGTGTCATTTTACTCATTCCGTGATATTCCATCCCTATGACGTAGTCACATGTCATGCAACATTTATGGATGTAATCTCACTGAGTGGGTCCAGTGTATCTTCCCGTCACGCAGGAGAGCAAATCCTGACCTGTATACATGAGCCTCAACGTGTCCCTCTAGAATACCCAACATACACATTTATGATCACCCTTTTACGGTGTGATGGTTGATGCAATCAAAGAAGCCTCGGGTAATAGTGATTAAATAAGATCTCACGGTCTAAGGATTAGGATACTTCATTTCTAACTATTTCAATGTGAACTTTGTGACTTGATCGTATTGCAATACTTATGTGGGTAATTTCCATCATATCATTTATCAATGATATGACTTTATTGTCAATTGACGTAAATGCACCATGATTAGGAAACCTTGATCATCAGTTGTCCAATGAACTAATTAAATAGAGGCTACTAGGGACTCTTGTTTGTTTATATATGACATGTGTGTCAATGTTTCCGATTGATACAGTTATAACATGATAAAAAACTATTATAAACTAATGAGATATGATAATAAACACCCTTTATTATTTTCCTCTAGGGCATATCTTGTTCAGTCTCCCACTTGCACTAGAGTACAAATAATTTAGTTGCATTTGCTACTAATCATATACCATATCATATATGTGTTTATTGATTAATGCTTGTTCATGAGAAATGGCATGTCCTTGATCTGTATTACTAGATCTGTATATCTTTGCAAATCATTAATGTCTCCTAATTTTGACACTTACACTATTATTTCATAATGTGTCGAAGTATTTGTTTGGAGATAGAGTGAGACTTTGTTTCCTAGTTGACGAGGTGTAACCTCAACAATGTCCATGGTTATGGACTTGGGTTTGATGAAAAGGAGAGTGCTGGTGATTTGTTATCCTGTCAAACAAACAAGGGAGTCAAATCATGTCTGAGCTTTATTGCAGAGAGATGATTACAAAGTAGTTGATTTGCTAGATGTGATCTAACTTATGGTGGGTTGTGTCTACTCTAAGCCACGGTGGTATTTTGGTCGGATCCTCCCAGTCCTTATATGAGAGGCTGAGTCTCAGAGTCTAATACGGATCTGTTACAAGTTTGATTATAGCTACCCAACTATGTCGGTTTGTATCTCTATCCTTATTAACATGGCTGGTTCCTGAGCTTCGTATGCTTTCCGGGACTCTTTATTTCTTTGTGGGCCTTGGACCATATCTTTAGTATGTACTATGTATACTAATTATAGGAACCCGATAAGTCATATCCATGTCAGTAGCCCCCCGAGATTCTATCTGAATTTTAGATTCGGGTTGAGTATTTAAGACATTTTTGGTGTATGGACCCGAAGATTTATTCGAGCATAACTTTTTATTTATAGATATTCATGTCATGGGGATTTTGGTAACACAAGTCAGGTGCATTCGACAGATTGAGAATCAGTTAATTGCTCTTGGGAAAAAACATCGTGAACCTACTTTAAACTCAAGTCCCCGGACTCGAATTTGATATATATTGGCGTAATTTTGCTCAGGCCACAAAGGTCTTATCAAGTACTGAATTCCAGACGCATATTTTATGGGTACCCAACGTGTCTGTCGGGATTTTTCATCGTATCATGGATATGGATAATAACTAGCAGAGCGCATTCTGGTGTGGTTACTAGGCCTCATAAGACAGATCCTGGGGTCTTACCTTCATGTAGAGACACGCATTCAGACATTTTATTGCAGCGGACGTGATCCGAGAATTTTTTATATTTTATCGACTGCCTTGTTTGGCTGTTGGATTTGCTGAAGTTTCATCTTATTTGTTTTATTTTTGTTTCACACTCCCGATGTGAGTAGCCGTCTGAGGATACATTCGCGTAATTCTCATAGGTGTCATCTCCGTTGGAGGATTTTGTTTGTATTCTATCGAGTGCTCGGCCAGCACTCCCGATGGGAGTAGTCCCCGAGGCTACAGTCAAATATTTGTATTTGGGTGTAGGCTCAAAGCCTCTTCATCCGAGGAGGTACTCGACTCGGATCTTGTTTGTATTGGCATGAGTGTGCATTTTACAGGTTCCATCCATATTTTTTCATCGGGTGCGTGATCAGCGCCCCCGATGGGAGTAGCCCCCAAGACTATGTTCGAATTCTTGCGTTCAAGCATAGTCTCAAGTCTTTATCTGAGAAAAAATTCGATTCAGATCTTGAAGTTTGTTTTCTCGAATTCTTTTGTTGAAGGCATCTGAAGTTTTTGATTACTTTCCATGACATCATTGCTAACGATGACGGCGTGGCTTAGTCACATTCTAGTGCTCCTGATGGGATGTTTCAATGTTGATATAATATGAACCTTAATATATTTTGTCAATGGATATTATGGTTGCATCCTTTGTGACGCCTTTTCTTCAAATTGATGCCCATTGGTCTGGATCAGCTACGCAGGTCAAAGCGTATGAGGAGCCAAAGAATTTTAATTTTTTGTGCTAAGTAGCAAAGCCCCCGAGTGTGATTCATGAAAATAAATTGCTTCGACTGAGCCCCCGAGTACTGGGTGTGGCATAAAGTGAAGTAATTATATTGAGACTCCATTGATAGAACTTAGCTTTATTATTGTCGAGTACGAAGGTACATATTTTTGGCGTAATTGCCTAGTCGTTGGCCTTATTCCCTGGAGACGTAGTTTGTTCGGCTGAATAGCCTATCCATCGGTCTTATTATAAGTAAATTGCGGGAAATAAATGTTCTAGGCGTAGAAGCGTCACAGCTGCGCAACGTTCCATGGGTTGGAGTATTTGACTCCAGTCTTTTTTGTCTTGGAGGCGATATGCTCTGACAGGGATTACTTCTGTGATGATGTAGGGTCCTTTCCATGGTGACTCGAGTTTGTGATGACCATCTTGCTTGAGGCGAAGGACCAGGTCCCTCACATCGAAGGACCTAGACCGCAACCAATGGCTATGATAGTTCTACATGTTTTGCTGGTACGCGATTTCTCTTGCAAGGGTGATGTCTCGAGCTTCAGCGAGTGCATCAGTGTCATCTTTGTAACATCCCAATTTTAGCAACCCTGATTAGTTATCCAGAATGCAAAAATCAGGAGGAACAAAAACTTTTTCTTCTTAAGTGATGCAGTGTTTGCTTACTTGCTGGTTAGTGTTTATGCATCTAACTGTGTACTATATGATATACTCCTTACCTCACCCTCAGTTGGCAAAAGATATTTAACAAAATTGTCTTAGCTCATTTTACATATTCTAAAATGTTCTAGCGTTTCAAAAACCTGAGCCAAGATGCCCTACCACCCTAAAACATTTTAGTAGCTTCTATTGACAAAATTATGGAGATGTATAAGATATAGTCTCCTTATGTTTTCAAGACAGAACCTTCAAAATACTCATACCCCTAGGCTTTCCAAAACCTTTTATAAAACATTGAAATCTACTCTTGATATAAATACCAAGGGACTCTTATCTACTTCAAAACACAACCTTTTCAAAATACCCATCCTTATCTCAAGCTAAGCTTGAAGGTATCCATAGTAGTAGATGTGTTTTGCTTGTAAGATGAGTTACCTTGAACTGTAGTTGGATGATTTGCCTTGATCTTCTGTCTCACCTGTTTGCTTAGGAAGTAGTATGAGATACTCTAGGAGATCATAATCTATGAATTAACTAAGTTAAGAGATACCAAACCCTAAGCAAATTACCAAAGATTGATCTAACCTCTGGTCACTAAAGTGACTATCTAATCCCTTAACTAGATCACCTTTTGAATTTATTCATTCTAGAAGCTTCCAAGTCAATTAAGACAAACTCCAAGCATGGTTCCTTTCTACTCAATCTAAACTTCAATATCATACCCTTGATGATGGTTTGGAACCTTGCAACCAACCAAAAACATTAACTCTTGGGTTCTAGCCAAAAACCCTAAATTTGCCAAAAATGACCAAGTCTGGAAAACTATTATCAACATCACATCTTGGAGTCTCTCTCTTTCTCAACCCTTGTGCATTTTTGGAAATTCACTTGAACCTTCTTGTAAAACATCTTAAGGACTACCAAGGCCCACTCTTTCCCTTGGCTAGATCATCCTCCAACACACTTGTTCTTGATGGTTTTGCAGGCAATAAAATAATCTTTCCTGCAAATCTTATCAACTAGACTACTTTGGCAGAAGCTCACATCTCCATGCTATCTTATTTTGACCAACTATTGGCATGGTTTTACTCTAATCATGAATTTATATCCATCCCTACTTCACTTGTCTCAATTGGAGCTTTGTGTCTCCAAAATCCACATGGTTTTGAAGGCTACTTGATAATCTGCTATGGAACCCTTAATTTATTCAAAGTTTGGCATCAATCCTAGGAAAGATCAATCCTAATCCACCCCAACCTCATGTACCATGGTGACCTACCTAACTTGGTCTATCTATCCATATATCCCATGTCCCAAGAGGAGCTCTATAACACCCTCGAATCGGCCCTAAGCAGATTTTAGCGTTTCCCGCCAAACCCGCATAGAAACGATTCAACGATGCCCACCAGACACTTGTGTGCGTGTGGAAAACAAAGTAATACCATTATACAGTAGTTCAAGATGGAACCCACAGAACATATATATACAACAACGACTCAATGAGTCAATAATACAGATATACAGTACAAAGATCCAAATCATTTGGAAAACGATACAACATCCGAGTATGGATAAGATGCAAATGGGGCTAAGATCCCTGAAAAATAACCAATGGCGTGCATAACCCTGCCCAGGCCAAGCCAAAAGGGTAACCCGGCTAACGACATCGAACTTAAAACTGTTAAACAAAAGGGGTGCCGACAAAGTGCAAAGGAAAAAGGGAGCGATCAGTACTGAGACTAGTACACGGCGAGTCTAGAATTTGGCGGCTCTCGCCTACATAGGTATGGTGGACTGAAGCGGCAGCGCAACATGCACTATACAACCTATAGAGACTCGATGCAACTGTCGGCTATCAGAGAGGGATAAGAGAGACCTATTCTAGAACCAACCTGATATTAACACCAAACATACCCATCTTGGTATTCCCCTTCGAGACCAAACGAAGAAGTCATACCGAGGAAACTCACACAGTTGGCAATTTTATTCATTTCATTATAGTTGCATCACTTACTAGTTAGATATAGATAGCATGAGTCATCCTAATATCATAAGCAGTGGACAGTTTTAGTTAATCGTTCTATTGTAGTTGCAATAGTTACTAGTCAGATACAAATAGCATGAGACCTCCCAAATCCAGTAGTTGTTGGCACTTTTATGTACTCATTCCGTTGTAGTGAATTTGATTACTCGACATGTCAAAGTCAAATTTATAGCACTACTTTAGTTATAATTGTCTATGATCGAGATATTGTGCTCCAAGTCGTCCATAACAACGGACACGACTTTCAGAAAGACTTACCCTGCAGGGGGCACAAATAGCAACACACACACGATCAACCTTGGAAAAACCAAATGAAAACCCAACGAGGCATCACGACAAAGCATTCGCAAGATTCATAATTGATTTCAGGGAGCCACCCCGCTAAGCTACCCGCTACGAAGTTGGTCGGCTCCGCAAAAGACCGGGGGGTTTGTGAGAACGCCTGTAAACGACTGGCAACCCAAAAGTGTGACTGAGCTTGTCGATACCGCGAAATCGTGTCACGATCCTAAACAGTACAGGTGCTCCACGCCTAATCGTAAATAAAGCAGTAAAGCATGGCATAAGTACATGATAGTAATAAAGCCCCAAACTATTTTGTGGCCCCACGAAATTAATTATGAATCAAGGGGATTCATGGTTCCACATGCGAATAGTGTGATAGTCAAGAAACAGGTATCATGTACTCGGGGTCCTACGGGACACAAGTGAGCGTGGAAGAACCAAATAACAACTATTGCCCTCCGGTGCCTCTGCATTAGTTATATCTATTCTCAGCATTTTAATTATCAAGTTGTAATTGAAGTCATGATCATCTTCAACATTAAGCATGTGCCAACCTTCCAACAACGATGGAACGACAATGATGTGAAGCAGCACCTGAGAAAGCAACTACAACTCGCAAGACCGACTATCTATCAAACAACATGCAATAGGATGTGTCCAAGGCAATATAGAGGCTGCAAGGAATATAAATGGTGCACGGAAACTAAAGCATCGCAACACGGATAGCAATAGATCAACATGAGGAAGTAAAGACTATAAATGCAAAATAGATAGAAAGAGGGAGATTGCTCGCCTAAAAAACATTGCCGAAGGTACATTAGCCGAAGGACTTGTCAGTACTTGCATCAACTCATCGGCCTAATCCGTGAAGAAGCAAAGCACTAAAAAAACACCGGATACACTATTTAATACTATGTCAGAAGATCGGGCATGATGCATGCATGATACATGATATGGCAAAGATGCGATGCGACTAGGCAATATTAAGCGGAACCCGTGTCCCGATAGTTAATTAGATGGTTCATGTTGTTTAGGTACCCCGCAATTGAAAAGTTGTCTTAGCAAGAAAAAATATGTCATCGGTTCGCTACACAAATTTAAATGGAGACAATATAAGGCTAGATTTGCCTGTATATGCGTTTCATATTTAATTATGAGGTGAATCGACAAAGTACCACAAACAAATAAATATGTATGCGAGCATGAACAATTAATACGCAACAAGATAGATATCATATATTATATAAAACCCCAAATCTATTTCATGCCTGAGCACCGTCTTGTCTTAAGGGGTGCTCGCAAGCTGTGACGTCCGTTCCTGATCGGATGACTCCCGCACGTTGATTAACACCGATCGCTTCCGCCTCGAGCCAAAATTCCCCATTCCCCCTCCTCCTCCTCCTCTCGAAAATATCGCCCCACAACACGATTTCTCTTCACCGGCAGTTTGTGAGCGTGGAGGCGGCGAAGGGGCTGGTGGGGTTTCGATCTGGTGGCGTGGTGGTGGCGAATCTGCGCCGGGCTCCTACGGTGATGCGTTTTCAGCGGCAAATCAACGGCGCATCGACGGGGGGCATGGAGCTGGTAAATACCTCAGCCATAGTCTTTGTGCCTTCATCTGTGTCGAGTCAATAGTGGTGAGCTCAAGCATCTATTTCCCCATCGGATCCGTTGCAGGGAGTAGAAGATTTTGGTGCTGTTCTTGACTTCTTTGGTTATTTTTGTCTAGCCTATGTGTTCTCTCTGTGCTCCGTTCAAGATCGATAGACCTCACACAGAGAGCCCACGTGAACTTTTCCCCGCTGATTTCGCTGTTCCCTACTCGTACGTGGTTGATCTGGTTATAGAGCAATAGCTTAGTATTAGATGATGTAGGATAGTATCTCCCTGATCCTGTTGTATGTATTTTTTTAGGGTCTAGCATGTAGTTTTTGCACAGCTTCATGTATATTTCAGGGTCCAGCATGGGTTGTTTTGTATTCTGCTACATCTTTGTATTTTATTACATCTAAATACTATATTGTTACATCTACGTAATTGTGCTTCTCTTTATTTTGATAGATCTAAGTAGTATTTGTTATATCTAATAAGTAGTTGGACATCTCCAAATTTTGTTACATTTACGTACTCCCTCCGTCCAGAAATAACTAACTTGGGTTTTGTCTAGATTCAAATGTATCTAGACATATTTTAGTGTATAGATACATTCGAATTTAGACAAATTTAAGTCAGTTATTTCTGAACGGAGGGAGTATTTTTTTACATGGTATCAAGGATGTAAATTTTATTCAGCTAGCATCTAGTGTACTTATGGTTGTTACCTCCATGGTGCATTTGAGAAAAGCATAGGACGTAAAGTCTACCTTTTCTAGCATGCTCTGTACATACTGTTAGTTCTACCGTTAGTACACTTTTTGTTACATACATCTTGCTTTTCTGTAATAGCTTATGCTATAATTTTTCCCAGAGTATCATCTAATCTTTGGTTTTTATTGCTGAACATTTAGATGCATTTGTGTTATATCCAAATGCTAAATTTAGCTAGGTATGATGCATGTCAACTTATTGATGCAGCTTCGTTACATGCATCCATTTTTTATATGAATTTATTATATGTAACTTTAGGTATAGGGGACATAAGTTTTAATACACTGATAGGAGATGGATAGCCCCCCCACCCCCCCACCCCCACCCCCATCGAGAGGATCCTGAGGTCGGCAGAGGAGGAAACATAGGCGATGGTGGTGCGGATCGTACGGCCCCCATGCTTCCGACGTGAGGGCGGCGGCCATGGCATTGGAGAGGGAGGAATCAAACGGTGGCAGCCTTCCAGAGGCAAAAGCATTGGTGGTGGTGCGGTGTGAGGGCGACTCGCACGTCTCGTGCGCTCCCTTTGCGACGGGCGGCGACCATGGTGGTGGTGGTGGTATGGGTGGGGGCGGGAATCGCACGGCACCTGTGATGCCGAGGAAAAAGGCGATGGTCGTGGCGGTGGTGGGGTAGCGGATGCGGTGGAGGAAGATCTTGTGGTGGTGGTATGGGTGGGGGCGGGAATCGCACGACGCCGGTGATGTGGAGGAAAAAGGTGGTGGTCGTGGCAGTGGTGGGGTAGCGGATGTGGTGGAGGAAGATCTTGTGGTGGAGCGGCCAAGTCCTCCTGATCTGACATCAACGTCGATGAGAGGCACGCGCTGCGTCCGGGCAGGCAGGAGGGTGGTTTCTCGTGTTCCGATCCCATCTTGAAGGAGCTAGACGAGTGGGAGGACAGCCTGGAACATCTTCGTTGGGTGCTGGCGGCACATGGGGGAGTTGTTCTGCCACTGGCTTGTGTCGTTTCTCAGGTGCTCCTCCACTCCAACAACCTAGCGCTACAGGAAGGTGAGGTTTGGCTTCACTCTGGTTGCGTGGTTTTGCATGATGACCATTGAAGCTCGATTGCTGAGAGATGGTGAAACCATGCCCATTCTCTTATTCCTACATCCATAACTATGGAAGGCTATAACAAATAGTAACTTTACCCCAATTCTAGATGTAACGTTTGATATTACATGTATTTTCCATCTCTTTTTTTACATCTAGAATGATGGAAGAATCAAGGTGTATTTTCCCCCCGATTCTTTATGTTATTTATTCATTTGGATGTAATTTTTATCCTTTTTCTACATCCAGATTGTCAGAAAGATCAAAGGGTGTATAACACTAGTATGTTTGTCACTTTAATTCTGGGATGTAACTTTGGTGTTACTGAAGCTCTAACAATTTATCCCACCGCCGCCCTTTTTAGATCCTCAATTTGAATACCAAACTAGTTAAAGGATGTAGTTTATCAATTCTGGCATGTAGCTTACAGTTTTCCAACTGTATGTAAATTACATTGATAGCTGGTATTTTCTAGACTTCTTTTGTGTGATGTGGTATCTTAAATCTAGGATATAATTTTAGGATATAAATCTGCCTAAGTGACATACATTAGTAGTAGATGGAGTGAGCAAATTGGTGGTTCACAGGGCACATGGGACAAGCGGAGAAGCAATAAAAATGAGAGGAAGGAACTAGGCGTGTGCACTGTGCAAGAAACTAGCTAGAGGATCACGGGTGTCTGTTTTTGGAAAGGTGTCGCTTTCAGGTACCAGGACCAGTTACCTTTTTCGGGAAAAATCGCTTTCGTACAGGAGGGGCACTGCCTAAGACTATCCCGTGACCGCGCAACGTGTAGAATCGTCCTATATAAAAAATAGGGGTCTCGGAAGAAAGGGGTCACACATGGGTGTTCGGACCCGGGGTCTCAGGAGTCGACGAGATTGGTCTTCAGAATTGGGGTCTTCGGATCCACATCCATGAAGAAGACCTTGGTGTGCCATTAAAGAGAACTCGGGCTCTTGTCGGGGTTCTCGGCTTCGACTGTCATTGGCGGCGAACTTAGGATACACGCTGGAGGGATGTGGGTTTCATCTCTATCTTTAGTCGTGGCATCGATCGAACCTATCAGAGTGTGCCACGAAACCTTTATTCACTTGTTGTTCGGGAGGTAGCCGGTAGCGAGATAGAACAGGAACAATAGGGGTTCTCGAACACGGCCACGAGGTATCAACATAACGACAGCGGACCTCGAGTGTGCTCACCAGCAGGGAAACAGGTAGCAAGCAGGCCTCAAGCATGTGTTGTCGACGGGGACACACAAATTCGGTGATGAACTCTTGCTACTAGATAGAAACATATGGGTGCGGGGCGTCGGGGAGGTGGCCTTGGCGCATGCGAGAGCCGGTGGTGGTGTCGAGTGCAGTGAACAGAGCCAGATGCGATTGGGATCGAGCGCTAGGTCGAGGAGGGGCTTGCGGGGTCGGAGACGACAGCGGAGAAGTGAGGGGAGCTCGAGGCGGCGACGGCGCGCCTGTGCGGCGGCCGAATGGAGAGGCGGAGGACGGTCCGACGCGGAGGGAGGCCGACAAAGTAGGGCACCACGCAGAGGCTATGCCCTGCGGGCTCGGGGCGAAGCAGGGACTCGTGCGGGCAGCCAGGGGTGCTTGTGGGCAGTGGGAATGAGCAGGGCAGCGGCGGCTGGTCGATGGAGAGGTGCTAGCAGCGAGGAAGCAGGGCGCTATCGCGCGGGAGATGCTTGTTGGGCAATGAGGAGGCATGTGGCCGACATCGCTTGGCAGGGGTGGCAGGCGGTGCGGCAGCGGGTCCAGAGGACGGCCGGGCTCGAGGCGGTGGCCTAGCAGCAGCGGGCCGGGGAGAGAGGAAGGCGATGGTGGTTGGCAATGGGGATCTCGGGGAGGAAGGAGGAGGGCGGGGTTGGTGGCGATGTGGTCAATGACACGGGATAGGGATCGAGGGAAGCGGGGCTCCTCCTGTCCGTGCTGCTCACTGGGTAGGGCGAGTTTAATACAGTAACAGTCCTTGTACTTGTGCAGTTTAGTCGTCGTACTGTCAATTTGCAGAATTGTTGTCGAGTATTGTCAATTTGACACGATTTCTTCCTAAACCAGGATTGCTAACAAAATAGTGTTGACTGGGATGCCACGTTGACATGAATTTTGCACAGAGGCCCCTTGTGTGTGGCTTCATTAAGCAAACCCCCCTCCCGTTCTCTTCTCTAAATCCCTAGTTCATCTGTGAGTTCGTCCCCTGCTCCCCCATTCTCCTCCACCCCAGACTCCGCTGGATAGATGCTCCCCAATTCTCCTCCATCTTAGTCCCCTTCGGCGAGCTGCTCTGGTGGATCGGGCATGGCGACCGACTCCGGTGGTTCGAGCTCTAGTACGAGGAAGGATTACCGCGTGCCCACTAGAGATCTTCCCATTGTCAAGTGCGATAGATGCAAGTTCCGTTCCGTGAAGAAATGGACCACACAGACTGATATCCATGGGAATCTTAATAGGGATTTCTACAAGTGCCCGAATCACAATGTTAGTGGGAATGAAAAGCCTTGCATTTTCCCAACAATTTTCTTTCGGTTAAGATCTAATTTGAGTTGAATTTCTTTGTTGGGTGATGTAGTCTGGTGGTTGTGATTTCTGGAAGTGGTCTGATGTTTATGAAGATTTGTTTGGTGGCCATTGGGGTTTTGCCTCTGTTGAATGAAGATTTGAGCATGCACCAGCCCAATTTGAAGTTCCAAGAACAAAAAGAAATTGCAAGAAGTAGGGAAGAAGCAGATAAGATGTGTATGATGTTGATGGCGTTGTTTGATGTAGGAAAGGATATTTTAGGGATAATGAAGTTGATTTGTTCTCTTCTAAACCTTGCTGTTGTAATTCAGATCATCAGCCTAGTAAGGAAGTAGTGAGCAATGGCAGTAATGAGCAATCGAAGTAGTGAGAACTGTAACAATGTGTATATGTGGAAATGTATCCAACTGAATGGAATGATCTGAAATTGCAATGTATCCAACTGAATGGAATTATTTGAAATTTTTTATTCGTATTTTTTTGGCAATTCATTGGAAAAATTCTATGGAAATTCACATATGGAAGACACATTTACATGTTAGAGCAACATATAAAGTTTGGTTCAACATCATCAGTACTCAAACATCATCAATGTTCAAACATCTTTAACCAAAAGTACTCAAACATCATTAACCATATGACATCTTAAGTTGCATAGTTACCAAAAGGATAGGGAAGCACATATAAAGTTTGAACTAACTTTAACTAAACAAGGTTCACAGACCAAAAGACACATTCTTTAGCTAAACATGGACAGAGCATCACACAAAAAGTTTGATCTAATTATCTTGCAGGTCATGAGATTTTGGAGGATCTCTAAACTCATCAAACATGGAAACTTTCTTTCCAGGCCTTGTGGTACAATCAGCTGCTGGCCTTTTATTCTATTGTGATATTGCTTTCTTTTTAGCCTCATTTGCCTTAGTTGTTTTGTCAGCCAATACTTTCTTCCTAGCCTCCTCTGCTTGTGCTTTCTTCTCAATAGCAGCTAGCCTCTTCTGTTCTGCAGCAACCTTTCTTTGTTCATCAGCTAGTGCTCTTTTCTCTGCTAGTGCTATCTTCTTCACCTCTGCCTCTCAGGTTCTCTTCTCAGCTAGTGCTTTCTTCTTCACTTCTGCCTCTTGTGCTCTTTTCTCTGCAAGTGCATTTTTCTTAAGTTCTTCCACTTGAGCTCTCTCTTGAGCTACTTGTAGCTTCTTCATTTGCTCAACTCCTTTTCTGTTTGCAATAGCCTTTTGCTTTGCAAGTCTACTTGCTTCTGCAACTTGTGCTTAAGAAGGTGGCATTGGCCTCTGTGTGCTCAAATCCACTTGGCTTGCAATAAACTAACACTCTGGAAGAGGATCTTGAGATTCCACTGGTTGTGACTGCTGACTTGTGTTTTGACCATGTATTAGATTTGCAATAACACTGTCATTAGGCATTGTGGTAGGCTCAACTGTGTTTTGCTCCTCTATGATCACTGGATCATCTTCTATAGCAATGTGCACAGCCTGCTGAACACCAATTCTAGTGCCTTCCTTCAACTTTGGATCAATACCATTCTTATAGTAATAACATCCACCCCTATTATGATTGCTACCTCCATAGTGAGAGCAATGCATAATTCTGCCATGCCTGGACATATTTTTCTCACCATTTGGGCCTTCCATCTCCTCAGGTTGCTTTCTTCTATTTTTTGGTGGCCTACCAACCTTCTTTTCATACTTTGGTGGCAACACTGACCTTCCATTCACTTTTGGCCACTCACTTCTATCTCTGCAAGGATAAATAATATGGCTGTATGTTTCTCTGAATTTGGCAATTGAATAACAGGGGTGAACCATTTCTTCTGGTAGGATGTTGTCATGTCTAAGACATGCAATGGCATGACCACATGGGATTCCACTCATATCCTACCTTCTGCAAGCACAAGACTTTTTCTTCAAATCAACCATGTAGTGCTTTCCTCTGTATGACACATCAAAAATGCCTGTATCGGATGGAACAACCTCACAAATAGCAGAAAAATCAACATTCTTTGTCAGTTTCTTCATTATCTTAGGACATAGTCCAGTTTCCCATTTCAGTTCCTCTTGTCTCTTATTGTGTTTCCTGACAGTAATCTGTTGTTTAATCTTCTCAATCGTGCTAATAACAGGCAACTCCCTTGCCTCTAGGATGTATCTAAGAAATAGTAGTGCAATATTTAGAATATAAATAACAATATAACAGTGCAATACAGAAACAAGAATAATAAGAATATGTACTTATTGAAAACTTCACAATTATTATTGAGAAGTATATCACACTTAGGCAAATCTGACTGAAAAGCGCTAACCCAAGTTTTAGGGTCTAGCTCTTCTAACCATGCATGAGCATCACTATTCAGCACTCTCATCTCTTCCATTGCTTCCTGCCATTGAACAATTTGTGTGCTCCTAGCACATTCCACAGTTGTTGCTTCAAAATTTCTCCTTTGAACTTCTCTCTGAAGTTTTGATACATGTGCCTGACACAGAACCTATGTTCTGAGTCGGGAAACAAGAAATTGACAGCATTTATTAATCCTTAAAACAAAGATCAATAACAATATTGTCAGGAAAACACAATAAGAGATAGCAAATATTGTCCAAAATTTACTACAACAACTATGGAGATCAAGATGAACAGAGGAAGCACACTCACTTTTTTCTTATCAGACATTATTGTCCAAGATGATGTGTTCACAATGGAAAGATCTGATTTCAGAGTAGATAGGAACCATTTCCATGTGTTTGTGTCTTCCACTTCAACAACAGCAAAAGCCACTAGGAAAATGCTGTCATTTGGGTCCATACCTATAGCTATCAGTAGTATTCCACCAAATTTTGTTTTCAAATGAGCTCCATCTAGACAAATTATAGGTTTGCATCCAGCTAAGAATCCTCTTTTACATGCATCAAAAGAGAAAAAGCAACTGTTGAATCTTCCATTATCATCAACATTTAAGAAGAATGAACTTCCAGGGTTGGATCTTCTCAATTCTGATGCATAGTTCCATAGGAGATTGTACTGCTCTACCTCATCCCCATGTATCTTCTGCATGGCTGCTCTCTTAGCCCTGCTTAGCTGAGCTCTAGATGTGGTCATCAGCCACTCTTTTTGCACTATCCTAGCAAAGTTCTCCATAGTCATCTTGTCATCAACTCTAAAACTTTCAATATATTTTTCAGCAAGGAAAGTGGAAGTGAATGCTGGAACTTTCCACTTCCTAGAGCAAGTGTGCTCTAATGAGACATGTTTGACAAGCACGCACTTGGATCTGCAATCATATGAAGCCCTCACTGTCCAGGTACAGGGAGCTTTACTTTTGTCAGCAGCATTTCCAATACAGATAGCCACAATCCTTGTTTTATCATTTTTGGGCATTTTAATTTGGTATCTTTGCTTGCAGCTATACTCTTTTAAAGCTGTCCTGAGTATGGCAATCTTGGAAATGACTATCCAAGTTTGAATGTTGGGTTAAGCATGTCTTCTTCACCAAATGGATGAAAATTATAAGTCACAACCTCATCATCTGAATTTGGTTCTTGTAGCTGCATCTCTTCATCAGAATCTTCCTTCATTTGTTTCCCTTTCTCCTTCAAACCAATGTCCACTGATTTGCATTTCTTCTTGTCCTCTGCCATGAGCTGCTCCTCTAAGAGATCATCATAATCCCTAGATATGTCATTACCAATATCAACAATCTCTGGCACATAGTCCTCATCTTCAATATCTGACTCACCACCACTGCTGTCACCAACAACATCTATCAGAGCACTCCTTCTAGTTGATCTTCTCACTGGACCAGCATCTACATCAATTGGCACTGTGTCTCTGTAACTTCTCACTTCAGCTGCATCAAGGTCAATTGGAACATCATACACTTGACCACTTGACTCCTTGTGCTGCTGATGAACTTTGTGTGGACTCAGGATAACATTAGGGAGTTCTGTAGGTGGATATGCTGCTACATCATGCTCCCAGAGTCTCATCATGGTCAATGTAAATGACCACAAAATTATTTCCAGACTTCACACTGTCAACAATAGCTGCAATGTCATGTTCCTGCCAGATGCATCGAAGAGCTCCACTATCACCTAACATCTTACCAAGAAAACACCGGTATAACTTCACCCTGGCACCAGCTTCATAACCCAATTCTTCAATAATCTCGTTAACCGCATCTACTGACATCGAATCCATATCACAGTAGTCAAACTAAGCAGCTTTACCATCAATATATCCTTGATTCTAATAATCCCCAACAAAAAATCCCCCATGGAACAGCATAATAGTGAAAATATTGTTGTTTGCACCTAAATCAAACATTCAAAAGGCCTCGATTATCTAGTGTACAAAAACCCTAACTTTTTTGTCCATAAATCATGAACTGTACAAAAATTGCAAGCACACGTCGATTCTATTGTGAGGAAATCATCCTAAACTCGATTTCTTTGAAAATAAACGTCGGTGGGTGATATGATGTGTGGTCAGGCTTACCAAGACAAGGCGGAGGTTCCCCTTCATGGCGGAGGATGGGGGCCATCGCTGCCACAATCAACGAGACCGCCGGTGTCGCCTAGACGTCGTCTCCACTCCTCGAAACTTCGCTTGTCGTCCCCGTCCAGCGATCGCCGCCACCGTCACCTCCCCGACCCTCCCTATTTCCTTCCCTCGAACACAACGGAGTAGAGTGGCGTCGATGGTGGAACTGGAACGCTAGGGGCGCTCCTTAATGGAAAAGAGTGTGAGGGGCTGATTTGCAAATTTCTAGCCCTTCTGCTCTCCTTCCTGCGGGAGCCACGTCCACGTGTAGTCCACATCGGCAAAATTGGGCAAGCAATCATAATTTCGGAGTAAATCGAGTGAATTGACAGTACGAGGACTAAATCGATCCAACTGCACAAGTACAAGGACTGTTACTGTATTAAACTCGGGTAGGGCCCGGCGACAAGGGCGGCACTGCTACGCGTGCGTGTCACCGCAGCATGTTGAGTGGGACACAGGGGTGCGAGGCGACGCTATCGGGCTTAGCGTGTTGTGGTAGGTCCGGTCGGGTCGGGCATGTGTGTGGCGTGAGGTGATGTGTGAGTGTGTGATGCGGTGGCGGTTGCGACAGGGGGAGTAGGTGGTGTGCGGCTGGTGTGCGTCGCAACGTGACACGCCCCGCGTCATCATGCCACTCGCGCTGGCTCGCCCGGCCCACCAAATCGAGTCTGCTAACCCTGTGCATCTCTCCCCAACCACCCCATCTTCCTATCGATGCCACCCCGACCCTGCGATCCTCCCTATTACCTTCCTCGCTAACCTCCACCACCGCCCGCTAGTATCCCTCTGTGGCGCCACCGCTCCCAGCCTCTCGCCCTGGTCGTGCACCTTCCCAGCTGGACGAGCGCCTCCTCCGCCCGGCTCCTCCCGATTGGAGCCCCGCTGCCACACAAGGACACTTCCTCGAGTCACCATCACGCGCGCCATATCCTCCTCTCGAGCTCCGTTTCACCCTCGCCCTCTTCCGTCGGCCGCTGCCCAAGGATCGTTGGCTGCCGGTTGAGTTGTAAGAAGGTATGTTTAAGCTACGACGAGCACGACTTGTGCTGTTTTGGCCCTGATATGGCCTTCTGAATCTATGGACATGAATGACAGGTTCAGATCTCGGGTTATGTCGCGCCTGTCGGCTTTGGGTACATTGTCCAGCCGAGAACCGCCTCTTCCTGTATGTGATCGTCCTACAACGCTTCCAGAGTTGTGGGTGGAGCTGAGTTGCACTCATCGCATGCTTTATTCATCGGCTCTTCTAAGTCCCTTTGCATTTTGATCAATTGCCTCCTTTGCTTTTGAAGGAGACTGGTACGCCGTTAAGTCATCACTGGTGAAGTCTATCAGCATGTGTACTACACCCGAGATAGCGTTTCTTGCCTTCTCCTAGGAGGCTAGTGGTAGCCAAACAACTATGCGTTCACCATCATGTGGTTCACATCCTCCTTGGATGACGTAGTTTTCTGGTGGTGGTTCTTATCCGTTCATGCATGGAGTTGCCTCGGTTTTCTGAAAGAATATCGTTAGGTTGGATAATTGGGTTACTGTTTTTGTCCCGTGGTGTGGAGGTTCCTTCGTCTACTCCTGTTGCTCCTATGATTACACACACCTGGTGGCATCCCATGTATGATTTGCTGCTGCGATTGTCGGAGCTAGAGGAGACAATGTCCTGAGGACGAGTGAGATCCTATAGGTTTTTCTCTGGGTATGAATCTGCTTTTTTAATTCCAGACTATGCTTTTCTCTGATTTGCCGTTTGTCGGGTTCACCGTGACGGGTGATAGAGTTTCAGAGTCAGATCCTAAGGAGAGGCCTTCATAGAGATCTATCAAGTCCCCCAGATTTGCAACGTGGCTGCTGTTTTCTTTGATGCTTGTCGGATGCGAGGTGGTCCTTTCAGTGGAGCCGATAGAAGATGCTGGTGTTGCTTCGGGTGCTATGCTTGGAGCTGATGGACCCAAAAATATTGGATCCTAAAGACAAAGAACTTCTTCTATTTCGGTGCGAAAGTGGAGGTTTCTGATCATAAGATCTATTTCCTCATCGAAATTTTCTGGCAGAGGGGTAGGTGGGTGGGGATCGAGATCAATGGGATCGTGATGGATCTCGCCGACCTCAATTGTCGGGTTGCTTCTTGGTGAAGTTGAAGCCACTAAATTCATGACTCTAATGCTCAGAGTTCCCACAGACAGCGCCAACTGGCGAGGGGTAACCTCGACAATGTCCATAGTTATGGGGACTTGGGTTCCTGTCAGACAAACAAGGGAGTTGAATCATGTCTGAGCTTTATTGTGAACAGATGATTACAAAGTCGCTGATTCGCTAGATGTGATCTAACTCACGGCGGGTTGTGTCTACTCCAAGCTATGGTGGTTTTTTTGTTGGCTCCTCCCAGCCCTTATATGAGAGGTTGGGTCTCATCATCCAATACAGATCAGTTACAAGTTCGATTACATCTACCCGACTATGTCGGTTTGTATCTCTATCTTGATTAACACATCTAGTTCCTAGGATTCATATGCTTTCCAAGACTCTTTATTTCTCTGTGGGCCTTGGGTCGTATCTTTAATATATACCAGGCACTACTAGGGAAAACCCTACCCGAGGCGCACCACAAACACTATCCGAGGCGCATATGGTATGCTCCTATGCGCCTCCTATACTTCTTCATATACATGAGGCGCTTATATATGTGCCTCGCGTATATGATGAAGTATAGGAGGCGCTATGCGCCTCACATATGTTGTACAATGTGCCTCGTATAGTACCCTATATGCGCCTCCTATACTTCACATATGCGCCTCGGATATATTTTCAAAATTCAACGTTTACAGCAATTTTCAAATAATAGTTTATAGGTACTCAAATATACAATACAGTCCAGAATATAGTATAAACAACACAGAATTTTCCAGAAACTTGCAATTGGCCAAAGCATAATAAAACCAGCATGAATACAAGTACATTACACATCAATCGTGACATACGAGTTCATACATCAACTAGCAACAAGTGGCAAGTTTTCACACAACACCAAGTGTTTGTGCCACAAGTTCACACCTCCGAGTACAAGTTCACAATCACATTACAACTCCGACGATAGAGCTCTATCTAGATGAAGTAGAGCACATAACCTACCATGAAGAGCAACAAGGTGGTGATCACGAGGAAGTTCCTCGACTTCTTCCTCACGTGCCTCCTCCACTTCTCTTTCGCCACCTCTCTAGTCTTGTAGCCTTTGTAGTTGTTGCCCGAGAATTCGTTCACTTGCTTCTGGCAGTCTTCCCACTCCTCGTACACACTTGGAACCTTACCGACGTACACGAGCCATCTCCTGTACACAAGATAGATGATATTATCTATGTCAGTGGAAAGTAATAGCAGTTCACAAGATAAGATCATGCATATATATATGGGTGCAACAAGATGTAAGAAATCACGTTCTAATCATCGGCATTTCAAAGAAAGACAAAAAAAGCAAACCAAGAATGACTTGCATTAGTGCCTCATACTTAGGTTGGGCATGGAAATAAAAATGCTCGCTGTTTGATCTTGTGCGACAATTAGAGTATATGCCCAAATTACTAGTCTACTTGGCACACCAGATCAAACAACGGCATAGTCATACACATGACGCCAAAACACATTCTAATCATTTGCATTTTGAAGAAAGACCAAAAAACCAAGAATGACTTGGATTCGTGCCTCATACTATTCGTATCGCCAAAGACAAAAGAAGAGAAATACTTCCACGATTCATATAGCATGGACATGATATGTCTAGTGGTAAAGCAAGGAAAGGATTTGGTCTCCATGGCAACGACTCATTTCAAGTTTGGTGTGTCTAAAGAAGTCATTGCCGTGGACCCGGAACCCTTTCCTTGGCTTGCCACTGAACATATTATGTGTTATGTATATGAATCTCGAAAATATTTGTCCTCTTTCGACTTTGGGGCTACGAGATGAAATAGTTTATCATTTCATTGTATCGCCAAAGACGAAAGGAAAGAAATCATTCCACAATTCATATAACAATGTCGCCAATGCTATACGAATAGTGAATTAATGTCTTTCCTTTCGACTTTGAGGCTACAATGAGATATTTGAAACTAGATACTTCACCATTTCATTTAATTCACGCTATCTAATCTATTCGTATCACCAAAGACAAAGGAAGAGAAATACTTCCATGATTCATATAGCATGGGCATGATATGTCTAGTGGTAAACCAAAGAAAGGAATCAGTCTCCATGGCAACGACTCATTTCGAGCTTGGTGTGTCGAAAGGAGTCGTTTCCATGGACCCAGAATCCTTTCCTTGGCTTGCCACTAAACATATTATGTCTTATGTATATGAATGTCAAAAATATTTGTCATCTTTCGACTTTGGGGCTACGAGATGAAATAGTTTATCATTTCATTGTATCGCCAAAGATGAAAGGAAAGAAATCATTCCACGATTCATATAACAATGTTGCTAATGCTATATGAATAGTGAAGTAATGTCTTTCCTTTCGACTTTGGGGCTACAATGAGATATTTGAAACTAAATACTTCACCATTTAATTTAATTCACACTATCTAATCTATTCATATTGCCAAAGACAAAAGAAGAGAAATACTTCCACGATTCATATAATGGGCATGTTATGTCCAATGGTAAAGCAAGGAAAGGATTCGGTCTCCACGGCAACAACTCATTTCGAGTTTGGTGTGTCGAAAGGAGTCGTTTCTGTGGATGCATAATCCTTTCCTTGGCTTACCATTGAACATATTATGTCTTATGTATATGAATATCGAAAATATTTTTCCTCTTTCGACTTTGGGGCTACGAGATGAAATAGTTTATCATTTCATTATATTGCCAAAGACGAAAGGAAAGAAATCATTCCATGATTCATATAACAATGTCGCTAGTGCTATACGAATAGTGAAGTAATGTCTTTCTTCCTTTTGACTTTGGGGCTACAATGAGATAGTTGAAACTACATAATTCACCATTTCATTTAATTCAGCAATCTAATCTATCCATATCGCCAAAGACAAAAGAAGAGAAATACTTCCACGATTCATATAGCATTGGCATGATATCTCCAGAGGTAAAGCAAGGAAAGGATTCGGTCTTCCATGACAACGACTCATTTCGAGTTTGGTGTGTCAAAAGGAGTTATTGTCGTGGACCCAGAATCCTTTCCTTGGCTTACCTCTGAACATATTTTGTCTTATGTATATGAATCTCAAAAATATTTGTCCTCTTTCGACTTTGGGGCTACGAGATGAAATAGTATTAACTTGGGCGACATTGTTACAAGTCTACTTGCCTCATACTTAGGTTGGGCACGGAAAATCACAATGCCACTGATGGATCTAGTGCGGCAAGTAGAGTATACGCACAAACCTCTAGTCTACTTGGCACACCAGATCCAGCAACGGCATGGTCACACACATGACGCCACAACACGTTTTAATCATCGGCATTTCGAAGAAAGACAAAGAAAGCAAACCACAAGAAGTAGGGTGGAAATAACGAATGAAAAGCAACAAGCACTTAAAATAGTTCATAACACAAATAACTAGCTAGTGTCGCTCACAATCAAGTTCAATAGTTGATGAAACATACTCTAGAGGTTTTGCTAGGCAAGTTTAACATAGTGATAAGAGGTTACAACACGAGTTTGGAACTAACAGCTAGCTACCGAGGCAATGCAATCATCAAGACTTCTTTGGCTGTGGAGTCGGCTTTGGGGGGTCATTGATGAAGCCCGGCTGAGTTTTCGCCATCTGCATGTACGTCCTGCGGTCACCCTGCTTTGCTAAGAATTCGTCTATCTCCCTGTTGGGCGGTGTATAGCCACTTTAGAAGGTGCACCGGATTTCATGACTCCCTGGTGCATGATTGTCGCGATCTCCTCCTGGATGTCGAACAAGTGCTGCCTAAGGTTGCGATCATGTATTATTGCAAGCCTTTCAGCCCACTTCACGAGGTCAGATGGCAGCGTTTTGCTCTCCATGTCATTGAAGAACGCCTTCATGTGGTAAATGACGTAGAAGGCATCCTTCCCACTACCAGACGGCTGCTTGATGTAGGTGAACTTGGTGTTGTGGTGGAACACGTGCGCGCCGAACTTCACATTTGGCGTTACCGGTTTGATGCCTCCCGCTGCGACTAGCCGGTGAGAGCACCATCCAGAATTTTCTTGATATTGGTGTAGTTTTTCGGGATCGCACTGTTTGAGTCGAGGTACACGGTTGTTGAGTGTATAAAATTCAAGCATATGAGAACACAGCCTGTCCGATCATCCTCCGTGATGGGATGGTAGGGAAGGAGAATCACATCCTTGTCCGAGTATATTTGCAGGAAGGTTGAGAGGTAGTCGGTCGCCAACGCTATGTTCTCAGCATCTTTTAGAACAATGTCATGCATGAAGTAGGGATCCACTATCTGGATGCCCATGATCTTGTCTCTGGTGATCTGCATGGCCATATTGAGGGAGAATAGCCGGACCAGGGTATTGTGCAGCCGGAACCCGTTCAACATGTCGAAGATGTCGGTATGCCGCACGTAGAAGATATCCCTGGGGGGTACACTGACGAAGCATAGCACATGAGAAGGCACCTTAGCCTTGAAAACAAGGTACGACTGATCGTTCTCGCGAATGCGGCGCTCCTCAATTGTGAGATAGCTATAATGAAGATTGTGCAGTTGAGAGCATGCGACCTCGAGCAACAAGTTACACATCATCGGTGCACTTGCCACGTGCTGCTGATTCCTGGCTTGCCCCGCAGGGCCGTCCTTAGCCCGGAGAACAAGATTTGGATCCTTGCCCCGATCACCCTTAGGATTCCTTTTGCGACCCTGCTTCCTGCCCTTTGCAGCGTCGGCCACCATGTTCACCTCACTGATTGCCTTATGGAGGGAGCTAGGGTTGATCAAAGGAACTACTGGCCTCGGAGGCTCGGTGAAGGGGGCGGGTGGCGGCGTCTCCTGACTAGTTGGGAAGATACGCACCTGGCAAGGGGGTTTCGCCGGTGCTGGTTGGGTATCAGCAACTTGATGTGTGCCTGATGGTGCCGACTCATACTAATCAGAAAACCTTGTGTTAACGAACTAGTCGCCGAAGTTCAGGTCAATTTCTCTATCATCATCATAGGGATTCTTGCCATGTTGTCCAAGTCTGCCATCTTGAAGTATTCATCACGTGCTGGCTGTGCTGGCTGTGCTGCCTCTAGGGTGATGTTGAGCTAGTCCTCCGTCCCCAAACGGATCTAGCTCTTCAGCCATAGGTACAAGTAGCCGAAGCCGGTATTGAGGACCGCTGTCGTCTCCTCATCATCCCATCCTTAAGGTTGAGAGGGAGGTTCCACTTGCTCATAGCCCGGAAGCACCATACTGTATCTGACCCTCATCATGTCGGGTGGCATTGTGATATTGTGCATTTTGCGGTTCTCCGGTTGAACGATAGTACCCTTGGCAACATTCTTCAACTGGCCGCCCACCCAGTGCATTAGAGTGAAAGGTGTTGGGTCTATAGCATAGAAAACAAAAAATTTCCTACGATGAGAACTATACGCCAAGATCTATCTACTAGATACAGAGCAACAGGTGGAAATACATCCATGGAGAACTTACCCTTGAAGACAACGAGCTTTGTTAACGAGTAGGAACTCGTGGTTGATGTAGTCGTACACTTGCCGATCTCAAGATCGTGAGGAAGTCCGAGCGCCGCAACTCAGCAGCGCATCCGTACTCGCACACACGTTCAAGTCACCGGACAACCTCCACCTCCTCGCTCCAGCGATCCAGCAGCAACTCCTTCCAGACGAAATGCCACCGGGAACATGTATCTCGCTAATCCGAGACCATGGGGGAATAATTCTAGAGGGGGGGAGAGATCCTTCACAAGGAGGTGTAAGGATGAAGGAGGGAATGGGTGGCCTTTTATAGGAGGAGGGGGAGTGCCCCCTCTCTCCATGGCCGGCGCATGGGGGGGTGACCCCTCACCTCCCCCATTCATGTGGTGGTAACTCCTCCACATTAAAATGCCTTTTCACATTCCCTTTTAAAGTCTCCACTTTAAATGCATTAAGTTTCTCCAAATTTAATGCTCTCTCACTTAATAAAACTCTTTTATTAAATTTATTCAGAATTTTGTTAATTACTTTAATTAACAAACATTCACATATAGCCCCTTGCAATATTTCAATATCACATGCAGAACCACTTTCTGCAATTTCACCCGAAACAATTTCCGGTTTCTATTGAAACAATTCCTGCACTTTGCAATTCTTTCGTCTGAAACATATGTGCTCCAAAATGGTGTCCGGTAACTCTTAAGTGTGCCACCCTACGGTTCGCGAATAATGCAAACATGATCGAGACCCTTCTCCGATCAATAATCAGCAGCGGGACCTGGAGATCCGTACTGACTCCTACACATTCAACGATGACTCCTGTGATCGTGAGAACCTTTAATGCTTGTAACTAAATCCCTTTGTCTCTCGATATATTACATGTCCGAGATTCGATCATCGGTATCTCCATACCTAGTTTGATCTCGTTACCGACATGCACTCTTTTCTCGTTCCCGTGATATAACATTCCAGTGATCACATCACTTGCTTGCAAGCTATCCTAATGTGATATCACCGAGAGGGCCTAGAGTATATCTATCCGTCATCTGGATTGACAAATTCCACTCTTGATCCATGAGCCTCAACATAACACCTTCGTAGCACTGAACCCATCTTTATAGTCACCCTGTTACGGTGTGACGTTTGATGTTATCAAGATACTCTTCCGGTGTTAGCAATTATCATGATCTCATGGTCTAAGGATAAAGATTACTTCGTATGATGTTATAGCAATATAAACACAATGACTTGATCGTAATGCTATTCTTTGGATGAATGTTCATCACATCATTCCACCAATGGTGTGACCTTGTTATTAACAACATCCAATGTCCATGATCAGGAAACCTTGATCATCTTGTTAATCAACAAGCTAGTCTATAAGAGAGGCATGACTAGGAACCCCTTTTGTTTATTAAACACACATGAATTGATGTTTCCTATCAATACAATTATAGCATGTAAAATAAACATCTATCATATACAAGGAATACATAATAACAACTTTATTATTGCCTCTCAGGGCATATTTCCTTCACAAGGAGTGTCTCCCTGCGAAAGACATGTAGGCCGAGCGTCAGTAAAACGGAGATCAAGTCATCGGTGTGGTTAAGCCTCCCAACTCTCGCTTTAATTAGTAAGTTTCCTTGGGGACGTCAAACTCGGCCAATGTCGAGGCACCGCCACCGGCAGGCTTGAGCCCGCAAGTGGCGGAGTGGCTGCCTGATGGCACGGTGGTGCGGGCCGGTGCCTTTGCCATAGTGGGCAAGTTAAGCTCTAGAGCTGGAGGAGTCTCCACCACCACCGGCCCTGCTAGAGGAGTCACCAGCGCCTCCGGCCGCGCCACGTTGTCCGATTGGGCGCTGTCGAGGTTGGGAACCGATAGCGGCCCTCGTTTACCACCCTTCTGCCACTTGTTGTACTTTTCCATGTAGGCGGGAAGGATGGTGTTGAGCTTATCGTTCACTTATGACTGGCCTTTTCCTGGACTTGTGTATGAACTCGTTCTTGGAACTTTTTCTCGGCAGCCGACATAGCCTGGTTCACGGCATCTTGGACTATATTGGAAAAGGCTTCCACTTGTTTCCTTAGGTGTCTTACCTCAGCGCTTTCGGCCTTCTTGCCCTTCCTCTTCAGGGTGCCATAGTACTCGGACCATGTTATGCCGCCAAAGCCGACCACACGACCAGCCGACGATAGGGCCTCCAGGGGCTCGACATTCTTGGTCCGGTTCAGCGCCCTGTTAAAAGTGGTGTCCCACTTGGCGACAGGTGCCGAACCCTGGGATGAGGAGCTCCTACACTCCTCGTCCTGCGCACAAGGAACGGGAATCATTTGATTAGAAAACTGGACTTCATTGATTAATTGTGAACACAATTAATAGACTTGCATGCAAATTACTTACATATTTTCTCATGAAGTCCGTCACCTTCGAAGCGAAGGGGGCGGCGGGCTCCGAGGAATAATGAGAACTCCCTTTTGGCTTGGCAAACTGAGCCCTGACAAAGTTCTTTGCCTACTTCTCCTTTATGTCGTCAAAGGGAGGTGTCAACCCCTTTGCACGAGCGTCGAAGTCCTCCTTCTCCCATTTGGGAATCACAGCTCTATAACCGCCGGAGCCGAGATGGTGGGTACCAATGTTCATCTCGTACAACTCCTTGAAGTACAGACTCTTGGCCTTGCCCACGGCGGATTCACATCTGGCCTTGAAAACCTTGAAGTCTTCTTCCTTGACCAAAGGCTCCTTCTTGACGACCTCCGAATAACTTAGCTTGTCCTCGAAAATTAGCTTCTTCACCCGGACCTTCCAATTCGACAAGGCCTTGGTCATCTTCCTGAGGGCGTACTTGTTCACTGGATTCCCGTTGAGATTGTCATTATTGTACTTGTGTTCCTCATCACCCGAGAACGCGTATCTTGCGTGAAGCTTCCGGAAGAGCTGGATGAGGAAACCCTTGTTCTCTTCGGCCTTCAGGTTCTCTGTGTTGATCGTGACGGTGTTCCCGAGAGATTGCCACGAGCTGGTTTGAGTAACCCACGACAAACTCTTCCGGCTCTAAAGGCGCACCTTTAGCGCTCACGCTTGTGATGTTGGACCTTTTGATGTCGACCATGATCGGGGTCCGGTCCTTCCGGGCCTTCTTCGATGTGCTACCACCGTCCGCAGTAGCTTCACCGCCGCCATCAGTGGTAGTGGCATCGCCATCGGCGTCCCCCATCTCCTCATCGCCCGACGAGGTATCCTCGTCCGCCTCCATCTCGTTGTCCTGCGGAACGAATTCCGGGTCCACTTGGGATTCCATCTCTGCCTACTGCTCCCAAAAGGGCTTCTTGCTAGACGGACCTGGCTCCGCCGACATTTCTAAACACACAAATAAATGGAACAAATAAGCACAAAAATTCATAGAAAATTTCGGCATAACCTTTGCTAATTTTCTATCTCTAGGAGTGCCAGAAATTTGCCAGAACGGAAATAAATCAACATTCCAGCGAAACATTGGCAACTCAAAAATAAAAAACTGCACAAAAAAGCCTAAATAGGCACAAACACAGCCATTTTGCTGCCAGCATACACAAGCATAGCCATACAAGACTTGCTATAGAAAAACCACGTGTGATTGTGACTTTGGCTAATTCATTTTCAAACACAATAGATTGTAAACCAGTGTGCAAACTCTAAAGAATTGGAGGCACCACCATAACTATGCTTAGATTAACAAAATCCACTAGATCAAGGGATACCAAACTTTAACCATAGTTCAGTCATAAAGAATAAGCCACTAGAATCACAACAACTAACAAGAAATCATTTTCCTAGCAATTATTATCGAAGAATCATATTCATAACAAATTCTGTCAGTATGACAGATTCATAGAGATAAAAGCATGTCTCTGAATTTATAAATAGAACTAGGAGAAAGGACTTAGAATAACATGTTACCAACACTGGATGCAAAATAATGCCACCATGCACATTTCAGATCATAGTTATGTAAACAGAGGACACGATATATTGTACTAGATCTACATTTTAAGAAAGAAGATTAGATTAATCGCATTCTACACATACTATGGCTTGAAGAAGAATTTTCATCCACATGTAAGATTTTACAGTGACAGCTTACATGCAGCACAAGGTCCACACATAGTGTTCAGTTAAGTACTGTACTGGCCTATGACGAAACAGTGAGTCAGTACTCACTATATAGTTTAGGCCAGCTACTGCAGTGATCTAAATTGAAGGTTCTGCAACTACCACGAGTATCCAAGAGGACTGAAAGTTGAAAGTATGAATTTTAAACCAAGTGGGAACCATGATGACTAAAATCCTTATTCATGATGCCTACATGGGTTGAACTAGATCTGATCTCCCAAGAATCGAGACAAGAACTTGATTCTCTAACTGTTGGAACTAGCAGTCCATCAAATCAATAGACAAATAAAGAATTGGCAGGACTCCGAAGAGAGCAGAATGTGAGATATGGAAGGCCACAGTCTAAAACACCCAAGATAGGCCTTAGAAGTAATTTAATGTCTTGAAATCCTTATTCATGACGTCTACATGAGTTGAACTAGATCTGATCTCTCAAGAATCAAGACAAGAACTTGATTCTCTAACTATTGGAACAGTTTACCCCACAAGAACCAGTGACACTCCATAAAATCGATAGAGAAATAAAGAATTGGCATGGGCTGGGGGCAGTATCTAGGGGCTGGCTGGCTGAGTGAGGCGGGGCGGGCGGTAGCGATAGACAACTCCTCCTCCTCCATGGACAGCTCCTCCTCCACGGGGCAGCGCGGCGGCAGGCTCCTTCCCTATGGCTAGTTGCCGAGAGTCAGGGAGAGGAAAGAGGGGTAGGGGAAGGGGGTCACCTCGACGACGGTGGACGGTGGGCGCGGACGGCGGCAGGAAGGGGCGACAACGGCAGAGGAAGGGGCGATGTCAACGATAGAGAGGCAGAGGAAGGGGCTAGCTAGGTTGTAGTTCGTCGAGAGAAAAGGGGAAAGAGAAAAAGGCCCGCACAATCATTTTACCAGCTTATACGAGGCGCATATTGCAAAGTGCGCCTTGTATAAGATTAGGCGAGGCGCATCTGGCTAGAATGCACCTCGGCTATTCTTCAATACTAGTCAAATAGCACAGTGCGCTAGTAGCTATCAACAAACAGATACTAGCCCACTGGTTACATCCCTTGTCCTATTCTAAACCCTAGCCACCTAGGTTCGAATCCTGGTGGCAACATATTTTTGGAAACTTTTTTAAAGGCTATTTTTCATGTAAAAACATTGTCCAAACACAATATGAACTATAAAATATATTGTAAATATTTTAAAAATTCAAATATTACCAAAACAATAAGGTGAGGTTGCAGCCATTTTAGGTACCAGCTTATGCGAGGTGCATATTGCAAAGTGCGCCTCGTATAAGATTAGGCGAGGAACATCTGACGAGAATGCGCCTCGGCTATTCTTCAATACTAGTCAAATAGCGCAGTGCGCTTGTATTTGTCAACAAACAGACACTAGCCAACTAGTTACGTCCCTTGTCCTATTCTAAACCCTAGCCACCCAGGTTCGAATCCTGGTGGCAACATATTTTTGGAAACTTTTTAAAGGCCATTTTTCATGTAAAAACATTGTCCAAACACAATATGAACTTTAAAATATATTGAAAATATTTTAAATATTCAAATATTGCCAAAACAACAAAAGTGAGTATTATGAATGTGTCTCATCGATACATAATATTCTCAATGCAATATTATAACATACAAAAAATGATAATTATGAATGTTTCGATACATAATAGTTGGAGCGCGCTAGCGTTTCTTGACAATGGTCGTCTTCTTGCCCTTCTTTGTCGCGGTTGCATAGGTTAGGTCCGGGACGTCTTCACTACTTCTCTTGAACATGAGTCCTTTCTTAGGTAGGGTTGTGGTGTATGGTGCTTGGTTACCGTATCCGTCTTCCATCTTCGGGTCGCCGTTCTGGTCATAATCTTGCTCGTTGGTGACTTCGTCCATTCCGATGATGTTCCTTTTGCCTCTCCTGACGACAACCTGGCTAGGCTTTGACGGGTCTATGATGTACTAGTGATGGCTCAATGTTGATGTAGAGCTTGTTGGGAACCCCAAGAGGAAGGTATGATGAGCACAACAACAAGTTTCCCTCAGTTATTAAACCAAGGTTTAATCGTAGGAGCAAGGAAACACCCCAAAGGTGTTGCTAGCTGAGCCTTGGCAGGGTGCACTACCTGTGCTAGTAGCAACGTGGATACCTGCACAACACAACCACAAAACTTTGTCCCCAACTTGCGATGAGGTTGTCAATCTCACCGTGTTTTGCTAAAAATAAAGGATTAATCGTATCGAATGGAAGAACGTAATAGTTTGCAGAAAGTAAACACAAAGCAGTAAACAGTTTATAGATTGTAGGTAAAAGTAAAGGACCGGGATCCATAGTTCACTAGAGGTGGCTCTCCTTAAGATAAATAACATGCTAGGTGAACAAATTACAGCGGGGCAATTGACAAACATCGAGAAAGCAATACATGCATATACTAATCATCTTGACTCCTTTGAGACTTGATTGGGCATTACAACATTATACATAGACCGCCATCCAACTGCATCTATGACTAATAATCCACCTTCAGGTTATCATCCGAACCCCCTCTAGTATTAAGTTGCAAGCAACAGATTATTTCTTTACGAATTGCATGTAATGTAAACAATACGATTATTCTATGAACAAAGGAATGTTGTTTTCTCCCTAGTAGCAACAACACATCTAGTACCTTAGAGATTTCATCACTTCCCAGTTACGAGGCATGAACCCACTATCGAGCATAAATACTAAATCTTGGAGTTGCTAGCATCTACTTGGCCAAGATAGCTACTAACAACGAAAAGCATGCAAGATCACAAATAACAAAGACATGATAGAATCAATAATCAATCTGAAATAGCATCTCAATATCCATCGGATCCCCGCAAACACAACATGTAGAATTACAAATAGATGATCTTGATCATGAACGAAGCTCACAAGATCTAGACATGAAAGCACAAAGGAGGAGAACCAGCCATCTAGCTACTACATGGATCCATAGTCCAAGGATGAACTACTCACGCATCACACCGGAGGCTTGCATGATGATGAAGAAGGCCTTCAGGGTGAATTCCCCTCTCCGGCAGGGTGCCGAGAAGAGCTTCAGATCCCTCCCTATCTAGGGATGGAGATGACAGCGGCTACAGACTCTTTCATGGATTTTTGATCGGGTACTTAGGGTTTTCGTCCCGAGGGAATCTTATAGGCGGAAGGAGAGGCCGAGGGGGTGCTGGGGTCCGCCAGACCACCCCCTGGCGCAGGCCAGGCCTGGCCACGCGGCCAGGTGGTGTGGCCGCCCCCCAGCCCTTCTCCGTCTCGTATTCTGGCATCTAATTACTTCCGGAAAAATAGGCAGTTTGGCTTTTTTCCCGTCCAATTCCTAGAATATTCATTTTCTGAATTTCCTAGAACCAAAAAGACCAGAAAACAGGCTGCTGGCACTGTGGCTCTTGTTAATAGGTTAGTCCAAGAAATCATATGAAAAGTACTCCAAAGTGTGGGCAAAACATAAGAAAGTGGATAAAACCAAGCATGGAACATCAAAAATTATAGATACATTTGCAATGTATCAACATCACCAAGCTTAACTCCTGCTCGTCCTCGAGTAGGTAAGTGATAAAAAGAAAGAATAATTTTTGAGGTGACATGCACCATCAAAGACTTGATCAAAGTATTTGTAAAACATTCAAAGCTGGGATCATAGTACTTCAATCATAACATGAAAGACAAAGTTCTAGCAATAAGACAAACAAACTATGATGCAACATGAAAAGGCACAAACAAAAGGTTCATGAATAACAATGCTTTGCAAGACGTTTGTTTGTTTCACATAAAGAAAACATAGCATAATAGTATTCAGCTTGTCCCTCATAGAGTAGCAAATATAAATGCATAGTACAGCTTGAAAGTTCATAAGAGTGACTAGATACAAATAGTTTAAAACAAGCAATATCAAGTTATGCATCAATTAAATATTCTTGGGATAATGCACATAGAACTAAGAATGGCCACTATGCTCTTAAAATGGTGCATAAAGGTAGAAGGTGGAGACTCAATATAATGGTGGAAGAAAGGCCTTTATAAAAGGAAGTAGGGATTCAAGTCTCATAAAGAGCTTCCAAAAATTATGGTACTTATAGCTTTCATCTCTCATTTCCCCTATCATAAGAATCTTGAAGGTGATTAAGGTTAAAGTGACACAACTAAGAGGATATGCTTGACAAGTTATAAACCGAAATCTCATGCCCCTTACTTACGAAGACCGAACCTCATGCTACTCAACTTTAGTCACAAGTAAGCTCTTGTCATTGTAAGTACATGTGTATCATAAAGAACTGCCAACGGGGTACCCCTTGCACATGATACAGGAGCTATCCCATAATCAAAATGACAAGGCAAGCAGACAATGAGCATCTCAGCGATCTTTTTATTTGCTATTTGCATAGGTTTTTATTGAGGATGCTTCATAGAGTGCTCATTATGGTGATGCTGCAAGTTTCCACCATGATTATGCATGGCTTAGGCTAGCGGCCCAGGCGTTTCTCTAACACACATACAAACTCCATGATCTTACAAGTTCACTTTTATTTCACACCGCCGGGATCCATAAGCAAAAGAACATGATATCAACGGGGTACATAGTACAAGTGCAATGTTGAAAGTGTTACCCATGATACATGGTTCTGCTAATTTCAACTTATAAATCGCAAGCATATACGCAACAAAGAAGGACCCAATGGTTCAAGTTTATTAGATGCAAAAAAGTAAAGTGTGCCATCAAGTTCGTGAGAGCTTTAATCACTAGTTTTCTCATAACAAGTTTAATTTGGAAGGTAAACAAAAGCATGAATATACTTGGAATAGCATAAGCTAGTAGGTAGGTATGGTGGTCTCTTTGTAACAACTTGGTTTAGGGAGTTGGATGCATGAGTGGAACTCATACTTGGTTGTGGAGGCTAGCAAAAGACTAGGAGCGACAAACTAAGAGAGCAATAATGGCCATAATCATGCAGAGCGACAAAACATCATTGATCAAAGCATAAAGTGATACTACAAGTTGAAAACTAAAGGACCATAAAGGCTATGGTGACTTGAGATAGTCATAACATGGTGTGAGCATGTGCCAAGTCAACCCATATAAAGCATCAAAGGAGAATACCACTATACTATGCTTTAATATGCTAAAACAACGCATGATTCATCCAAGGCACATTAAGCAATCTCAATTGTTTATGATAAGTCATGCTACAGCAAAGAATACTAAGCATAAATCCAAAACAATATCAAGCATGGCATGACAAAGAATTGGCCACAGTCAAAAACAAGCTCTTTTTACCACATAAGTATGAACTTTCCTACTTGTTTCCAAACCAAACCAAACTATTTGCAAACCAATGTATGAAAGAGGGGGTCCAACCAATTTATTCAGAAAACTAAGAAAACCAAGCAAATGAAAAACCAAAATGAAAACGAAAAAGAAGACGCTCCAAGAACAACACAACTGTGCATGAAACAATAAAAATGAAGTGTTTGGAAGAAACCTGGGATTTTTATTGATGAAGAAGGGGATGCCTTGGGAATCCGCAAGCTTTGACGCTTGTACCTCTTGGATATTTCTTGCGGTGACACGTGTGGCATCCCCAAGCTTGATCTTTAGTCCATCCTTCATCTCATTAGTCATTCCTTCCATACACCTGAAAATTTTTCTTCATACAAAACTTCACACGATCTTTATTAGCAACATTAGTACACTCAAGATAATAGGTCTTAAGGTTCAGTTCCAACACCAATAAACTTCCATTAGAACACTAGCTACTGTAGCACTTCCCTCAAAAAGCTCAATTCCCCAAAATAACTAAAAAGGAACCAACAAGAAGCAAATGTAGAAAATGGCAGAAATCTGTCAAAACAGACCAGCAGGTAAAGACGAATTTTTTTGAAGACCTTCTGTTGCTCAAATCAAAAAGTGTTGAACTAACGAAAGTTAGATAACAACCTGGGGCAGAAGCATGAAAATTCATGCCTCAAAAAGACGTTCAGAGATTTTACACGAATGTTTACGGTGAAGCATAGAAATCTGTTTCGGGACAGCAACTTTCCCAATCATTACTTCTCTCTCATTAGAGGTTACTCTTGGCACAAAAAGCAAATAAAAAGGATAAGGAGCGGTTATTACTGAAGTAATAACTTCCAAGACTCATTTAAAACTTTTGGGTTATCTCACAATAAGTACTTTTCTTTAACGCCTTTAAGTTAGGCATAAGAAGCAAGAAAAAGAATCAAGTATTCTCAAATGAAGAAGCATTAAGACCAAATTTCTTGCCCTTACCTCTCTTACTTTTATTCTTAACCTTGGGGAGAATATGATTGTTTGGTGGAGAATAAGGGTGCATGGTCCCCTTTCCCACATCTATTATTGCTCCAAGGAGTTCTAATAGGGACCTTCCAAGTGTAATTTGTCCTTTTCCTGCACATTCAATAACAAGATAATCAGTAGAAATCATTTTCCCAAGGATCTTCATAAACACTCCTTCAGCTATTCCAATAGGTAATATGGTAGCATTATTAGCAAGAGATATTTCTTTTCCTCCATCAGTAAGCCCCCAAAGATTCAAAGATTCATAAATATCTTTGGGCATAAGACAAAATTCAGACATGATATCACAGCGGGCTTGAAAAGTTTCCGTGTTTATCTCAATCTTTACTGTAGGGAGACACTTTGATGGTTCAGAATTTATTGGAACATAATTATGATGCTCCCTAAGCGTATTATAGCAATCTTTTAAGCTAGTAGTGCTAGTCTCAAGAGTGTTTAGTCTAGCAAATATTCTTGCAAAAGAAATATCAGTTTGACTAGGCAAGTTGTAAGTGAGGATCAATTTCTTTATAGCATTAATAGCATCATCCTCATTACATTGGAGGAAATATCCTCCCACAACAGCATCTAAAGCATATCTATAGCAAAGAGCAATTCCAAGGTAAAAACTACTAAGGAACAAGCTTTGAGTCATTTTAGGCTCAGTTTTTTCATGTAGATCAGCGATTCTAGACCAAGCTTCCTTGAAGCTTTCCTCAATTCCTTGTCTAAAAGTGAAAATCATTTCCTCGAACGACATAGTGATTGGAGCAAGGCTAGACATAGTGGCAACTTAAGAAAGGAACTAATTTTTTTGTGTTTTTCAAATAAGAAAGCAAACTAGTAAAACTAATTTTTTTGTGTGTTTTTGAATAAAGAAACGAGCAAACAAAGCAAAAATAAACTAAGCAAAACAAAAATAACAAAGTAAAGAAATTGGTTATGAGGGACTCCCCTTGTGAAGATGTCCTTGACTCCCCGGCAACGGCGCCAGAAAAATGCTTGATCGCTCAGTGTTGATGTAGAGCTCGTTGGGAACCCCAAGAGGAAGGTATGATGAGCACAGCAGCAAGTTTCCCTCAGTTATGAAACCAAGGTTTAATCGAACCAGTAAGAGCGAGGAAACATCCCAAAGGTGTTGCTAGCTGAGCCTTGGCAGGGTGCACTACCAGTGCTACTAGCAACGTGGAGACCTGCACAACACAACCACAGAACTTTTTCCCCAACTTGCGATGAGGTTGTCAATCTCACCGTGTTTTGCTGAAAACAAAGGAATAAACGTATCGAATGAAAGGAAGTAATAGTTTGCAGAAAGTAAACACAAAGCAGTAAATAGTTTATAGATTGTATGTAAAAGAAAAGGACCGGGATCCATAGTTCACGAGAGGTGGCTCTCCTTAAGATAGATAACATGCTGGGTGAACAAATCACAGCGGGGCAATTGACAAACATCGAGAAAGCAATACATGCATATATTAATCATCTTGACTCCTTTGAGACTTGATTGGGCATTACAACATTATACATAGACCGCCATCCAACTGCATCTATGACTAATAATCCACCTTCAGGTTATCATCCGAACCCCCTCCAGTATTAAGTTGCAAGCAACAGATTATTTCTTTACGAATTGCATGTAATGTAAACAATACGATTGTTCTATGAACAAAGGATTGTTGTTTTCTCCCTAGTAGCAACAACACATCTAGTACCTTAGAGATTTCTGTCACTTCCCCAGATTACCAGAGGCATGAACCCACTATCGAGCATAAATACTAACTCTTGGAGTTGCTAGCATCTACTTGGCCAAGATAGCTACTATCAACGAAAAGCATGCAAGATCACAAATAACAAAGACATGATAGAATCAATAATCAATCTGAAATAGCATCTCAATATCCATCGGATCCCCGCAAACACAACATGCAGAATTACAAATAGATGATCTTGATCATGAATGGAGCTCACAAGATCTAGACATGAAAGCACAAAGGAGGAGAACAACCATCTAGATACTACATGGATCCGTAGTCCAAGGATGAACTACTCACGCATCACATCGAAGGATTGCATGATGATGAAGAAGGCCTCCAGGGTGAATTCCCCTCTCCGGAAGGGTGCCGGGAAGAGCTTCAGATCCCTCCTGATCTATGGATGGAGATGATGGCGGCTACAGACTCTTTCGTGGATTTTTGATCGGGTACTTAGGGTTTTCGTCCCGAGGGCATCTTATAGGCGGAAGGAGAGGCTGGCGGGGTGTTGGGGTCGGCCAGACCACCCCCTGGCACGGGCCAGGCCTGGCCATGCGGACAGGTGGTGTGGCCGGCCCCTAGCCCTTCTCCGTCTTGTATTCTGGCATCTGATGACTTCCGGAAAAATTTGCACTTTGGCTTTTGTCCCATCCAATTCCGAGAATATTCATTTTCTGACTTTCCTGGAACCAAAAACAGCAGAAAACAGGCAGCTGGCACTGTGGCTCTTATTAATAGGTTAGTCCAAGAAATCATATGAAAAGTACTCCAAAGTGTGGGCAAAACACAAGAAAGTGGATAAAGCCAAGCATGGAACATCAAAAATTATAGATACATTTGCAATGTATCAACCAGCATTGGTCGACTTTGCTAGCTAGAACCCAAGGCTCATTTCTCGCGGGTGCGTTCGCGCTGGTGGTCTTTGACGGTATAATCATGGTGGTGAAATATCGGCCTTTTTTCTGGACGCTCTTGGCCCACCTGACATGGAACATTGGCACCTTCTTCGTAACGCAGTCGAGCTCCCAAATCTCCTCGATCCTTCAGTAGTATCTTTCTGGGACGTTGGCGGTGTAGAATATCCCCGTTACCCCTGAGTTTTGGTATTCACAGTTATTGTCCTTTTCCTCGGTGTAGAATGTGTATCCGTTGATATCGTATGCCTGATAGTTCATCAGGTGGCGAGGCGCCCCGTGACAAGGAGAATATGAGTTTATCTTCCTCCGAGTACTCACCCTATGGTGGATTAGCAATGACCTTCTCCCTAAACCACCGCGTGAAACTGGAGTTGTGCTCCTTGATAACATCTTCCTCCCTCGGGACCTGGCGCCCCCGGTCAGCGTAATTCTTCTTGCCAAACTCGACCTTCTTGACCTGTTTTTGCCCTTGCGACGACAACTATTCTGCGTTTCTGTCTCCTCCTCCTCCTCGTCCTCCTCCTCGCCATCGCTAGGTGGTGGTTGAAGTTCATCCCTGATGCCCATATGCTTCAAGTTGTTCCTTGCCTTCGGCCCATCTATGGTCTTGTCGGTGTTAAGGAGGGTGGCAAGCAGACTCTCGCCCATGTTCTTCGTGATATGCATGAGATATAGGATATGAGGCACGCGGAGGATCTTCCAGTATGGCAAGTCCCAGAAAACAGACCTTGCCTTCCATAACTTCAGCAGCGGCTCTGGCTTCTTCTAGGTCTTTCCCGGTGCAGGGCATTCCTTCCAGTTATTCAACAACTCGTAGATTTCTATGCCGCTTCTCTGGTCTAGGATTCCTCGGAGCTCGACCGTCCCATCGAACAGATCTCCTAGCTTTCTCCATGCATGATACTTGGGAAGCCACCTCCGAACCCCAAGGAACACGGTTTTCCTGGACCCGGGATCTTTCTGTAGCTGGCGGTACATTGTATTATCCTTGCACCTAACGCACCCATAGAATCCTTGGACCACATGCCCTGAGAAGTATCTATAACCGGGTTATTCTTGCACCATCGTGATCACCGCCGCTCTCATGTCGAAGTATTCTTGTCTCGAGGCGTCCCACGTACGAGCTCCTTCTTCCTATAACATTGCTAGCTCCTCTTTCAACAACGTGAGATACAGATTGATGTCTGTACCGGGATGTTTTGGCCCTTGAACCAGCATACTCATGGTTACGTACTTCTTCATGCACAACCAGGGGGAGGGTGTATATCCATACCAACACGGGCCAGGTGCTGTGTGTGCTGATCTGTCTTCCGAATGGATTGAGTCTGTCGGTGCTCACGCCTAGCCTGAGGTTCCTTGACTCTTTCCCGAAATGTTGGTAATATTGGAGGTCCAACGCCTTCCACTGGCAAGCATCCGAAGGGTGCCTCAGCATTTCCTACTTGTTTGGATCATCGTCTTCTGGCCTCTTTCTTTCTGCATGCCAGCGCATGAGCTGTGCTTTCTTAGGGTCCATGAAATACCGCTGCAGACAAGGAGTTAGAGGAAAGTACCACACCACCTTTCTAGGAGCTTTCTTGGTCCCTCTCTTGTATCGAGAGGTCTTGCACACCGGACACGTGGTCTTCTCCACGTCCTCACCCTGGTAGATGATGCAATCATTTATGCAGATGTGGTATTTCACTGCGGTAGATTGAGAGGGCACGCGACTTTCTTGGCCTAAGTAATACTAGTTGGACATGTGTTCCCCTTCTTGGGAAGAATATCGTGCCAGAATGCAATGTTGTCGTCAAAGCATTCGTCGGTCATTTTGTGTTTCGCCTTCATCTCCAGAGCCCTGAGCGTTACATTCAGACGGGTATCCCTGTCGTTGCATCCGTCAAACAATGGAGTGACCGCGTCTTTCTTCATTTTCTCCAGCTTAGCTTTCTCTCTAGCGGCGGCTCTAGCGTTACTCGTCTCGTTCAGAAGCAGATCTTGGACATGAGGGTCTCGCAGACAGCTCGAATCATGTCCGACACCTTGATCTTCGTGTTCATGCCTGGCACCACCTTGATCATCTTTGTGTCCATGCCCGTCGCCACCTTGATCTTCATGTCCATGCCTGGAGCCACCCTGAACTTCATGATTATCACCTGCCCTACCACCGGCGTCTTGATCTTCGTGATCGTGACCAGCATCTTGATCTTCACCATTATTGACATCCTCATCATCATCTTCGTCATCACGTATCCACCGAGTGTAGCCATCCATGAAACTATGTCGGAGCAGGTGCGACTCCAGCATTCCGGAATCGTGCCTTATCAGATACATCAGCTTGCAGTCGTGATATGGACATCTTATCTCCGTCTTGTTTGCACGTGCCATGTCGGCCCTCACTCATCTCATCCACCTATCCATGAGGGATTTGTGGATCAGTGGTCGGACCATGGTCTCCTGCGCACGCGGTACAAAGAGCAAGAGAATAATTAGAGCATATATGGACGTGGATCGCTGGAAAAATTCGGCATGACCTCCCCTAAAAAGAGGACATCCGCGAGTGCTAGAAATTCGCTAGAAAAGAAATGAATCGACATTCCAGCAAAACATTGGCATCTCAAATGAAATCCCTGCACAAAAAGAAGCATACACCACAACACAATCATATAGTCGGTGTCGCTGACAACGCGCATACATGCAAGCAACGCCTTCACGCTTCTTCCAATGATGACTTGCGCAAGAGAGCCAGAGGAGAAGTAAAGGGACATGTTGTAGATCTAGAGGATCAAGAGACTTCACTTACATATGAGTGTCAACCAATGGAGATTGAGCAAGCTTCTATGGTGAATCAATGTGAGAAATGAGGTGGGGAGGAGGGGGCGGCCAAATCTGTCTTTTGGTGGAGGAGGAAGAAGTGAGACAAGTGAGTGGGGTGCATGTGCCAAAAGGTGCAAAAAATGTGGTGCCAGGTTATGCGAGGCGCATATTTCTCCAAATGCGCCTCCTATACTCTAAACTATATGAGGTGCATATGGTCATATGCGCCTCACCTATGCGGCCTGATGACCCACAAGTATAGGGGGTGTATCGCAGTATTTTCGATAAGTAAGAGTGTCGAACCCAACAAGGAGCAGAAGGTGCTGGCTAGTGGTATGGATCAGGAATTCTCTCCAAATACTTAGCAAACAGATTTTTAGGGGTTTTTGATAAAGCAAGTAAACAAAGTATGGCTAAATAAAAGACAGTAGGAATAAATGCAGCAAGTGGCCCAATCCTTTATGCAGCAAAGGACAAGCCGGTTGTATTACTTAAGATGACCAAACGTTCTCGAGGACACATGGGAAGACTATCAAGTGCTTTCGCTTCATATAGTTGATTAATCTTCTTTAGCTTGCTAAGTGTTGTGTGGGTGAACCTGTGCTAATGTACCGCCCCATACAAGACTAATACATACTTGTGATTATACCCCTTGCAAACATCCGTAAGTACAAGAAAGTAATTAAGGTAGAAACCTAACCACAACTTTAAACTCTAAGACCCTTACGTCCCTTCTTCAATGGTTTCCTAACGGAGGTTCAAGTTTCTGTCACTCCGGCAACCCCTACGATTAGTAGCCAAATACACAATGCATTCCCCTAGGCCCATATAGGTGAAGTGTCATGTAGTCGATGTTCACATGACATCACTAGAAGAAGTACACCACAACTTAAATAACAATCTATTGAATCTTTCTCAACGCAACTCCACTACTAACAACAAGACTTCTCCCATGTCCTCAATAACAAAACGAACTACTCACAAGACATCATATGGATCATGATCAGAGATGGAATAATGATGTATAACAACCTGAACATAACAATAATTCAATGGTTCACTCAATAGCATCAACTACAAAGAGTAATTAACACCGCGAAAGTTTCCCCTATGAACTATAGCAAGATTTAACCAATTGTTACAGCAATATGGAGATGGTGATGAGGGTGTTGATGGTGATGATGATGATGATGATCCCGATGAAGTCCATCTTGATGGTCGTGTTGATGGCGATGATCTCCCCTCTCCGGGAAGGAATTCCTCTGGCAGAAATCTGTCTGCCGGAGAGATCTTTCTCTCTCGGTGTTTTCCGCCCCACAGAGGCGGCGGAATCTTTCTGTGGTCGCTCTCCGAGTCTTAGGGTTTTGGGAGGTTGATATACGCCAGAGGGGAGAGGCTGGAGTGGGCCAAGGTGGCCACACCACCTCCTGGCGCGGCCTAGGGCTGCCCGCGCCATGGGGTGGTGTGGGCCCCCTTTGGCCCATCTCCACTCCGTCTTCTGGCATCCTTAGTCTTCTGGAAAAATAGGATTTTCCGTATATTTTCCCGGATTTTCTGATCTTTGCGAATTTTGCCTCCAAACAACACATTTTCCATCAGAATCCTGACTGCAGCGGTCCATGCTCCAAAAGTCATCAACCATGCAAAAATAGATGAAATAACATAAGTATCACCTCTCAGTATGAAATATATCAATGAATAATAGTGAATTAATACATAGAATAGTGATGCAAAATGGACGTATCAACTCCCCCCAAGCTTAGACTTCGCTTGTCCCCAAGAGAAACTGAGCTCAATAAACATGGCCTCAGGTTTATGGAGTGAAGAGTCGATAAAAGAATACAGACAAGAAGCATCACATTCATCAAATACATAGATCATAATAGAAGACAACTCACTATTATATAACTCAACTTGTAATGAGTAAAGGAAACACAATAAAGATACATAAAGTGAATCATAATTGGTAATGGCAAACTTAGCTCTTGGTCGAAGAATAGTTGATAATTTGCTGGAGTTCACAAATGACTGGTTTTTCAATGATAGCTTTCAAAGTAGTAAACATCAGGATAAGAGCAATGTGCAAAGCAAGGAACATAAGAAACATGAGTGAATAAATCAACATATGAATGAATGAAACACAACAACTCAAAATACTTGTTGAGATAGAAGGGCGTAGGTTTACTGACTCAACTACAAAGTAAAAGAAAGGCCCTTCAAAGAGGGAAGCAGGGATTGCAAGTCTCATAAAGAGCTCCCAAAAATTATGATACTTACTAGCTTTCAGCTCTCATTGCCCCTATCATAGGCATCTTTAGGTGATTAAGGTTAAAGTGACACAACTAAGAGGATATGCTTGACAAGTTATAAGTTGAAATCTCATGCCCCTTACTTAAGAGTACCGATCCACATTGTCGTGGTGGTGTCACGACAGATGCCATGGATAGGCTAAAGGTGGGGACTAATAGCACTAGGGGAATCCAAGGAGGGATAGTGAGGTGATTCCCCACACAGAAGGTTCGTATTTGATTCACTTCCAAGGTTACAAGTGCTCCTAGAGCTATATTGGCGAGAGGAGGAAGAAAGAACTCTCTTACTCTCACCCACAGTTAACCCGTACAAGACCAACTAGAGATCAACCCTTAGAACCTAAAACCAATCAGAATAGCCTAGCCCCTTCTAAAGAGGCCCTAGCCCTCCTTATATAGGGGTGGCTAGGCCTCCACTTAGGGCATACGTGGCTCCTCCCAAAATAGTAAGCCGACCGGGTTGCTTTTCCCCCGCGTCACACAAGCAGAGGCTACGTGAGCCTCTGCGGCGCCCGCGTCAGCCGACACGGGCGTCGTCACCTCTGTCGGCCACGCCTCGGTGGTCCTGCCCCTGTCCGCTTCGCTCATGCAGTGCGTACCGGGGCTTCTTTTGACCAGCGAGATTCCTTCCTTCTCCTAGAAGCTAGATATGACCCGGATTATAGTTGATCCGGCCACACCCGTTCCTACATACAAGTTAAATACGCCTTTCCGACTTACGACTTAAGTCGGTTGAGACCTAGTTAGGTGGACGCCCCCTGGTCCGGGTTACCCCGTGATTCGGCCTGCCTTGAAGTGACCCGGCCAGCATCCGCTTTAGCCTTGCCGAACCTCGGCCTTTATACTCCGGTGTGACCCTACCTGGGGGTATCCCCCCAACATTAGTCCCCGAAGCTGGTGCGGTCTTACCTGCCTTGGCTGCTAAGGCCACATCAGGTTCAATTTTATTGAGCTTTGGATGTTATTTCCGAGTTATCTCCTTATCTCGGGTTGTATGGATTTACGTTCCCTTGGCACGTTCCAAGTTTTCACTTGCTGGCCGGGTTACCACCTTAACTCGGACCTCATGGTTTTACCCTCCCTTGGCACATTCCAAGTTTTCACTTGCTGGCCGGGTTATCATGGTCTCATCCGGGTCTTCTTTCCTTCTCTCGTACGCTAACCCACGTGGAGGCTAATCATCAGGTTGCCTCATTTTAAGAGCCAGCCACAGTAACCGCCGCAGTAATTGTCAGTTATCACTACACGCAGGTCACGTCACGCCTGCCTCCTCGTTAACCGCATCAATGCGTCACGTCATGGGATCAGCTACACCCTGTGGCCTTTCGTGTGGCTTGCTGCTGATTGGTCGATGCGGGCTATACACGACCACACCGTGTGGCGTACCCACATGACACGATCCCACTTCCCCCTCGAGGGAGTGGTTAAATAGGGGAGGGACGCACCCCTTAGGTCTTTTCCCCCTTTCGCGCCCCTCTGCCTCTAGCTCTTCTTCTTCTTCTTCTTCTTCTTCATCTTCCCCGCGACAGCGCTGCCGCCACTGCTTCTAAGTAGAAGCGCCGCCGCCGCACTGCTTCCCCACGCCTCTGCATCGCCGCCACCGCTACGCACCTCCTCCGCCACGGGTCGTTGTCAATCTAGGCCGTTGCCCCCCACCGCCGCTAGCGCCAGTGAGGGCAGCGAACACAAGATGACAGAGGAGGAGCTCGCCGTCGCCGAGCAAGAGATAGAGGAAAACACCGCCACGACGGACCGTGGTGCGTGGGCTGGGTCCTGGGTCTGCCAAGACGACCTAGACTGGCTCTACCGCACCAGACGCATTCCCGCCGGCGTCACCGGGTGCCGCGCCTCTGCCGAACTCGCCCCCTCACCCAATCCGGGTGAGTATGTTGTGTTCTTGTCTCACTTCCAGCGGGGGTTCGGTTTGCCGGTCATCGATTTCTTCCATGATTGGTTAAGCACCTACGAACTCCGGCCGCACCACCTTCCTGCCAACGCAATTACTTCTCTTTCTGCTTTCGCCTCCACGATCGAAGGCTATGCCGGACTATGGCCTACGAAGGAGCTATGGATACAGTTTTTTGGCCTTCGTCGTAATGTCATTCCAAACATTCAACTTGATCCGGAGGACAAGCAGCTCACTCAATTCGGAGCTGCGTCCATCTCACCCCGGAGGCTATCCGTTTTCCCCCGAGTCACCGGGCTGGACTCCTGCAAAGGATGGGCCTGGACTTTCTTTTATGTCCGGAACGAGGGCACTGAAGACTTGATCCGGCTGCTTCCCTATGCTCCGGGTCCACCTAACCCGGAGTTGTGGGACGTTGTCCCCAAGAAGCCCACAGTATTGGCCAACCAGGTCAACAAAAGGTTCGCGGAGCTGAAGGAGCTCGGGTTGTGCAACGAGGATGCCATGATCACATTCGTCCGCAACTGGATCTCCCCTCTCCAGAAGCGCACTCACAAGGTGTGCCACATGAGCTGGGGCCGCGACCCCAACCGGACCTCGTCCTTCGATCTTAGCAACACAGAAATTTATCGCCGGGTCAAGGCCCTCTTCACCACCCACAAGGACTTCTCCTCTGAGTGGACGTGGGGAATTGAGCATTATTGCCGGGATAGGCTTCCTCCCGTGGTAAGCTTCGTGCCACCAACTTTCTCCGAAATAAACCTTATGTCGGTTGCCGTTGTATTTTTAACTCAGTTGTCTTTTTTCTCCCTTAGCAATTCCTTCAGCAAACTATCGAGGATGGCACCGATCCCACCCTCAAATGTGCGCCTGACCGGGAAAGCTCGGACGAGGAAGAACTGGACCAGGAGATGTTCCTCCCAATGGCCGACGCGACCAAGCGACCCACCGGTAAACTCTCTTCTATTAGAGATTGGCCCGATGATGAAGATGACTCGGATATCAAGGTGATGGAATCTGTTGATGTTGTCCCCCTTTCTTATGCTTTTCCGGCATCAGCTAACCCCGGTGGGCAGATCCACGAGGACCCTCCCCTTGCTACGGGTGAACCTGTTCCGGTAGCGCCAAAGAAGAGGCGTGGAGCTGCATCAAGTTCCTCCTCTAGACCTTCTCAGCCCGCCAAAAGGCGAAAGAAGTCCGGAGACAAAACCACCTCCAAGCCAGCAGGCAAGGCCCCAGCACGAAGGGCTCGGAAACCCAAGGAGCCCCTGACCTCGGATGCGTAAGCCTCTTTTCCCTCTGCAACTTATTCTTCCTTGCATTGTTTTAGTTTCTCTTCTGACATTATTTGATTCGGCAGTGCTGCGGTGGAGGTCCCCCAGAGTGGATCTAGCATCTCTTCGCCGCTCCGACTTAGCCCTTCTCCCCCTCGTGACGACGAGTCACGCCCGCTGAGCCCTATTCTAGAGGGTTCTGCGGCTGTTCCGGGTTCTATTCCACCTCGTCAAGAGGGGGGTAACATTGGAGCGAGGGAGACCGGCCCAGCCGAGGTGGTGGCATCCACAACTTTCGCTTTTCTGCAACCAGCAAGTACCGATACTACCTCAGCACCAGCACCAGCTCCAGCACCAGCACCAGCAACCACTCCAGCACCAGCACCAACTCCGGCAGCAAGAACATCAGCAGCAGCACCAAGTCCAGCAACAAGAGCACCAGCGCCAAGCTGCTCCGCCTCGTCCGAGTCTTCTCAGTCTCGGCGAGGAATTACCCAGGCAGCTCCTAAGGGAAAATCTGCTGCAACCACTTCCTCCTCCCAGCATCCCAAAGGCAAGAAGGCCCCTGACGCCACCAGGGCAGTGTCCGTCGAGTCTGGACAGCGCACTCTCGCGTCCATGCTTGCCAAGAAGCCTCCAGCACCGAAGGACGCCCCTGCCAAGCCAGCTAATGCGCAGCAACTTGTTCTGCACACCAGCCCGGCCCTTGCTCAGGTTGAGAGGAGGGAAGCACATGCGAAGGGCTTGGTGGCGCCCCACATGCTCAGTGGTGAGCGATATCCTCCGACCTTGATCGAGTTTATGAACAACTGGAACAAGGCGGAGTTCGTCTACAACGATGATCTCCCGGAGAAGTTCGGTCCCGTCGAGTTCTCTGCTCAAATGAACACAGCCGCTAAGGCGATTAACCTCGCGGGTCGGATGATGGAGGTACGTTACTTCACCTTTTCCTTAGCATGTACTAGCGATATAACCATTAGTCCCCGAGCCTCCGGGGGAGTAACTTGTTACTCAGTCGGATGCTCCTTAGAAAACTAACGTAGCTTCTTGATACTTTCAAATATGCACACACCTAGAGCCGGGTTAAGTTCCACTTGGCCCGGATATTGCACACTTCGAATATGCACACACCTAGAGTCGGGTTAAGTTCCACTTGGCCCGAATCTTGTACACTTCGAATATGCACACACCTAGAGCCGGGTTATGTTCCACTTGGCCCGGATCTTGTACACTTCAAATATGCACACACCTAGAGCCGGGTTAAGTTCCACTTGGCCCGGATCTTGTACACTTCGAATATGCACACACCTAGATCCGGGTTAAGTTCCACTTGGCCCGGATCTTGCACACTTTGAATATGCACACACCTAGAGCCGGGTTAAGTTCCACTTGGCCCGGATCTTGTACACTTCGAATATGCACACACCTAGAACCGGGTTATGTTCCACTTGGCCCGGATCTTGTACACTTCGAATATGCACACACCTAGAGCCGGGTTAAGTTCCACTTGGCTCGGATCTTGTACACTTCGAATATGCACACACCTAGAGACGGGTTAAGTTCCACTTGGCTCGGATCTTGTACACTTCGAATATACACACACCTAGAGCCGGGTTAAGTTCCACTTGGCTCGGATCTTGTACACTTCGAATATGCACACACCTAGAGCCGGGTTAAGTTCCACTTGGCTCGGATCTTGTACACTTCGAATATGCACACACCTAGAGCCGGGTTAAGTTCCACTTGGCCCGGATCTTGTACACTTCGAATATGCACACACCTAGAGCCGGGTTAAGTTCCACTTGGCCCGGATCTTGTACACTTTCGAATATGCACAAGGCTTAAGCTAAATTTCTGTACTCTTTTCAGGTGACCACCAACCACCGGAGCGCTGAGTTCCAGCGTCTCCTGGACACTCACAAAATGCTGCTCGCAAAGCACAATGCACATCTCGCTGAGCACGAGAAAAGGGGTAAGTTCTCTTCTTCACATTTTTCTGTTTTCCTTCATCTTTTTCTGCCGAACTAATCCGTCATTCGGTTTTCGCAGCTGGGGTGGAGGCTGAGAACAAGCTTATGAGGAAGAATCTAGATCAGATCAAGGGTAAGTTACTTTTGCGCGACCTTGCTTTGCTTTCTATCTCCTTTTCTCCTTGGCTCGGCAAACATTCATACCTCGGCTTTGTCGGGTTAACAAACTATTTTAGTATCGCTGGAAGATAGTGTGCCCGTGCCTGATATGATGCTGCATTTTCTTGAACAAGCAGGGCAGCATCAGGCCGAGCTCAAGAAGAAAGACGATGAGCTTGCCCTCCTCTAAACTAAGGATGATGAGATCGCCAAGCTCAAAGCCGAGATGAAGAAAATGAAAGCACGGCACCAATCCGAGCTTGAAAAGGCTGGCCAGGACTATACCGAAGAGCGCGAGCGCCTTAATCTCCAAATTGCCAAGGACCGAGAACTTCTCCAGGAGGCCGACGTCAAGCTTGAGTCGGCGAACGCTGAACTTGTGCAACTCCGCAAAAGACGCGATGACTATACGAAGGAATTGACCCGGATCCACAGCCACATTTTACGTAAGTTCCTTTCCCTTATCTGGCATATTCCTCCGGGTTACTTCACATGTCTTTTCATTTCTTGCTTCTCTTGTCTCGTTTTCAGGCAAATTTCCAGAGGGTACTCCCATTGCGAGTGCCACTGTTGCTAATTTCCGCCGAGAGAGGGGTACTCTCGTGGCTCCTGACGGTCAAGACATTCCTTATGACATGGAGGACCTATTGGTCAGCCTATCGTCCCATGTGGAAATCATCAAGAACTATGGCAAGGATCTCCTTAACGTTGCAGTCCGAGTCTTCAACACGTTTTGGAATGCCGAAGACACTCCGGAGGGAACCGCAGTTCTTGCTGAAAAGTTGATGGAAATCAAGACACAGCTCAACCTTTGGAGGGAGTCCACTGGACGTGCTGCAGCTGAGACCGTTCTTCACCACATACTCACGTGGTACGAGAAGATCGACCTCGACCTCCTGACGCGCCTGCGCACCAGATCCAAATGGACCAGTGACCCGGAGTGGGTAGCTCGGCGCCAGGCTTGCGCCCATAGCCTCATTGAATATGCTCCCATTCATGAGTAGACTAAGGGTCTGAGCTTCCTGGAAGCCGCTGGTGACGAAAATGCTGAGAACGTAGAAGATGGTTCGGACGAGGGTGAAGAGGACGATGCTTCGGATATCAAAGACAGCGAAGATGACGCCGAACTTCCTCCTCCTGCTACTCCTTGAGTGAAAACACTTTAAAATTTATCAGATCCCCGGTATGCCGGGTGGAATTGTATCCAGTACACATGTGATATTTTGCTACTAAGTTTTTGCCGGATCAACTTGGGCGTAGCCCCCGAGTTTCATTTTCTTGTTCGTCCAATCTTCTGGCTCGGTTCGTGTCTACCTTGATTCGGTTTTACGACTTACAAATCCGAGCTTCAAAAATTGTTTTAACGATACTTGGAAACTTTAGGCTTAGATCAAAATAATTCAGCATAATAATTTAAAAGTAAATACAAGGTTAGTCCGAAAAACAAACGTCGGCTCGATTAAGTTCTTTTCCTTAGTCTTTTTCATGTGCTACGCAATTCCAAACTTGTTCTCTTGCTTGCCATGAAGCCAATTCTTGTTGGACAGCAGCAAGTCGAAGAGTTGGGTTTTTGGTGCTCACACACTACTAATCCGAGTTAAGTAGAACAACTTACTCCAGCTGACGTATAAATAATGAAAGACAACAAATATTATTAAGGCAGTCCCTGAGTTACTGCTCGAGGTGCCAATATTTCATTGATAGGCTCATTGCCGGCATACATACCGACATATGAGAAGACTCGGATACATACACTTCTCTGCTAAGTGTAGAAATGACGAAGTAGAGCTACATTCCATGGACGCTTAGATTCCTCGCCGGACCTGTCCGCCTTGTTCTTTTCCTGTGGCTTTGCATCGATAAGATAATAAGAATCATTGTGCAATTCTTTGCTCACAATGAACGGCCCTTCCCATGGGGGGATAACTTATGCATGCCAGCAGTACGTTGTACCAACCGGATCACCCAGAGCATACGGATCAGCGATCCGGATCATCTCTGCCAACGTAGTTGGCATTTTCCTTTGCAACTTTTGCCACAGCTCGCTTGCATATCTGTATCCTTGCGCAAACCACGCTATGGCCTGTGACTCTATCACACCCTCACATGAGTTTCTCACAGTACACCACCGGGTCAAAAACTCCCGGTCCGTCTCATTCGGTCTTTGCTTGCACATAGCTAGGGTCTGCGGCCTATTTGGTCTCTGATATGTACTTGAGAAATTGCTGATGAACATCTCCTCAAAATCTATCCAACAGTTAATACTTCCGGGTGGAAAATTGTGCAACCACACCCTCGCTGGCCCCTCCAACATCTGGGGTACATATCTCACAGCCCATCTCAAGTTGCCTGTAGCGATTTTCACTGTTGTAGCATAGTTTATCAACCAATCCTCCGACTTTGTACTGCCGTCATACGTCTTTGTACCTCTAGGTAACTGGAAGTTAGGCACTGGAGGCTCCTTCATGATCCGGGGCCCAAAACACGCAGGACCCAGAGGGCCTTGACACTCAATCTCTTCCGACCTATACAGTCGATCCAGTTTTAACCTGGCATCATCAGGCATCAAATATCCGCTTCCCAATCTTGACCCTATCACATGATAGTCCGGCCTTGGGTATCCCACGTTCACCATTTCCGAATCTCCATCATTATACCGGTCTTGCTCTCTTGGAGCACCTCTCTGTTGCATACCCCGGCCGGCACTTTGCTCTTGCCTTGGTATATTCCGCTGTTGCGATTGTCCTGCCGAGTTACGCTGTCTGGCATTGCAATTTACAGCGTTTCCTTGACCGGCATTGCCTTGGTCGCAATTACCTCGGCCAGCTTCACCTCGGCTCACACTTCGTCGATCATCATTTCTATGTACTTGCTTTCCTTTCCCTGCCCTTGTTGGGTCATACGGGACGATCTGTTTGTTTCTCCTGGCCGAGGTTACTACCTCTTCTCTCCTAGGACCGCCATGAGGAGACGATGCGGCTCCAGCGGATTTCTCCGGGTTACCCACCGCCGAATGAACAATCTTGGAGGCCCCAGCTCTCTCCGGGTTTGCCCTGAGCAGTTCCTCATTTTGCCTATTCGCGATCCGAACCAACTCATTAACCCTATCTTGCTGTCTCTGGCGGGCTTCACCCGTCAGACCCTCTAGCTCGGATGCAGCTGCATCTGCTGCTCTGAGGTTCTTAGCCGGGGTACTATACCTCGGCAGCCCCACGGACAAACAGTTTTCCGATTCCTCAATCCTAGTGTCACCCTCTTTGTTCATTTCACTCATGAGATTTCTCCCCTTCACTTTTACCGCATCTACTTTATTTGCCTTTGCGTACTCACGCAGCGTCATGTTCAACGACTGCTGAGCCGCTGCTATCTTTTTTGCTCCTTCTAGAATTTTTTGCCTAGTTTCCTCTAGCTCAGCCTGTGCCTGAGTCGGATCTACCACTGCTGCTACCGGGTTTGCCAAGCTATCCATAGCTTCTCTCAGTACATTCTCAGGCCTCTCTAGTGGAGGTTCTCTACCTTTCCTCGGTGCCTTAGGTGTTACCTCCGGATCTTGTGTCGGATCCTTGCTTGTGCCTGCGCCTGACGCAGTCATCATGACTGTGGATGAACGCATAATCCGTCCATAGCCACGTAGACCTTGTGCGCACCAAGCTTGACGAAGAGGCCGTTACGCGGAAGTGGGCGCGTGCTGAAGCAGCCAGCGTTGTCGCTGACGAAGTCCAGCGCTCCAAAACGCTGAACGAGCCCGGAGACGATGCGTTCACCGGTGCCGATGAGCTTTCCCGTCCGGATCTTCACCCCTGCTAGTGCCGCTAGCCCCACGGTGGGCGCCAACTGTCGTGGTGGTGTCACGGCAGATGTCATGGATAGGCTAAAGGTGGGGACTAATAGCACTAGGGTAATCCAGGGAGGGATAGTGAGGTGATTCCCCACACAGAAGGTTCATATTTGATTCACTTCCAAGGTTGCAAGTGCTCCTAGAGCTGTATTGGCGAGAGGAGGAAGAAGGAACTCTCTTACTCTCACCCACAGTTAACCCGTACAAGACCAACTAGAGATCAACCCTTAGAACCTAAAACCAATCAGAATAGCCCAGCCCCTTCTACAGAGGCCCTATCCCTCCTTATATAGGGGTGGCTAGGCCTCCACTTAGGGCATACGTGGAGGCATATTCCTGGGAATATGCCTCCTCCCAAAATTAGTAAGCCGACCGGGTTGCTTTTCCCCCGCGTCACACAAGCAGAGGCTACGTGAGCCTCTGCGGCGCCCGCGTCAGCCGACACGGGCGTCGTCACCTCTGTCAGCCACGCCTCGGTGGTCTTGCCCCTGTCCGCTTCGCTCATGCAGTGCGTACCGGGGCTTCTTTTGACCAGCGAGATTCCTTCCTTCTCCTAGAAGATAGATATGACCCGGATTATAGTTGATCCGGCCACACCCATTCCTGCATACAAGTTAAATACGCCTTTCCGACTTATGGCTTAAGTCGGTTGAGACCTAGTTAGGTGGACGCCCCCTGGTCCGGGTTACCCCGTGATTCGGCCTGCCTTGAAGTGACCCGGCCAGCATCCGCTTTAGCCTTGCCGAACCTCAGCTAACTCGACCTTTATACTCCGGCGTGACCCTACCCGGGGGTATCCCCCCAACACTCATGCTACTCAACTTCAGTCACGAGCAAGCTCTTGTCATTGTAAATACATGCGTATCATTGAGAACCGCCAACGGGGTACCCCTTGCACATGACACACGAGCTATCCCATAATCAAAATGATAAGGCAAGCAGACAGTGAGCATCTCAGCGATCTTTTTATTTGCTATTTGCATAGGTTTTTATTGAGGATGCTTCATAGAATGCCCACTATAGTTATGCTGCAAGTTTCCACCATGATTAGGCATGGCTTAGGCTAGCGGCCCAGGCGTTTCTCTAACACACATATAAACTCCATGATCTTACAAGTTCCACTTTTATTTCACACCACCGGGATCCATAAGCAAAATAACATGATATCAACTAGGTACAAGTACCAACGAAGTGTTGAAATCAGTCCCCACGATACATGGTTCGGCTAACTTCAACTCATAAAGCGCAAGCATATACGCAACAAAGAAGGACCCAATGGTTCAAGTTTATTAAATGCAAGAAAGTAAAGTGTGCCATCAAGTTCGTGAGAGCTTTAATCACTAATTTTCACATAAGAAGTTTAATTTGGGAGGTAGATAAAACAAGAATTTACTTGGAATAGCAATAATGCTACTAGGTAGGTATGGTGGACACAAATGGCAAAGGTTTTGGTTTAAAGGAGGTGGATGCACGAGAAGAATACCCTCTCAGTACAGGTTTTTGGCTAGCAAGGCTGGGTAGCAAGTATAAGAGTTGAAGGAAACAAACAAACATACAGGTGATAAAGACAAACATGCAATCTTCCTTGGAAGCACAAAAGATCTTAACTAGAGAATACTAAACTTATGAGCAAATCAAGAAAGAAAGATGATGAAATTATTTTTCTCTAGAGTACTTCTATCTTTTCTTTCAACTCTCAAAAATAGTGTTGCTACTGACCGAGCCAGGTTTGCCAAAACCAACTAAATTAACTCAATGATCAAAAGTGATACCAATACTAACAACAAGATCGATCATATAACCACGAATTGAAAACTAATATAAGCTATGCAAAAGAGTGAATGATAGAACTTCTCATTAATATTCCATAACGGAAACTCACACCAAGGGATACATATCTAACGAGAGAGGGGACACTTCCATAATGCAAACCATACTACATAATAACTCCTCTATTCATGATATGACTCTACTAAAAAGGTAAAAAGATAGAAGATAGTGATGCGATACCGCGGCACTCCCCCAAGCTTGGAACAAACCAAGGGGATGCCAAACCTGATGATGAATTACTCCTTTGGTGGTGGTGGTAATATTTTCTTAGTTGTCGTGAGGAAATCTTCCAGCATCTTGCGAAGCCTATTGTTCTCCCATTGAAGCATGTCCACCTTCCTCCTCAAGTCTCGGTACTTATCGCAGAACTCCTTAGTGACTCGTAGGGCTTCCATTGATGCAGGGCAAGTGACTAAAGGTACCAGCCCCTGCTTGGGGTCTTGGAGATACTCCTCCATAGGCTCCCTCCCTTTATCCTTGGCGGACACCATTGTGCTTCTAAACCAGAATTGTTGCCTATTTGAAAACAGACTCTGCAGGTCTCTGAATTTGGTATCTAGTAGATTCTTCCAGAGTCATCACTTGAATATTCATCAGTATCTTCATCTTTGTACACTTATTACTTGAGTCATAAAACCCTTCTCTTCCTTATTACACCATTATCTCCACTTCCTAGAAATTTCTTTCACACAAAACTTCACACAATTCTCATTAGCAACATTAGTATAAGTGAAGTGATAAAACCTTTTGAGTCCAACTTCAACTGAAAAACCATCAAAACATAAGCTACTGTAGCAACTCCTTCCGAAAACCCAAAAATAATTCAAAAAGGAAATCGAATAAAGAAGCAAATGCAAGAGTGGCAAAATCTGTCAAAACAGACCAGCAGGTAAAGATCAATTTTTTCGAAAATCTTCTGTTGCTCAAATCAAAAAGTGCAAAACTAACGAAAGTTAAATAACAACCTGGGGCAGAAGCAAAAAACATTACAGCTCAATCGGACAGACAGAGGTCTCTCATGAATTTTTACGGTGAAGCACAAAAATCTGTTTCGGGACAACAACTTCCCCAAATCTTACTTCTCTCTCATTAGTGGTTGATCTTGACACAAAAACCAAACAAAACGGATAAGGAGCGGTTATTATCGAAGTAATAACTTCCAAGACTCAAAGAAACAAAAACAAACTGAAAGCAAAAACAAATTGGGTTGTCTCCCATAAAGCTCTTACTTTATAGCCATTAAGATGGGCATGATAATTTTGGAGATGCTCACTCAGGAATATGAATTGAAGTGAAAGGGAGCATTAAGAAGCAAAAACACACACACACATTTAAGTCTAACCCACTTCCTATGTAAGGGAACTTTGTAAACAAACAAGTTGTTGAAACCAAAGGCTACTTGCATAAGAAGGCAAAAGAGGTGCAACATAAAAACTTTCAGCATAAAATGAGGAAACTTGATATTATTGAGATACATAAGAACACTTTTCCCTCTCTCATAGTAGCTTTCAGTATCATGCATAAACTTAACAATATATCTATCACAAGGACCATCATAGCAATGATCACTTATTCTAACAGAAAACACGGGAATACTAGCTCTCATAACACTACTTTGTGAAACAATATTAGAGATATCCTTACAAAGGATAGGGTGTCCCTGTTTTTCATATTTAGTAACAGTCTTTCACATTTGCTATTATAGGTTCATCAACCATTTGTTTATCAGGTTCAACAACTTTATTCATACTTTCATTAACCATACTAGCTATCATAGAATGTTCCTTAATCCTAACTAGGAAAGGCATTTTCTCAATATAAGGTTCAGGTAAAACATGATTAGCAGTATAAACTTCAGTATTTCTTGAAGGAACACTCTTAGCAATATCTTTATAAGGTTCATGATACTTATCCCACTTCTTTTTGGGCACTTCAATATAGGAAGCAAAAGCCTTAAAATAAAAAGTAATAGCTTGAGAGTCTAGACCATAAGCATTTTTAATATTTTGAAAGTCATCAGTTCCCATAAAAGATTCAATGCATTCATAATCATAATTTATACCTGACTTTCTACCTTTGTCATTCTCCCAAGCTTCAGCATTGTCTTGAATACGATCCAGAAGATCCCATTTAGCTTCTTCTTCCATGCGAGTGAATGATCCAGCACAAGAAGCATCCAATAAATCTTTATCATGTAGAGGGAGCCTTGCATAAAAGTTATTGATAATAATATTGTTGGGGAGCTCATGAATGGGACATTTGAGCATTAGTAACTTCAATCTCCCCCAATTTTGAGCTATACTCTCTCCATCAAGAGGCCAAAAGTTGTATATTTGATTCCGATCTTTATGAATCTCACTAGGAGGATGAAACTTTGAATAAAAGAGAGGCACTATTTCCTCCCATTCCAGAGCTTGACCATTCTTCAGCAGCTTATACCAGTCCTCAGCTCTTCCTTTCAGTGATAATGAGAATAACTTCTCCTTAACTTGATCTGTAGTAATACCTGCACACTTGAACAACCCGCATAATTCGTGTATAAAGAGTAAATGATCACCGGGATGGACAGTTCCATCCCCAACATAGTAGTTATCCATAACACGAATAATAATTCTTGTAGGTATTTTGAAAACATCATTCTCAGTAGGTGGTGGTTTATCTACTACCTTAGCAGTGGTAGTAGCATTACCAAATAAGAAACTCAGCGAATTATCCATAACAAAAATAAAGCAACTAACAGAAGTAAACAATACTCACAGTAGAAGTATCATTTACCAGTTCCACTCTCCAATAGCGCTTCACTCCCCGGCAACAGCGCTAGAAAATAGTCTTGATGACCCACAAGTATAGGGAGTGTATCGCAGTATTTTCGATAAGTAAGAGTGTTGAACCCAACGAGGAGCAGAAGGTGTTGGCTAGTGGTATGGATCAGGAATTCTCTCCAAATACTTAGCTAACGGATTTTTAGGGGTTTTTGATAAAGCAAGTAAACAAAGTACGAGTAAATAAAAGACAGTAGGAATAAATGCAGCAAGTGGCCCAATCCTTTATGCAGCAAAGGACAAGCCGGTTGTATTACTTAAGATGACCAAACGTTCTCGAGGACACATGGGAAGACTGTCAAGTGCTTTCGCTTCATATAGTTGATTAATCTTCTTTAGCTTGCTAAGTGTTGTGTGGGTGAACCTGTGCTAATGTACCACCCCATCCAATACTAATACATACTTGTGATTATACCCCTTGCAAACATCCGTAAGTACAAGAAAGTAATTAAGGTAGAAACCTAACCACAGCTTTAAACTCTAAGACCCTTACGTCCCTTGTGCAATGGTTTCCTAACGGAGGTTCAGGTTTCTGTCACTCCGACAACCCCTACGATTAGTAGCCAAATACACAATGCATTCCCCTAGGCCCATATAGGTGAAGTGTCATGTAGTCGGCATTCACATGACACCACTAGAAGAAGTACACCACAACTTAAATAGCAATCTATTGAATCCTTCTCAACGCAACTCCGCTACTAACAACAAGACTTCTCCCATGTCCTCAAGAACAAAACGAACTAATCACAAGACATCATATGGATCATGATCAGAGATGGAATAATGATGTATAAAAATTTGAACATAAACAATAATTCAATGGTTCACTCGATAGCATCAACTACAAAGAGTAATCAACACCGGGAAAGTTTCCCCTATGAACTATAGCAAGATTCAACCAATTGTTACAGCAATATGGAGATGGTGATGAGGGTGCTGATGGTGATGATGATGGTGGTGATGATGATGATCCCGATGAAGTCCATCTTGATGGTGGTGTTGATGGCGATGATCCCCCTCTCCGGGAAGGAATTCCCCCGACAGAAATCTGTCTGCCGGAGAGATCTTTCTCTCTCCGTGTTTTCTGCCCTGTAGAGGCGGCGGAATCTTTCTGTGGTCACTCTCCGAGTCTTAGGGTTTCGGGAGGTTGATATACACCAGAGGGGAGAGGATGGAGTGGGCCAGGGTGGCCACACCACCTCTTGGCGCGGCCTAGGGCTGCCCGCGCCATGGGGTGGTGTGGGCCCCCTGTGGCCCATCTCCACTCCGTCTTCTGGCATCCTTAGTCTTCTGGAAAAATTGGATTTTCCGTATATTTTCCCGGATTTTCTGATCTTCGCGAATTTTGCCTCCAAACAGCACATTTTCCATTAGAATCTTGACTGCGGCGGTCCATGCTCCAAAAGTCATCAACCATGCAAAAATAGATGAAATAACATAAGTATCACCTCTCAGTATGAAATATATCAATGAATAATAGTGAATTAAGACATAGAATAGTGATGCAAATGGACGTATCCCGACCACTCGAGCCCATAGGGGTTACTTGAGGCGCACTCTGCTACATGCACCTCGCATATTATCAAGTATAAGAGGCGCATATGACGATATGCGCCTCGTATATTGGACCACTGATCTCCTCCTAGGCCCACTCAACTTATGCGAGGCGCATTATTCCCATATGCGCCTCGCCTATCTGATATATAGGAGGCGCATATTATTAGAATGTGCCTCGCATAATCTAGGGCTGCCAGATTTCGTCCATACAGGGATTATAGGAGGCGCATCCTACAAATATGTGCCTCGCCTATTATGCTACTAGAGGCGCATGACAAAGCAGTGTGCCTTGCCTATTTTATAGGAGGCGCATATGGTCTATATGCGCCTCAAATGAGCATGTCTCCTATAGCGTTTTCCCTAGTAGTTGAAAAGGATACATATGCCGCCTAGAGGGGGGTGAATAGGCGGTTTAAAACTTCTACGATATGGGCTTAACAAAGGCGGAATAAAACTAGCATTTACTTTGTCAAGCACAAAACTTATATAAACTACGGTTCACCTATGTGCACCAACAACTTATGCTAAGCAATACAAGCAACTATGTGATAGCTAGATATAAGACTTCAAGCACGAAGGCTATCACAAAGTAAAGTGCATAAGTAATAGCTCGGGTATAGAGATAACCGAGGCATGCGGAGATGATGATTTATTACCGAGTTCCTCCCATAAAGGGAGTACGTCTCGTTGGAGGGGTGGGTGGTACTAGGACCACCATGCCACAAAAGGCCTCACCCTATTCTCTAGTGAACCTCGCCGCAAGAGGCCCGGTTCACTTCTTCACTATTGGTGCACTTGTCGGTGGCAATCCGTAACCTCTCACAAAGATTGGGGCACTTCTCCACAACTCAATTGGAGGCTCCCAACGAACAAGCTCGGGGAAAGCTCCACAACTCAATTGGAGGCCCCAAGTAATCCACAAACCTGCAAAACAACTAAACCGTCTAGGGTTCCAAGAACCCAAGAGTAAAAAGCTTCTCACCTTTCACCCAATCAAATTCTCACCGAGAACTCAAATCGATGCACCAAATGCAATGACAAGAACACAAGAAGTGCTCAAGTCCTTCTTTCCCAAATTCCTCCAAAGCTACAAAAGCTAGTGGGAGAATAAGAGAGGAATAACACAAGAGGAAATCCACAAAAGAAACCCTAAGATCTAGATCCCAATATGTTCCCCTCACATAGAGGAGAGATGGATTGGTGGAATTGTAGATCTAGATCCCCCTTTCAAATCCCCCAAAAAGATTCAAGAAATATGGGAGGGATTGAGAGTATTTGCAAGCTCTTGAAGGTCAAAACAATGGAGGAGAGAGAGAATGCAAGAAACCAACCTAAGGAGGAAGAAGGGGTCTATTTATACCCCTCCCCAATGAAATATGACCATTTGGGACCTCCTAGGCCGGATAATCCGCCCCTCCCCCGGAAATTTTGGGTACCCCGGGCCAAAATATGGCTAAGGACTTTGCGGCGCGACCCTCTGTATAGGGGGCAGATATTTGGGCCGGATAATCCGCCCCCGGAGGCCCGGATAATCCGCCCCTATTACAGGGAGCCACGCCTCAAAGTCCTTAGCTGTTTTCCGAAAATTGGGCCAGATAATCCGCCCCCATGGCCGGATAATCCGCCCCCCTGAAAACTGGCAGAAACAGCAAAACTGAAACAATCATAACTTTTGCATCCGGACTCTGTTTTTGATGATCTTGGGATCGTTTTAAAGAGGACAATGAGCTCTACAAGATCATTGAGAGAAACATCATAGTCCATCAAGGTGGGATAGAACCAAATGCCGAAATGTTTGACCTTTCCCAAAAAGACGAACCGATAAAACCTCCAACATCGAAAACGCAATAGAGAATGCATATGAAATTCGTTTTCGATGAACTTGAGATTGTCATAGAGATTAAAACAAGATCTAAGTACTCACATGAGTAAGACCCAAATAAGAACCAAGAAATATGATGCCAAGTATGCAAAGGTTTGAGCTCTCACCGAGGGATATGATCAAGTTACTCACTCGAGAGCCCCTCTTGATAGTACGGTTATCTATCCTATAAACCGGTCTACCCAAATAACACCACGAGACCGGTAAGAAAGAAACCCTATCAAGATCAAACAATTGCCTTGTGTATATTCCACTTGATGTTGATGATGATGATCTTCTACACCTCAAGATGGAACACCTTTCTTGATTGTGCTAGCTTGGTGAAGACTTGGAATTTGCTCCCCCATACTCCACTATGGAAGAGCCTCTCTTTTAGGAATATATGCACATATCCATGATCACCATAAGGATGGCAAGCTACACTTGAGATCATCTTATTATTCAAGACACACTTGCCATAGGCTCAACTTCTACTTGACCAATCTCCGAATCATTCCTTGAAACCTTGATCAACACTTGATCTTCTTCACTTTCTTCTTCTTCCAACCTTGAAGCCAACATATGGTTCAAGCATTGCCTATGGACAAATCCTACAAGTAAAACTCAATGCAAACATAAGTCCATAAAGATTGTCATTAATTACCAAAACCACACATGGGACACACATGTTCTTTCAATCTCCCCATTTTGGTAATTGATGACAATCCCTTTAAGAGGGTTTATATCTATATATTCAACATGCAAAGCAACAACAAATATGCAAGAGCATGAGACGCAAATGCATAAGAACAAACTCAAAGCATGAAACCAACTTCCCTTAAACCCTCCAAAACTTCTCCCCCATTAGCATCGATTGCCAAAATGGGTGAAAAGCTCTACACGGCCAATAGAGTGATAATTCCTCCAAAATGTGTACATTTCTCATAGTGTGAGTGGAATAAAATGCATGTATCCAATGACGAATACTTAGGAGGAGGTTAAACAATATTGAGGATCAAAAGATTGCAAAAAAATTAACAAGGTGAAGAAGCAAGCAATCAAAAGATCCAAAGAACCACTTGACAAAAAGAACATACCAAATGAAAGATAGATATTATGATAAGATTGAAAAGAGAGTGTTCTATATAATACGAGGAGGCTCCCCAAGGTTTGTGCAAAAAATTGCATTTGAATACAATATGCACAAACATGGAATCCTCACTCCCTCGATATTATTTAAAACCCAACTATGTACAAAAGAGCATATACCAAGGCATAAAACTTGCAATAAACAAATGGTTGAGCAACGAGTAAGAGACAACATAATAGCAGGCTCAACCACAAGGATGTGTGAGAGGCATGACAAAGCATAGTATAAGACTAATGCAAGGATGATCATTGATAATCAACATAGTCTTCAATGAATGATATTGCTTAGTATGACCATACAACACACATGAAACAAAGAAGATATCAAAAATAGAGAATTAACATCTCTCATGTGTATAAGTTTCTAAGTAGACAATCTCACAAAGATATTGATCTACAAAGAAACATGTACACACAAAATAGATGCTAAAAAAATAGAGCAAGATATCCAAAACAAAGTCATGACAATACACCACTAAGATCTTTGCTTGATAGCATGGCCAAAAGGCTCAATTTTATCTTATTGTATATTCATGAACTTCAACCACAAACATATCAAATAAATCACAACTATCACTAAGGGAAGTACAGATAGTTGGAATGTATTGCGAGAGGAATCAATTATCACAAAGAAAGAATCAACTTTGCAAATTCATCAATATTGCACATGAGAGTACTTTGAGGAAACAATAGGTAATATAATTGCTAGATTGACATATTTGGGATTTGTGAATCATGAGCATGATTTTGTATAGTCCCAATTATATGCACTCATCTCAACTTACTCACATATACAATAGAGAGTGTTCTTTAAGGCCAAATAAAGAACCACAACAACTGCAAATACAAAAAATCATGCCAAAATGTAACCTACCATAGGTTGGAAGACGATATATGTATGCATGAGTAAGAGATACTTGTTACGGAGATATCATTGGTGTGATGAAGTAGATAGGAGCTTGTTGATAATCCTCGCTTGACTATAATTATGATTGAATCATCACTTAATCCTTATGAAAGAGACAAGCATTCAATGCACCTCCAATGTACCTAAAACAAAATTCAAGTACAATATGGTCCCCAAACTTATTGGGTCCAAAGTAGTTAGAGCAACTACAATACATAGGAGAGACTCCACATAAATATGTGCATATTGATATGAAATTGAATTTCATGCACATATTAGCCAATTAGGATTTTGTGGAGTTTCCCCTATATATTAGATCAAGTAAAGCAAGCATGCCATAATATATACATTTAGTAAATATGCATGCACACTACTTTCAAGAACCAAAGGAGATACAATTTGAACAAAGTGTGACATGATAAAAGGTTGTTAAAATTATATCAAATAACCAAATCAACTCATGAAAGACCACATGTTCAACAAATGAACTAGGCAAAAACAAAGAGAAAGCGATAGACAAAAACACAAATGCTCAAGGATTTATCTCATTCTAAAAGGTCAAAAAATTTAGCAAGGAATGAGATAAAGCCAACTCCCAAAGAGAGAAAGGTTTAAAAAACCACACCAAAATCTCAACACTTTTCATGATGTCACAAAGTACCAAAAGAAAATTTATCTTCTAAAGACATAAAACACGATATGGAGAAAAACATGTTGTGAAAAAGCATAATAGGAGTGTTCTACACAATATAGGAAAACTCGCCCATGATTAGTTCATTATTTAAGATTTTGTATTTGAATACAAAATGCACCCACATGGGATCATCATCTCTACCTACATCAAATGGAGTATTAACGATTTCAAGTCAAAGAAATATCCAATAATGAGATAACACGAAGATTCAATAAAGGCTCAACAAAAAAACAAGTACATGGTGTGCAAGCCAACATACACAAATAAACTTGATAACTCAAGATAAGTAAGTGGTTATGCACAACATATAAAAATACATGCAAGGTACAAACCAACACAGGCACAAGGGGCGACTAACTTTAAATGTAAATGAGTTGAGAACATGTTACCGCAAAGAGGAACAATGGATATATGATAGAGATAAGATAATATAAATCACTTGTCTTGATACAATATAATTGATGAAGTTCCCTTAATTCTTCATGATTTAGCCAAGTCTCCAATGCCCTCCACCAACACCTATTGATCAAGTTTTAGCTTGTTGGTCCCCAACCAAGTTGGGTCCTAAGAAGTTAGTCACAATAGGCTTGGCAACCCAAATGGTTCTTTTCTTGACACCACATTGGGCACCAACATCTTTGGCAAACACATTTCCAACCTCATCCTTACGAAGAGAATAAGCACCATCAATAATAATAGGGTTGGATGAGGAGTTACCAATAGTGCATGAAGAAGAGAGGTGACCTTTCTCACGACATATGTAGCAAGTTCTTTTCTTCCATTTCTTCACACTTGATTTATCCACCATGGGAGTATTATCTTGATTCTTTTTGTGAAGTGGCCTTTCTTCAACTTGAGGTACACCATGACCTTGAACTTGAGGCCTCTTCCCTTTTTGCTTCTCACTGAGAGTCTTATTCTTCAATGGGCAAGATCTAACATGGTGCCTTCAATTTTGCACTTGAAGCAAACAATCTTGGCCAAATTCTTGACATGTTCTTGGCCCTTATTCTTGTCTCTCTTAAACTTATTATTGTTAGTGGACTTGTTCTTGATATTGGATTTGAATCGAAGCCCACTCTTGTCATTGGGGAATTTTTGCACACTCAAGATCTTGTTGAGTGTGGCCCTCCCTTCCTGACCCTTTTTCAAGTCCCTCTTCAAAGATGAGACTTGGGCCTTGAGCTATTTGATTTCCTATACATGGTTAGTATAAACACAAATACTAGAGGAAGTAGAAGCTCCATTGTTAGAGCAACAAGGCAGGGAATATAATTCATTACAAGATGTAGCAATAATATGAGATGATGAATTAGAAGGACTAGCACATGGTAGTACGACATTTGTAGTGGATGTAGTGATAATGTCCACATGAGGCTCATTAGATGTTAACTTTGACACAATAGCCTCATGAGCTAACTTTATCATATCATGGGAGGCTAGAAGATCCCCATGAGATCTTGATAGCATAACATGACTTTCTTCCAATTTCCCATAATTGCTAGTTAGCAAAGAAAGTTGAGCCTTTATCTCAACATTCTCCTTCAAAATAGATGCTTCAAAAGAAGTAGAGTTAGTAGCACAAGCATCATTATAATGAGCAATAGTAGAAGACAACTTGGAAATCTCATTATATTTTCTTTTGAGATCAATTGCCACCTCAAGAGCTTTATCACGGGTTTCCTTTACTTTAGACACTTCTAGAGTAAATGTATCCTCAAGAGATTCTTTGGTTGCTTGTGCTTCTTCAAGAGCTTCATTTAGATTTGCAATATCATTAGCATACTCATGCTCAAGGCTACTCATTTTGTCAATTGTGTTCTCATGCTCCTCAACTTGAGCTTCTAACTTATCAATACGTTCTTTGCTCTCAATAGCAAATCCCAAGATTTCAACAAAGTTAGAGCAAGCAATATTATTCTTAACAAGAGCATGATAAACAATCTCACCCTTTTCATGTAACAAATCAACATCAATCTCTTCTTCCTCATTATACTCATCCTCATCATCGCAAGAGGTATTGGGTTCCAAAGTAGGAGATACCTTTGAATCCCTAGCCATAAGGCATAGATGGGAACCGTGAGATGATGATAATGAAGAATTACTTGAGGTTTCATTAAAGATGTTGTCTTGACCCGTAGAATCTCCAGTTTCCTCTACATTGTTAGAAACACAACTTACACATGATATGCAAGGACTATCAACACAAGCATGTAAGGAGTTTGTAGTGCTAGAAGTGTTAAAGTCCAAAGATAGATGATTTCAACTAGATAGAGAGGAGGTATTACAAATAGTAAGCACACTATCCATATTGCAATTTCTATCACCACTTACCATATCATTACCTTGTGAAAAATCACATGTTGGTGAAGTGGTAGAAGATGAGAACTCATCTCGATCGGAAGTGGAAGCAACACAATCATCCTCAAAAATATTGGACACAGCATATTTATCTTGAAGTTTTGTCCATAACTCATGAGCGCTCCAAAAAGGTAGAAGTAACTACATGGCTCAAAGCATTAACAAGCACATTAGAAGCTTGAGCATCGAGATATAAGTTTTTCTCATCCTCACAAGATAGATTAAGGAAATCAATTGGAGGAGAAAAACTATAACTACGATTCGCTCCAAATTTGGGTCCATGGCCCGAAAATGATTAAGCATACAAATTTTCCAAATCTCATAACATGTGCCATCGAATATGAAAATGGCATCATGCACTAATCCCCTAGCCGACATCTTTACTCTCAAGGCGGTGAAGCCCAAAAAGAGAGACCATGCTCTGATACCAAATTGAAAAGGATACAGATGCCGCCTAGAGGGGGGGTGAATAGGCGGTTTAAAACTTCTACGATATGGGCTTAACAAAGGAGGAATAAAACTAGTGTTTACTTTGTCAAGCACAAAACTTATATAAACTACGATTCACCTATGTGAACCAACAACTTATGCTAAGCAATACAAGCAACTATGTGATAGCTAGATATAAGACTTCAAGCACGAAGGCTATCACAAAGTAAAGTGCATAAGTAATAGCTCGGGTATAGAGATAACCGAGGCACGCGGAGACGATGATTTATTACCGAGTTCCTCCAATAAAGGGAGTACGTCTCGTTGGAGGGGTGGGCGGTACTAGGACCACCATGCCACAAAAGGCCTCACCCTATTCTCCTATGAGCCTCGCCACAAGAGGCCCGGTTCACTTCTTCACTATCGGTGCACTTGTCGGTGGCAATCCGTAACCTCTCACAAAGATTGGGGCACTTCTCCACAACTCAATTGGAGGTTCCCAACAAACAAGCTCGGGGAAAGCTCCACAACTTAATTGGAGGCCCCAAGTAATCCACAAACGTGCAAAACAACTAAACCGTCTAGGGTTCCAAGAACCCAAGAGTAAAAAGCTTCTCACCTTTCACCCAATCAAATTCTCACCAAGAACTCAAATCAATGCACCAAATGCAATGGCAAGGACACAAGAAGTGCTCAAGTCCTTCTTTCCCAAATTCCACCAAAGCTACAAAAGCTAGTGGGAGAATAAGAGAGGAAGAACACAAGAGGAAATCCACAAAAGAAACCCTAAGATCTAGATCCCAATATGTTCCCCTCACATAGAGGAGATGTGGATTGGTGGAAATGTAGATCTAGATCCCCCTTTCAAATCCCCCAACAAGATTCAAGAAATATGGGAGGGATTGAGAGTATTTGCAAGCTCTTGAAGGTCAAAACAATGGAGGAGAGAGAGAATGCAAGAAACCAGCCTAAGGAGGAAGAAGGGGTCTATTTATACCCCTCCCCAATGAAATATGACCGTTTGGGACATCCCGGGCCGGATAATCCGCCCCTCCCCCGGAAATTTTGGGTACCCCGGGCCAAAATATGGCTAAGGACTTTGCGGCGCGACCCTCTGTATAGGGGGCAGATATTTGGGCCGGATAATCCGCCCCCGGAGGCCCGGATAATCCGCCCCTATTACAGGGAGCCACGCCTCAAAGTCCTTAGCTGTTTTCCGAAAATTGGGCCAGATAATCCGCCCCCATGGCCGGATAATCCGCCCCCCTGAAAACTGGCAGAAATAGCAAAACTGAAACAATCATAACTTTTGTATCCGGACTCCGTTTTTGATGATCTTGGGATCGTTTTAAAGAGGACAATGAGATCTACAAGATCATTCAGAGAAACATAATAGTCCAGCAAGGTAGGATAGAACCAAATGACGAAAGGTTTGACCTCTCCCAAAAAGACGAACTGATAAAACCTCCAACATCGAAAACGCAATAGAGAATGCATATGAAATTCGTTTTCGATGAACTTGAGCTTGTCATGGAGATTAACACAAGCTCTATGTACTCACATGAGTAAGACCCAAATAAGAACCAATAAAGATGATTCCAAGTATGCAAAGGTTTGAGCTCTCACCGAGGGATATGATCAAGTTACTCACTCGAGAGCCCCTCTTGATAGTACGGTTATCTATCCTATAAACCGGTCTCCCCAACTAACACCACGAGACCGGTAAGAAAGAAACCCTATCAATATCAAACAATTGCCTTGTGTATATTCCACTTGATGTTGATGATCTTCTACACCTCAAGATGGAACACCTTTTCTTGATTGCGCTAGCTTGGTGAAGACTTGGAATTTGCTCCCCCATACTCCACTATGGAAGAGCCTCTCTTTTAGGCATATATTCACATATCCATGATCACCATAAGGATGGCAAGCTACACTTGAGATCATCTTATTATTCAAGACACACTTGCCATAGGCTCAACTTGTACTTGACCAATCTCCGGATCATTCATTGAAACCATGATCAAAAGTTGATCTTCTTCACTTTCTTCTTCTTCCAACCTTGAAGACAACATATGGTTCAAGCATTGCCTATGGATAAATCCTACAAGTAAAACTCAATGCAAACATAAGTCCATAAAGATTGTCATTAATTACCAAAACCACACATGGGGCACACATGTTCTTTCAGTAGTTAGGTATACTAATATAGGAACCCGATAAGTCATACCCATGTCACTAGTTGACAAGGGGTTGACTCATCAATGCCCATCATTGATGGACTTAGGTTCAAGGAAGTGGGGAGCGCTGGAGGCATCGATCGTCTAGCAAACAAGCACAAAGGTGACATGAGGTTTTACCTAGGCTCAGGCCTTGTAGAGGACCCTACTCCTGCTTGTCTGCTCTTGATTATGAGGGAGTCGAAAATTACAAGGGTGCGCATGTGCAATCTGGCGAGGTGTATGCGGGGGTGTGTGTATCGGTCCTCCTCGCCGCCCCCCTCCTGGCCTTTATATAGAGAGGCTAGGTCTCGGGGTAGCAGGTCGTGTCGGTTACAAGTTAGGGTTTCCCCTTTAAGTTTCTATCTACACTTTGTCGTGTCCTCTAAGAAGTTAAACTCCAATGGGACACCCGAATCTTTGCTGGGCTTCGATTGCACTATCAACTCCTTCTTGGGATGAATCGTATAGGCTATTCTTAGGTACCTATAAGGTATGCCCACGTCAGTAGCCCCCGAGTGTCCAGCCGAATCGCAGATTCCGGTGGAGACTATAACTGTTTTGAGTGCGTGGGATACAAGCTCGTCCGAAGGTTATTTCTATTACATAGATTATATCATAGGGATTGTCGATATGCGTGCCTGATTCATCCGATGGATTGGGATCAGTTAACTGCCTTAGGGCAAAACAACGCTATCTACTCAAATTCAAGTCCCCGGACTCAAATTCAGAATAATGCTGGCGTAATTTGACTCTGGCCACGGAGGTCTTACAGAGTTCGAATTCCAGTGTTTCAGGTGTGGGCATTCGATGCGTCTGTCAAAGATTATTTCATCGTGCCTGTAGGCACGGCTTATATCTGGTAGAGTGCAACAGATGTGATGACAAGCCTTCTTCAGGTCTTACCTTCACATTGTAAATGAGGCGGACGAATTTTTAGTCACCACGGAGGTGATTCGGGTGGCCTAGGAGATGCAGTCTCTTTGCAGGGAGAAAATGAGGCGGAGTCACCGTTTTGAGTGTGGACGTAGTTGACACACTTTTAGTGACTAAGATTTTTCATAGGGTGCACGCCCAGCACTCCCTATGGGAGTAGGCCCCAAGTGCCTATTCGAGTCATAGACTCGAGTGGGGACTTTGAATATTTGTCGACACTCGTCGTTACATTTAGCTTTGTCGATTGTGCGTCCAGTGCTCCCTATGGGAGTAGCCCTCGAGTCCACAATCGAATCGTTGATTCGGAGATGGGTTTCAACTGGTGAGGCCAGTTCTGTGCTTATGAAGTCTTTGGGTGCGCGGCCAATGCTCCTATTAGGAGTAGCCCTCGAGTGCTTGGTCGACTCGTAGAGTCAAGCAAGGACTAAAGTAGTCGAGGAGATCTCTTGCTGTTTTAAAGGACATCAGTTATAACATCCCAAAACTTTAATCCAAGCTTATTAAGATCCAAATCATCAAAATTAGGGTTAACAAAACTTTTCCAATTCAAAATATGAAAGCATTCATGTGTATGTGTATTTAAATTAGGAGTTGATTTGAATTGCCATGGTTCTGTGATCCATTGCCTGTAAAATGATTCTTAGGTGAAATAAACATCATCTAAATCATTCCCAAAATTTTCCCAAAGAAAAACAACTCAAAATGAATAATTGAAGTGAATGGTCATTTTGGCCAAATTAACTATCATGCCTACTTTGGCTATTCCTAGTACTCAAAACTTAACAGAAACATTTGTGGATCTTTACACCCCTTGCTAGTACACATAATGAGGTACCAAGGCCCACTTTGTGATCTGCTAAAAACATTCAAATACTAATTTTAAATGACAGTTTAAAATTGAATCTATTTTATATGGGAAGATCCCACTATTTCAAAAACCACTCAAACCAGCTCAATTTTCAAAACCCAAGCAACCATAGAGTCTCAATCTTAGTACTAGCACACCCACCAAAAATCTTTTCAAAATTCAAAAAGAATTTTCTTGCGGCCATTTTATCAAACACTTGGCAGGCAGAATTCAAACAAAACCAAATTCACTATTTTGAATAGTGTTTTGGCCAAACTTGTCTCCCATTTGACCCTCAATTGCTCCTATTGTCTCTTAGTGATCTAACCATGACCTAACTACCCCATCCCCTACCCCCTACTGGCATGGCCATGCCAAGCCGAGCATCAACTCGCCGGCCGACCATGCCCTCACCCCAGCAGACCACCTCCCCCTCTCTCGCCGTGTCTAGGAGATAGCCAGCATGTAACTACCTCGGTGAATTACGCTCCTAGTTACAAGCCTGGATGAGCGGAAATGGTTAAAATAGTATGGTGGGGCCCAAATGCCACTCACAGGTAGACCTTTCGGCCGTCCTAACCATTTCCAAACATCAGGACAAGAACGGGCGGCGTAATCGGCAGGCGAAGGGATCAACTACATACACAAATGAGTATGTATGCAAGCCACCATACAATGGTTCTCAGAGTCATTCCATCTAAAAAGAAAGAAAATATAGCAACGCCATCCGGCAAGACCCAAATATCCTAGATAGATATAATAGTTTAGGATATCTCCTCATACATCAAACATCAGAGTATCAAGCGGAAGCGGAAAACAAGATCCGAGTACGGATAAGAAGCAAATCGGCATAAGATGCCCCATAAATAAACACATCCCGCCCACAGATCTCACGGATCCCCATTCCCGGAATCTCTACACCGAATGATCGTTGCCCGCATTGTCCGTCTCCTCCACCCAGTATCCATCTTGCGAGCTTACCTGTTCATCTGAATCAAACAATTTATCGTGTGAGACCCTAGGGGTACTCAGCAAGTCTTTATGCCGCTAAAGGGGACACAACCTGGGGTGACGCAATTGCAGCAAAAGATAAACCCTAACAATTCTATAGATACTCGCTAACCATCCGCCTAACCAGAGATAGACGGATGTCCGTGAATTAATAACAACAGTTATGACGGTAATATTAACAGATCCATCCTCCTCCTCGCTTACCGACGAGGAAGCGGACGAACAACCCCCCATCCGTTGGCAGTTTTATTATTCATTCCATGAGTGTTGCACTATTTACTAGTCAGATACTTAGTCAAGTTAAAAGCGGTACTTTAGTTATACTTGTCTATGATCGAGAAACTGTGCTCCAAGTCGTCCATAACCGCGGACACGGCTTTCAGAAAGTTTTACCCTGCAGGGGTGCACAAATAGCAACACACACTCGATCAACCTCGGAAAAACCAAATCAAAACCCAACGAGGCAGTCACGACAAAGCGATCACAGGATTCAGAAATATTTCAGGGGGCCACCCCATTAAGCTACCCGCGACGAAGTTGGCCGACTACGAGACGGACTCAAGGTTTGCGTCAATGGCTGTAAACGACTGGGAACCCGAAAATGTGACGGCTTGTCGATATCACAAAACACTCCGCTTCCTAAAGAGACAGTGCAAAGACCTCGCACAATTTAAATAAAGCAGTAAATCATGGCATAAGTACAGGATAGTAATTAAAACCTCAAACTAGTTTGTGGCCCCAAGAAATAAGAATGAATCAAGCTCTGGCTCAGGGGGGTTCATAAGCCTCCCGGATGTGGATAGCGCGAATATTCAAGGAACAGGAATCAAGTACTCGGGTCCCACGGACACAAGTGAGCCTGAAAAACCAAATAGCAAATATGGCTCACCGATGCCACTTTCATTAGTTATCCCATTACTACTCAGGTTAAGTTGTTTAGGTACCTCGTTATCCATCAGACACTCACATACCCTACACATGCTGTTCTACGACTCGCGTGGCTCAAACAACTCCTGTAGTAATGGCTCATGGGATGGAGGAACAAGCTTCGGTGGGGTTTAAAAGTAAAGGCTATGCAATACTTGGGATTCAAATTAATGCAATCGCGACTCAATGATGCAAGAATAAGATAGAGGCAATAGGTACTATATGTATGCAAGCATGTGGTAGTGCTTGCCTGGCAGCTCAGTTGAAGCGACAGAAGGATCTGGGTAGTGCTCCTGGGTATCTTGATATATCCCCTGCTCAGCGTCTAATCAAAGAAGAACCAAACAAACAAGGGCCAACATAAATAAAGTGCACAAGCATATGAATTAAATGCATCAAGCAAACAATCGTGCCATGATGAATGATGCACAATTTGCATGGCAATAAAGTAGCATGGCATGGGTGAGGTGTGAAATACAAGAATAAAGCATTTTATTGAGTTTTGACCACATTTTAACCTCATATTAGTTGCTGTATACATTATATTTATATGATGCATGCTTCAAATCAAAACATGGAATGCATAAACAGAAAGGTCTCGTCGAGCTAATCATTTTAGACATATTATTTGTTAAATTTGGAGTTATAAAACAAAAGTTATTAAATAATTAAGAAAAAGGGCATTTTAAAGTAATTTTAATCAACTTGGAAAATAAAGTGTTCAAAATATATTTTGAATGGCATATTTGAATTCCTCATATTTTTCTGATTTGAAAACATATATTATTTGTATTATTTGGATTTAAGAATTAAAAGTTATTTTAAAACAGATTTGAAATTTGAATTTAACTTAATTTGAAAAAGTTTGAATTAAAACAGAAAAGCGGAAATACTTTTGTTACTCAGACAGATAGAGACACAGACAATGACAGGTGGGGTCACTGGCTGACTCAGCAAGACAAACTGGAGAAGCTTTTCTCACCGCTGCTGGCTAGACCTAGAGGCCGACAAGGGCTAGGCTCGGGCCCAAAAGTAAGGGCTTAACAGCCAGGTGGCAGGTGGACAAAACGGGAGGCTGGGTTGAGGGTGATAACCTGGGTGCCTATCTGCAAAGTGCTACTACAATGGTGGGACTGGTGGACCGCGGGTTAGGAGTAAACGTTAGGGGTTTATGCAAACGGCGACCAGACCGTGTTTTCTTCTCGAACCCCGACGACGGGTCGGCACGCCAGCAGGCGCCTGTGTGAGCTCGAACCAGACGCTGCCACGCTGCTGCGATGGGCGGAGCCGCGATATGGGTAGGGAGGTGACAGGCGGATGGCGGCCGTTAAGTTGCGTCGGCGAGCTGACGAAGCGACGATAGCGCCATTGCCGCACGGTGTGTTCGGCTAAATGCGCGGCAAGGACAGCATGCGGCGGAGAGGGAGAGGATGTCTGGGGGGTCCCAGGGCTCACCGTGGGGCGGTCGGTGTAGGTGGTCTGGGGGAGCAGCCGATCGGCGAGGACGCAGCGATCCGGAAGCTAGGGTTTCGTCGGCCACGCGGGTCTTGCAGGTCCGAAGCTTCTCCTCCTCGCTGGCGTGGCTGGGGGTGATGCAGAGGGTCGCCTCGGTCTTCTCGATCACCTCCACGACGGGCACGCCGGCTAGAACGATGGATCGTAGGTGGAGCCGATGGTGTCCGGCGAGAGGGAGCTGGGGTCGGTGGAGAGGGAGGGAGGAAGGCCAGGGCACCTCGGCCAGATCTGGAGAGGCCAGAGGAGAGCCGAGAGGGAGTGGATAGGGACGGGAGAGGAGAGGGGGTGCCGTGGGGGAGTGGGTAGGGTTAAAGGTGGCTCGGCCACCTTTTTCCCCCTCCTTCACGTGCTCGAGCTGGGAGGCCAGGGCAGGCACGGGCAGGGGCTTCCGGGTGGGGCAGGGTGAGGCCAAGGAGGGTGGTTTGGTGTGGGGCATGCAGGGAAGAGAGAGAAAAGAGAGAGGGATCTCGGGTTGGAGCTAGGGTTGGGTAGTGGGAGGCTCGGGCTAGGGTTTTCTGCTGGGGATGGGGTAGCTAGGTAGGGCCAGGGTGATCAGGTGGCCAAGTGGGGCCAGCTAGGTAGAGAGAAGAGAGAGACCGAGAGAGAGTGGTGGTGTGGTAGCTAGGGTTTGGTTTAGATGGGGGTGTGGTTTAGAGAGGGTGATAAAGAGAGGAGAGATGAGGGAGGGGACTTAGGGTTTAGAGATAGGGGGTATGGGTTTAGATTAGGTATAGATTAGGAGAGAGGTTTAGTGAGAGAGGAGAGATGTGATGTGGTAATCTTTTGACAAGATCAAGCATGTTCAAAACAAGCTCAAGCAAGATATAGTCAAAAGAGAGAAGAGAAGAAAAGGTGGTGAGGTAAGGATGGAGATGGTTATAGGGTTTGGAGAAAGAATAAGGGAGAGGGTATAGAGATATTGGGATGATCCACTCAAGATTCAAATTAAAACTCAAAAGAGAAGGAATGGTGATGCTTTGCATGGCCCATGCATAATAATTAATACCATGCTTATTTTTGTGAAAACAAGATTATTTACATGGCATTATTCTTATGCATTCCAAAATGTGGAGTAAGGCCTAAGCAAAAGAATTTAAAAGAAAGTTCCAAGTGGAGTAGATGGAGATGGTCACATTTGATTATAATTGGGACTTGCTAGTGTGTATATTCCACTAGATGCCTACTAGTCCCAAAAATATTCCCACATGAGCATAGATCCATAATAACCCATATGGAAGCTAGGAAAAAGATTCCACCCACAAGGCATGCAAAGGTGGCCATGTGGCTCTCATATATCAATAATGTGAAAACACCATGATGCTAAGATGAGAGCATGTGGAAAAGAATTGGATCCATCCCAACCCATATGAGCTAGAGGTAAAACCCAATAAAGTGCAAAGCTCATATTTAGTTGGATGGTGGAATTATGGGGTGATGACAAGAAAGGTGGTGGAGTTAATAAAAGATATGCCCCCAACTCAACTTGGGCATTAACAATATATCAAGAACCAAATACAATATCAAGAGGCAAATACAATTAACAATGCATAAGAGAGAAGAACCAAAACAAAAAGGGTTTTATATGATGCTCAAATGCAAGGAGGCATGATGACATGAGCATGATATAATTATGATGCAGCAATTATATATTTGAAGTAGCCATATATAGACTAGGCTAGTAGCATTGCAATTGTTAGACAATTGGGATGCTACACAGCACCTCATCGCTGCCCACTGTCCTCTCCCCGAGCCAGGCCAAGCAGTGGACCACCGCCAAACCCCCGCACCCAGTGCCACCGCGCCATGCCGAGCACGCGCCAGAGCACCGTGCCCAAGCCGCCGCTCGACAGCAGCCCGCGCCCACCGCATCACCACGACCCAGGGAGCACGCCAGACACCCCCGTTTGCCATCCAACGCCTCACAGCCACCGCTCTCCGTCGAAACCGCCGCCTCTGCCGCTCAGAGCGCCAGCTCCGCCCGACCGCATACCACCGCCCCTAAGCCCGCATTAAAGTCCTAGAGCACCGCCAAGAGACCGCGCATCGATCGCCACCCTCATCCATGCCGCTAGCAGCCCGTAGCCATGTCACCACCGTCGCCTGCCCATCCCTCTCGGTCTTGCCGTCGCGCCTATAAAAGGAGGGCACCCCCAGCCATTTGCAGCACACCACTCAACTCCCCTCACCTCACTAATTGTCCCACACCTCTAGCCGGAGCACGGGAGCAGCAGTTCGCCAGAATTGCACCGGAGCAGGCCGCCTCTAGAGGAGAAGGGCGCCGCTGATTGCGACCACCCCCGGAGCTGCCTCGATCGTCCCTGAGATCGCCGTCAACCACCAGTCCGCCTGCCGTCGCCGCTGGAGCCTGATCGCCTCTGCACCCCCACTGAGCCGCTAGGGTTAGAGCTCGCCGACGACAGGTCCGTCGTCGATGACGATCCCCAGCCGTTGATCCCCACTCTAATCCAACGTCCCACATTGCCCCGTACCGCTTCGCACGTTATGAGCCACTGACCGGTGGACCCCACATCAACTAAGCCCAGCCACGGAGTGACACCTGGCCGCCCGTTAAGCGTTTCCTTGCGACCAGTTAGTTTGAATTAGGATTTTTCTTTTTAGTTTAAACTTAGTTCTGTCCCCTAGTTTGAAAATCATTTCAGAGAGATTTACAAATCCAAATGAAGTGATTCCAATTTTGTTGGAAAGCTACTGAAAAGTTCTACCCAAGACCGTTGAATTTAATTCAATTAGAGTTATAGATCTCTCCTAGTAAAAATAACAAAACAGAAACATTTGCACCTTGCAACATTTTTATAAAATCAACCAAGATAGATTTTTAGTTGATTCCAACTCTCAAAAAGCACATTTCATCATATCTATCTGAATATGTAATAATATTAAGGTTGATATGCAGTGACTGGAATAGTACCAAAATAATGCTATATAGGCATTTCTAGTCACTTTAAATCATTAAATAATGAACTTAAACCAAAGTAATTATGATCCAACCCTTAAATTACATTCCCACATGTTAGAATATGTGGTGAGGACATGTTTCCACATGATCCCATATTTTAGGTGGTGAATATTAAATCTTAGTTAATTTTTCAATGAGTAGAAATTACTTTTCTAAAATAAAAGGAATGAAACTAGATAATAAAACTTGTGATGCTTGTGATGATAATAGATCATAAAATGTGTGTCTTAGAATGCTAATTAGACTAGTTAAGTATTGTTTGGTGATTGTGTACTCCGTATGTATTTATAGACGATAGTATCGACCAAGTCTACGAGGAGGAGGAGTTCTACCAAGAAGAAGAAGAAGAAGAAAACTTCAACCACTGCACCAACTAAGGCAAGCTATTATTGGCAAGCTAATCCTTGCAAAACTTACTCTAGCAAGTCACCATTAACAATGCGAGTTAACACTTGCAAGTATAATGCTTAGCAAGCTAGGATTAAACTAGATGGTTTAGCAAAGATGCTTTAGGCATGTTTGAGTTATACCCCTTTGACTAGTATTTACCCCAAAGTCTTATTTACAAGCGTTACTTCCTTTACTTTACCCAAAGTTCTTTACTTATTTTGAAGGTAGCATAAAGAGTATAAAACTTGACCTATTTAGAAACCTTTAGATGTCATTCTATGGCATGAGATTGAACCCATCATCTTTCCACCTTAGTGAACACTCTTAACTTAGTAGTTTAGAGTAGATAAAAACTTGAGTCACTTTAGATGGGAACAATTGGTGAAAATGAATTGTGAAAACCTTGGAATGATGAGTCATTCTACTGAGATGTTTTGACATGTGTTGAGAAACACAAGTGGTTTATGATGATGAAAATGTTGAGGCATGAGCCTTAGCCCTTTTATAAAACTGATGGTTGGATTCGGGTGCGATACCATTCCAAAATTACCGTACAACCACACTACCTGAATTGGGTAAGGCTTAGCCGGAAATTTATATGCATTAGTATTAGTTCCCTCGCGGGAGAGGTTTGAGCTGAGGCTACCTCTCAATGTTGTCCACCTATGTAGTGCCCAAGATGACAGATGTCATGGTTGGGAGGCCATGCTCATAGAGAGGTGCTTATACTAGGGTGTGTAAAGGAAAGGTTATGTTTGATTATCTGCATACTAAGTATGATGATTCAGGGTTATCCCTGACAGATGTATCGAATCTTGTGGTGAAAGTGTACCACCTCTGCAGAGTGTCAAACTATTTGAATAGCCGCATCCGCGGTTATGGATGGTTGGAATGGCCATACTATTTCGTTGTCAGATATTTTCAAAACACTTATGAAATGAATGATGAATCTTGACTTGACCACAACAGGGTTGTGTTTATGAAAATAGCTTCCCAACTTAAGTGATTCTAGAACTTTATTTTATCTTTCTTTGCTTCAGAATTGAGCTTAGGTTTCAAACTTAACTTTATAGTTAAACTTAGATTTAGCACTTTAACTTAGCACTTACTACTTGTTAGTGGTTGTTTGCGAGTACTTAAAGAGTACTCATGGCTTTTGTCCCTGGCTATTATCATGGCCATACTATGAAGAAGACTATCAAGATGATGGCCAGCAGGACGGCTATGATAACTAGGACTATCTACCTTCGTCACCATTGCCTGTGCCCCTGAAGATGGACCCCACCGCTACGCTTATCTTTTATTTCCGCTGATTGTTGTATTAAGACTGGATCATGAGATCCTTATTTGTGTAAGACCTTATGTATGGTTTGTAATGGATGATGTACTATGGTATCCAATCCGTTATGTCTCACCAAAATGGTAATCCTGGGATTGCGAGGTATGGCATAACGGGCATCTGGGATTAAAAATCCGGGTGTTGAGATCAGTGCTGACGATTAGATGATCTCATGGACCGCTGAAGCGGTATTGACGGGACGTGATGAAGGTGGGGCCCCATTTCTGACTAGGATTTGACCAGGCATATGTAATCTTCGTTTTTAACTACGCCCCCTTGATTCTCGCGCATAGTGGGGAAAGTGTGGTGACAGTTCACTGTTTACATCACCACGCGTCAACATTGATTTGCGCCATGCATCTGGGTATGTCTTTGGAGCCATTGGATGGCATCTTCCCTGTGGTTAAGTAAGGGCTCCTGTGCGGTAAATTTCCCACAATTCATCGTCTTCCTCCTTGCGCATTGCTTCCATTGCTACTCGTTGTTGCTCCATCACCCTTGCCCCCGCTGCTGCGCTGGACGGGCTCAAGACTTTCCCAAGATACTTCATGTGATCCCATCGGCATTAGAAGATAGGGAAGAAGAAGGGCGCCACGGCCACTGGATCCACCGCCACTGCGGCCAAGAAGAAGAGTGCCGCCACCACGGGGTCCGGTACTACTGCTTCAGCCGGGAAGAAGAAAGGCACGGGAATGCGCGTCACCAATGGCTCATGGTGGCGCACCACCATTAAGGAGCATGAGCTCCAACAAAATCGCTAGGACGGTCTGCTTCTTGCCGACGAATGCAAGATGCCTGGCTTGGAGGTAATCCCCAATCCCCCTATTGGATTTCGGGTGATGTTCCTTGCTTTTGTCCTTCGGGGCCTTTCTCTCCCCCTCCACAAGTTTGTGCGAGGGTTACTCTGCTTCTATGGGCTCCAGCTGCATCAGCTGACCCCAAATTCTATTTTGCACATTGTGTGCTATATCACCCTCTACGAGTGCTGGCTCGGAATCGAGCCACACTTTGGTATTCTCAAAAAAACTCTTCAAGCTGAAGCAGCAGTCAGGTTCTGGATCTACGATCTACGATATTGGAGGCTGTGGTATCCATGTGGACACGACTTTCCATTACTTCTCCCTCAAGAGATCCGAGTCCGTCCAGGGGTGGGGGAGAAGTGGTTTTACATTCATGATCAGAAGGTCGATGGTGAACTTGACGGACTTGCTCCCTTTTATCTGAATACGGAGTTGAAGAGGAGAAGGTCTTGGAAAAATGTTGTGATGCCCGGCGAATAGGAGGAAGTCGAGGTTTTGTACAAGCGCGTGTATGATCTCCAGCTTATTCGTGGGAAGGAGATTGATGGGCCGGACCTCATCCGCACCTGGATGTGACGTCGGGTGCAGCCGCTGCAAGCTAGGGCGCACCCGATGTATCTTTGGATTAGCACCGACGATGTCTGTAAAATCCCAGCATTAGAGCTTAGAAATAAGCTGAGATCAGGTGTGTGCATTGCATTCATGTAGAGAAAATCTGGATAATTTTTGCGGTTTTAAATAAAACTTGCCAAAGTGATTGAAGCTTCTCTTAACTTGGTGGAACTGAAGTAGATCATCAAGTTGATTGCGATAAGTTTCAGTATGACCTTTGCTAAAACCTTATCTTTGGGTAATACAATTTGATCTAAGGGTCGATCAAATGTAATAAAACTAAGTCACAACACACTGCTTAATAAGGAGTACTTGATCTTCTAGAGATCATTACATGGTATTCCATACAATAACTCAAGGATGAATACTTAATATTCTAAAGATGATATCAAGGTATGATCTACCACAAACCTTGAATACTCAATCAAGTACATAACTCAAAGTAAAGAAACCTCATTAACTAAATCTTGAAACACTTGCTTTCCATAGTTATTCCTACCATGGGTATCATGTTAGTTCTTCAACATTAACTCTTAACACAAATAGAGTAGAAAAGGAAGTCAAACCAAGACCATTCATCTCATATATTCTGTTGCCATATTAAGAGATGACATTCCTATTTAACCAAGTCCTAGTGTGAGTTGATCACCAATGTTGAGAAACCAATTCCTGACCTAGAACTTATTGACTTATATTAAGACCTAAGTAAATTAATATGGAGGAGGAACTAGATATATGGTAGAGGGTGCCATGATCAATGGAATGAGATCCTTGGGGTGATCAAACCATTGGATGTTGGAGGAGTTAACTCACTTATGAGTTAACTAGAAGAGGTATCTAAACCTAAAAGTTTAGATAGTAATTATGAAGCTATGAAAAAGCTAGTAGTAGTAGAGAATCCATTGATAATCTTGTTAAGCCAAGTAGGTATAAAACTAAAGTAAGTTTCCTTAACAAGATAAGCCTATAGAGAGACTAGTACAAGTCTACTACTTGTTGATGATAGACCTTGATCAGACAATTAGAAGCCTAAGTTTTGCATGATCAAAGGTTGGTGGTCATTACTCTCAAGTCACTTGAGAATAGATGACCAACTGATGAAGAAGAATTGCGAGTATACCAAATTAGGCAAAACCTTAGTAAGCTGAATCATCTAGCTTGATTATGAGAAGTCAAGCTAGAGTATGATGAAGTATATAATATGAGTTGTATGGAGTAGTTGGAGGCATAGTAGTTTAACCAAGCTAATACAAGAACAAACTCGTATTATGGAGAGTAGTACCATACTAATTCTAGAGGATTGATATCACATGTGAAATAGAGAGAACTATAATCTTGGAAGCCTTGAAAGTAGAGGCAAGGTTGTTATAAAGGAGTTTATGGATGGAGTTAGAAACAACTACATTGATGGATTCATCAAGGGTAGTTAAGAAGTGCAAGTTAGGCGGTAAAGGAAGAATGCTAGGAGAATGGAAAAGTGAAGTTATAACTAACTAGATGAATCACTTGCTTAACGGTAGTTTGTAAATGGAAGTTGTATATATATACTAGGAGCAGAATGAAGGAATATTGTAGAAGTGACATGACCATGTCATCATATGATGATGGATATGGTGGAGTCAGATGATTAGATTATTCAGAAGGATGTGATCCTTGTGAATAAGATAAGGGTTATATACATAGTACATTTAGGAAAGAATTCCTTAACCATGACCCAAGCTTAGTGAAGTGTGAGGATAGGAATTCTTGAGAAAACTTGAAACAAGGTCTTATCAAGCCATGAATAGAACCTTGTCTACATCTTTGTCCAAAATCCCAGAATGAAGCTAGCAGTGGGAGTAATTCCTATTCCTAGGCAGCCAGAGAACCATACCTCTTAGTCAAATGAAACTTCTAAGAGATAATTAGAATCCTAGTTGAGAGAGTGTATCACTGAAAGCCTTGCCACCTTATTGTCTTAAACCCTAATGAAGACTTAGTCTCATATACCATCAAGACCATATTAAGAAGTAATCTTTATAGCTCACTCTAAATTGAGTTATCATTCAGGATTATAAATCCAGGACCAATCCTTAAAACCTTGATCCCTAGCAACATTCATTAATAAACTTGAGGGTAATGTATCCTCCTCGGTCGATAGTAAGTGTGGTATTAGAAACCCTAAGTAGATGTTGCTGGGCAATTGAGATCACTTGTGCCATATGAATGATAATGGTTATACACCATTATATAATAAACTTCTATCAAAACATTAACCACACTTAAGGAAGTATTGAACAACTAGTTCAAGAAGTGATTCATGCCTACTTTGAAAATAGTAGGATGGTTACGAATACAATTTTAAGAGGAATTTGAATAGGAGAAATCACCAAAACTTTGAGGAGCATGAAATTAAAACCACCATTTTATGAACCCTAAGATTCAACCCATTATAAGGTTATACCTTAATTCTTATGTGAGGTTAAGTATGAAACAAGTTTTGTATACATCATTAGCCATTTTAAATCCTTACCATTATAATTAGCTAGGGATGAAAAAAATCATTTTTATGAAAACTTATTATGAGAAACAAATCCCTAAAACCCTAATTCCTCTTTATATTCTTCCATGAAAATAGTCTGTTATTGAATCATGAATAATGAAAATATTAAAAAAAGAATGTCAACCCAACTAACTACATTAATCATGTAGAACCCTTGTTGACTCACTAGATTTTGAATATTTAAATAACTAAGGAAATCAAATTGAAAAGGAAAAGGGAAAAACAAAAAAATTGAAATAGAAAAGGAAACAGCCAGCAGCCACGGCCACGGCCCATTTCTTCTTTACTATTTGTCACTCCTGAGTAGCCACAGGAATTCACTTCACAAGCTTTGTTGCAGCCCATCTGGCCCATGCGCAGCCTGCTATCGGCCCGTACCCCTTCGCCGTTTCTTTTCGTTTTCTCCTTTGTCTCTCCTAAAAGTAGCAACAGCGAAGCAGCTCGGTGGAGCTCCGACGACCGCCTAATTGGCCATCTCGGCGCTGCGATGTGCGCTACCGCTTACATTGCCTATAAATAGCCATGCGTCACCAGAGGAACCCCGTTGTGCCCTATTTCTCCCTTCCTCTTCTTCCTGCAGGGGAAGCTGAAACCCTAGCTCTGGTTCTCTTCCTCCCCACCATGCTAGAGATTCTCTAGCCACCCTGAGCACACCACCAAACTCGCCCAATCGTCCTTGTTCTTCCTAACTAGGCTACGAGAGCCAAGGAGATCTCTATCGAACCAATCAACACTTCATTTCCACCGCCAAACATCGTTGGTCATCATCGATTCCCACAGATACAGCGCTCCTCCGACCTCACCAACACGCGCTTCAGCTTCATGGTGAGATACTGGTGCTTGCACCTCTCTCCGGTTTCTCTCTCGCTTCCTGGTCTGCCCTGCCGCCGTAATCTACAGTCGGCCGCCGTAGTTCGTCATCGCCGGAGCCACTCCGGTGACCAATTTCTGGTGGCGTGCCCACAGATCGACTCGCCTCGCACTCCTCTATCCAACGCGCCCGCTCCTGCTTGCTCGCGTGCTCCCGATGAGAGATCGATCAATGATCTGGAAGGATCAATCTCGGGTGATGTCAGCATGACATCATGCTGATGTCATAATGTAGTTTTATTTATTTATTAGTTAATATTTTCTGTAATAGATAAATACCTAGTATATGACGTGGCCTCGGACCCACTTGTCATTGACCATGGGTAGAAAGTGGTTAGGTGACAAAATTCTAGGTGACATCAGCGTGACATAATAAATCTTTTAAAGAATTAGCTTAATAATTCTAGAAAATGATTAAATCTTGTTAAATCAATATCTTTTGTTTTATAATTCATAAAAATATGTATTATATATCAAAATGTTCAGAAAAATAAACTCTATAATATAAACCTATTGCGTCATATTTTATTTTCTAACTTAAATAATATTATTATTATTATTATTAGGAAATATTATATTAAGGATAAATCCTAAATAAATACATTCTATTATTAAAAATTCATAAAAATAAGTAAAATATATCAAATTTCTTAAAATAAACCAAATACACATTTATAAACTTGTTCCATATATTTTTGTGTCACTTAAGTAACTATTATTATTTATTAAGTGTTTATAAAGTGATAAAAATTATAAAAATCATATCTTATTATTTAGATATCACAAAAATACATATAATATACCAAAATGATCTAAAAACATATACACATTAAAATTATCAACTATCATTTTTGAAGAAAAATAAAAAGTAAAGGTCTAATAAATCTTGTTTAATCCCTTTTATTTTATTTTACTTCATTAGAATTATATAAAGCTTTACTATTGCCTTTATCATTATTTATTTAAAATCTAAAAGTGTAATAACAAGTTCCATTAATATTTAAGTGAAGTCAAGATAGGTCTAACCATTTTAAGTTGTACTTACTAAAACCACCATTTATAAAATCATCAAGATTTGAGTATCAATTCTTTTACAAGTTTGGGAATCCACTTAAAAAGTTAAACAAAGTTTTTAAGGATTTAACATGATGCCATTCCCATGTTTATAGAAATATAATTCTATAATAAGTAAATGAGTTCATTCACTTATAAAATCAAGAGAACACCACTTCCATAAAGACAATACTTTTATTTCACCTTCATGAAATGTTATAAATTGAACAACATGTAGTGTCCTCTCATATTAAAGTTAGATAAGTCTCCACTTGCTAGTGGAATAGCTATTCCAACGTGGTAATTGTTTTCTTATTTATACTAATAATTAATAAGAAAACCTTAAAGAGTTAGCTTTAAGATTAAATGCTTTTACTTTGTAAAGTAATCTTTTCATCAAAAGTTAATTCTTTTAAGAAACATTAAAAGTAATCCTTAAGCATTTCTATGAAGGCTCTAATTGATTAATAATCTTGCTTAATAAATCTTTTAGATACCGTGCCCCATTTGAGTGCTTTAGTATTGTATGCTACTTGTTATATTTACATATTATTTCACACACTCTCACAAGCCTTAACAAGAAGCACAAGTATGAAGCTGGTGTAAAAGTTGAATACATTCTAAAGATATCACCACAAGGTTCCAAACCCTAGATCATAAACGATTATCCCGGGGATTTGCGTTTGTCTAATGGCATTACATTATTTATGCATAATTGCATATTGCTTCTTTAAACATTCATCCTTACCGGACCAATGATGTTGTTTACAGAATTTGGATCTTCTATTGTCTTGAAGACCGTGAGTGCATAATCTTGCAATCACAAAAGGCAAGTTCACACTTGCTCATGTCCTTTGGTTATTTTCTATCAAATACTTGTAACTCAAATGTTGTCATCACCTGCATTTTAAAAAGGTCAGAAAACACTATTTTCATAATAATATGATTATGGAGTATTTACCAAATGGTAATAATCTACTGATACAGTTCTAGTGGTAAAGGAACATAATATCTAGGACTTAACACCCAATGTCGCCAGTGATTCTAGCGTTGTATATTACGCGTTAACCATAAGACTTGGAATAGGACGGGAAAGTCAGTTGTATCTTCCACCTTTTGCATGGACGGATGACCTTATCGTTAAGATGTAGATTTCTCGTGGAGAATCCAGCACATGGGTGGGACCCTTCAGTGCCTCGCGATATTGGTGTCTAGATTATCTGTGCATAGCTGCCTTGGTGGAGGTACACCATATCTGATGGTGGCTACCGGGCAGAGCTGTTTATAGAGTCTTCGAGAGGCTATCAGTTATATCTCCCTGAAAGGAGTGTAACCGTGGTATACCTTCTTGGAGGATCGTGTCTTCATGCGGGGTCACGGAGAGGGCAGTACTGGCTTGAGTATTAGACTGGGCCCCATACCAAGGAAGTATGTACAAGCTCATGAATTGGTTGTGCAACAAATCTAAGGTCTCTTATGGGTAAAGCAACGCACCTCTGCAGAGTGTAAGAACTATGACATGTTACTCCCTGCTCCGGGAAGGAGCTACGAACGCGACATGAAAGGTACTCCACGAAAGTTCTGGTAAACCTGTGAAGGCTAACGAACATAGCTTTTCAGAATAAAAGCAACCTTTGAAGAAATGTTTTCGAAAACCTGCATAGCCTACGACCTATGGTCTTCGGCTATATTTAGTGCATCAAACACTCCTTTTTATGGTGAACTTGCTGAGTACGCTCGTACTAGATCTGGGAGCAAGCAATAGCGTTACCAAGCAATGGTCTACTATGAAGAGTTAAAGATACTAAGTGGAGTTCAATGGAGTCAATGACCACATCAGAAGCTATGGAGGTCAAGTTGAAGTGTAGAACATAAATAAATTCCTAGAAAACTAGGACCTACTTCTATAGAACATTGCTATAGCAGTAATGGCAAACCAGAGATATATATATCTTAGTAGTAGTACTCCTAGGGTAGACTTCGAGTTGTTCTTTCTGGTTTTCTTCTGCATAATATTCCTCACTATTTCGGGGAAGTTTCCTAGATCTTTTGTAATGTGATGTATGTAATCTAAAGTCATGTCTTGGACCCGTGATGTTTCTATTGTACCACTCTGAGGGATATAATACTGGTGGAACGGTGTTTCATTTGTGTTATGTCAACGACTATAGTGTACTACATCATGCAGTGGTATGCTGGGTCACCGCAGCTGGTATCAGAGCAAACGCTTTGACCTTAGGATTAAAACCCTTTTAGGAGATCTGTAGGTTTGATAGTGACTTTAGGAAGCCATCTTATCTACACCACAACTTCTTGTAAGTGTGATGGATATTCACTTGAGAATAATCTTATCACAGTTTATGGAATAGTTACTTGTCTAATATTTCTAGGTGAAGTTTCCGATATAGTATCTCTCTAAGTAGCTAATATCCTTTTTACTAGATTATCCTATACCCATAATTAGATCAAAGTAGTATATCACCAAGCCAGAGTATCCCATAAGGGAGTAATCATGGTGTTATCTTGCAAGGAGAGGCCATGTAAAGAAGTAAAACTCCACTAATATCTTTATGATAGTGGGAAATATCAAGGAAGTACACCTCAAACCCTTTAACAACATGTATTTTAGGGGAAGTAATACATGTTTGAAAGCTATTACATGAAGAATAGAACCTTATCGAGAGTTAACCAATAGGTTATGTTTACTTAACCCCGTGTAGTATGCCAAATCCATAGTGGTAAGGCCCAAAAGACAGTATTCTTGTAGTATAAGACAATCTATATAGATTATGAAGCTTGTTAAAGCTTGAGAATTACCATGGTTATAATGTAGAAGTACTTAGAGAAGATAAGATTAGAAACCAAGAGCAGAAATGTAAGGATGATGTTAAGGATTACATTAAGGATAATTATGTAATAACAAGTTATAGAGGGAATTACCCAAACTATTGTTAGAGTTGGATCATTTTTGCCTAAAGTTATCCCTTTGCAAATGGGCAAGTTGTGTAATTAAGGAGGAAAAGAACATTATGATCTGTATATATAGTATACAACGATAGAGATCCACACACTAATAGGTATCAAAAATTGTAGTGTATAATGATACGTCCATTTTGCATCACTATTCTATGTCATAATTCACTGTTATTCATTGATATATTTCGTATTGAGAGGTGATACTTATGTTATTTCATCAGTTTTTGCATGGTTGATGACTTTTGGAGCATGGACCGCCACAGTCAGGATTCTGATGGAAAAGGTGCTGTTTGGAGGCAAAATTTGCGAAGATCAGAAAATCCGGGAAAATATACGGAAAATCCTATTTTTCAGAAGACGAAGGAAGCCAGAAGGGGGGCTGGAGATGGGCCACAGGGGGCCCACACCACCCCCTAGCGCGGGCCAGCCTAGGCCGCGCCACCAGGTGGTGTGGCCGCCCTGGTCCACCCCTCCCACTCCCCTCTGGCGTATATTATCCTCCCGAAACCCTAAGACTCGGGGAGCAACCACAGAAAGATTCTGCCGCCTCTGCGGGGCGGAAAACACCGAGAGAGAAAGATCTCTCCGGCAGGCAGATTTCTACCGGGGGAATTCCTTCCCAGAGAGGGGAGATCGTCGCCATCAACACCATCATCAAGCTGGACTTCATCGAGATCATTATCATCATCATCACCACCATCATCACCATCAGCACCCTCATCACCATCTCCATATTGCTGTAACAATTGAGTTGAATCTTGCATAGTTCATAGGGGAAACTTTCCCGGTGTTGATTACTCTTTGTAGTTGATGCTATTGAGTGAACCATTGAATTATTGTTTATGTTCAGATTGTTATACATCATTATTCCATCTCTGATCATGATCCATATGATGTCTTGTGAGTAGTTCGTTTTGTTCTTGAGGACATGGGAGAAGTCATGTTGTTAGTAGTGGAATTGTGTTGAGAAAGATTCAATAGTTTTATATTTAAGTTGTGGTGTACTTCTTCTAGTGGTGTCATGTGAACGTTGACTACATGACACTTCACCTATATGGGCCTAGGGGAATGCATTGTGTATTTGGCTACTAATCGTAGGGGTTGCCGGAGTGACAGAAACCTGAACCCCCGTTAGGAAACCATTGCACAAGGGACGTAAGGGTCTTAGAGTTTAAAGCCGTGGTTAGGTTTCTACCTTAATTACTTTCTTGTACTTAGGATGTTTGCAAGGGGTATAATCACAAGTATGTATTAGTCCTAGGAAGGTCGGTACATTAGCACAGGTTCACCCACACAACACTTAGCAAGCTAAAGAAGATTAATCAACTATATGAAGCGAAAGCACTTGACAATCTTCCCATGTGTCCTCGAGAACATTTGATCATCTTAAGTAATACAACCGCCTTGTCCTTTGCTGCATAAAGGATTGGGCCACTTGTTGCATTTATTCCTACTGTCTTTTATTTACTCGTACTTTGTTTACCTGCTTTATCAAAAAACCCTAAAAATCCATTTGCTAAGTATTTGCAGAGAATTCCTGATCCATACCACTAGCCAGCACCTTCTGCTCCTCGTTGGGTTCGACACTCTTACTTATCGAAAATACTGCGATACACCCCCTATACTTGTGGGTCATCAAGACTATTTTCTGGCACCATTGCCAGGGAGTGAAGCGCTATTGGAGAGTGGAACTGGTAAAGGAAACTTCTATTGTCAGTATTGTTTAGTTCTCTTAGTTGCTTTATTTTTGTTATGGATAATTCGCTGAGTTTCTTATTTGGTAATGCTACTACCACTGCTAAGGTAGTAGATGAACCACCACCTGCTGAGAATGATGCTTTTAATATACCTACAAGAATTATTGATCGTGTTATGGATAACTACTATGTTGGGGATGGAATTGTCCATCCCGGTGATCATTTACTCTTTATACATGAATTATGCGGGTTGTTCAAGTGTGCAGGTATTACTACATATCAAGTTAAGAAGAAGTTATTCTCATTATCACTGAAAGGAAGAGCTGAGGAATGGTATAAGCTGCTGAATAATGGTCAAGCTCTTGAATGGGCGGAAATAGTGCCTCTCTTTTATTCAAAATTTTATCCTCCTAGTGAGATTCATAAAGATCGGAATCAAATATACAACTGTTGGCCTCTTGATGGAGAGAGTACAACTCAAGCTTGGGGGAGATTGAAGTTACTAATGCTCAAATGTCCCATTCATGAGCTCCCCAACAATATTATTATCAATAACTTTTATGCAAGGCTCCCTCTACATGATAAGGATTTATTGGATGCTTCTTGTGCTGGATCATTCACTCGCATGGAAGAAGAAGCTAAATGGGATCTTCTGGACCGTATTCAAGATAGTGCCGAAGCCTAGAAGAATGACAAAGGTAGAAAGTCAGGTATAAACTATGATTATGAATGCATTGAATCTTTTATGGGAACTGATGACTTTCAAAATATTAAAAATGCTTATGGTCTAGACTCTTAAGCTATTACTTCTTATTTTAAGGCTTTTGCTTCCTACATTGAAGTGCCTAAAAAGAAGTGGAATAAGTATCATGAACATTATAAAGATGTGGCTAAGAGTGTTCCTGCAAGAAATACTGAAGTTTATATTGCTAATCATGTTTTACCTGAACCTTATATTGAGAAAATGCCTTTCCCAGTTAAGATAAAGGAACATTCTATGATAGCTAGTATGTTTAATGAAAGTACACATAAAGCTTTTGAACCTGATAAACAAATGGTTGATGAACCTATAATAGCAAATGTGAAAGACTTTGTTACTAAATATGAAGAAGAGGGACACACTATCCTTTGTAAGGACACCTCTAATATTGTTTCACAAAGTAGTGTTATGAGAGCTAGTATTCATGTGTTTTCTGTTAGGATAAGTGGTCATTGCTATGATGGTACTTGTGATAGTTATATTGTTAAGTTTATGCATGATACTGAAAGTTATTATGAGAGAGGGAAAAGTGTTCTTATGTATCTCAATAATATCAAGTTTCCTCGTTTTCTGCTGAAAGTTTTTGTGTTGCACTTCTTTTGCCTTCTTATGCAAGTAGCCTGTGGTTTCAACAATTTGTTTGTTTACAAAATTCCCTTGCATAGGAAGTGGGTTAGACTTAAATGTGTGTATTTTTGCTTCTTAATGCTCCCTTTCACCTCAATTCATATTCTTATGTGAGCATCATCAAAATTATCATGCCCATCTTAATGGCTATAAAGAAAGAGCTTTTTGGGAGACAACCCAGTTTATTTTTGCTTTCAATTTATTTTTGTTTATTTGAGTCTTGGAAGTTATTACTTCGGTAATAACCGCTCCTTATCCGTTTTGTTTGGTTTTGTGTCAAGATCAACCTCTAATGAGAGAGAAGTAATATTTGGAGAAGTTGTTGTCCCGAAACAGATTTTGTTGCTGCACCGTAAAAATTCGTGAGAGATCTCTGTATGTCGGATTGAGCTGTAATTTTTTGTGCTTCTGACCTAGGTTGTTATTTAACTTTCGTTAGTTTTGCACTTTTTGATTTGAGCAACAGAAGATTTTCGAAAAAATTGATATTTACCTTCTGGTCGGTTTTGATAGATTTTGCCACTCTTGCATTTGCTTCTTTATTCGATTTCCTTTTTGAATTATTTTTGGGTTTTCGGAAGGAGTTGCTACTGTAGCTTATGTTTTGATGGTTTTCAGTTGAAAGTGGAGTCAAAAGGTTTTATCACTTCACTTATACTAATGTTGCTAATGAGAACTGTGTGTAGTTTTGTGTGAAAGAAATTTCCAGGTAGTGGAGATCATGGTGTATTAAGGAAGAGAAAGGTTTTATGACTCAAGTAATAAGTGTATGAATATGAAGATATTGATGTTATTCAAGTGGTGACTCTAGAAGAATCTACTAGATACCAAATTCAGAGACCTGCAGAGTCCGTTTTCAAATAGGTAACAGTGTTGGTAAGAAAAGTTCCGCGAAAATACTATCCAGCTATATTTTTGCAGTTTTCAGACAATAAGGAAAGTTATGAAGCAAAAACAGGATGGAAACAGAGCCAGGGTGGCTCACACCACCCTGTGGTGGGGGCCCACCCCTGGCCGCGCCACCAGGTGGTGTGGCCACTCCGGACTCCGCCTCCGACTCGTTTTCTCCCAGTAACTTCCTTTTGTTGTGAAACTTCATAATATATAATCCCCTAGATCCCCCGAGGTTCGTATATCGTGTTTTCATCATGTTTTTGTTTCGATCTGTTTCTGCCAGGACATACTCTTTGAAGGTTTAGAAGCATAATGGTGTCCGCCAAGGATAAAGGGAAGGAGCCTATGGAGGAAGACCTCCAAGACCCCAGGAAGGAGAAGGAGATCAAGAGTGAAGGTGAAGAGGAGGAAAAGCACACCGGCACTATCATTGCAAGCATTGGAGTGGTGGCAAACCCTGCCAGGATCAGAAGGACTGCACGGATGCAGACTGGGGGGAAAACTCCTCATCACTGCTTGGCTCCACGGTCACTTCCTCCATGCACCAAGAATCCTTTCCATACCCTTATCCGTGAGCATCAATACCAGAATATGCCCAAAGGGAAATTACCCTCCAATTGGGATTTTCCTCATTCTAGCCATGCAGGAAAAGAAGACTTCAAGGAGGAAAAGTGGGGAAAGAATAGCAAGAGCTGGAATTCTCAACCCATCATGATCATGAGCCACATTGAGCAAAACTCAAAGCTGATTCGTAATCTCACCTTCGATTTTGAGGACTTGGGGAAACTGATCAAAGAGCTCATCAAGAGGATACCACCACCACCAAAGGAGTAATTCGTCATCAGGTTTGGCATCCCCTTGGTTTGTTCCAAGCTTGGGGGGTGCCACGGTATCATATCACTATCTTCTATCTTTTTACCTTATTAGTAGAGTCATATCATGAATAGAGAAGTTATTATGTAGGATGGTTTGCATTATGGAAGTGTCCCCTCTCTCGTTAGATATGTATCCCTTGGTGTGAGTTGCCGTTATGGATTATTAATGCGAAGTTCTATCATTTACTCTTTTGCATATCTTATATTAGTTTTCAATTCGTGGTTATATGATTGATCTTGTTATTAGTATTGGTATCACTCTGGGATCATTGAGTTAATTTAGTTGATTTTGGCAAACCTGGCTCGGTCAATAGCAACACTTTTTTTCAGAGTTGAATGAAAAGATAAAAGTACTCTAAAGAAATATAATTTCATCATCTTTCTTGATTTGCTCATAAGTCTAGTATTCTCTAGTTAAGATCTTTTGTGCTTCCAAGGAAGATTGCATGTGGTTCTCTTTATCACTTGTATGTTTGTTTGTTTCCTTCAACTCTTATACTTGCTACCCAGCCTTGCTAGCCAAAAACCTGTACTGAGAGGGAACTCTTCTCGTGCATCCAATCCCTTAAACCAAACCCATGCCATTTGTGTCCACCATACCTACCTATTAGCATTATTGCTATTCCAAGTAAATTCTTGTTTTATCTACCACCCAAATTAAACTTGTTATGTGAAAAGTAGTGATTAGAGCTCTCACAAACTTGATGGCACACTTTACTTTTCTTGCATTTAATAACTTGAACCATTGGGTCCTTCTTTGTTGCGTATATGCTTGCGCTTTATGAGTTGAAGTTAGCAGAACCATGTATCATGGGGAACGCTTTCAACATTGCACTGGTACTTTGTACCTAGTTGATACTTTTGCTTATGGATCCCGGCGGTGTGAAATAAAAGTGGAACTTGTAAGATCATGGAGTTTATATGTGTGTTAGAGAAACGCCTGGGCCGCTAGCCTAAGCCATGCCTAATCATGGTGGAAACTTGCAGCATAACTATAGTGAGCATTCTATGAAGCATCCTCAATAAAAACCTATGCAAATAGCAAATAAAAAAGATCGCTGAGATGCTCACTGTCTGCTTGCCTTGTCATTTTGATTATGGGATAGCTCCTATGTCATGTGCAAGGGGTACCCCGTTGGCGGTTCTCAATGATACACATGTATTTACAATGACAAGAGCTTACTTGTGACTGAAGTTGAGTAGCATGAGGTTCGGTACTCGTAAGTGAGGGGCATGAGATTTCAACTTATAACTTGTCAAGCATATCCTCTTAGTTGTGTCACTTTAACCTTAATCACCAAAAGATGCCTATGATAGGGGCAATGAGAGCTGAAAGCTAGTAAGTATCATAATTTTTGGGAGCTCTTTATGAGACTTGCAATCCCTGCTTCCCCTCTGAAGGGCCTTTCTTTTACTTTTAGTTGAGTCGATAAACCTACTCCCTTCTATCTCAGCAAGTATTTTGAGTTGTTGTGTTTCATTCATTCATATGATGATTTATTCAATCATGTTTCTTATGTTCCTTGTTTTGCACATTGCTCTTATCTTGATGATTACTACTTTGAAAGCTATCATTGAAAACCAGTTATTTGTGAACTCCAGCAAATTATCAACTATTCATCGACCAAGAACTAAGTTTGCCATTACCAACTATGATTTACTTTATGTATCTTTATTGTGTTTCTGTCAGGGGGATTGTCCCTGGGTACCCCAAAAGATGGTCCAAAAGCACTCCGAAAAGGCAAAAACAAATAAAAGAATAAAAAAAACTGCGGTTTCGGGGACCCTAGGCTGACTGGAAGCCCCTAGCCAGCCTGCAGCGCCATTTCCGGCTGGGCCAGGCGCTCTCCCCCCGGCTGGGCCGCCCCAGCCGGTCCGCTCAGCACCACACCTCCATCTGGCTGGACCAGAGTCTTCCCGGGTGGGCCGCCTGCGCCACCCGGTCCTCCTCCCGGCTGGGCCGCCACCCCCGCGGGGCCCGCTTCCACCTAGCCTGCCCCGACTAGGCCGCCTCCGCCCCGGCTGGGCACCTCCCCGACTGGGCCTGCCTTCCGCCTCGCCCGCATGGGCCGCACCCCGGCTGGGCCGCCTCCTTCCCTCCCTGTCCGATTGGGCTGGCAGGCGCCAGGGTGGGGCGAATCGATCGCCACCGCCAGGGCTCCTCGATCGCCAGCGCGCCCCCACTCCCGGATCGAGGCGGCCAGTTCGGTCCTGGCCGGCTCTCTCCGCTCAGTCGATTACTCCTTGTTGTTCCTACATCGATCAAGACCAAGGATATAAGAAGAAGGACAGACGTACATCGAGAAGACAGCGACAAGACTGAGAGGACACCAAGCCCATACTACTTTATCAGATGATGTAACAAACAGTCTAGCACTATGCATGACCCCTTGTACTACTAGATGACACATGCATAGTGTAGTTAGGCAAGTGGGTCCCACCCATGTCCCTTGGCCACCTTTATAAGGCAAGGGAGGGATTCATTCTCAGGGGATGGCCTCCATTCGATCACACACACACGCACTAGCACTTCAATCCCGGCTAGCTAGCTCTTCTTTATGCTCTTACAAGCACAGATACACGCCTAGCTCAGTTCATTTCAGATACAGCTCAAGGAGCACCCTTGTAGCCCGATTATACCCACATATACTATCAGACATGCAGGAGTAGGAGTTTTACCTCACCACGAGGGCTCTGAACCTGGGTACTTCCTGTGTCCCGCTGCACTGGCTTGTGCCCAATCCCGCCTGCGGATGCCGTCGATAGCTTCCCTGCTAGTCCCCACACCTCTATCTAACCTTCTTAGGTACTGCCGTTCCCAACACAACGACAGTTTCCTTTACTCATTGCAAGTTAAGTTATATATTAGTGAGTTGTCTACTATTATGATCTATGTATTGATGAATGTGATTCTTCTTGTCCGTATTCTTTTATCGACTCTTCACTCCATAAACCTGAGGCCATGTTTATTGAGCTTAGTTTCGCTTGGGGACAAGCGAAGTCTAAGCTTGGGGGGAGTTGATACGTCCATTTTGCATCACTATTCTATGTCATAATTCACTGTTATTCATTAATATATTTCGTATTGAGAGGTGATACTTATGTTATTTCATCTGTCTTTGCATGGTTGATGACTTTTGGAGCATGGGCCGCTGCAGTCAGGATTCTGATGGAAAAGGTGTTGTTTGGAGGCAAAATTCGCGAAGATCAGAAAATCCGGGAAAATATACGGAAAATCCTATTTATCCAGAAGATGAAGGAAGCCAGAAGGAGGGCTGGAGATGGGCCACGGGGGGCCCACACCACCCCCGGCGCAAGCCAGCCTAGGCCGCGCCACCAGGTGGTGTGGCCGCCCTGGTCCACCCCTGGCACTCCCCTCTAGCGTATATTATCCTCCCAAAACCCTAAGACTCGGGGAGCGACCACAGAAAGATTTCGCCGCCTCTGCGGGGCGGAAAACACCGAGAGAGAAAGATCTCTCTGGCAGACAGATTTCTGCCAGGGGAATTCCTTCCCGGAGAAGGAAGATCATCGCCATCAACACCATCATCAAGCTGGACTTCATCGGGATCATCATCATCACCACCACCATCATCACCATCTCCATATTGCTGTAACAATTGAGTTGAATCTTGCATAGTTCATAGGGGAAACTTTCCCGGTGTTGATTACTCTTTGTAGTTGATGCTATTGAGTGAACCATTGAATTATTGTTTATGTTCAGATTGTTATACATCATTATTCCATCTCTGATCATGATCCATATGATGTCTTGTGAGTAGTTTGTTTTGTTCTTGAGGACATGGGAGAAGTCATGTTGTTAGTAGTGGAATTGCGTTGAGAAAGATTCAATAGTTTGATATTTAAGTTGTGGTGTACTTCTTCTAGTGGTGTCATGTGAACGTCGACTACATGACACTTCACCTATATGGGCCTAGGGGAATGCATTGTTTATTTGGCTACTAATTGTAGGGGTTGCCGGAGTGACAGAAACCTGAACCTCCGTTAGGAAACCATTGCACAAGGGATGTAAGGGTCTTAGAGTTTAAAGTTGTGGTTAGGTTTCTACCTTAATTACTTTCTTGTACTTACGGATGTTTGCAAGGGGTATAATCACAAGTATGTATTAGTCCTAGGAAGGTCGGTACATTAGCAGAGGTTCACCCACACAACACTTAGCAAGCTAAAGAAGATTAATCAACTATATGAAGCGAAAGCACTTGACAGTCTTCCCATGTGTCCTCGAGAACGTTTGGTCATCTTAAGTAATACAACCGGCTTGTCCTTTGCTACATAAAGGATTTGGCCACTTGCTGCATTTATTCCTACTGTCTTTTATTTACTCATACTTTGTTTACCTGCTTTATCAGAAACCCCTAAAAATCCGTTTGCTAAGTATTTGCAGAGAATTCCTGATCCATACCACTAGCCAGCACTTTCTTCTCCTTGTTGGGTTCAACACTCTTACTTATCAAAAATACTGTGATACACCCCCTATACTTGTGGGTCATCATATAACATCAAAGCCTGAGTACAAGAGATGTTTTACTCGAAGTATTGTTTCTACATGTTTCTAATGTATGTTTGCTAGCCATAATATTTGCAATTTGTTGGATTTTATTGGATTTTGTTGTGTGACTAGGTCTATGCATGAAGTTGAACTTTTATGGGCATATGCATGATGTTTCATGGAGTTCTTACTTGATGTACAGGTCTAGAGGGGAAAATGGGTTCGCGTGAGGGAGAGGCGAATTATCACTCTGATGATGGGAAGATGAAGGCTCATGAGATGATGCTGACACAACAAAAGGAGGTTAGCAAGGCAATTCCAAAGGAAGGAGAAATTCAAATGCCGCATTTAATCACCAACAAAGGAGTTCTTCAGTATATGAAGGGTATGGAAGACAGAGGAAAGGCTAAGATAGAGAGGCGGAATCAATTCTATCAGGAGACTTTAAAGAAAATGCAAGATAAGCAACTTGAGGAACTACATCCAAGGGTTAAACTAGTGAAGTTCTTACAACCAAGCCTTGGATTTTTTCCATGGTAGAAGAACCTTTAGAGGCAGAAAATTGGTTAATGGATACATCTCAGAAACTTAAAAGTGTGGGATGTAAGGATGAAGAAAAGGTGCGATATGCAATTTATCTATTGACCGGAACCGCAGTCACGTATTGGGAGAAGGCAAGGTTCACAACATTGGGAGAAGGTGTTAGTACCTGGGCTGAGTTCAAAAGGAAGTTTCGTGAATAATTTGTTCATCGGAACAATGGGAAAATGAAGGATGATGAAACCTTAGAAATGAAGAATCTTCTAGTTCTGGAACATTTACGGGAGTTTAATCATTTATCCAAGTACATTAGTGCGGAACTAAACATGGAGGCAAAACGACAAAGGAAGTTCATGAAAGGACTACAAGCAGTTATGAGGATGCAGCTTAGGATTGTGTGTAAAAAGGAGTTCCAGGAATTATTGGATAGTGCACATATATTAGAAGGTAATGAGATTGTTGTACCTGAAGGAATGAGGAAGAAAGTTCAAAAACAGACCACAACATGTCAGGTCCGAGGACATATGATGGAGAATTGTCCGGATCCACATATGATGTACAACACAAAGAAGATATGTCACAATTGTGGAATCAGGAGCCACGTTATTAAGGAGTTCCCAAACCCTAAGATACTATGTTAGCAATGTGGAGAACCTGGACACATGATGATGAATTGCCTAAACCTACTGTTAACTCGTGGGTGGTTAATAGGAGGAATAGGACCAATAATTGGGCTACCATCTAGTCCAAACATCCACACTACTCCAATGAAGAGAAATGCAAGAGCATTTCTAGGAAAGTGTAACAAGTGTGGAATTATAGGACACAAGAAATCATGTTGTCTAGAACATTGGGAGAAATATGGAACATCCATAGGAGGAAACCTAACATCCACTGGATTATCTTCAAAGGAGGGTGTAACTGAAGAAGGTACATCTTCAGGAAAACGGAAGTATGAGACCATGACTCAAGTCAATCGCAATAAAGCAAGTGGTAAGTCAAGACATTATTCGTTGTATAAGATGCTGCGTACGTGCATTTAAGAAATCAGGGAATTCACACTAGTAATCACAAATGGGTGGGTGTACCATATGTTTCCTTGTGAGACCTTTTAGAGGTAAAGTATAAGTTGGACAGAGACCGATATCCTTACTATTGAGTTAATAGATATTATACATGTAGTGTAGAGACCATTAGGAAACCCCAAGGGGGAGAGTAAACAATAAACATTGAAGTGTTGTTATCTAACTTTCTGACTAAAGGTTGGAGAAGAAGTAATAAGTCATGATGAGGTTAAGCCTTATTCTTATAAGGTTATAAGAAGTCAACCATATAACGAGTATTCTCAAGAGGATGTACGGATGAAAGATCGAAGGAGGTATAATAGATTAAACATAGTGGACTAGTTCTTAAAGAAACAACTCATAAGTGGTCCTTAAAGGGGATAAAGTACTCCAATATAGGCCAATGTAGTGTAATAGGAAAACCTGATTGGAATGGACTAAATGTGTCAAAAACCAATCCTAAGTAGGACTATGAACACATAACCCAAGAGATTGTAGTAGAAGAAGTTATACTACATATAGGAAACGATAGTGGATATTGTCAAGTATGAAGAGAATTCAAGGAAAAAGATTGGGAGACGGAATACCACAATTATCCCCAATTATGATCACAATGGAATTAAGAAATGTTGTGATCAATACAAATCAACACCTTATTCCGAAACGTAAGAGAGTACGAACTTCAAGGACGAAGTTTATTTTAAGGGGGAGAGTCTGTAACATCCCAGCATTAGAGCTTAGAAATAAGATGAGATCAGGTGTGTGCATTGCATTCATGCATAGAAAATATGGATAATTTTCGCACTTTTAAATAAAATTTGTCAAAGTGATTGAAGATTCTCTTAACTTGGTGGAACTGAAGTAGATCATCAAGTTGATTGCGATAAGTTTCAGTATGACCTTTGCTAAAACCTTATCTTTGGGTAATATAATTTGATCTAAGGGTCGATCAAATGTAATAAAACTAAGTCACAACACACTGCTTAATAAGGAGTACTTGATCTTCTAGATATCATTACATGGTATTCCATACAACAACTCAAGGATGAATACTTAATATTCTAAAGATGATATCAAGGTATTATCTACCACAAACCTTGAATACTCAATCAAGTATATAACTCCAAGTAAATAAACCTCATTAACGAAATCTTCAAACACATGCTTGCCATAGTTATTCCTACGATGGGTATCATGTTAGTTCTTAAACATTAAATCTTATCACAAATAGAGTAGAAAAGGAAGTCAAGCCAAGATCATTCATCTCATATATTTTGTTGCCATATTAAGAGATGACATTCCTATTTAACCAAGTCCTAGTGTCAGTTGATCACCAATGTTGAGAAACCAATTGTAACATCCCAAAACTTTAATCCAAGGTTATTAAGATCCAAATCATCAAAATTAGGGTTAACAAAAACTTTTTCAACTAAAATTATTAAAGCATTCATATGTGTGTGCATTTAAATAGGAGTTGTTTTGAATTGCCATGATTAAGTGATCCATTGCTTGTAAAATGATTCTTAGGTGAAATAAACATCATCTAGATCATTCCCAAACAAATCCCAAAGAAAAACAAATCAAAATGAATAAAATGACCAAATGGTCATTTGTGCCATTTTAATCAACATGCCTACTTTGGCTATTCCTAGAACTCAATTCTTAACAGAAACAAATGTGGATCTTTGCACCCCTTGCTACTACATGTAATAGTGTACCAAGGCCCACTTTGTGATCTGCCAAAAACTTTCAAACACTAATTTTAAATGGCATTTGAAAATTGAATGTAGTTCATATGGGAAGATCACACTTATGCAAAAACCACTCAAATGAGCTCCATTTTCAAAACCCAAGCAACCACAGAGGCTTAAGCATGTGTATAGCAAACCCACCAAAATTCATCCAAAAATTCCAAACTTGAGTTCATGCGGCCATTGTGTCGAACAGGTGGCATGCACAAAATTTATGCCTAATTTTTACTATTCAATGATCATTGCATTGCCGAGTAATTGGGCTCCATTTGTTGGAGATATGCCTAAGAGGCAATAATAAAAGTGGTTATTATTATATCTTTGTGTTTATGATGAATGCTTACATCCCATGCTATAATTGTATTATAAGGAAACACTGATACATGTGTGTTTTGTAAACGTAAAAGAGTCCCTAGTAAGCCTCTTGTTGAACTAGCTTGTTGATTAATTGATGATCATGGTTTCCTGATCATGGACATTGGATGTCATTAATAACAAGGTTATATCATTAGGAGAATGATGTGATGGACACACACCCATAGTAAGTGTAGCATAAGATCAAGTCATTAAGTTCGTATTGCTACAAGCTTTCAAATGCATATTAACCTAAACCTTCGACCATGCGATTATGTTAATCACCATCACCAGATGGGTGCTTTGATGACATCAAACATCGCTTCGTAACTGGGTGGTTATAAAGGTGTCATTGGGTATTCTGAAAGTATGTGTTGAAGCGCATGGACCAAGATTGGGATTTGTCCATCCATATGACAGATAGATATGCTCTGGGCCCTCTCGGTGGAATGTCATCTAGTTAGCTTGCAAGCATGTGACTAGGTCACAAGGGATGACATATCATGGAACGAGTAAAGAGTACTTATCAGTAACGAGGTAGAACTAGGTATGGAGATACCAACGATCAAACCTCGGATAAGTAGAGTATCACGTGACAAAGGGAATTGGTTTCGTATGTTAATGGTTCTATCAATCATGAAGTCATCGTTGAGTATGTGGGAGCCGTTATGGATCTCCAGATCCTGCTGATGGTTATTGATCGGAGAGGTGTCTCCATCATGTCTGCATATTCACGAACCGTAGGGTGACACACTTAAGGTTCGATGCTGTTTAGGTAGATATGGAATGTGCGTTGGAGACCGAATGTTGTTCAGAGTCTCGGATTGGATCTGGAACATCACTAGGATATCCGGAATTATCCGGAGAATGAGATTCATATAATGGAGATCATTTTCTAGGTTCGGAAATGTTCTGGAGTGTTTATATGGGGGTTCTAGAAGGTTTCAGAATGTTCCAAAAAGTTCCAGAAGGTTCCGTGGACTTTACTTGAAAACCAAGAAAGGAAAAGGGGAGACTTGGGGGGAAGGAAACTCCCTCCCCCTTCTCCCTTGTGCGTCAGCCCTAGGAGGTGGGCCTAGGGGTGGGAACCCTAGGCCGCACCCCTCCCTCTATATATAGAGGGGTGGAGGCGCCACCCCCTTGCCCCTCCACTCTTGCCCTAGCTGCCTCTCTCCTCCTCCTTCGCTCTGCTCAGGCTTAGGCGAAGCCCTTTAGAATTCTCTACTCCACCACCACCGCCATGCCATCGTGCTACTGAGATTCCGTGGAGAGATCTACTACCTTCGCTGCTCGCTGGAACAGGGAGAGGAAGGTCTGCGTCGACTCCGCACGTGTGACCGATTGCGGAAGCGCTGCCGGAACACGGCACCGGAAGGATCGTCTACTCGATCTTGAGATCGGCAAGTGATCGTCTACAACAACCACGAGATCCGATCTCGCACAAGGCTTTCGGATCTACAAGGGTTAGTACAGATCTATCTCGTTGCACATGTCTAATAGATTAGATCTTGGCTTTTATCTAGATTAGATCTGGGTTTTGTTCGTTCTTGCGGTAGAAATTTTTTGTTTTCCATGCTACGAACCCATCACCATTTGGTCCCCTTGTCCCCTCTAACTCTAACCAGCACCTAACTAAGCTACTAACCGGCCTAGAGCAGCAGTGGAGCGCCGCCACTTTGTGGTCGCCGCCGGCCGATCGTGGACAGAGCGCCACAGACCGCGCAGCGACAATCTAGCGCCACCACTAGCTCCGCCCAACCCTACCGCCACTCCTGTCCACCCCTCGATCACCCCCAGGCCGTGGACCACACCCCAGCGCCGCCGCCCAGTCGCTCTACGAGCTCGCCAGAGCGCGTTAGCCGCCAGCACGCCACAGACCGTGCCTCGGCCTAATCACGTGCGTGCCGCTCCGCCTCGACCCCAGCAACCCACCAGACATGGCCGTGCACCGCCGCGTGACCCACAGTCGTCGTGCGCCGCGTCGAGCACCGCCTGTGTCTCCCAGAGCGCGGAATGCTCCCGACCAAACACCACCGCCCCTAGCCACGCATTGAAGCCGTAGAGCACCGCCAGGAGGCAGGCCACCGTCCCCTACCTTAAGCCACGCCACTAGCACGCTGTGCAGCCCTCGCCGAAGTCACCAGCCCATCCCTTTTGGTCGCCTCGTCGAGCTATAAATAGAGGCCACCCCAGCACAAACCACTCACACCATTCCACTCCCCTCTCCTCACTAGTCCTTTCCCACCTCTCGCCGGAGCCGCTCGAGCCTTGGTTCGCCAGAATTTCGCCAGAGGAGCCCGCTGCAGAGGAGGAGAAGGCGTCGTCGATTTCGTCCACCCCAAGAGCTGCCGTGACCACCCCTGAGTCCGCCGTTGACAGCATGTTCGATCGCCCCCATCGCCGCCGTAGCTGGAGCCCTGGTATGCCCCCTGAGCACCCCCACCAATCCGCTAGGGTTAGACCTCGCCGCGACCTGTCTGTCATCGATGACAAGCCCCAGTCGTTGATCCCCCTTCTAATCTAACGGCCCACATCGCCCCGTACCGCTTCGCGTGTAAAGAGCCGCTGACCTGTGGACCCCCTGTCATCGTACTCTGCGTGCAGGAGCATACTAAATCGACCCGTTTTCCTTCCCATAACCCATTTAATTCAAACTTAGGTTTTTCTATTTAGTTTTGAACTTAGTTCTATCTCCTAGTTTGAAAATCAATTCAGAGAGATTTACAAATCCAAATGGAGTGATTCAAATTGTGTTAGAAAGCTACGGAAAAGATCTATCCAAGCCCGTTGGATTTAATTCCATTAGAGTTAGAGATCTCTCCTAGTAAAAATAACAAGACAGAAGCTTTTGCACATTCAAACATTTTTATAAAATCAACCAAAATAGATTTTGAGTTGATTCCAACTCTCAAAAATCACATTTCACCATACCTATCGGAATATGTAATAATATTAGGGTCTACATGTAGTGAATTTGGACTAGTACCAAAATAATGCTATATAGGCATTTCTAGTCACTCTAAATCATTAAATAATGAACTTAAACCAAAGTAATTGTGATCCAACCCTTAAATCACATTCACACATGTTAGAATATGTAGTGATGACATGTGTCCACATGATCCCATATTTTAAGTGCTGAATATTAAATCTTAGTTATTTTTTTTAATGAGTAGAAATTACTTTTCTTAAATAAAAAGAATGAAACTAGTTAATAAAACTTGTGATGTTTGTGATGATAATAGATCATCAAATGTGTGCCTTAGAGTGGTAATTAGACTAGTTAAGTATTGTTTGGTGATTGTGTACTCCGTATGTATTTATAGACGATAGTACCGACCAAGCTTTCGAGGAGGAGGAGTTCTATCAAGAGGAGGAAGAAAACTTCAACCACTGCACTGCTCAAGGCAAGACATCATTAACAATGCAAGCTAACCCTTGCAAGTACAATGCTTAACAAGCTAGACTTAAACTAGATGACTTGAGCAAAGATGCTTTAGGCATACTTTGGTTATATCACTTTGACTATTATTTACCCCAAGTATTATTTTCAAGCTTTACTTCCTTTTACTTTATCAAAGTCCCTTACTTGTTTTGAAGGTAGCATAAAAAGTATAAAACTTGACCTATTTAGATAACTTTAGAGGTCATTCTATGGCATGAGATTGATCCCATCTTTCCACCTTAGTGAACACTCTTAACTTAGTAGTTTAGAGCTAAACCAAAACTTGAGTCACTGTAGATGGGAACACTTGGTGAAAATGAATTATGAAAACCTTGGAATGATGAGTCATTCTATTGAGATGTTTTGACATGTGTTGAGAAACACAAATGGTTTATGATGATGAAAATGTTGAGGCATGAGCCTTGACCCTTTTACAAAACTGATGGTTGGATTCGGATGCGATACCATTCCAAATTTACCGTACAACCACAATACCTGAATTGGGTAAGGCTTAGCCGGAAGTTTATATGCATTAGTATTAGTTCCCTCGCGGGAGAGGTTTGAGCTGCGGCTACCTCTCAATGTTGTCCACCTATGCAGTGCCCAAGACGACAGATGGTCATGGTTGGGAGGCCATGCTCATAGGAGAGGTGCTTATACTAGCGTGTGTAAAGGAAAGGTTATGTTTGATTATCTGCATACTAAGTATGATGATTCAGGTTATCCACAGCGGATGTATCGAACCTTGTGGTGAAAGTGTACCACCTCTGCAGAGTGTCAAACTATTCGAATAGCCGCGTCCGCGGTTATGGACAGTTGGATTGGCCATACTGTTTCGTTGTCAGATGTTTTGAAAATAACTTATGAAATGGATGATGAATCTTGACTTGACCACAACAGATTTGTGATTATGACACTAGCTTCCCAACTTAAGTGATTCTAGAACTTTATTTTATCTTTCTTTGTTTCTGAACTCAGCTTAGGTTTCAAACTTAACTTTATAGTTAAACTTAGAGTTAGCACTTCACTTTAGAACTATACCAATTGTTAGTGGTTGTTTGCGAGTACTTAAAGAGTACTCATGGCTTTTGTCCCTGGCTATTCTCATGGCCAGACTATGAAGGAGACTACCAAGATGATGGCCAGCAGGACGGCTATGATAACTAGGACTATCTGCCTTCGTTAGCATTATCTGTGCCCCTAAAGATGGACCCCACCGCTACGCTTATTATTTATTCCGCTGCTTGTTGTATGAAGACTGGATCATGAGATCCTTATTTGTGTAAGACCTTATGTATGGTTTGTAATGGATGATGTACTGTGATATCCAATCTGTTATGTCTCGCAAAAATGGTAATCTTGGGATTGCGATGTATGACATAACAGGCATCTGGGATTAAAAATCTGGGTGTTGACACCAATTCCTGACCTAGAACTTATTAACTTATTATATTAACCTTCCAAAGACCTTAAGTAAATTAATAAGGAGGAGGAACTAGATATGGTAGAGGGTGCCATCATCAATGGAATGAGATCCTTGGGGGTGATCAAACCATTGGATGTTGGAGGAGTTAACTCACTTATGAGTTAACTAGAAGAGGTATCTAAACCTAAAATTTTAGATAGTAATAATGAAGCTATGAAAAAGCTAGTAGTAGTAGAGAATACAGTGATAATCTTGTTAAGCCAAGTAGGTATAAACGTAAAGTAAGTTTCCTTAACAAGATAAGCCTTATAGGGAGACTAGTACAAGTCTACTACTTGTTGATGATAGACCTTGATCAGACAATTAGAAGCCTAAGTTTTGCATGATCAAAGGTTGGTGGTCATTACTCTCAAGTCACTTGAGAATATATGACCAGCTGATGAAGAAGAGTTGCGAGTATACCAAATTAGGCAAAACCTTAGTAAGCTGAATCATCTAGCTTGATTATGAGAAGTCAAGCTAGACTATGATGAAGTATATAATATGAGTTGTATGGAGTAGTTGGAGGCATAGTAGTTTAACCAAGCTAATACAAGAACAAACTCGTATTATGGAGAGTAGTACCATACTAATTCTAGAGGATTGATATCACATGTGAAATAGAGAGAACTATAATCTTGGAAGCCTTGAAAGTATAGGCAAGGTTGTTATAAAGGAGTTTATGGATGGAGTTAGAAACAACTACATTGATGGATTCATCAAGGGTAGTTAAGAAGTGCAAGTTAGGCGGTAAAGGAAGAATGCTAGGAGAATGGAATAGTGAAGTTATAACTAACTAGATGAATGACTTACTTCAGGGTAGTTTGTAAATGGAAGCTGTATATATACTAGGAGCAGAATGAAGGAATATTGTAGAAGTGACATGACCATGTCATCATATGATGATGGATATGGTGGAGTCAGATGATTAGCTTATTCAGAAAGATATGATCCTTGTGAATAAGATAAGGGTTATATACATAGTACATTTAGGAAAGGAATTCCTTAACCATGACCCAAGCTTAGTGAAGTGTGAGGATAGGAATTCTTGAGAAACCTTGAACCAAGGTCTTATCAAGCCATGAATAGAACCCTGTCTACATCTTTGTCCAAAACCCCAGAATGAAGTTAGCAATGGGAGTAATCCCTATTCCTAGGCATCTAGAGAACCATACCTCTTAGTCAAATGAAACTTCTAAGAGATAATTAGAATCCCATTTGAGAGAGTGTATTACTGAAAGCCTTGCCAACTTATTGTCTTAAACCCTACTTAGTCTCATATACCATCAAGACCATGTTAAGAAGTAATCTTTATAGCTCACTCTAAGTTGAGTTATCATTCAGGATTATAAATCCAGGACCAATCCTTAAAACCTTGATCCCTAGCAACATTCATTAATAAAATTGAGGGTATTGTATCCTCTAGGATCCATAGTAAGTGTGGTATTAGAAACCCTAAGTAGATGTTGCTGGGCATTGAGATCACTTGTGCCACATGAATGATAATGGTTTTACACCATTATATAATAAACTTCTATCAAAACATTAACCACACTTAAGGAAGTATTGAACAACTATTTCAAGAACTGATCCATGCCTACTTTGAAAATAGTAGGAGGTTACGAATACAATTTTAAGAGGAATTTGAATAGGAGAAATCACCAAAACTTTGAGGATCATGAAATTAAAACCACCATTTTATGAACCCTAAGATTCAACCCATTATAAGGTTATACCTTAATTCTTATGTGAGGTTAAGTATGAAACAAGTTTTGTATACATCATTAGCCATTTTAAATCCTTACCATTATAATTATCTAGGGATGAAAAAAATCATTTTTATGAAATCTTCTTATAAGAAACAAACCCCTAAAACCCTAATTCCTCTGTATATCCTTTCATGAAAATATTCTGTTATTTAATCATGAATAGTGAAAATATTAAAAAAGAATGTTAAACCAACTAGCTACATTAATCATGTAGAACACTTGTTGACTCACTAGATTTTGAATATTTAAATCACTAAGGAAATTCAAATTGAAAAGGAAAAGGGAAAAAACAGAAAAATCAAAATACAAAAGGAAACGGCCAGTAGCCACAGCCACGGCCCATTTCTTCCTCACTATCTATCACTCATGAGCAGTCATAGGAATTCACCTCACAAGCTTGGTTGCAGCCCATCTGGCCCATGAGCAGCCCGCTACCGACTCGTACCCCTTCACCGTTTCTTTTCATTTTCTCCTTCCTCTCGCCAGAAAGCAGCAATGGCGAAGCAGCTCGGTGGAGCTCTGTCGACCACCTGATTGGCCATGTTGGTGCTGCAATGTGTGCCATCGCTTACGTTGCCTATAAATATCCCTGCGCCATCGGAGGAACCCCGTCGTGCCCTATTTCTCCCCTTTCTCTTCTTCTTGCAGGGGAAGCCGAAACCTAGCTCTAGTTCTCTTCCTCCCCACCGTTCTAGAGCTTCTCTACCCAACCTAAGCACACCACCGAACTCGCCAAGCCATCCTTGTTCTTCCTAGCTAGGCCGCGAGAGACGGGGAGATCTCTGTCGAACCAATCAACATTTCATTTCCACCACCATACATCACCGGTCTTCGTCGATTCCCGCAGATACATCACTCCTCTAACCTCGCCAACATGCGCTTCAGCTTCATGGTGAGCTACCGGTGCTTGCACCTCTCTCTGATTTCTCTCTAAGCTTCCTGGTGCCTACATGCGTAATCCGCCGTCGGGTCATGGTTAAATGCGTTTTGGAGCCACTCTGGTGACCAATTTTTGGCGGTGTGCCCACATATCAACTCCCCTCGCGTTCCTCTATCCAGCACGCCCGCTCCCGCTTGCTCGCATGCTCCTAGTCGAGAGATCAATCGACGATCTGGAAGGATCAATCTCGGGTGATGTCAACATGACATCATGCTGATGTCATAATGCAGTTTTATTTATTTATTAGTTAAAATTTTCTATAATAGATAAATACCTAGTATATGACATGGCCCCAGACCCGCTTGTCATTGACCACAGGTAGAAACTGGTTACGTGACAAAAGTCTAGGTGACGTCTGCGTGACATAATAAATCTTTTAAAGAATTAGGTTAATAATTCCAAAAAATGATTAAATCTTGTTAAATCAAAATCTTTTGTTTTATAATTCAGAAAAATATGTATTATATATCAAAATCTTCAGAAAAATAAAATCTATAATATAAACCTATTGTCATATTTTATTTTCTAACTTAAATAATATAATTATTATTATTAGCAAATATTCTATTAAGGATAAATCCTAAATAAATACATTCTATTATTGAAAATTCATAAAAATAAGTATAATATATCAAAATTCTTAGAATAAACTAGATACACATTTATAAACGTGTTCCATATATTTTTGTGTCACTTAAGTAAATATTATTAGTTATTAAGTGTTTATAAGGTGATAAAAATTATAAAAATCATATCTTATTATTTAGAAAACACAAAAATACATATATTATACCAAAATGATCACAAAAATAAAATCTACACATTAAAATTATCAACTCTCATTTTTGAAGTAAAATAAAAAGTAAATGTTTAATAAATCTTTTTAAGCCCTTTTATTTTATTTTATTTCATTAAAAATATATAAAGCTTTAATATTGCCTTTATCATTATTTATATAAAATCTAAAAGTGTAATAACAAGTTGCATTGATATTTAAGTGAAGTCAAGATAGGTCTAACAATTTTAAGTTGTACTTAATAAAACTACCGTTTAAAAATTAAGTAAATCTTACTCTCCAAAAAGATTTTATTAATTATAAAATCATCAAGATTTGAGTATCAATTCTTTTACAAGTATGGGAATCCAGTTAAAAAGTTAAACAAAGTATTTAAGGATTTAACATGATGCCATTCCCATGTTTATAGAAATAATTATTAATTCTATAATAAGTAAATGAGTTCATTCACTTATAAAATCAAGAGAACACCACTTCCATAAAGACATAATATTTTTATTTCACCTTCATGAAATGTTATAAATTGAACAACATGTAGTGTCCTCTCATATTAAAGTTAGATAAGTCTCCACTTGCTAGTGGAATAGATATTCCAATGTGGTAATTGTTCTCTTCTTTAATACTAATAATTAATAAGAAAACCTTAAAGAGTTAGCTTTAAGATTAAATGCTTTTACTTTATAAAGTAATATTTTCCTCAAAAGTTATTCTTTTAAGAAACATTAAAAGTAATCCTTAAGCATTTCTATAAAGGCTCTAATTGATTAATAATCTTGCTTAAGAAATCTTTTAGATCCCATACCCCATTTGAGTGCTTTAGTATTGTATGCTACTTGTTATATTTACATATTGATTCACACACTCTCGCAAGCCTTAACAAGAAGCACAAGTATGAAGCTGGTATAAAAGTTGAATACATTCTAAAGATATCACCACAAGCTTCCAAACCCTAGATCATAAATGATTATCCTTGGGATTCGCGGTTGTCTAATTGCATTACATTATTTATGCATAATTACATATTGCTTCTTTAAACATTCATCCTTACTGGACCAATTATGTTGTTTACAGAATTTGGATCTTCTATTGTCTTGAAGACCATGAGTGCATAATCTTGCAATCACAAAAGGCAAGTTCACACTTGCTCATGTCCTTTGGTTATTTTCTATCAAATACTTGTAACTCAAATGTTGTCATCACCTGCATTTCAAAAAGGTCAGAAAACACTATTTCCATAATAATATGATTATGGATTATTTACCAAATGGTAATAATCTACTGATACAGTTCCAGTGGTAAAGGAAAATAATATCTAGGACTTAACAACCAATGTCGCCAGGATTCTAGCGTCGTATATTACGCGTTAACCATAAGACTTGGAATGGCATGGGAAAGTCAGCTGTATCTTCTCCCTTTCGCATGGACGGATGACCTTATCATGAAGATGTAGATTTCTTGTGAAGAATCTAGCACATGGGTGGGACCCCTTAGTGCCTCGCGATATTGGTGTCTAGATTATCTATGCATAGCTGCCTTGGTGGAGGTTCACCATATCTGATGGTGGCTGCCGGGCAGAGCTGCTTACAGAGTCTTTGAGAGGCTACCAGTTATATCTCCCTGAAAGGAGTGTAACCATGGTATACCTTCTTGGAGGATCGTGTCTTCATGCGGGGTCACGGAGAGGGCAGTACTAGCTTGGATCTTAGACTGGGCCCCATACCAAGGAAGTATGGACAAGCTCATGACTTGGTTATGCAACAAAGCTAAGGTCTCTTATGGGTAAAGCAATGCACCTCTGCAAAGTGTAAGAACGGTGACATGTTACTCCCTGTTCTAGGAAGGAGCTATGAACGCGGTAGGAAAGGAACTCCATGAAAGTTCTGGTAAACCTGTGAAGGCTCATGGACATAGCTTTTCAGAATAAAAGCAACCTTTGAAGAAATGTTTTCGAAAACATGCATAGCCTATGACCTATGGCCTTCGGCTGTAGTTAGTGCATAAAACACTCCTTTTTATGGTGAACTTGCTGAGTACGCTCGTACTCAACCGTATCTTCTTAACCCTTGCTAGATCTCGGAGCAAGCAATGGCGTTCCCAAGCAATGGTCTACTTTGAAGAGATAAAGATACCAAGTGGAGTTCAATGGAGTCAATGACCACATCAGAAGCTATGGAGGTCAAGGTGAAGCATAGAATATAAATAAATTCCTAGAAAACTAGGACCTACTTCTGTAGAACATTGCTATAGTAGCAATGAAAAACCAAAGATATATATCTTAGTAGTAGTACTCCTAGGGTAGACTTCGAGTTGTTCTTTCTGGTTTTCTTCCGCATAATATTCCTCACTGTTCCGAGGAAGTTTCCTAGAAATGTGATGTATGTAATCTGAAGTCATGTCTTGGACCTGGATGTTTCTGTTGTACCACTCTGAGGGATATAATACTGGTGGAACGGTGTTTCATTGGTGTTATGTCAACGACTATAGTGTACTACATCATGCAGCGGTATGCTGGGTCACCGCCACGTCACTCGCGTCTCCAAGGAGAATATGTCCTCAAGCGAGGTGGACAAAAGGTTTAGGGGACTGACCAAGTTCATGCTGAAGGAGAAACTCCCCGGGATTCAGTCATGCTGCCCTTTCATGCGAGTCACCCTCCTCCTGAGGTAACTTCATCATTTGTTCTTCTATTTGCTTTGTTTGCCCGCAGGGCATTTTTCGTTTTTAAGCTTGTGCTTTTGTAGGAATGGAAGGTGAACATCGTTCTGCCTCCGCAACCTGAAGGGATAATTCCCTCCGAGGTTGTGGAGGACAATGAATTTGGGTCTACTTTTCCTATTGCTGAGGAGCAGGAAGCCCCCGGGTGCAGCGAGGGATCCACTCGCAAACGTTCCCGAAGTAAGGACTTGGATGCTTCCTCTCTAGAGACGGCGGAGGATCCTTCGATTGGGGTGGGCGCCACAGATCCAATTCAAGCGGTGCATGTGCGCCCTGTTGCTCCTCCGTCACAGAAGAAGCCTAGGAAACAGAAAGGGGAGTTGGATGACTCCTTCGACCTCGACAACTTTGACGGGTAAGCCTTCGACTTTGTTGTTTGTCCTAAATTTTTGAGTCTTGCTGCTTGTGTTGATGATGACGTGTTTTATAATTTGCTTCAGCGTGACCGCCTCATCGTCATCTGACGATTGTCATCTCTTGGAGGAGGCGGGAGTCATGGACTCCAAGAAGAAGGATGTGGTGGAGCCTGCGCCCTCTCCAAAGATAGCGGCCAACTCCGGTGCAAATTCCTCGAGTTCTTCCAACGTGGGTGACCACCTAGTTCTTGCTCGGACGTCAACTCACTAAGAAACTTCGGAGTCTTTGGATGTCCATGTAAGTATTTGAAAACCTTTGTTACTCGAATAATTAGTGCGTGGAGTCAGAACGATTCATGATATCTGTCCTTCTACTTCAGCCCATTCTTCAGGAGTCTATTCGCCTTGGCGAACAGATCGTCGACCTAGGCCGGCAACATGCTCAGCTTGATACCAAAAACCACCAGCTGCAAAGTAAGTTTCATCAGTTTGTGTTGTGCTACTGCACATTTATTTCGATTGATCTTGATATATTCTTCTTGTTTTGCAGAGGATAATAATGACCTGCTCCGTCAGGTGAATTCCCTTGAGAAGGGAATCATCATGGCGGAGACCAAACGGGACAAGGCACTTGAGTCCCTTGACCGCCTCAAGCAGGAGTCGAAACAACACAAAGAGGAGCTCAGGGCACTTGCCGTGAATGGAGAGAAAGATTTGCGGAATAGCTTCTCTCTATCGCAAAAGGGCTTTTAGGTATGTTGTTGTTGCATTCTTTGTGCCACTAGAGTTTTTCTTTCTTCACTTGGGTGGTTTTTGATGGTGTTACATGGATGTACTACATATGCTTCTAGGGTGAGTTTCGACCTCCATGCTCTTGCTCGTGATGATGCGCTGGCCGGCACCATAGCCGCAGTCGAAGACCGCAGCGTCTCGGTCCAGGACTCACTCAAGAAGGCCAAAGATGTTCTTGGGCATCTTCAAGAGGAGATGGTCCCCAAGGCCGAACTTATTGAAGACCTAGAGGTCCTGATTGATTCCTTCACCAAAGGCGTCCCTGCGGACTTCAAGAATGCCCAGAAAGGGCTCGGTGCCTCCCTGGGTCTAGCGATGGAACAGGCCCGTGGTGTCGACCTGAATGCCAGCAAGTTATCCTCAAAGATGCCATGACCGCGGATGGCCAGCAGGTAGTTTTCGCTCCCTTTGCCTCTTGCTATCACCAATATGGGCCTCGGCTCGTAGAGACACTCGCGAGGTACTCAGAGGGGTGAAAACGTCTGAAAGCGGCAAAGGCCACGGTGTCGGGTGCCACTACAGCCAAGGCTTCAGCATCATATGCCACTGCAGCGAAGGCCACAGGGTCGGAGGCTGCCGCGGAGTCGAAGAATCCCCCGAGTAATCATGTTATCCTTTTGTAATTGTGCTGGTACTTGCATTCCTTGTCTTGAATTATGTTTGTGGGGAGTGCCCCTTATCGAAACTTGTTAAGTTTGATGCTTGATTATTCTGTGCTTTGTTTCTTTCAAATGATGGCTCTTATCATTCTATTCTTCTGCCTGGATAGGGTCCTTTGAGTGATTCTCATGATATGCCTTCTGCTAACGCGCCTGGTCAATCCTCTCCTGGCGGACCTATGGTGCAGCCACGTTCGAAGGTGGAAGAGCTATCACTGTTGTCTCAACTATGTGACCGTGTGAAACACTTAGAGCGAGAGGCACCAGTAGTCTGTGGTATTGCTGACATCTGGAAGTCGAAAACGGAAAAGTCTTTGGAGCAGGAAGCCTATCTTCTCCGCGAGGTGGCCCAGCTTAATGAGCAATTGCAATGTTAGTTTCTCTAAAACCTGTTTCCCTTTCCGTATCACTTGTAATGGCGACTCACTCCTATGTTGTTTGATTGTTGTTTGTAGTTGTGAGTCTTCATCTCCCGCGGGAAGAAAAAGACCGTGTAAGTATACGACTGAACTGCCTAACCCAAGAGCAATTGGAAGCTAGAGGGTACTTCTGGGTCGACCGGGATCGTGCAGTCGCGTTAGCGACATTACAAGATCGCGTGCCGCAGGTGCTGCACTACTTGAAGAAGGCGCAGTCATGCTTGAAGCATATATTCCGGGCAATGTTTCCCTTGGATGTTGTGCCCTCGAGCCTGTTGACCTTGATGAGGAAACTCCATAACGCCGATGTGGTGCACGAATGTGTGCATCAATAGCTGGTTGTAGGTGCCAAGGCTACGCTAGCACTTGTGCGCACGCAGCGACCTGACATAGACTTGGGAGTCGTTGCTGCAGGGCCGCCACCACCTCTGGTAGGGATGGTGTGGAACATGGTACCCCACTATCGTGCAGTTGACCAGCCAGATGAAGACATCATCGAATTGTTTGATCAGCGCCACCAACGTTCTTCTTTTACAACAGTAGTATAGTTGTTGGACCTGCACAAGATGTATAGGTGCTATAAAACTTGTATAATTGTTTTGACTAGGTGTTGATACCCATGTTTGTATAGTTGTTTGCTTTAGTTGTTGTGTGAGTGCGATATTGTATGTAATGCCTTTTGTTAGCCTGATGCTTGCCCATCTCACTGCCTTGCCAGCCTGCTAGTTGCGCTGCAACCGGGTTGGTTTAACCAAGGGTTCGATTCGAACTGTGGTCAGCTACTCGGGTCATTGTTATGTTCAAGTGATGAAGTTGACAAGGTGGCGCAGCCCCCGAGTGTAGAAATAGTAATGTAAATGAAAACAAAATACAAAGTTGGAGGCAATTAGCTTTATTTATTTGGAGAATATCAGGAGGTACTCGATTGGATGTGCGTCCTTTTGGGATCATGCCCATATTCCCCAGTGCTCGTGGGTATTGTTCTCCTCCATTGTTCTGGGCTGGTGCAGCCGCAGGTGGTGGTGGTCCGAGTGGTGGTGGCAGTGCTCCATGAGCGATAGCACCTGGGGCAGCTTCGTAACGCTGATTTATCGCATCGTGATTCATCTGGGCGAGGCCTTCGTGGAGCTTGAGGAACTTGCGACATTCCTTTAGGAGGTGGCTAGACTTCTTCTTGCCATCGTGTTTGTCGATGTAGAAGTGAGTGTTGCAAGGTCTAGATAGTTTATCCTAGATCGATGTTCCAGGAGCTTCGTCACGGGTAGGTGTTGCCATACCTGCGTGGTTTTCCCGCTGCCACGGTAGCCACCGCTGTGGTATCCGCTATTGCGGTTGTCGTCGTTGCGTCTGTTGGTGTAACCAGCTGCGACCATGTCAACATATTTTCGGTCCTCGTAGCCGCACATCCGACGCTTTCCTCGACGATCACATCTGCATCCGAGATTATCGTTGTTGTATGAGTGGACGTGGTTTTTTTCACCAAGTCTTCTCCATCGGCCCACCTGTCAGCGATCTCCATCAGGTAGTCGATTTTCTTGGGATTCGTGCGACCCAGCTTCTCCCTGAGCTCTCTGCGGCATACGCCGCCATTAAACACGTCGATTACGCGATCCTCAGAGATGTCCTCTGCTGAGTTTTTGATGATGGGCCATCTCTGGATGTAGGAGCGCAATGATTCACCAGGCTTCTGATAGTAGGCTTTTAGTTCTTCGATTGATGCAGGCCTTTTGTAAGTGCCCTTGAAGTTGCGAACAAAGTTGTAGACTAGCTCTTCCCAGCTGCGAATCAACCCGCGGGGGAGATTATTGAGCCATGCACGAGAAGCGCCCTGCAGCTGCAGCTGGAGGCACTGCATGGCTGTGCTTTTGTTCCTGTCATGTAGCTTGATGGAGGATATGTGGTCCTCCAACCAGATCTTCGACTCTTGGAGGTCGTCGAACTTTGGGTTCTCTGACGGGAGTTTGAACCCCTTCGACATTCGTGTTTGCCATATAGCTCTGATGAAGTAGCCAGCGCTGCACAGCTCTGTTCCTTCATCCTCCGAGTCTGTCGAATGGGTGCGCCTTGCGCGCATCTTTTCTACTTTGTGATGTGTGATGTCATCACGCGCGCCGTAGTCGCGATCATGTTGGCGTGAGCGGCATCGCCGTGACAGGTCATGCTCATCATTGTTGGAGGAGAGAAAGTAGTACTTGACTAGAGCCTTGCTTTTCTTCGGCTCCGATGTTGGATCCTTGGTGAGCACAGCTTCGACTAGTCCCAGGCCAGCCATCGTAGATTGGTGCATGGCAGATCGTGGATCCTAAGCTGGTGGCTGGTTGTTGAGCAGGTACATGGTGGCTGCTATCACTGCCACATGTGGTGTCTTTGGGAGCATGTTGCCCCTCGAGTCCACCATCATGGACAAGAAGTTGAGGACTGGAGTGGCCTCTTCCTACTCCTTGTCGTTGAGTTGGGCCAGTCAAGAGCGCCTTTTGGCGGCTACATAGGCATTACCCTTGGAAGAGGATCCTCCGATAGAAGAGAGCACAGCTCGTCGGAGGATCGATTCATGCACCCTTCTTTTTCACTCCTCGAGTTGAGCGCTCACCTATTGCTGGCACCTAAACTCCTGCATGAGCAGCCAATGATAACCCATCAGCATCTGCTGTGGTGAGTTTGGGGGCAGGGGGTTGCCCTATAGGGCCTCCCTACATCGTTCCCACTCGGTGTCGTTGAGATCAATCAGCTGTCGCTCATTGGTGTGTTCACCCGTAGGGATATGCGGCTGATGGTCTTCTTGGACGGGCCTGATGACAGGGGGTTGGTTTGTTGGCCTGTTGTTGGTGGGTCCACCGTTGGCATTTTCCCTTGAAGTACCTCCATCACCGGTGTTGATGACGGTGCACATGTAATGGCTGGGGAAGCTGTTTCTTCCGCAGCTCTCAGATCCGGAGCCGCAGACTCCATCTTTTGATGCCATATCGCCTAGATCAGACTCGCAACTGCAGTTGCCATCCGTATTCTTGACTGATGTCGGGGCATTGAGTTCGCTCAGGGTGCCGATCAGCGGTGGGAACCACGATGCAGGAGCAATCACAGTAGTCCTCGGTTGATCAGGGAGGCGAAGCATGCCAAGCCGACCAACTTGGAAATGTAGGCTTCCGATTGCCAGGCCGATTCCGTCACCCACGGACTCAAAATCCAGGCGATTCACCGGCGCGTGGACAGTGAAGTCGAGAGCGCCAAAGAGAAGGCAAGTCTCCGCTGCAGCAGAATCGTAGATCGCGGTTGATGGGGCCAAGCAGGCCGCAACATCAGCACTCCCGTTTCCCACAGACGGCGCCAATTGACGAGGGGTTAACTCATCAATGCCCATCATTGATGGACTTAGGTTCGAGGAAGTAGGGAGTGCTAGAGGCATCGATCGGCTAGCAAACAAGCACACAGGTGACACGAGGTTTTACCCAGGTTCAGGCCTCGTAGAGGACCCTACTCCTGCTTGTCTGCTCTTGATTATGAGGGAGTTGAAAATTACAAGGGTGCGCAAATGCAATCTGGCGAGGTGTATGTGGGGGTGTGTGTATCGGTCCTCCTCGTTGCCCCCCTCCTGACCTTTATATAGAGAGGCTAGGTCTCGGGGTAGCAGGTCGAATCGGTTACAAGTTAGGGTTTCCCCTTTAAGTTTCTATCTACACTTTGCCGTGTCCTCCAAGAAGTCAAACTCCAATGGGCCACCCAAATCTTTGATGGGCTTCGATTACACCATGGACTCCTTCTTGGGATGAACCGTGTATGATATTCTTAGGTACCTATAAGCTATGCCCACGTCACTAGTGTTTACAATGATGTTTGATCAGTCAGTTGAACTTTCAATGTTGTCATGTAAACTCAGAAACACACTCAGCAGAAGTCAAACTTCATTAGCCAATATAACTTGTACTAGCCACTTCAAAAGTATCCATATACTTCTATATCTATGTAGATCCTAATAGATAGTGCATTAATTACAACATTGATGCATAACCTTTGCTCCTTTAGTCTAAGGATAAACTCAACCCTGGTTCAGTGATTGATTCAAGAATCACTTTAGGACATGTTATTACATCTAAGAACTTTTTTAAACCAAAAAATTGGGTTACATTATGTCGAGTATACAACACGCTTATATGGAAGAACCTATGACTAGGGCATAAGAGATGATGATCATATCATTTCTTACTTTTTAACCATGGTTGTTATACTGAGATTTACTCAATGTTTCTCCTAGTTTCACAAGTAAGAACCACTTCCTTTTCTTGTTTTATTATGAACTATTCAGAATCTAAACAAGAACATTTCAAAAATAATATTCATTAAACAAGTCAATCTCTTTTGATAGATTTCAGTGTTTAATGCTTCATTCAAACTTCATCCATAGAATAATAATTAGTACTAATTTCATCATTCATTATATGCCAGTCACATATATTTACGAATGTTGCCATACTCCCACTCAAAATTTTATCCACATATGAGATCAGGATTCCCACCTAGCTCCCACTCATAATATGTTGTCTACATATCATCATGAAAGCTACTCAGCTCCTACTCAATTTATCTAAATGCAGGACTTCTTGATATTTTGGCAATTTCCAAAATTCACTGATCATGCATCAAATTGGAAAAAATCCCACTACGAGGCACTAGCAATATATGGTTTTACTTGTTGTATCAATTACAACCTGGTCTTCAATTTTGACATTGAAGAACACGTAGTTTTAACAACCTTACTACTAATTATCAAATTGGAGTAATTGCTGATGTAAATCCAACGGACTAAAGCTTCTCCTTATACCAAGTTATAAGGAAGGAATGTAACTTAGTGCGGATTTTATGACTCTTTAGTCAATTCTCGTACTTAGGTCCATCACACTTCTTCGTAGTTCATATGTATGTCTTGTTCTAATAACATGACAAGTGAATCAACAATATAGTTATGCAACTTGGCAGAGTATATTCTTGAATCCTACTTTCTTTAGTAGAATGTGCCAACTGAAACATCATGATATTTATCATTAGTTTCTCCTCTAATTGTAGAGTTCAGCTTGCGGAACATATTTCGTTGCACCACTCATTATTTGGAGGTAAGGTCAAATACCTTGTTTGAACTTTCACCTTTTCCACTAACATATTCTATCAGAAAACATTTTCTCAATGAAGCACCATGCTAGGCAATACAAGTTTTTCCTTCTTTAGTTTTAGTTTGGAAGATGTATTAATAGTTTTCTATGAATACGATACAAAGATATGTTTATCTGCCACGACTTTGAATTTATCAAAATCTCTAGAAACTCGACAATGCCATAACTCATATATGATGTTGTTTCCACGAATATTTAAATGGATTCCTATTTCTAAATTGAGTGTTTGCCTTTTGATCTACTATCCTAATGATAACAATAACCCGACAAGAGTTAATTTCTAGATCATATGTATTTAATACATATAATTACGATGTATTTAGATATTTCAATACATTTTGTCAAGACATTTTTCACAAGTCATTTTTCACCCAATCATATTAATTTGTCAAGACATTTTTCACAAGTCTTTATGCTAATTTTATCTCAAATATGCCATCACTTTGATCCAATCTCAAAGACTTTGACATTCTTATTAATTTAATATTCAACTTCATTCTGAATTCTTTAAATAATTCAAATAGTTTCAGACTCATGTTTTATTTAGTAAGTACAAATATTTACTTAAGTTTATCATGAAGCTTACGAAATAATGATATCCACTACTTTGTTGAATTATAATCATCATGTATGATATTCAACAATTTTGTCCATATTATGTTTTACCAGAACAGGGAGTTTTAGTCATCTCATAAATGAGACATGGTTCATTCAAGTCATAAGATCAAATATGACTTAGACAATAGTGTCATTCAAAATGATGTCATTACTAAGTTTGAATATCTTTCAGCATTTTCAATGTTCTATAAATTCTTTAAACACTATCATTTAGATAAAGATGAGAACAACTCATTCTTAATCATAATGTGATCATAAAATAAATCATTCATAGAAATAGAAAAAACTTATTTGTTTCTCATTAATATGAATAACCATCTCATAAGATGTGAGACACACTAACAAGGCTTACACATAATGATTACAAAAACTCTTATTCAAATCCATGCTAATCCGAAAGTTAGATGTGGGAGGGAGAATGTCGTCGGCCATCAACTAGCTTGTTTGCCTTCACATCATTATCACCTCGTCCCTCTAGCAATATCTTTAAGCAGATGGGCATGTTTTTATAAAATAGAACAACTATAAGTATACCTGGTAAACTGCAAAGTGTTTGCTAGAAAACATTTATAACCTGTATATAAAATATACCTTCTTCCTCCATGAAATTGTCTTCGATTGGATCTACCTCGAGAGTCCTCAACTCAGTTACGAACTCATGAAAGGTGAACTCTTCATCCCCATGATGTAGTTCATGACGACATCTTTGTAGCTTGGAGGAAGCGAACGTAGTACCCCATGTATTGCAAAGCTGTCGGTCATCCAGTAGTCCACATCATATGCAAGGCGTTCATGCAGCTCATGCATGACAGCCATGTGACATTTCAAGTTGCCATCTTCCCTCATTTTGGACAAGAGGAACTTGTTCAATAGCTCATACCTCATGAGCCTGAACTTCAGTGTGAAGAGCGCTTTCAATTCAACAACCATCTCAAATGTATTGGTGTTGAAGAAATGCAGTTGCAGCTGAGTCTCCATCGAATGAAGCATGGCACATTGGACAACCTTGGAGGTGTTACATTGATCACGGTAATCTTTATTCTCTTGCTCACTTGTTGAGTCATCAGGATAATATCCTAGTGGTTCTTGTATCACGTGGAGCAGATGATTTATGTCGAGGGTATCCCTGACACGCTCGAACCAGTCTATGAAGTTTGACCCGTCTAGTTTAAGTTTCACATCATCCAAGAAAGTCCCATAGTTGATAGGCCATGATCTACAAGGATAATTGCAAAGATATTTATACTAAGTTCATAATATGAGTTTAAATTTATAATCAAATTATCAATTGAGCTCCCACTAAAACTAGCATCCCCTAGATGGTTTTACTGATTACATGACCCCTATCGGGGGATGGTCCCTAAATACCCTGAGAGAACCCGAGCATAGACAAAAGCGAGCGTCATCAGCAAAAATCGGAACAGAAAAACACCTGGGAGTGATTGTGACCATGTTCTGGTCACCAGGCATGCTCCCCGTCCGATCGGGGCTGTCCTTCATCGGGCTGGGCCAACTGCTGCTCCCGCCCGATTGTAGCATGCCACTCACCCGAATAGGTTGTCTCCTTCCCGCCCGGTTGGTCCATCTGACCTTCTCCAGCACCCTGCCCCTCATGCCTTCCATTCGGTCGGGCCAGCACACTTGGCTCGGCCGGCACCGCCCCGCTGCCTCCTCTCGACCAGGTCTTGCCCCTCTTCCTGGACCGACTGGCCCATTAGGCCAAAGCCTCGCTCCATCTCGCGTGCGTGTCTGCGAGGCCGGCTGCTGCCTCTCAATCGCCACTGTCTGGTTGGTCGCCCTACTCCGGTTCGATCGGTCCCCATATCAAGATCGATCTAGCCAGGCACCTCACTCCAGCTCGACCACGACCGACTCCACAACTCCAGTCAGCCACGACCGGTCCCTTCCAATCAACAACAGTTTCCTAGAATTGGATTCCCAGCATCGTACAAAGTGCTAGATGACAAGAAGACAATGAGAAGATGGACAGAGACATGAAGGCATTGTGGCCACGCTAGCTTCGATACATCTACGTGTGTTACAATGTGCCACTGCACTATACACTGCATCAACCATGGCATATGTAATAGTAGTAGTAGGGCCAGCTTGGCCCTGCCTTGTCCCCTGGGCACCCCTTTATAAGGTGCACCAGGGAGCCTCATTCAGGGGGAGAGAGACACGTTCACTTGGAGCTAGCCTCCTGCTAGCTTTCTCTCTCACGCACACACTCACATACACATGCACAAAAACACCGGTTGGACTCTATTATATTGCTAGTTCATACAGCTTGTGGAGCGATGTTGTAGCCCTTGTGTTCACCGGATAGTCAGATCGGCAGGAGTGGGAGTTTTACCTCATAGAGGGCTCTAAACTTGGGTACATCGAGTGTCACGCTTGCTTGTTCCCAATCCCGCCTGCGGACATCGTCGTTAGTCTACCTTCTTGCTCACACATCTCTGTCCTACCTTCTTATGTACTATCATTCCATATATGATGACAGTTGGCGCCCACCGTGGGGCTTGATGGCTGCAACCGGAGTTCTGTTCCGTACAGGACCCATCTTCATCATCATCATCGACTCCGCTTGGTAAAAATTCTAGGGGGATCGCCTCCACCTCCACGTAATCGTTGCCTCCACTTCATCGAATTTCTTGGGGGCTTGTCACCGCCTATGCATCATCGTCGCCTCCGCTTCATCAAGATTCTCAAGGGCTTGCTCCCGCATCCACGTCGTCATCACCTCCGCCTTGTCAAGAATCACGGGGGCTCATCGCCGCCTCCGTGTTGCCCGACCACACCATCTCCATCCATGTTGCTCGCCCTGGCCTCGTCCGCGCATCCGCGATCCTGACTCCATCCCTTTGCCTTGGGCGCGCCTGTGTGCCCCTACATCCTCTCTGCCGCCCGTGTACCCTGCCTTCGCGCGCCTGAGCATCTCCGCCCGCGTTTGCACGTGATACTTCTACCGATTATCACCTCCCTTTGTGCACCCGCCTGTCTACCATGAGCTCAAGCGCTCTTGCGAGCCCCTGCAGCGAGCTCTGTCGCCGCCTCTACAGTGGACTCCCCTGCAGCGCATCCGTCCCTCGAGCCCCACTGCTCCACATGCCTCGCCCAACGCCTCGCCACCTCTCCCGTGCGTGAGAAAGCTCCCCTTCACGCCGCCCCTCTACGTGTAGCCCGCACATCCAGCACATCCGTGAGCTCCCCCAACACCCTCCGCTCTGCGCGCCTCCGTGCCGCTCTCCGCCAAGCCCCTGGATAGCCATGCCTCCCCGTACCCTGTATGTCCCAGGATCCCAGCCACAACTGGCCGGACACACCCATGCCCCTCCCTGACCGGCAGGAGGAGGAAGAGGAGCCAGGTGGGAGAAAATAAGAAGAGAGTGAAGAAAAAATAAAAAGGAAAGAGACATAGCAGGTTAGAAAAAGAAAGAAAAGAAAAGTCAAAAGACAGTTGCTCCTCCCTTCCTCCTGCCGCTTGGTTTGTTGAATTGGCTGGGCCAGGACGGCTGGAGCCCAGTCCAGTTGTTGCACCGTTTGGTTGCCTCGCTTGGCCAACTGAGCTCCCATCCGTATGGGCTAGGACGGTGGGGCGCTGATCTGGCCTGTTTGGTTCCTAGACCATCTGGGGACCAAATCCCGCTGCCCCGTGTTTGGTTTCCTGGCCGGCTGGAGCCAGGCTGGCTGCAGCGCCTTCGTCCATTTTTGTGGTCGCATCGCCTATAGGAACATGCCTCTGCCTCCACTCCATGAATACAAAGATGTAAGTATTTTCCTGACCTCAAGCGATCCACGGGGTCTCCTCGCCAGGTATCAGCATGCTTACCGCTTTTTTCCGGCTCCAGCAACCCCTAACCCGGGGGCTCGCGGCTGGCCCAACCTGTTGTTCTATAAGTCGACTGATTATTGTGTGCGGTGCTAAATTCCTACTCTTTGTCTCAGCTACATACCGCAACCCGGCTATCCGGCTAGCAAGAGCAATAGCTGGAGGCACTCACATAGGAAAGACGATGAAGGACATGATTGTTTGGCAATCCGGCTAAATTGCCTAGTTTCGCACATTTTCGGCTGCTAAATCTCTAGTACCGTGCGCGATGTATTGTCAGCTACCCCTTCAATTCCGGCTGCATACCGCAACCCGGCACACCAGCCGGCAAGGACACAACATAAATAGCAGAACGCACAAGAAAGTGACTAAGTGTTTAGAGGAGCGCGAGCTAGGTTTTTTCCACATAAAACCACCATTCGATTGGTTGCATGTATTTCGTATGTTAATGTACTAACAACCAACTTAGTTTTGCATGTTTTTTTTGCACAATCTACACCAAGAAGACTCAATTACAAGATGAAGATAAGTTTTGAAGTAGTTGACGGAGTTGACTCCGAAACTCAGGGGGTTACACCCATTGAGTGTGCTTGCGCGCCCCAGTAGAGGCATGTTTCTCCCAGCTGAGGTGTGCATCCGGGTGCCGCGCATGGCGCCACCATCTTCTACTACGACAAATTCTGAGAAGCCCACACGAATTTCCCCGGAGGTGAAATCAGCGCGCGCCTGGGGGATAGTGTCAGGGGGATGGTCCCCAGATACCCCGAGAGCACCCCAAAGATAGACAAATGTGAGCATCATCAGCAAAAACCAGAACAGAATAACACTTGGGAGCGGTCGTGACCATGTTCTGGTCACTAGCCTGCTCCCCGTCTGATCTGGCATGCCCTTCATCTGGCTGGGCCCACTGCTGCTCTCGCCCGGCTGTAGCGCGTCGCTCACCCGAATGGGTCGGCTCCTTCCCACACGGTTGGCCCATCCGTCCTCCTCCTACGTCCTGCCCCTCATGCCTACCATCCATCTAGGCCGACCCAAGTGGCTTGGCTAGCAAGGCACCGTTGCCTCCTCCCGACCGGCTCCTACCCCTCTTGCTGGGCCGGCTGGCCCATCCAGCCGAAGCCTCGCTCTAGCTCACGTGTGCGTCCGCGAGGCCAGGCACTCCCTCCTGATCGCCACTCTCCGGTTGGTCGCCCTCTCTCCGGTTCGATCGGTGCCCCAGATCAAGATTGATCTGGCCAGCCGCCTCGCTCCAGCTTGACCATGACCGACTCCACCACTCCAGTCGGCCACGTCCGGTCCCTTCCGATCAACAATAGCTGGCCATCATTGGATTCCAAGCATCATATGAAATGCTAGAAAACAAGAAGATAGCGAGAAGATGGACAAAGACATGAAGGCACTATGGCCACGCTAGCTCCGGTACAGCCATGTGCGCTACAATGTTCCACTACATCAACCATGACATATGTAATAGTAGTTGTAGGGCCAGCTGGGCCACGCTTTGTCCCCTTCGCACCCCTTTATAAGGTGCACCAGGGAGCCTCATTCAGGGGGAGAAAGAGGCATGTTCACTAGGAGCTAGCCTCCTGCTAGCTCTCTCACACACACTCACATACACATGCACACATATACCAGTTGGACTCTGTTAGATTGCTAGTTCATACAACTCAAGGAGCGATATTGTAGCCCTTGTGTTCACCAGATAGTCAGATCGGCAGTAGTAGGAATTTTACCTCATAGAGGGCTCTGAATCTGGGTACATCGAGTGTCATGCTTGCTTGTTCCCAATCCCGCATGTGGACGCCATCGTTAGCTTCCGTGCTTGCTCCCACAACTCTATCCTACCTTCTTAGATACTGCTGTTCCATATATGACAACAAGCCACATTTACTATATCATCCTTGATTGTCACAGCCTTTGATATGGTTGCAAGAGTGGACAACATAGTGTCGATCACAACATTCATGTGACTGATGCTCGATCTTTCGATCTTCTCGTGTTTCGAGGCCATGTATGTACATGCTAGGTTTGCCAACTCAACCTTAGTGTATTCACACTGCATACATGACTTGCACCCACCATATGCGAACATCGATATGTCTAGCACCCTATCATTGCGGCCTACTTCATAACAATGGACTTTCTTGGTAGTTGCACACTAATGGGAGAACATTACGGTTAGTATTAAATAGGGATCATCTTATTTAATACTAACTCAGTGTAAATAATGTAGCACACAACAAGATGTATAAGGTATCAACATCACATGCTATAATAGTGATATGATATGGTCCTTCTTCATGTGTCATGATCTCCATCAAGCGATGTGGCACAATCTCCATCTTATCACCGGCATAGCGCCAAGTCCACGGTGCCACTAGTTGGTTATCCATCGAAGTGATGACTATTACTATACTACTTAGTAACATGAAGTAAACTACTTTACCTTAATTACGACCATGACCATATCACAAATGCCTCCTGCAAAATAAAGTTAGACGCCTCTACCATTATCTTTTGCAAGTTTTTACGTGGTTTTTTAGGCTTTCACGATAGAACGTTTCTACCTACGAACTTACAACCACAACATAGATCAAACAATTGTATCTACTACACCCCTTTAGGGGCCCTCTATCGTAAATGCCATATCAACTACTAAAAGAGATACATACACGCGCTAGCCACTTATAAGGTACAAGTCATATGTTGAGCGTAGAACCAGTCTCACGTAAGCTTAAGCGTAAGTTTGGTCTGGCCCGCTTCATCAAACAGTTCCACGATATTAACAAGTACACGTGTGAGGGTAAAAATTATAAGATTAATACCCACACAATCAACATGTGTTCTAACCATACAAGCAGTACTACGCATAGATCAGCTCTGATACCACTGAAGGGGTTCGTAGTAGAAAACACAAATTTTTCATGACTAGCGCAACACCCAATGCTAGGATCTATCTAAGAGTAAACCTATAATGGAGAAGGTTTCAGTGACATACCATTGAAGACCGACATCGCTTAATGTTCCGAGGGGAATATGGATGAAGTAGTCGAACTCGTAGCCGAACTCAAGGTCACGAAACTCCTCGCAAGTCACCCAGGTCCTTGCACGATAACCTAGGTACCACTAATGGAAGCACCTCCATGGTTTCGCACACGTCCAGTGCATGATGACGAGCTCTGACTCTCCAATCCCTGCCAAGAGTTGCGGAAGTAGATATTCTGGTAGAAATCTCTACAGCACAATGGTGTGCCGCAACGAAACACTCCCTTGTGCGTGCAGCCCTAACTCGGGGCCGTAGTTGCAAGAGAGAAGAGAGCGAGAGAAAAAATATCTAAGTAAAAAATGTCTTAGAAATTATCTCAATTTTGGTGTTTTATTTTCCTGCCTATAGGACCCTCTTATATATAGGAAAACATGGAGACTCCATCTTCCCCAAGTCCTAGGGTGGGACTAAACCTTGAGGAGGGGAGGCGCCAAGGGAGGAAGGGGCTTTAATTCAAATGACTTTGGACCTTCCCGTATTCCAGTTTCTCTCTCAGAACAATTCCGTTATCTCTCTCTTTCTTACTCCAATGATTCTGTTCAACCAAAACAATCTCCAAACATCATTGCGCCCTTAAGTGTGCTAACCAATGGTGCGGGAACATCACAGACATGATCGGGACTCTTCTCGGGTCAATGATCAATAGTGGGACCGGGATGCCCATAATGACCCATGCGCATTCCATGATATATGTTGTCATTTTAACCATAAACGTCGGGTCCAATTCCCTTTATTACTTTGATACCTGACTTGTCTGTGATCTGATCATCGGTATCAATATACCTTGTTCAATCTCATTACGACAAGTGTCATTTTACTCATTCCGTGATATTTCATCCATGTGACCTAGTCACATGTTGCGCAACATTTATGGATGTAATCTTACTTAGTGGGTTCAGTGTATCTTTCTGTCACGCAGGAGAACAAATCCTGATCTTGATACATGCGCCTCAACGTGTCCCTCTGGAATACCCAATATAAACCTTTATGATCACCCTGTTACGGTGTGACGGTTGATGTAGTCAAAGAAGTCTCAGGTGATAGTAATTAAACAAGATCTCACAGTCTGAGGATTAGGATACTTTATTTCTAACTATTGCAACGTGAACTTTATGACTTGATCGTGTTGCAATACTTATGTGGGTAATTTCCATCACATCATTTATCAATGATATGACTTCATTGTCAATTAGCATAAATGCATCACGATCAGGAAACCTTGATCACCAGTTCCCAATGAACTAGTTAAATAGAGGCTATTAGGGACTCTTGTTTGTTTGTATATCACATGTGTATCAATGTTTCCGATTGATACAGTTATAACATTATACAAAACTATTATGAACTAATGATATATGATAATAAACACCCTTTATTATTTGCCTCTAGGGCATATCTCCTTTAGATTTGTTGTCCAGAGAATCTTGGTGGTCTTAGAGTGCTAAATATTGACAATTTTGTGAGGGCCCTTCACTTGCGATGGGCATGACTCGAATGGAAGGATCCAACAAAAAAATGGATGGGCTTGGGAAACCCTTGCTCGAAGCTAGATATGGACTTGTTCTATGCCTCCACCTTCATCATGGTGGGAAATAGTCAAAAAAATATTTTGGGGAAGCCCCATGGCTTGATGGTTTTAAATCAAAATAAATTGCTCCCCTCATCTTTGCCGCATCTATGCGGGAAAAGTGGAACTTTAAAAGTGCTTTGCACAAATACACATGGATTGGTAAAGTGATGATCAATGAGTCTTTCTCGATGGACCATGCAAACAAATTCGTGAATCTTTGGGTCAAACTTAGAGAGGTTCAACTTCATGATACCATTGTCAATGGCATTGTTTGGAAGTTAGCGGTGGATGGGCAATACTCGGCGGCCTCAGCATACAAGATCCAATTTCTAGGGGCAACTCTAACCACGATGAATTCCATTGTTTGGAAAGTTTGGGCCCCTCCCAAAATCAAGTTTTTTCGTGGCTTGCTATCCAATATTGCCTTTGGACGACCAACCGTTTTACCAAGAGAGGATGTCCTAATTGTGGGCTATGTGCACTTTGCAAGCAAGTCACATAGTCGGCTTCACAATTTTTTTACAAATGTTGCTTCACCATTTGTCTTTGTGGATTAATTATAGATTGGCTTGGTCTTTATTCCACTGTTACCCACCAATGGCAAATATCTCTCTCAAAAGTGGCTAAAGATGTCGACCAGATCTTCTCACAACCGCAAAGCGACGGTGTCCCTCGCTCTACTCATCTTGTGGGAGGTTTGGATGAAAGAAATGCTCGTGTCTTCCGTAACAAGCACGCTCCATCGTTTGTCCTCCTTGCAAACATTAAGAAGGCAACTAGAGTTTGGTTTATTGGTGGTGCAAAAAGATTGGGTGAAATAATGCTAGGAGAGTAGGCTAATGTAACTTTTAGTTCCTCATGAATATTTGTGTAAAACTTCTCCTTAATTAATCCATAGGGGCAAAGCTTTTGCCCTCGTTAAAAAAACCTTTCTCAAAACTATTTCGAAATTTGACTCCTAAGGTCGTCTCCATTTAACATGGAGCCGGACTCATATAGTTTGGCTCCATTCTAAATGGCGTCGATCCCCTGCCCTAGAACCATGAACTCCTTATAAAAAATTGTGGGGGCCGAACCAGGGATTTGGCTCCATTTAGAATGGAGCTCGTTCAACTCCATTATAAATGGCGCCGATCCCAAGGTGTCAGATTCCAAAATAGTTTCCAGGAAGGGTCCAATATGTGTTATGTTTGTCAAACAGACTAGTTTTGTCAAAAAATTCAGTATTTGTAATGTTTTTTTTTTTCAAATTCCCAAAAAAGTTCTTCAATGAATTTTGGATGCTATTGCAAGTTATTGGTGGGGAAATGATCAAGATCATTAAAAATTGCATTGGATGGTATGGTGAAATAATGTATCCCGAAATCTTGTGGTGAGATGGGATTTAGAGATTAAGTTGTTTTAGTTTAGCTATGTTAGCTAAGCAATCTTGGAGGTTATTGGATAAAACTAAATCATTGTGTCGACTATGTTGAGAGCTAAATATTTTCCAAATGGTAATCTCTTGAATGCTGAACTTAAGAGTGGATCCTCGTTTACATGGCAGTGTAGGGTCTCAAATTGATATATGGGAGTATTATTAGATCCCTAATGGACATAATCTAAAGATATACACGCCAAGAGGAACAAACATTATAAGAAGTATGAATGATCTAATTAACCTTGTTAGTGGAGAGTGGGATGAAGATCTCACCTGGGATTTTTTTGGCCGATCGATGTTCTTTTTTTTTTGCGAAATTCCACCAATCTATTAATAATCATCAACAACAGTACAAAGAGCCATACGAGTAATAGAAATTATAAGTAGGTCATTGGACCACCTAGCGACGAATACAGACACTAGCACGAGCCGAAGGCGCGCCGCCGTCCTCACCCCTCCATCACCGGAGCCGGGCAAAGCTTATCGTAGTAGAGCTTGTTGTAGTAGACAGACGGGAAGTCATCGTGCTAAGACTCCATAGGACCAACACACTAGAGCAGCAACCATCGCCGAAGATGACAATCGTAGATTGGAAGAGACTGACCTCAAACCACACCGATGAATACGGAAAACGACCGGATCCCCAACAGATCCGCCGGACACATGACTCCACGCGCCCTCCGTCGGCGCTAGACGCACCACCGGAGCGAGGATAGGGCGGGAAGGACCTTATTCTGACTTCGGGGCGCAGCCACCGCCTCAACATCCCGAAGAAGACACTGAAAAAAGACTAAATAAAAAAATAAACCCTCCCGCCGGCGAGAGGTCGTGGTCCGCCACGCCTCCAAGGCCCTAAGGCCGAAGACGGAGCGGACCGTCAGCGTCACCGGTGAGGGGACGGAACCCTAGATGGGTTTGGCTCTTCTCTTCGCCTGGGGCTGTCTCTCGGGTACTTACCCGTTCGTTCTAATCGATGTTCATTTAATTCTCTCAATTCCATTATATGTGGACAGAGAAGACTTTGTTGCATGTCATAATTCAAAAACAAGGATATTTTCAGTGAAATCTACATACTATGGAGAATGGGCTCATAAGTTTGGTCGCAGTATAGTGAATGAAAATGGAGTAGGAGGCTCCAGGGCAAATGAAGTGTGGAAGAACCTGTGGAGATCAAACATTCAAGTGAAAATTAAAATTTTCGGTTGGAAGGCTCTACATGGTGTTGTACCGTGTTCAGGATATCTAGCTAATAGACATGTTCCTGTATCGGGATAGTGCCCTCTTTGTTCTCCAGGTTTTGAAGATTTGCGGCATATGGTTTTCCATGTACGCGAGCAAAGGAAATTTGACCAAAAAAAAAAGAGCTCAATGACCATGTGCAGGAGGCGCTTGCAGTAGATAGATCGGGTTATGTGTTATCCGAGGAGATGATTAAATCAACTTAACACCCGCATACAACATGGTATATATGGTAGGAAAAGGAAAGGAGACAACTGACGCATGGTGAGACTGTTCAGTCTGTCGCAGGAGCAATCATGTAAATTGCTTGGTGGTGAGACTGTTCAGTCTGTCGCAGGAGCAATCATGTAAATTGCTTGGTTTAATCCAGCCATATTGGAGTTGTGATCTGTGATAGTAGAGGAGGAGCGGCAAGAGGCTATAGGATTGACAGCTCCACTGACGCTGTGATGGCAGAAGTACAGTATATGCTAGCATAAGGGATGGATCGTGGTTTGCACCGGAGATGGCCGATTGAGCTGGTGCAGCAATTTTGAATGATTAAATCAAGTTGATGATATTCTGCTCAAGCAGCAGCTATGTCTATTTTTTCTTCATCTGAATTTGGTCTCATCAAGTGGGTTTGATGACATTCAGCTCGAGCAACAGCTATGTATTTATTCTTCACCTGAATCTGGGTCATTTAACACCTTGCTTTTCTTTTGCTACTCCTAACGACCCAAATTAGTTGACTTAGATTTGTCTAAATTTGATGGTATCTAGACATGATTTAGTAAATTTGAATCAACTAATTTGAGTCAGAGGGAGTATTTCATTTAAACATCACAACTGTGTTCAGTGTTCAATAAAGAGGGCTAACAGTTTCATCCTACAAATTGTCTAGCAGTGCCAATTACGGGGCAGAGCAGAACTACGAATACTGAAATAAGGGGATGAAAACCATATGCAGCTGTATGGTCACAGATTGCTACAGGCAGACACTGCAGTCTGCAGTGCGGTAGGCTGACATATTGGAAAACTGCAGATATGAAAACGGTGCGCATAAACCAAAAGGTAGCAGTTGCAGTCCTATGCTACAAACTTTGTATCTGCAACAAATAAGGGGGAAGGGCTATGCACAGCAACATACAAATAAGATCATATAATAAATGGATGTTATTAGCAACGTTGAAAGTAACAGCTTTGGAGAATCGGCAACAGCATATACCAATCATTCAACACAGAATTAAAGTTAAACATGCCCCATAGAAAACGAGCCAAGTGGCATCAAGTCTTAGATTCCATAGTAGCAACTGAAACCAGACATTGTACTCAAGAGATAGATGGACATTAAACTGAAAGAGTTCCTGGTGAAACTACGAGCTGAGATCTAGAGCTGCTTGATCTCACTGCTTGATCTCAGCCTTCCTCTTCTGCCACAGCCTGTCCAGAGAGCCATCAGCATCACCCTGCAATAATGAAACATCATTAGTATTGATAGCAAACATGCAGAAGGCATGCATGACTGTGTAACTGACGAATTGGAATGAGCAATTTTAACAATGCAATGTGTGAGTTAAGCCCAAAAGATGTGCTTTAGGTGCCACAACAGAAAAACAGAGATATAGCAGGGCTTCTGTGTGATGGACAATTTCATTCAGGTGAACTTCAAGGCAAGAACTAAGACAACCTACTAAACCAAGCTTACCAGGTAGTCAATATGTTGAGGCCAAGCATACAGGGGCACAATACAACCAAACAAAATGCAGTCATGTTGAACTTTTCATTTTAAATGCACACATTGAATTGAAGTTCAATATCAGGAAGCTGTATCGCCAAAATCAACAACCCAAATAGGGACACCAACTAATCTGATGCCTAAGAAACATCACATCTTAGATGTATTCCAGTAGGCAGAATCAGTAAAAAAAAGATGACTACCTGAGCACGGACGAATCCAGAGAGAGCGAAGGTGGTGAAGCGGCCATCATACAGCCCATTCTCATCAACATGTCCAATGTTGATCTGGACAGAGGCGTGGTCCTTGGCCGTGATGATCCTGTTGGTTGCCGAGCTGCAAGAACAAGAAAGAGATTGTCATAGAGCCAGAAATGCAAGACGCACCATTCCAGCGAGAGTTAGCATCAAACGTACCACTTCCTGGGGACGTAGAGGTCCACCATCGTACCCTCCTCGTTCTGCATGGTGGCGGCTGGAGGGGAAGTACCACAACAGCTACTGCCAAGTGGAGAAGAAAACAGTTAAGACACAACGGGTTAGAAGGTCTCCACAATTATCAACTAGGATAGGAAATCTTCAGAGCTCACTGTCCATTAAACTAGCAACTGGAATATGAAATACGTATCCACGCAAAGATGACGGTCAAATCTGATGGCAACAAAATGATAATACGAACCGATTGCTAATTAAAATACGAGACTAGCAGGATCTGGTATACAAACTTCCTGCTTAACCAAGAGATTCATTAGTCTAGTTGCTACATCCAGATATTTTACAAATTCCATCTTGCGTACGCTAAACTAACCATAGATCCTGAAGAACAATCCTTAATAACTTAATACTTGGGCCCTCAAATACGAAAACGAATTAACGAGCACGAGCTGACGATAGGAACGAATCGAAGAGCAAGCAAGACGGTGGAATAGCAGATCAAGCGACAGATTACAGTAAGGAGTCGGCTCAGGATGCAGGGAGGGGTGTACCTTGATCTCTTGAAGGAGGCTGCGGGAGGACGGAGAGAAGCTGTTGCGGCGGCGGCGCAAGGGTGTGAGAGGCCAGGACTTTTATAGCAGGAGATGGGAGGGGAGGGATTCGTAAACCCTAGTATCCTGTCGTGGAGTCCGTATCGAGGTTTCATGGAGGCGCGGCCCAATACGCAAAGGCCCACATCGTTTAGTAACCGTCCCTCTTTCCCTTTTCCCTCGTGCAGTCTCCTCCAGACTTTCGCCTCCAGTCCCCGAACCCAAACGAGACCAGGGCACGGACACCGGCACCGGCCATGGAGCTGTCGATGAGCGGCGCCGCGCTGCGGACATTCAGCCGGTGCGTCACCTGCCTCGCACGCATCGGCTCCGAGCTCGTGTTCCAGGCCTACCCCGACAAGGTCCGCCGTGTTTATTGCAGCCTCCAACCGCCGTTCCTCGCCAGCGCGCGCGCGATTGTGGTGCCGTTTTGCGCCGCCGCGGCTGGCGGTTCTGACAATTTTTTAATCTGATGCTTTTGCGTTCGGTTTCCAGCTGGAGCTGCACACGCTCAACAGCTCGAGGTCGGCGTTCGCGTCCGTCTCTCTCAAGCGCGACTTCTTCGACCATTTCCACCTCCCCACCGATGCCGCCGCGGCGCTGCCCTCCACGCCGCTCCAGTGCAGCGTCCTCCTTAAGTCCGTCCTATCCGTGCTCCGCACGCCGACCGCCGCGATCGACCGCATCAACGCTTCGCTCCCACATCACGACGCGTCGAAGCTCGAGTTTGTCATCCACTGCCTCAACGGTACATGCTCCCTAGCCCCCACCCCACGGATCCCTATCTCCACCTAGGTTTTTGCTATTGATGAGATTCTAAATTCTCCCCGTCTTGAACATGGGCGCGCCTTTTCCCCCGTTTTCCCGCCAATTTTGCCGTTTGGCGCGGGCGCTCTTTCCCCAAATTCGCGTGCCACTCTGAGCGGCGCTGATGCCTTCCCGCGTGCTGTGTTGTCAAGGGTTGAAGAAGACCTACCGGATCTCGTGCACCGCGGAGTCCGAGGTGCAGACTTTGGCGCTCGATCGCAGCCGCTTCCCCAGTCGCCTCGCCATACGGCCGCGTGACCTCACGCGCCTGCTCTCCAATTTCCAGTCCTCGCTGCAGGAGCTCACTGTTATTGCCACGGATCCTGCTGCAGGGTTGCCCTGTGTAGATGATGACATTGGGGGAAAGGCAGTCGAGCTACTAAGCTACATCGATCCAACGAAAGGTACCATTCTTTTGATGTGGCTGGCGTGGTGGAGAAATGTACCTTACATTCTGCTGGTGACTGGGTTGTGAATTGTTGTGTGGTTTCTGGGTTGCAGATGACTACGACAGTAGGCTGCACACACAACTGTGGATCGACCCAGCAGAGGAGTTCTTGGAGTATGTGCATGCTGGTGATCCGGTAGATGTCACATTTGGGGTGAAAGAATTGAAGGTGGTTCTAGTCTTTTTCTCTTCGTAACAAAGATTTAGGACATGACCATAGAAGAAATAAGAGAATGTCTCCTTTGAAATGGGAAATGAATTGGAACTTATTTTCTTTTAAATAAGTTAAGTAATAATAGTTCTATGTAAGAGCAGTAATGGTTTCAGGAAATAATTGTTTGTGTGTCCTCACTTTGTAGTCAAGCTCAGAATACGATAAGATCCACTTTCTTTTCTACTCGTAGAACATTACAAGAAGGGTTTGGCAATTGATTGAAGATAATGGCTCTGTCTTCTGGTCTAGTACCTTTGTTCGCACAAGTCTTGACAGATATGTGTTTCTGTTTCTTTCAATATAGGCATTGTTAACATTTTGTGAAGGATGTGAGGCTGATATTCTCCTATTCTACGAGAAGGCTGGCGAGTAAGCAGTTTACTGAATGAATTTTGATAAGTTTTGAGGATTGCTCTCATGATCGGTGAGGCTTTATCTGAACTGCAGACCTGTCCTGTTGGCCCCAAGATTTGGATTGGATGATGGATCAAGTTCTGATTTCGATGCAACTCTAGTTCTAGCCACTATGCTTGTCTCACAACTAAATGATGGCAATGTTCCTCAGCAACCGCAAACTTTGGCACATCATGCAGAAGAACCAAGAGCTGCTGCTGCTTCTGCTGGTGCACCATCACCAGCTCCAGAAAATTTCTCGAACCATACGAGAGTATGGTCGGAGCTTTCAGGTGTGTATCTTTTTGGCAAAGGGTTCCGGTTAGCCATTGATATGGTTACACTCCAGGCATGCATTCCTATATCAAACTATGCACCATTGTGGTATGATGCTAACCTAGACACGGCCAAAGCGCATGTACAAAACATTTTGTCCACTTTTATCTGGTCAATGTCAGTCCATGGTGCATGGACTTCCACATGCCTTGGTGTAATAGAAGTTACTGGTGACTGAAAAACCTTCTTTCATCTCTGAATCCTAGCATTATCCTGTTTATGTATCACCAAAGGTAGCTAAAGATAAGCAAGCTTTCTTGACAGGTGTTACTCCCAAAAGCTTTGAGGCTAACGCCGAAGCGCGTGCCCAGAAGGAAAGAAATGGAAGAGATCACGTACTGAATAACACGTCAATGCCGCCCATTAGCAATGCTCCCTGCAAGCTACCAGTAACTGATAACACAAACTATATGTATCCTTTTAAATTGCTTCACTTATTATTTTTAATAATTTATTCAGGTGATATAATTTGGTGGCACAAACGTTCGAACTTGCAGCTGTATATATCTGGTGTGTCTCCCTGCTGTCAACTTAGCTAATCTGACGCCATAAACAGAACACTTTTTTCCTGTCCTCTATGAAATTGGGCCAGTATAATTGAGATCTGCTGAAGTTGGGATTATAGTTCCACTATAGCAGCATCCCACAACATGGAATCTTTCCGCCCTACATGTTGTAGGACTAGGCAGACCAAACCCTTTCTTCACTTACTGACTTACCTATCATCTTCTGATTTTTGGGTACCTACTCCATTTCAGCTAGTTCAAACTATAATATCTTTTAAGGCAATTCCAACTTTTGGTAGGTTGTGAAATTACAGTCATACCTGGTAGGCTTCTATTTGAAGGAGATGTGCTGACAAATACAGTGTTCCGATTTGATGGCTAATGACTTTCTGGTACAAAATGTTGGATTCCAGAAAAGAATCTTCTTGTTGAGACTCAGTGGGGAATGGTTGCTGATGAAGTAATCAAACACATCTGGTAATGGCAGTTAATACCAACCATTTGTTAAATCCTACAATTAATTAGCCGATCGTGTTAATATATATGAGGTTAATGCAGATTTTCATTTGTTGTGAGTCATAAATGGTGGTTGCTTGTTAAGTTATTTCTGCTTTCCTACTTCAAGAAACTTGCTTCTTTAACTAGTTTGTACCCCAGAGTGCAGCCTGCACAAAAGGATCGCGTGGAAGAGCCTCCTGGTTAGTTATCTGAGCAAAAACCCATACAAATCAATTTACTGATGCATTTATGTTGCTACTGAATGTCTAGCTAACTGGTTTTTGTTTTGCTACAGAAGTTGTGAGTGATAACCCTCGTTCGCAGCATCACCCAAGCAACTGGGTAGGGGCCGACGAGGACGATGATGACGAAGACGATGAGGAACTTTTTGTCCAAACAACACCTCACTACATGGACTAAGCATCGATGCTGATTCCAAAATTTTCAGGTACATTCCAACCAAGTACATTGTGGATGAGCTAGAGATTATATGATGAGCCTTTTGATTGCTCTTTGGTCTTGTACGCCTGGAGTTAACAACATCAGTTCATTATTTATCGTATCATCAACCCCCTGCCCCCAATCTTGGGGGTTCTAAAAGACAAGACAAGAAAATAAAATAAAAGAAAAAACATTAAGATTGGAAAAGAATGACTAAGAAGCCTTCGGGGTATTTAGTCATTCACTTCCTTAATAATGAGGAAACCCGATTGCGCCTGCAGCGTACCCGGGCACTGCGGCACTTCGTGAGTTGCACTCCGTGGGGTCCCTTCTTCAGGGTGTCGCCTCACTCTTTTGAGTTCGTCTCATACATCCAAGGATCGAGTGACACTTGTGTGTTCACTCTTGCTACCCAGTATCTAGTCTGTACTCAGGTGTGGCTATTTCATTGTTGCACAATATAGATAATACTAGCTAAATACCCGTGCATTGCTACAAAAAAGGAAAATCATTAATAAGTTTGTTAAAGCTCATAATTTTTCATGCACGGCTATAAAGTACTCCCTCAGACTCAAAATAGATGTTTCCAATTTGTCTAAATTTGGATGTATCTATATACTAAATAGTGTCTTAGATACATCCAAATTTAGAAAAATCTGTGACATCTATTTTAAGACGGATGGAGTAGTATGTGGTAGTTCCAACATTTGGCAACAGTGGTGAGGACATTGGACATCGATCAACTTCAGTGTGCTCTATAATATACATATACTCCACTATGTACAAAAGCGTGTTAATCTACATATCTGCAAGTACGTACGACTAAGCGTAGAATTTAATTCTATATTATTACTTAGAACAATCTTCTATCATAGGATCTGATCTATTGATTTTTCATGCGACATATTTGTTGAGCTTCAACCTTAAAATGTCTGTGAACAATCCAAATGGCAATAATCACAAATCTAGAAAGATATATATGTAAGTTTGCTACAAGCACTACAAGATTATATGTTAAATCAGGAATAAGCACAATGCTCCACAGCAAATGTTACTGTAGTCAACTAAATAAGCAACAATTTCTCAGTTGCAGACATTTACTGCACAGAGTATTTTCAATCCTGATTGCAAGCAACTGAGTGAATCAACAGAGAATTCACATCTAAACTGAACGTCGAAAGCACATAATCCTAATCTAGTCCCCTACCAAGCTGATACGAAGCAACTCTCAATCAGTCAGGAAAGATTCAGGAACATGACCTGTAGCATTTGCCAGACCAACCTTACCTACCATTCTGAACCGCAAATTTTTCGCAGACCAGCAAATCTCATTGCACAGAATACTCTACTTTGCAATACCAGACAATTAATAGGCACTACGCTTAGATACAACGGGAGCTTCACGTCAGTGGTACTTGTGAGCGTCCCCAAATTATTCAGCAAAAGTAACAAGCTGACGACGATTCCATCGAAATCAAGATGCTAATCGTAGACGCAAATAAATATTAAATGCAACCTGTTCTACTTTGCATATGTGGTCTTTTCTTTTCGCCTTTTTTTTCAATGAAACCAGTGGAGAGTGTCCTACTGTATGTATACATCATTAAAAAATCATTTACTCCCTCCGACCCAAATTAGTTGACTCAGATTTGTCTAGATTCGGATGTGATAGATACATCCGAATCTAGACAAAACCAAGTCAACTAATTTGGGTCGGAGGGAGTACATGCAAAAGAAAAAAGACAACATATTATAATTATAGATCTATCCATGCAGCTAGACGGTGTGAGTTTTTGTTCTTTTCCTAATGGATAACCATGGCAAGTTCTTGTTTGTGCAAACTGTTCCAGCCTTTGATAGGAGTTTCATTCTTGAAACTTAAGCATTTTGAATTCCCCAGACCCCCCAGCAAGCCATAATGATAATGTCCACTGCAAAGGGCTGCTGACTTGGACTTTTAAGATTGAGCACTTCGTCTAAGGTCAATCGTCTGCCAAAATTTTTCAGTGAGCATACAGTCCCAAAAAGGATGCATGGTAAAGCTCAGCATTATAATTCTGTAGATGGAACTATTTCCTTTGAAGTAAGTCCAAAAACCTTAAATTTTTCACTTTGCATAATTCAAATGCACATACATCAAATTTGCTTGGAACCATTACATTTTCAAAAGATGCCACTAACACGTATTCCCTCCGTTTCATAATATAAGATGTTTTAGTTTTTGTGAAACAGATGTATCTAGACATCTATTAGTGTGTGGTTCACTTCGAACCTACACACTAAAATATGTCTAGATACATTTGTTTCACAAAAGATAAAACATCTTATATTTTGAAACGGAGGGAGTATATAATGATCATCAACTCCCCATTCCCCAATCCCAACTCCTAAAGAGCGAGAGAGGGTAGTGCAGGGTCTAGAGTAAAATGGCTGGTGTGATATTGTTAGGAACATATCAACGGTGAAACTTGGCATTAAAGTGATGGTAGCTTCAGATGATGGCGGAGCCAGGAGGCGGGTTTTACCAGGGGATAGTGGAGTCTGGCGTCAGTGTAGACATTGTTAGCTTTGCGACAAGTAAATAACGAAGAACGAAAATAAAATCGCAGCAAGGGGGACACAGATTTAACGTGGAAAACCCTCTCCAACAAAGAGAGGGAAAAACCACGGGCGCCAGCCAGCGAAACTTCACTATAATGGGGAGTGTTTACACAACGCCGGGGATTTCATAGATGCAACTTATCCCAGCCGGCGGCTTACAAGAGGTATATATAACGGTGGTAATCTAGGTCATCAACGATCCGTACCGCGGGGGGCTGCACCCCCCACAGACGTCCCTGTTGGGCACGGGCCGATGCGGAGCGGAGTCTGAAGTTGGCCTTTACTTTGTAGAATTTGGATCAACATATAACAGACATCGTGTTGGTGTCAGCATGGTGTAGTCTGTGATAGTGGATGGAGTCATGTTTGTATGTGCGAGTTGGGTTATGTTGGGTCATGCCCAAAGTAATATGTGTTTATTGAGTTTGTCTTTATTTTCCTCCTTAACTATTTTCCAAATGCAATTTCAGATTGGAAGTAACATATATGATTCTAAAAATGATATCTCTGAATTTGTGTAATTTGTTTCACTTTGATCTGGTCTGCTGGATGCATTGTGAAAGTAAAATCAACTAATTTTCTCCTAGTTAATTGCATCATATTCCCACGCTTTCCTGATCAGATAACTACCAACTTTATTTCATGCTCATAAGAACTTTGTTCTATCTATGTTCTTTAGCCTTCTGAGATCTTCCTATTTATGTGGCATGTGACTGTCTCTTCCTTTCGTTTTTGGGGCTGATCTAACTGTTGCTTTTCATCATGAAAAATTTAGGACGAACAAATGCATAGCTGTTCTTGCCTTGTGGCCGCATAATCCAATCGTTAGACGTTTCAATAGTGAAGATACCATTTTCCCTGGTTTGTACCACTCATTTAACTAGCTGCCCACCATTGGTATTATTTAACGCTTTCGTAGTAATGATGACTAAAGAAACCATGCTGATACTTTAGCTTAGTATTGCAGTTATCCTCGGTCTGTCAGGGACTCAGGGGAATTGAGTTGTAACTCATAAATAGGATGTATGCTCAGCTCTGCACGAGGTAGACTTTAGGGTTAGCTAATTGGATGCTCGGGTAAAATTACAATCGTTTACATGAAATGCTAAAAACAATTGAATTATAAAATCTGTAGCAAAACCATTGCCACCACTTTATGATTTTATATCACCATATATTGTGCATGGGGTAATTAATCATCTCTATGGTTACCTAAATAATGCTGCAATATTTTTTTTTGCATAGGTGTACAGATCATGTGAGTGTTTCTACTGGGCATCACGGCCCTCCTGGCTGGAAACGGTGTCGCCAAAAAAATTGTTGTACTAGCAAAAGGACATTATGTTGGATACATGAGATGGTTTTGTTATATTTTGCTGCAAACATTCTTTAAATGTGTTCACATCGTATGGAAGGACAATCACAGTTTAGGAAGAATTTGTGGTATCTTTCATCTGGGATCCCGGATCCAGACAAAGCTTGAATCTACAGAACATAAACTAGGTCATTGTTTGATTCAAGAAAAAATTGAAGCAATGTGATCCAGTTGTTTGAAGATATGGGCTCCCAAATCAGTTTCTTGGTGACTAGATCTAGTGGCAGCTAACTTTTCTTAGTACTACGCCCTCTGACCCAAATTAGTTGTCTCAAATTTGTCAAAATACGGATATATCTAATACTAAATCATGTCTAGATACAATCCAATCTAGACAAATCTAAGTCAACTAATTTGGATCAGAGGGAGTATCTTTTTTTCATTCTCTTGGGTTACAGGGTTATGTACGCCCGAGTGCAGTCCATTGTTGTCATGCTATTTTCATGGAAGATTTGACATAAAATTGTGCATTTGTCTTAATTTTAGAGGCTTCTATATTTATTGATGAGTCATAATGTGAGTTAATGTGTTTTCTGAATCTGTCATGCTTTAAATCAGTTTCTTGTTTTCTAAATCTGTCATGCATTTGTCTAGGTGAGCACCCAGCATGCTAAAGTAGTAGTATTTCTGTAGTGCCAGTGTTTTGGGGCGTGCAACCATACATGTATCTAGTATAGTATTTGTTCGTGTGCATCTCTATAAATCTTACCACTATACACTACGAATAACTTTGAATATTGACCGTTAGATCAAGACTCGTGAATCCTAATATTTTCAGCCGTTGAATTTTCTTTTCCATTCTAGCATTTGGAAGATTTTATTGATAATCTTCATCACAATGAATGCTATGCACAAAACTGAAAACACACTTCCCCATCATTCTAGAATCTTGTCTCTCTTTTCTCTAGGTTATGTTATCAAAAAAAATCAAGTTTTAGATAGCTAATAATCGTTGACTTCTACATGATATACAAAGTACAAGAACTAAATATACATCTATACTTTATAGATGTTGATCAAATTTATATATTTTTTTCTTTACCTATTATAATTTTATATAGTGATGATATGTCAGACGTCTATTATATGAGTCGCACGTGTAGAAATCTTGAATTCAATAGCGGTAATATCCTTGTATTACCCGGGCAATCTATATTAATGTTCTTACATATGTCTAGATTCAAATATATCTATTCAAGTTTTAGTACAAGATAGTAGTACATTCCAAACTAGACAAACCTGGAATCAGAGGAAGTACTAGTATTTCATTTGTAGTTGTCACTGTCACGTGTCTTAAATTTCGTCAGTACTACTTGTCATGATTATTATGTTACCCATGTGTGGTATTTATTCAGTACCACATGGTGCTTTTACTTTTACCTTTCCTTGGGAGATGGTAATCGAAAGTGAGATCCGGCATGGAAACTGCTTCCTTTGACTATTGGAGGTTTTGCTTCTTCGAGTATGTTAGGGCATGTATAATGCGGTGACGTCAATTTTCTCTTATGCTTGTCATGTTGGATTTTTGTTTAGTTGGAGGAGGGAGAAATAAGAAAGAGAAGGTTGTCTTTCCTTACCTAAAGGATGATCTCTTAAAAATAAGAGAAGACTATTTTCTCAATTGTACCATATGTCTTCTCTTAGCTAACCAATTTATTACTAAAAATAGTTAATTCTCATTAATTGCTAGAGATAGCAATAAGAGATAATGCATTGTATAAGTTATATATTGTGTCTTCTCTAAATAACGTGGAGAGCTAAGAGAAGGCACGCCTTCCCTAGCATTGTACATGCCCTTATATCCTGCCATATACTGGAGCTCGCTTGGTATCATTGGAGTTTGTGGTACTGTTTACGTTCTTTCCATCGATCTAATTCTCCCTATTTTTTCGACTATTGCCATATGCTGAAGCAGGTTACTTGGACATCTAGGAAGAACCTGTATGGACATGTCTGTGATTGAAGCATCAATTTTTTGCAACCAGAATATGCTACTGGCCACTCGAGTAGTATTTGAGATCTGTTTGCAAGCGCCGGCGTTCACTCGGAGCTAAGCTCGCAACCCAGTGCGCGTGCATTTAGTTTAATTAAAGGGGAGATTTCTAGGTCAACCTGCAGCCACAATCTCAGTCATTTTACTAAAAAAAATCGCTGCTGCCGTGCAGCTGATTTGTTGAAGATGCTAGAATCGTTGCCTTGGTCGGTGTACGGTTGCAGAGTTGTCCAAGTGAGCATCAAACTATTTGTGCTGGAAATGGAGAGAAACAACAAACACAATTACACAGGTAGGGTCAATAACATAATTTAGCAGGGCCATGTAATTATTTAAAAGCTTAAGCGTGAGATACAGCGAGCTCTCTCGGCGATTCTGAGGCGCGTCTTGCCGTATGTTCTCTCTGCTTCTAATCTGTGGCCCCTCGCTGGCTGGTCGGCCTTTGGCACCCTCATCAAAGAGAGAAAAAAGGCCCTCCTTTCCTTATTTCTCCCGCCGCATCTCTCTTTCCAAACCGCCGCTGGTCGCCGGTTGCGGCCGCTCGACATCGGTGCTGCTCCTCACCGCACGAGTTCTCCAAGTCTCTCACTGGTACCCGATGCCGCAGCTGCTTATTCCCCAAGACGTACTCTAGCAGAAACCCTAGCCATGGTCGTGGTCGCCAGGTAACCGACTAAGCGTCGGCATCGGCGGTGTGGATCCCCGGTTTGGTTCCCGTCGATCTACATCTCCTCCAGTACCCAGCGTCCTCATGGCGCCGCTTCCCCGACTTCGCCTCCTGCACGGCTTCCTGCGTCGCCTCCGTCGCTTCCTCTGCCTCCCTTCGTCAAATGACCTCACTGCCATGGCATCTCTGATCCTCATCTTCCCTCTTCCAGCGTCACCTCTCCTGCCGTTCTGAAGTTCAGTATACATACACGCTGGAATCAAAGGTATCCAGTCTCCCTAATGCCCTATCTCCACAACCTTTTCAATCTTCCAATCTTCCAATTTCGGACCATACCGAGATAGTGATTCACAAGATGTATGTTGGTTGATACAGCGTAGGAGGGAGACTCAACTATGCCGTACTGGTGGCCTGGCTATTCACTTCGTCGACCCTGTTATTCGTCTTCTGTTGCTGGGGGCATCTTCTCTTTATAAAACTAAACCGTATCATACATTTCTACTCATAGTTTATCTCTAATCCTCTCCAAACGTTGATGTTTACTTAACATGCACAAAATTAGCAAGCCTTATTTGTTGCCAGAGCATTGACTTGTAAGTATATTTTTATGTACTAATTAGTTATTACACCAACATGACAACATAAAAAGAAAAAGTGTCTTGTCGGTATAACTGATATTTGTTATCATTTATGAGATTGCATCTTTTACATTCATCTAATTCTTCTGTGAGATCTGAGCCAGTAGAGAAATTAGATTGTGATTGCTGATCTTGCCTGCAGATGTTTCATTATTCAAAGGGTTTGGATTTTAGTCCGTGTAGATTAGTCATATCATGAGTTACTAGAACCTTTTAGGCCTTTAGTATATCTTCAGGTATACTTTCCTCGGTTGTGCAAGTTAACTCACAGAAAAATCATATAGACTATTATTTTAATACGAGTTAAGAGTGTAAATTAATTTTCTTTTATGAAAGAATCATTTATCAGTTAACAATTCAGATGACAATCTATGACATCCATCAGTTCATCAATTTTCGTTGGTGCTAGAAGGCAAACTGCTTTCAAAAGTTTTCCATGCTTATTATAATTCGCTTCCAGTAGTTATATGGAGTCCGTGATTTGTTTTGTTAACTTTTTTGCAGCTCAGGATGCTATTCCTTAAGATTGGTACTGCCGTGCTGGTCATCTGTAAAAAAAAGGTTTGTGCTTGCACTCAAAAGCTCCTCTATGGCAGGCGGGCTGCTCATCTAAATCACATCTATAGTTCTACATGAGTAGAGGTACAACTTTTAAATAGCAAATTTTTGTTTGCCATTATTGTGAACAAAGAGTAATCTCTCGTGAGCTTAAATTATATACATAATTGTTGCATTGTCACAGGATTTCCATGATTTGTATTGGCATTCTGCATCTATTGGTACATATGTTAGATGATAAATCCGTTACAAGCTTCCTGTTTACATGTAGGAATCTCATACGGTAAAACCTGTCTTTGGTTGAAAAAGTTCTACTCAACGTCTAATAAATAAGCATAAATACCATCGGAAATTCACTTTGGCTCCTAGGTGTAGATGCACCCACCACGGAAATGATGAACTTCAAAATGTTTAAAAGTTTAGAAAAAATACCCAGGTGTACATGCCGATATTCTAGGTTCGTACACGAAATTTCATGAAAAAAAGACATTTTATGTGGCTTCTATAAAAAGACAATTTTCTGTGTTTTATAATAGCTTGTCGCAAGACATATTTTTGTCTTTTTTTACACAGACCCCAAAAAATGTCTTTTAGCCGTAAAAACTTTGTGTGAGAACATATCATGTCCAGATGTACACCCAGGATTTTGTTTCGGATTTTTTCAACATTTTGAAATTTATATAAAATATGTTTTCCATAATAGGTTCATCTAGACCTGGGAGCCAAAATGCCATGTCCGAATACCATTCCTTAATTCCTTAAGCGTGGTGTTCACGGCGTGCGCTGAGGCCGCTTGCGGCGTTTTTCCTTTCTTCTGGCGCCGGTGGGACGCGTCTGTCAGTCGCACATAATTATGGTTGTTTTGTTTTTCTTCTGTTATTTTCCCACCGACAGTGAGTCTTTTTTCCCGAGTCTCCGTTGTGCTTTGACAATGTCAAGCGGGTTGGATCTCTTGTGCTGGCTCTGTGCGGCGGTTTCCTCGGCGGTATTGGCGGGTTTCTTAGCGACGGCACGGCTCTGGTTTTTAGGTTTATTTTCCGAAATAATCCTGATCTGTGTTGCTTAGGTCTTCTTCTTCCTCATCTGTTCTTCTCCATGGAGGTCGAGGTGGAGGATTTGGGAGGATTCCTGGTCGCTGGATTTTTGGTGTGGTTCTCGGCTCTGAATTTGTGGTGCTTGATCCGGAGTTCTTTCCCCGTTCCACTCATCTTCTTCCTTGCTCCCATGGGGCTGGCCGGAACCTTGGGAGTGGTTGGCGGGGATGGCTAGATCGAGGCCATGTCTATCATGTTGATGGTCTGGGTTAGTTCGACTCGGCCTGGGGCAAGTGCCATCCTGGGAGTTTCAGCTCTGCTGGTCCAGGCTGCGGCACTGCCGTTCCAGGTGGCCACGACGACGGGAATACCTATGGTGAGCGTCAGGTCATGGAGAGGAGGCTGGGCCTCCTATTTCCTATTCTTCTGGCGGACGTCCTGGTGTGGGAGAGATGGAGGATGGGAAGGAAGATCTCAGTATTCTCGACAGGACCATGGCTCATTCACCCAGCTCGATCTCCTGGTCGAGCGGCGGTGACTACCTGCCGGACCTTCTGGCCTAATGGGGACCGTATGCGATCTTCCTCTTAGCTATGCGTAGGCAAGATGGGAGGCAGATCAACTACATCTTGGTGTCTATGTGGTCTTCATCAACAGAAGTTGTCCCGATTGCTTTGCCTCAACAAGAAGACCATCCAACAGGAAAACAACAACGCCAAATGTGAGGCAAGATGGACATCCTCCCTTCAACTCTCTCATCCCCATTGATGCACACATTTGTTCACTAACATGAGTACTGTTGATTGGTACAAGCTGGGTTGCTGGCTCATATCACTAATGCCATTAATATCTTTATTGAAATAGTCTTCTGAATAAGTTGATGATTTATGTTGTGTAGTCATCTGGTATTATTGAGAAAATCCAGTTGTTCCCTGATATGAATGTATGGTATCTCAACCTATTTAAAATATATTTGAATTCTCAACTGGAAAATGTCATAACATGTGAGTCAGATGGTAGGTACGCGGTACTTTTATCCGTACCCATTTGCTCCTCATTCAGTCGACCCATATATGCAGAAGTTGTTTGTAGTGTATTCAGAAGTGTTTTGTAGTTCATTATTTCTGCATTTGTGTGTTGGTCTGATCCTTCCATCATAGTTCCATCAACACGAAATAGCTTTGGAAAAGAGGTGAAATAGGGCTGGAAATAAGGAGTTCCTTTTGCTGATATAATCTGCAGCTTGCAACATTATGCCTTTAGCGCAACTTGCGCACAACTCATGATGTTATAGAGTAAATTTTGAAGTGGACTTAAAATGAAATTCAGCAGTTGCTAATTTACCTTAAAACATGATATAAATGACACTCAATTCTGTTGCGGACACAAATAAATATTTGATATACAACTATTTTTGCACGTCTTCAAGAAAATTGAGCTTGGTTCTTCTATATGTCTCATAAGGAAATCTCTTCATTTTATTAGCTCCAGATCATGAGATTTTGGATGGTGTGTTAAGATTAAGAAAATGCTAATTGGTTTGCTAAGAGTTTTCATGTGTTATAGACGCGTTGTAAAGTGTTTTGTACTGGTGACTTTTTCTCTGATGCCGACTGTACCACAGATACCGTCTACCTCAGCAGCACCTCCATTTGAGTTCACAGTATATCTGGCTTGCACATTTAAGCAGAGGTACAATGTAGCTTTGTTCTTCATAGAACATGTATATTTTTGTCCATCAGCTAGGCACATACCTCTATATACCATATCGCTGAGACTGCATCAACATAGCATTTGCATACATAATTAGTCTCATCTTTGTTATAGTTACATTAAGAGGCCAATTCTCTCTTCCCACCAGTTTAGGTTTTCTGGTTTGTTGGATGATCATCTGACGTTGTATGGGCATGTGGTCTAATGCTAAAATGATACCTAACCACTGAACAATGAAGTTCCAACAACACTTGGAGGTTGTTATGTTATATTTTTTGAGCCAAAAAAACTGTGTTCTGTCATTTCATAGTCTATGGTTCTCAAATTGTTAGTGGAATTATTTGCCAGCTGATATATATGACAATATTACATCAAATGCTGATGCCACAGTATATGTCCTTTTGTATTTGTTGTTTTGAAATCTAAGTTTTTTGACAAGAAAATTGATCACGACTTTGTTGCTTTGTAGCTGATGTTCTTCATCGTTGAACATATGTAGTTTCAGTTTTGCAGTTAGAATGCATATTGGGGACTGGACACTAAAGACAGTGCAATAGTGCGTGCAATGGCTTGAATATGCCATGATACTTGGTGTTGATATCTTTGTTCTGCCTTTTTTTCTATACAACTGGGATTACCTTTTTCAAAGGAAACAAAAATCACAATGCATATGTTTCAGCTGAGTCTAGCTGAAGTGATGTGTAGGCTAGGTTTTGTTTGGATATAGCGATGTGGTGGTGTGCAATTTAGAGTTGAAAAGAATCAATATGCCATGCTACTTGGTATTCAAATCTTGGTTCTGCCTTTTGTACAAGTGGGATTGCCCTTTTCGAATGGAACAAAAATCACAATTCATATGTTTCAGAGTACAGTTGAAGTGATGTGTAGGCTAGGTTCTGTTCTGGTATAGCGCTACGCTAGGATGGTGTGCAAATTAATGTTAAAAAATAATTTTGCATATTGCTCCCAATGAAAAGATCCTTACATATGAATTTAACACTCCTTCCAAAAAAATCACAATCATTGCTATTGTTTCGGCTCTAACAGCTTCACCTTTTCCGCTATGAGATAGAGGTCAGTTTTTCCATTGCCTAAAACTTTAAATATTCTCAGTGTGGTGTTCTACTCTTATTTAACAATGGTGTTTGATTATCTGGATAAGAAAAGTTGGGGTGTAGGTCGCCACAACTCTACAGTTATAATTCATTTGATTTACCTTTTTTCTGTTGTCTATCAGAGATGGAGTGTTGCTAACAGAAGACCAACTGTCCATACAGGTAATTGTTGTCATCGAATCACCGGCCTGGCATATCTTACTTGCATTTAATATTGTATATACTTTGTTCGATCACATGAACTCATGTTTTATACTATCTTTTTTTTACCAGGAGACCCTTAAGAATGTCGCCGCAAAATCAGGTCAAGGCTGTGATATAGCATCTTTGGACGGATCTAGGATTTTTGAGTATTTTTACATTCAAGCACGGCAGATAGTTGCCATATACGCCTGATATTCTTATTATGTCCAGTTGAGTGTTGACAGCACAAAATAAAGGGATGATCTGCTGTTGTTGTTTCTTCATGGTGATTCTCTTACAAGACACTCAGCATATTGATGTGCCTCACTTGTGCTAGCTCCAGTTGTGTGGCCGTGCATGTCGTGCCTGTTGGAAACTATTACTACAACATGTGTACATATTGGTTATTTTTTATATCAGTTTACCTTTATGATGTACTATCATTTACTACATATTAAAAATATGTTGTATATCCTTCAAATTACTCATTGATAGTCCATTGATTTTAGGTGTGATACTTTCCATCCAGTATTAGGCTAGGACCAATGCTGATAGGTTACATTAAGGTATATACTTTATTTTGCAGTCCTGCAGAGTATAGATCGGTTGCCACTGATAAATTTTTAGTTATTATTTAATCAATTAGCTCATGTCGTAGTGCTTCAGTAGTGTTTTTCCTCTTATTTTCCTTTTATATAATTGAACAAGAAATCATGTAGGATCTGCTGATTTGAAGTTTAACATGTGTCTGCTTCAAAGGCTGATTAAACTAAATTCTTGTCGAGTTGCTATTGTCTTATTATCCGAAGGAATTCATATTGGGTTGTCAACTCTGTGGCAAAGCGTGTCTATCCGAAGGAATTCATAATGTAGTCGGCGCGGCGAAGCGCGCTTCTTCATCTAGTTCCAGATAAGTCCAGTCCCCACTCTACCCTCTACCAAGACTCGACTCCCACCACCTCGCGTCCCCCCTTTGCTCTGTTGAGTCTGTTCTCTGTTTCACTACTGTACGTACCTCCACCGGCCGGCGACCACCTACGCATCCCCAAGTAAAGCATCTTCAATCCGGCCTCTACCATGGCATTGGCACGGCTCACACTTGTCCTGCTTCTAGTCACGCTCGTCGTCTCAGCCACGGCGGCGGCGGCGGACGCGGGGCCGGCGGCGGGGTGGATGCGTCCGGGGCCCAGCTCCTGCGGGGCCATGGTGGAGGAGTGCCTTGGCGAGTACAGGCTGAGGCGGCGCCTTAACTACGACGAGGAGGAGGAGGAGGAAGAGGATGAGGGCGGTGACGGCGGCGACTACCCGACGCAGACGCAGTACATCAGCTATGCCGCGCTGATGAGGGACTCGGTGCCGTGCTCCGTGCCGGGGGCGTCCTACTACAACTGCCAGCCGGGTGCCGACGCCAACCCCTACTCGCGCGGCTGCTCCGCCATCACCCAGTGCCGCGGCTAGCCAGCGTGCGCCTCTGTAGCAGCTCTGCTCCGTTAATTTGTTCTTCCTTTGAGACTTGATGTGAGTGTTTACGCGTGGTTTTTGTTACTACTGTATGCTATTGGAGTGAGAATTCTGTTGACTCGATATGTATCAGCACTGTTCCGTGACCCAAGAAATTGAAGCGATTACACAAGTCTTTATATGTGCACGATTAATAGCAAATCTTGCAAAGAAATCATCTTCCTTCGGGCACCTCCTCTATTTGTGTATGGAATGGTTCCTTCCAAGAGGGAAGTTGGGGCGGTTCTTTTTCATTCTGTCTTCTGTGTACACTAGTGCAGCTTCCAGCTCTACGCTATGTCAACCTCAATTCCGTTTCTTTATCTTGGAACTCTCCGTTATGCTCGAAAGCGTCAGCTTAGTAGTGGATGTATTGGCAAAGCTAGTAAGAAGGGAATTGAAAATAGATAGGGACTCCCAATGTAGATTTGGTTTTATACCTTTTCTGAATTCGTAGCTAGAATTCTTTAAGAAAATAATCTATCGATCTATTAATAATAGTAGTACAAGGAGCTCTCAAAGTAATAAGAAATATAAATCTAGATCTTTGTATCACCTAGCGACGACTACACATTATGACGAGCTGAAGATGTGCCGTCGTCCTCGTCCCTCCATCACCGGAGCTAGGAAAGTCTTGTCGTAATAGAACTTGTTATAGTAGATAGACTAGAAGTCGTTGTGAGCAACCTTCGCCAATGATGACAATCATAAATTGAAAGAGACTGATCTAAAACCACATCAATGAACATGAAAACCGACCGGAGCCCAGGAGATCTATCAGACACACGATTCCACGTGCCCTTCGTCAACGCTATACGCACCACCTGAGCGAGGGAGAAGGACCTTATTTTGTCTTCAGGATGTAACTACCGCCTCACCATTCTGAAAAATACATTGAAAAATAAGCTAAACAAGAGTCCTCCCACCAGCAAGGGGTCGTTGTCCGTCACGCCTCCAAGACATCAAGGCCACGAAGGCGGAGCGGACCTATGGCATTGCCCACAAATGCAACGAAGCCCTAGATGGGTTTAAGCGACGCCTCCCAATCGTCCCTCTCTGGCCTCACGTACCGGTTTGGTACAATGTTTATCTTTTTAGTGTAGCAACTAGAATATAATTCACTTCTATGAAAACAACATCAACTTCGAATGCTCTTCATCTCAAGCTGGTAGCATTGTACGCCGCAATTTCATGAGCGACCTTCTATCCCATTGTTCGAGTGACATTTTTCTGCTCTTAACCAAAGTAAAACTAGGGCCTTTTTTACTTGAATTTTTTGTTAAGAATTTTGCAGGATTAAAATCCTTAAGACCTTCTCTATGTTAATCCTCTAGAAATTTTCCATAACGATTCATTGGCACCGTATTTCATAGGAAATAAATCACCCACACGAACCTTTTGGAAATAATCCTTTGTTTTTCATGTGAATCATAAATTTATCCCCATGGGCCATTATTTAAAAGCCTCTCTTAGGCATATCTTCACTTGTCGTACCATCAAATGGATGACAAGATTCAAGCATTTGATCCCTTCTATATGGCTCATCTTGAATCTTGACTTTCAACCTTAAATCAATTCTTATTTCTTCAATATGATGATGTCTTTGAGATAACCATGATTGCATAGTCAATCTTCTTCTTAAAGACATGCTTCCAATAGGTTCAACCCTCACATGGCCATTACTATTCCCTTGAATATAACCTTGATCATCACTTGATCTTATTTGCTTTGTTCTTTTTTTACCTTGAAACCAACATATGGTCTGAAAGCATTGTATATGGACAATCCCTACAAGTGTAACTAAATGAAATTTAGTCCATAGTGGTTGTCATTAATTATCTAAACCACACATGGGGTACGCGTGCTCTTTCAAGAGGAGCCGAAATAAGCACACAAGCTTCCTCAGAATCCACTAGTTCCTTTGTGAAACATGTAACTAAGAATGGACATACGGTAGCCCATCCTACAAGATCACATCAGGTCCTTTTCTTCCAACCATGGCTCCTGGTCATGCTATCGCATCAGTTAGGACCTCTCGCATCGGCACTCCACGTTACGAAGAGATGTCTCTCACTTCAGACCTCCTCGGGTCATTAAAGGTATTTTACACCCTTGCAAGAGACATATTTTCTCTCTATTATTAACATATTTTTAGGATCTCGTCGCAATCCTATTACCCTAGGATATCTGAGATGAAAGAAGTTACCAGACCTGCTCTGAAGATGAGGACGCTTGGAGGACTGCCTCTTCAGGCCATTGGTATAAACCGAAGATTTGTTCCCTTAGGTCTTCGATGTTTTCTAGACCTACCCCATCCTGATTGCCAGAGTCATCGAGCTCATTAGTTGAAGGTTGAACAAGACTGGGATTGTTGATGAAGGAAGGCCATCTTATTAAAGGTACTAATTAGGGGCTTGTCGGTGATGAGTGGATTTGGTCATGTATTGCACATATGACATTATCCATATTCCTTCCCATGAACACCCTAGTGTCCACGACTTGAAGGCCCATACCCTGAAGCTCTTAACCGACCTGACCTGTCGGACTGTAAGGTGACTCTATAGGATCCTGGAGACCAGATGTACATTTTAAGGGAGATCAAAGACCAACTTAACATGTAAGGCAAGATGAAGACCTGTTGAAATGACAGGTGACATCACTTAGAGGGGGGTGAAAAGGCTTTTAAAATATTTACGGTTTAGGCTCTAATAAATGCAGAATAAAACTAATGTTTAATTTATAGATCACAAAACCTAAAACCACTAGGTTCAACTAAGTGCACCAACAACCTATGCTAAGGAAGACAAGCAACAAGGTGATAGAAAGATGTAATACTTCAAGCACGATGGCTATCACAATGTAAATTGCATAAGCAAAGGGCTTGGTTGAGAGATAACCGATGGACACGGAGATGATGCTTTTTATCCCGAAGTTCACTTCTAAAGAAGCTATGTCTTTGTTGGAGAGGTGCGTTGGTGCAATGCTCTCCGAACACCACAAATGGCTCACCTTGATGTGTGGTAGCTCGATGCTCACCCAACACCGCACAAAACCTCACCCCAAGATGTGAAGGCACGCAACTCACCGATGTCACAACAAGCTCACCCTATTCCCCCGTGAGCTCGGCACCAAGGCCTACTCATGATCCACTATGGGACACTTGAGGGCGGTCACCGAACCCGTACAATATTGGGGAAATATCCACAATTTAATTGGAGGCTCCCAAGAACAAAGCCACACAAGGCCACAAGCTTGAGGAATCTCCACAATTCAATTGGAGGCCCCCAAGAACAATGCCACAACAGGCCACAAGCTTGAGGAATCTCCACAACTCAATTAGAGGCCCCAAGAACTCACCACAACTTCACACACCGTCTAGGGTTCTAAGAACCCAAGAGAAACAAGCCCAAGAGCCTGAACTCACCGAATCTCCGAGGAGAACTCAAACCTATGCACCAAATGCAAGAGTCAAGTCTGTCACTCTCAAATTCCACTAAAGCTACAAAAGCTATTAGGGAATAAGAGAGGAAGAACACAAGAGGAGAACACAAAACTCTCAAAGATCTAGATCCCAAGGATTCCTTCACAAAGAAGGAATTTGGTTTGGTGGGGTTGTAGATCAAGATCTCCTCTCTCAAATCCCTCAAAAAGATGCAAAAATCATAGGAGGGGAAGGGAGAGGACTGATGCACTCGACGATCGACGTAGAGCCCGTTGGGAACCCCAAGAGGAAGGTATGATGAGTACATCAGAAAGTTTTCCCTCAGTTGTGAAACCAAGGTTTAATCGAACCAGTAGGAGCAAGGAAACACCCCAAAGGTGTTACTAGCTGAGCTTTGGCAGGGCGCACTACCGGTGCTAGTAGCAACGTGGAGACCTGCACAACACAACCACAGAACTTTGTCCCCAACTTGCGATGAGGTTGTCAATCGCACCGTGTTTTGCGGAAAACAAAGGATTAAACATATCGAATGGAAGGAAGTAAAAGTTTGTAGAAAGTAAACACAAAGCAGAAACAGATTATAGATTGTATGTAAAAGACAAGGACCGGGATCCATAGTTCACTAGAGGTGGCTCTCCTTAGATAGATAACATGCTGGGTGAACAAATTACAGCGGGGCAATTGACAAACACCGAGAAAGCAATACATGCATATACTAATCATCTTGACTCCTTTGAGACTTAATTGGGCAATACAACATAATACATAGACCGCCATCCAACTGCATCTATGACTAATAATCCACCTTCAGGTTATCATCTGAACCCCCTCCAGCATTAAGTTACAAGCAACAGATTATTGCTTTACGAACTGCGTGTAAGGTAAACAATACAATTGTTCTATGAACAAAGGGTCGTTGTTTTCTCTCTAGTAGCAACAACACATCTAGTACCTTAGAGATTTCATCACTTCCCAGTTACGAGGCATGAACCCACTATCGAGCATAAATACTAACTCTTGGAGTTGCTAGCATCTACTTGGCCAAGATAGCTACTAACAACGGAAAGCATGCAAGATCTCAAATAACAAAGACATGATAGAATCAATAATCAATCTAAAATAGCATCTCAATATCCATCGGATCCCCGCAAACACAACATGTATGAATTATAAATAGATGATCTTGATCATGAACGGAGCTCACAAGATCTAAACATGAAAGCACAAAGGAGGAGAAACCAGCGATCTAGCTACTACATGGATCCGTAGTCCAAGGATGAACTACTCACGCATCACACCGGAGGCTTGCATGGTGATGAAGAAGGCCTCTGTGGTGAATTCCCTCTCCGCAGGTAACGGGAAGAGCTTCAGATCCCTCCCGATCTAGGGATGGAGATGACGGCGGCTACAGACTCTTTTGTGGATTTTTGATCGGGTACCTAGGGTTTTCATCCCGAGGGCAACTTATAGGCGGAAGGAGAGGCCGAGGGGGTGCTGGGGTCGGCCAGACCACCCCCTGGCGCGGGCCAAGCCTGGTCGCGCGGCCAGGTGGTGTGGCCGGCCCCTGGCCCCTCTCCGTCTCATATTCTGGCACTTGATCCCTTTCGGAAAAATAGGCACTTTGGCTTTTGTCCCGTCCAATTCCGAGAATATTCATTTTCTGACTTTCCTGGAACCAAAAACAGCAGAAAACAGGCAGCTGGCACTATGGCTCTTGTTAATAGGTTAGTCCAAGAAATCATATGAAAAGTACTCCAAAGTTGGAACAAAACACAAGAAAGTGGATAAAACCAAGCATGGAACATCAAAAATTATAGATACATTTGCAATGTATCAACATCCCCAAGCTTAACTCCTGCTCGTCCTCAAGTAGGTAAGTGATAAAAAGAAATAATTTTTGAGGTGACATGCACCATCAAAGACTTGATCAAAGTATTTGCAAAACATCAAAGCTGGGATCAAAGTACTTCAATCATAACATGAAAGACAAAGTTCTAGCAATAAGCAAAGAAACTATGATGCAACATGAAAAGGCACAAACAAAAGATTCATGAATAACAATGCTTTGCAAGACGTTTGTTTGTTTCACATAAAAAACATAGCATAATAGTATTCAGCTTGTCCCTCAATAGAGTAGCAAATATAAATGCATAGGACACCTTCAAAGTTCATAAGAGTGACTAGATACAATAGTTTCAAACAAGCAATAACAAGTTATGCATCAATCAACTAGTCTTGGGACAATGCACATAGAACTAAGAATGGCCACTATGCTCTCAAAGTAAGTGCATAAAGATAGAAGGTGGAGACTCAATATAATGGTGGAAGAAGGGCCTTTTGTAAAAGGAAGTAGGGATTCAAGTCTCATAAAGAGCTTCCACAAATTATGGTACTTATAGCTTTCAGCTCTCATTCCCCCTATCATAAGCATCTTGAAGGTGATTAAGGTTAAAGTGACACAACTAAGAGGATATGCTTGACAAGTTATAAACCGAAATCTCATGCCCCTTACTTACGAAGACCGATCCTCATGCTACTCAACTTCAGTCACGAGTAAGCTCTTGTCATTGTAAGTATATGTGTATCATTAAGAACCGCCAATGGGGTACCCCTTGCACATGATACGGGAGCTTTCCCATAATCAAAATGACAAGGCAAGCAGACAATGAGCATCTCAGCAATCTTTTTATTTGCTATTTGCATAGGTTTTTATTGAGGATGCTTCATAGAGTGCTCATTATGGTGATGCTGCAAGTTTCCACCATGATTAGGCATGGCTTAGGCTAGCGGTCCAGGCGTTTCTCTAACACACATACAAACTCCATGATCTTACAAGTTCCACTTTTATTTCACACCGTCGGGATCCGTAAGCAAAAGAACATAATATCAACGGGGTACAAAGTACAAGTGCAATGTTGAAAGCGTTCCCCATGAAACATGGTTCTTCTAACTTCAACTTATAAAGCGCAAGCATATACGCAAAAAAGAAGGACCCAATGGTTCAAGTTTATTAGAGGCAATAAAGTAAAGTGTGCCATCAAGTTCGTGAGAGCTTTAATCACTAGTTTTCTCATAACAAGTGAAAGGTAGACAAAAGCATGAATATACTTGGAATAGCATAAGCTAGTAGGTAGGTATGGTGGAATCTTTGGAAAAACTTGGTTTAGGGAGTTGGATGCATGAGTGGAACTCATACTTTGTTGTGGAGGCTAGCAAAAGACTGGGAGCGACAAACTAAGAGAGCAATAATGGCCATAATCATGCAGAGCGACAAAACATCATTGATCAAAGCATAAAGTGATACTACAAGTTGAAAACTAAAGGATCATAAAGGCTATGGTGACTTGTGAAAGTCATAACATGGTGTGAGCATGCACCAAGTCAACCCAAATAAAGCATCAAAGGAGAATACCACTATACTATGCTTTAATATGCTAAAACAACGCATGATTCATCCAAGGCACATTAAGAAATCTCAATTGTTTATAACAAGTCATGCTACAGCAAAGAATACTAAGCATAAAGCCAAAACAATATCAAGCATGGCATGACAAAGCATAGCCACAGTCAAAAACGAGCTCTTTTTACCACATAAGCATGAACTTTCCTACTCTTTTCTAAACCAAACCAAACTATTTGCAAACCAATGTATGAAAGAGGGGGTCCAACCAACTTATTCAGAAAACTAAGCAAACCAAGCAAACTAAAAACCAAAACAAAAACGAAAAAGAAGACGCTCCAAGAAAAACACAACTGTGCATGAAACAATAAAAATGAAGCGTTTGGAAGAAACCTGAGATTTTTATTGATGAAGAAGGGGATGCCTTGGGCATCCCCAAGATTTGACGCTTGTACTTCTTGGATATTTCTTGGGGTGACATGCGTGGCATCCCCAAGCTTGAGATTTAGTCCATCCTTCATCTCATTACCCATTCCTTCCATACACCTGAAAATTTTCCTTCATACAAAACTTCACACAATCTCATTAGCAACATTAGTGCACTTAAGATAAATAAGTCTCAAGGTTTAGTTCTAACACCAAATAAACTTCCATTAGAACACTAGATACTGTAGCAATTCCTTCAAAAATCTCAATTCCCCAAAAGAACTCAAGAAGGAACTAACAAGAAGCAAATGCAGAAAATGGCAGAAATCTGTCAAAACAGACCAGCAGGTAAAGACGAATTTTTTCGAAGACCTTCTGTTGCTCAAATTAAAAAGTGTTTAACTAACGAAAGTTAGATAACAACCTGGGGCAGAAGCACAGAAAATTACAGCTCAATCCGACGTACGTAACTCTCTCAGGAATTTTTATGGTGAAGCACAGAAATCTGTTTCGGGACAGCAACTTTCCCAATCATTACTTCACTCTCATTAGAGGTTACTCTTGGCACAAAAAGCAAATAAAAAGGATAAGGAGAGGTTATTACAGAGGTAATAACTTCCGAGACTCATCTAAAACTCTTGGGTTATCTCCCAACAAGTACTTTTCTTTAACGCCTTTAAGTTAGGCATAAGAAGCAAAGAAAGAATCAAGTGTTCTCAAATGAAGAAGCATTAAGACCAAATTTTGTTTTCATAGGAGAAGCAAAAGAAATCTTTTATCTCTTCTTAGGGAAGTGTTCTATACCTTTCTTGAGTGGGAGTTGATATTTAATGGTGCCTTCTTTCATATCAATGATGGCACCAACAGTTCTAAGAAAAGGTCTTCCCAAAGTAATAGGACAAGAAGCATTGTATTCAACATCCAAAACATAGAAATCAACAGGGACATAGGAATCATTAACCATAATAAGAACATCATTAAGACTCCCCATGAGTTTCTTTTTAGCATTAGCATCAAGTGGGACATTCAAATAGCAATCTTCAAGAGGAGGCAAATCAAGCATATCATAAATCCTTCTAGGCATAATAGAAACACTACTATCAAGATCACATAAAGCTTTGAAATCAAAGTCATTCATTTTCATATTAATGATGGGTTCCCAACCATCTTCTTGTTTTATAGGAATAGAAGCTTTATGTTTCATCTTTTCTTCTTTAATCTTTATGAGAGCATCAGTAATGTGTTTTGTAAAAGCCATGTTCATAGCACTAGCATTAGGACTTTTAGCAAGCTTTTGTAGGAACTTAATAACTTCAGAGATGTTGCAACCATCAAGATCAAAATCAACTTTATCATCTAAAGTAGTAGGACTATTACTAGCCTCAACACTAGTGGTGGTGATAGTAGAAACACTAATGTTTCTAGCAATTTCATCTTCTCTTTCCCACTTAGCATGTAATTCAGCTAATAGTCTAACATTTTCATCAATTCTTACTTGTATGGCATTAGTAGCTGCAAAGGGATTCTCATTAGTTTCAGGTTTAGCAGCCATTTTATTAATCAATGAAGATTGAGCTTCAGACAAAGATGATATATTTCTTTTAGCATTAGAGAGTTTCAATTGTAAACTAGGTATTTCCCTATTTAGACTCTCAAGTTGATGGCTAATGTTCTTCAAGATGGTGGATTGTTCCTCCATAGTTTTAGTAAATAGTTTATTTTGCTCATATTGCAGTTGCATGAAGTTTTTAGTGGCTCTTTCAACTTCTAAAATTCTTCATTCACTAGGTAATTCAGATTTACCATTAAAGCCATAAGTAGTATTAGGAGGATAAGGCTTATAATTGTTGTTACCAAAATTGTTCCTATAAGCATTATTACCATAAGAATTGTTGCCAAAGTTGTTATTTCTTATGAAGTTCACATCAACTTGCTCTTCTTGAGCAACCAAAGAGGCTAAAGGAACATTATTTGGATCAATATGGGCTTTCCCATTAACAAGCATAGACATAATAATATCAATCTTATCACTCAAGGAGGAGGTTTCTTCAACAGAATTTACCTTCTTACCTTGTGGAGCTCTCTCAATATGCCATTCAGAATAATTAACCATCATATTATCCAATAGTTTTGTTGCAGCACCCAAAGTGATGGTCATAAAGGTACCTCCAGCAGCTGAATCCAATAGGTTCCTTGAAGAATAGTTCAATCCTGCATAAAAAGTTTGGATGATCATCCAAGCAGTCAGTCCATGAGTGGGACAATTCTTTACCAAAGATTTCATTCTTTCCTAAACTTGAGCAACATGCTCATTATCAAGTTGTTTAAACTTCATTATTTCACTTCTCATGGATATAATCTTAGCAGGAGGATAGTATTTTCCAATAAAAGCATCTTTGCACTTAGTCCAAGAATCAATACTATTCCTAGTTAAGGAATTCAACCATTCTTTACCTTTTCCTCTCAAAGAGAAAGGAAACAATTTAAGTTTAATAATATCACCATCTATATCCCTATGCTTTTGCATCTCACAAAGTTCAACAAAGTTGTTTAGATGGGAAGCATCATCTTCATTACCAATACCATAAAATTGTTCTCTCATAACAAGATTGAGCAAAGCAGGTTTTACCTCAAAGAAAGTATTTTCAGCCACAGGTGGAGCAATAGGAGTGCTCATAAAATCATTGTTGTTGGTGCTAGTGAAGTCACACAACTTAGTGTTTTCAAGGGTAGTCATTTTTTTGGATTTTCAAATAAGAAAGCAAACTAGTAAAACTATTTTTTGTGTGTTTTTGATAACAAAACAAGCAAACAAAGCAAAAAAGAAACTAAGCAAAACAAAAACAACAAAGTAAAGAGATTGGTTATGAGGGACTCCCCTTGAGAAGATGTCCTTGACTCCCCGGTAACGGCGCCAGAAAATCTTTGATGGCGTGTAGTTGACGTGGGAGTTTCTTCTTCTTCGTTCCCCGGCAACGGCGCCAGAAAATATCTTGATGCACTCGATGATCGACGTAGAGCTCGTTGGGAACCCCAAGAGGAAGGTATGATGAGTACAGCAGAAAGTTTTCCCTCAGTTATGAAACCAAGGTTTAATCGAACCAGTAGGAGCAAGGAAACACCCCAAAGGTGTTACTAGCTGATCTTTGGCAGGGCGCACTACCGGTGCTAGTAGCAACGTGGAGACCTGCACAACACAACCATAGAACTTTGTCCCCAACTTGCGATGAGGTTGTCAATCTCACCGTGTTTTGCAGAAAACAAAGGATTAAACGTATCGAATGGAAGGAAGTAAAAGTTTGTAGAAAGTAAACACAAAGCAGAAACAGATTGTAGATTGTATGTAAAAGACAAGGACCGGGATCCATAGTTCACTAGAGGTGGCTCTCCTTAGATAGATAACATGCTGGGTGAACAAATTACAGCGGGGCAATTGACAAACACCGAGAAAGCAACACATGCATATACTAATCATCTTGACTCCTTTGAGACTTAATTGGGCAATACAACATAATACATAGACCGCCATCCAACTGCATCTATGACTAATAATCCACCTTCAGGTTATCATCCGAACTCCCTCTAGTATTAAGTTGCAAGCAACAGATTATTGCTTTACGAACTGCGTGTAAGGTAAACAATACAATTGTTCTATGAACAAAGGATCGTTGTTTTCTCCCTAGTAGTATTATCACATCTAGAACCTTAGAGATTTCTGTCACTTCCCCAGATTACCAGAGGCATGAACCCACTATCGAGCATAAATACTAACTCTTGGAGTTGCTAGCATCTACTTGGCCAAGATAGCTACTAACAACGGAAAGCATGCAAGATCTCAAATAACAAAGACATGATAAAATCAATAATCAATCTGAAATAGCATCTCAATATCCATCGGATCCCCGCAAACACAACATGTATGAATTACAAATAGATGATCTTGATCATGAACGGAGCTCACAAGATCTAAACATGAAAGCACAAAGGAGGAGAAACCAGCCATCTAGCTACTACATGGATCCGTAGTCCAAGGATGAACTACTCACGCATCACACCGGAGGCTTGCATGGTGATGAAGAAGGCCTCCAGGGTGAATTCCCCTCTCCGACAGGGTGCCGGGAAGAGCTTCAGATCCCTCCCGGTCTAGGGATAGAGATGACGGTGGCTACAGACTCTTTCGTGGATTTTTGATCGGGTACCTAGGGTTTTCATCCCGAGGGCAACTTATAGGCGGAAGGAGAGGCCGAGGGGGTGCTAGGGTCGGCCAAACCACCCCCTAGCGCAGGCCAAGCCTGGTCGCGCGGCCAGGTGGTGTGGCGGGCCCCTGGCCCCTCTCCGTCTCGTATTCTGGCACTTGATACCTTCCGGAAAAATAGGCACTTTGGCTTTTGTCCCGTCCAATTTCGAGAATATTCATTTTCTGACTTTCCTGGAACCAAAAACAGCAGAAAACAGGCAGCTGGCACTATGGCTCTTGTTAATAGGTTAGTCCAAGAAATCATATGAAAAGTACTCCAAAGTTGGAACAAACACAAGAAAGTGGATAAAACCAAGCATGGAACATCAAAAATTATAGATACATTTGCAATGTATCAAGGACAAGCTCTTCAAGGTAAACAATGGAGGAGAGAGAGAAAGCCAAAAAAATAAGAAAATAGCTCACCCCACGAAGGGGAAGAGGAGCCCCTTTTAAAGGGCTGCCAGATCTGACCATTTGGGTCAAATCGTGACCCTGGCCGGTACTACCAGTGGGTGCGCGGGAGTACCGCTGGCACCCAACCAACAGTTAAAACATAGCGACGCGAAAGGCAAAAAATGAACCTGGCCAGAATTTCTGCCGGTGCATCGGTACTTTCGATGGGGACGATACTACCGCCTTTACTTCCGACCAAAGTTCTATCAAATAGCACACACCAAATATATAGGTTACTAAACTGAAATCAGGATGAGTGGAAGTTAGCCCGGTACATCACCTGGTGCTACCGGCGGCAAACATGCCCTAGCGGTACTATCGGTGGCACGCTAGAACTTCCGCCCATGGAAACTTTAGAACCAAATCTGCAATAACTTTTGCATCCAAACTCCAAACGAGATTAAACCAAAATTTTGAAATATTGGGTATCACCAAGGGATAAAATACCATGAATATATATGTGATATATTTTTCCAGGTGTGGAGCTAGAAAACCCGCAATATCGAAAACGCAATAAGATATTCAAAGGAAATTCATTTTTGATAAACTAGAGTTTGTTATGGAGATAACCACAAGCTCTAGATCCTCACATGGACAAGATCCAAATAACAACCAAGAAAGATGATGCTATGTATGCAAAGGTTTGAGATCTCCCGAATACATCGAACAAGCTACTCACCCGAGAGCCCCTCTTGATAGTATGGCTATCTATCCTAAACCCGGTCTCCCAACAACTACAAGAGACCGATAAAATAGAAAACATATCAAGATCATACCTTTTCCTTGAGCATTCCACTTGAGCTTGATGTAGATGATCTTGTCTCCTTCAAGATGTAACACCTTTCCTAATTGCTCTTGCTCACACTTTGCTTGATGAAGACTTGTGAATTGCTCCCCCATACTCCATGGGGAAACCTCTGTTGGAAATATGCCCTAGAGACAAATAGTAGTGAGGACTATTATCATATTTCATATAGTTTATGATTAAGTTTTATATCATGCTATAACTGTATTGAGTGGAAACATCAATACACGTGTGATATACAAACAACCAGGGGTTCCCAGTGAAACTCTAGTCGCTGGTTCATTGGTCAACGGATGATCATGTTTCCTGATCATGTGGCATTTATGCCAGTTGGAAATGAGGTCATCTCATTTAGAGAATGAGATGATGAACGAATACCCAACCTAAACATCGTGACCCGACCATGTCACGAAGTTCAAGTTACGATGATTAGAAATGGATCCTCGTAGACTATTCCTTAGACCGTGAGGCTATATCAATCACTGTCTCCCGAGAGTGCTTAGATAGCATCAAACGCCATCTGGTAAAATGGTGGTTATAAAGGTGTGTTCAGGTACTTGGAGGAAACCGTAGAGGCAATATATGTCAAGAGCGGTATTTGTCCGTCCATGTGACGGGAAGATACTCAAGGGCCCACTCGGAGAAGTTATATCCAATAGCTGTGCAGCGTGTGATTTGATCACGGGGATATCACTTGTCGGAATGAGTCAAGTAGCATTGTTCAATAACGAGATTGAACACGACATGGTGATGACATTGATCAGATCTCAGGCAATGCAAGTATCGGGAGACAAAGGGAATAAGACACGACTGTCCCGGTTCAAACGACGAAAGATCTTCGTGGAACGCACAGGGGTCACATGGCCATCCAGGTCCCTCTGTTGATCATTGGTGCGGGAGTGTCCCGACCATGTCTGGAGTGTTCTCGAACCGTGGGGTATCACGCTTAAGGGCTTGATGATGCTTAGAGAGTGTTTATAGGATCGGTAGAATCACCAAAGAAGAGAAGGGAGAAAACGGAAGGGTTTCGGTAAGTCCGGAGGATGTCCGGAGTGGAGGTGGAAGGTGTTCCATGGCCACGGAGGTTGAATAATATGTGAATGAATGTTAAATATTGATTTAATCATTTATTCATAATTATTTAATAAAGAGAAAATCAATTAAAGGTCAAAAAGGCTTAATGGGCCAATTTCCGGAGGGAGAGGGCCCATTAGGGAAAGGAGAGAGGAGAAGGGGGCTGGGCTAGCCCCTCTGTGGGCCTACTAGGGGCTGGCCGGCGGCCTCCCCTCCCCTTCCTCTCCTTTAGTCCCACCCCGGGACTTTGAGGGAGGTAGTACCTCCCCTCCCCCTATATATAGTGGGGTGTTTGGCCTAGAAAAATACACCAATAATCAATAAAGGTCTCCCCATTTTTGGGAGGACCTCTAATTGATATTTTCTCTCTCCCCCTCTCTCTGTCGTGACCGTGGTCCCAAGTTTGTACTGCGCGAGCGAGAGACATCTTCACCACGGAGCGCCATCGTGCTGCGAGATTCGGATCCGGGAGCTCTACTTCCGCAACTGCTGCTGGATCAGGGAAGCGGGAGTCATCGTCAGGCACCGGACGTCTGTAACTCCCTGTGAGGTGTCGCACTTGAGGCACTCAAGTCATTGGAGCCAGAAGGAGCGCAAGGACTTCATCACGACCTTGAGGTCGGCTTCGGCTCGTCTACATCAACCACGTTCTCCTGAGCATTGACAACGCTTTTCGGTCTTTGAGGGTAAGTTCGCGAAAAGCCCCTCCTGTTACTGTATTACTAATAGATAGGTCCTGGCAGCTTCAGGGGTTCAGGGGTGTAGGGTAAAATTTTATTGTTTTCATACGCGGAACCCCTATAGTGGTATTAGAGCTAGATCTATGCGTAGTAATGCTAGTACGAGTAGAACACACGAGATGTAGCATGTGGGCGTTGATCTTTTGGTTGTTACCCTCCCATGTGTACTTGTGTATATCGTAGTAATGCTTGATGAAGCGGCCCCCAACCGACTTTACATGTTCATTCGCGAGACTGGTCCACACTTGACATATGGCTTGTACCGTATAAAGTGGCTTAGGGGGTGTCTGTCTCTCTCGCATTAGTTGGTATACCATTTGCAATGGAGGGCCCCGAAAGGGGTGTAGTAGAGACAACTAATCGATCAGCATTGTGCTAAAAGTTCGCAGGTAAGAACGGTTCTTGTGCGAAAGCCCATTCAGCCACATAAAACATGCAAAGATAAAGTAGAGGCGTCTAACTTTGTTTTGCAGGGGGGCGTTGCTTTGTGATATGGTTGTGGCAAAGGTAAAGTAATTACCTTTTGTTGCATAGTAGTAGATAGTCACGGTAATGACAAACTACCACGCCGGAATGACACCGGTACCCTGGTGTCTATGGCGCCAGAACCCTGGCGCCGGAACCCGGTGACGGCGGATGGAGATCACGACGTGAAGGACCATATCACATAGCATTTACATTCAATGTTATTGTTTGTATGTCTTATTGTGTGCTAGTATTGGATACTCGACGGTAGCCTAATAAGATGATCCCTGTTAAAAATACCAACGATTGTGTTCCCCCTTAGCGTGCACCACCAAGAAAGTTCTTCGGTATGAGGCGATCCAGGTTTACATGCCTGGGTGTCAGACATATCTATGTTCGCATACAGTGGGTGTAAGCCATGTTGCACAGTGAATACACTAAGGTTGAGTTGGCGAGCCTAGCACGCCAGAGAAGCGTGGCCTCGGAACATGGATGGTCGAAAGATCGAGCACGAGTCGCATGAATGATGTGAACGACGTTTAGCGTCCACCCTTGAACCCACATTGATGGCCGTGACGATCGGGGGAGATGTGGCTGATAGGGGTCGTGTTATCACTAGGAACCCTTTTGGGGATAGGTGTTTCTAAGTGGAGTTATTATTAACTCATTCAATTATAAACTTAGTCTTAATTCCTTTTGCAATTATAAATGTAGATGGGACCTTTCGTGTTGACAATTGAATGGTTAGAAGGAGAGAAGCTCAGATTAGATGGATCGAACTTCTCCATTTGGGTTGCCAGTCTCCATGTTCTCCTTAGCAAGAACGATGTGGTCGACTACATACTCGACGGGATGGATTTGGATCAGCCCACTGACCTTGAGACCCCAGAGGAGCGGAAAGACCGATATCTCCGTCGTAAGATGGCCTCCTATATTTCAGTTGTGATGCGTTTCGGAATGGTGGACGAGCTGTGGCCTTTCGTGGGTGATGTCAACCCTCGTTCAGTAATGCTACAACTTAGGAAACATTTCGTAGAGCAGACACGCATTTGGGAGCATGAGCTAATGGGAGACTTCCTCTCCATTAAGATGGAGGAGAACTCATCACTGGAGAACCACTTGGAGCGCATGCATGATGTGTACATGAGGCCTGCATACTTCATGGACGTCTGGATTACAGGCTCTTTTGCAAACGCCGCTGTGCTCCGGTCGCTGCCACCAAGCTACCAAGCACAAGTCAGGACTTGCGTAATGAGGGGCGACACGGAAACAATGGAGTTCCACCGGTTCATGACACATCTCAGGAATGTATTGGTTAAACCAGATGTCGCCTAGGTCGTCAACGACAAAGGTATATATTTGATATATAGTTTTATAAATGTTATAATCTTGCAAACACATTGCAGTGTTAAGTATATTTGATACTTGTTCTGTTTTACTGAAAACAGGTCCTTCTGCATGAGAGGTGCTTGCTGGAGAGGAGGTGACGTTGCGTGTTGATGGCGAGCATGATGATGATGGCCGACGACACTCTCCCTCGACATTTATCATTTAGTTCGTGTTTAGGATGATTTTTGTAATCAAGAGATTGTGAACTTCTTTAGTGTGTCTCACACTTCGAGAGACGGTTATTCATATGAGTTTATAACAAACAGTTGTTCCACTTTTATGAATGATTTCTATTCATGTTCATATCTTGTTTGATTATGTGTGAATTATCCTTATTGTTTGAAACTAATTGATAATGCATGAACATTTATAAAACATTAAAATGCCTTGTTTAAAATACCCAATTTAATGATATGTTCATTAATGAATGAAAAACCATTGTTTAAATTCAAAGTTATGTGATAATATGTGAAATTTATTCGATTTCTTATCACATATAAATCATGCCTAAGTTCGGCAAAATAACTTGAACACCGTGTATTACTTGAATACAAAGAGTTTAAAGAATTGTTAAAAGTAAATACATATTCGATGTATTGGGTTTTAACGAAAATGGTAATTATCATTAAATGATTGTTTAAATGTGTAAAGTAGTTTACCAAAGGAAAAATGAATATGAAACTATTTGATTTGATGAAAATGTTTCATTAACAAAGGGTATAAATATGAAAGAGAATCTAATTACTATGATTTGATCAATAGTAATGAAGTTCAACTTTATAAGAATGGCATAAAAGAAATTGTGAAATGCAAAGTGTTCTGAAACGTCAGAATACAAAGCATCACAATGTGATATTAGATATCAAAGGGGTTGAATAGAAGGCACCAAATAAATCATTGTAGTGTAGATGTAGAAACCATTAGTTAAGAAATAGTTAGCACTCAATTAGAATGTAGTGAACCATTTTGAATTCGTGAAAGTTTTGGGGTTATTCGATATAACCAAAACAATAGCGAATAAGTCCTTGTAGAGTATTCATTGGAAACTTTGAATACAAAATCCATAGCTGAAACCAAAAGGAAAGCAAGATTCGTATTGCTTGGATTTGGGTACATTTTTGAGGAAACCCACTTTTAGTGATGTTTCTCAATTATGGAGCAAATGGAAATTAGTGAAAAAAACATGATGAGGATTCAAAACCCTACATCAGAGTGTTGAGAAGCGCAACGGACAACGTTCCTGAATGATTCTCTTCATAGAAGGAAAGAATCAATGATTTTGATCATTGTGTTTTCCCCACTAGTGTTTTCACTACATGAAGTAGGATTCAAAATAAAATCCATATCTAGTATGGAGACATTTGTGAATCATTTGTCATGATTCTTGGAATATGACATGCCTACGAACTACTAAGGAAATAATGGTAAACTAGAATTATGAGAAATCCTAGAAGCAAAATTCACTTGAGATTAGAAAGCAATTCGTTGCTGAATCTCACAAGTAAAAGGAGTTACTTGGAATTTTCCCAAATGATTGCAAAGCCATAGTGGAAAAGGTGGTGAATGACAAAAGCACAATTTGTCAAATATTGGATGAATTCAAATGAATTTGATTCATGTGTGCTAAATGTTTGGTGGATTTAAAAACTAGTAAAGTACTAGTATCTCATAGTAAATCTCCAAGTTTGATATTTGATCAAAGGATTTTGAAATTGTTCAAAATAGTGGGAGGATATGCAATTTGCATAAAATTGAGTGGGAGCTATGAAAGTCTTCCTGAAACAATATGTGATTGACATATTTTTGAGTGGGAGCAATGTAAGTCTCAAATTCAAATATGTAGGAGCATATTTTGAGTGGGAGCTTATAGGAGTGATTCTTAAGTTTGTTAATAATAAAGGTGCAAATACTTATAAATAATGATTTATAAGATGTAGAAGTTGATAATAACTGTATTGTGATATTATGTAGTATTCCTTAAGGGATTCTGAAAAGTGTTTCAGAATAGAAGTTAATTAAGGAACTGATCCTTAATAACTCAAATTAGGAATACTATTAAGTTAAACATCAATGGTTAAAAGAAAGGAAAAGGATGATCATCATCCACTATGTTGAGACATAGGTTCTTTCTTAGTAAACCATGATGACAACTTAACATAATATGTGATCCAATTAAGGAACGTTTGAAAGTGATTAAGTTCGAATCACAGAACGTTGAGCTAAGTTTGTCCATAGTGTCTAATAGAGAATTGTAGACATATTTTCCAAATCCATAAAGGATAACATATCTTAAAGCATAAAGAGTTATGTTATAAGGGAATATGTTGGAAACTCCTGTAGATACCAATTAAAGTCAAGTAGGAAGCAAGGTGAACAAAACATCGAAAGTTGCACAGAATGCACTAGTGTTTCGATGAATACATTTATAATAATAGATAAGGGTACCATATAAAGTGTTGTATAATGTTATGGCGTGGCTAGTTCGCTTTTAACGTAGAATGATGTGTCCCAGAGCACAGTGCCCATGAGAAAGCCCTCGAGGTTGATCTAACGTCACTGTAGGCTCCTGGAATCAGGCCTCATTCTGCTGCCATAGCGATGATGCATACACGCATATGCTATCATGTGATGATAAAGTATTAATGTCAACCCAGGTGACATTAGTAAGTTGCAAAGGATTTGGGACTGTAAAGTATAGACCCAAGACTCAACCTCTTCCATGAGCAAACATGTTCAGGGTACCGGATATATGGTGCCAATGATTGAGAACAAATGCAGCTAGTGTATTTGTACTCTAGTGCAAGTGGGAGACTGTTGGAAATATGCCCTAGAGACAAATAGTAGTGAGGACTATTATCATATTTCATATAGTTTATGATTAAGTTTTATATCATGCTACAACTGTATTGAGTGGAAACATCAATACACGTGTGATATACAAACAACCAGGGGTTCCCAGTGAAACTCTAGTCGCTGGTTCATTGGTCAACGGATGATCATGTTTCCTAATCATGTGGCATTTATGCCAGTTGGAAATGAGGTCATCTCATTTAGAGAATGAGATGATGAACCAATACCCAACCTAAACATCGTGACCCGATCATGTCACGAAGTTCAAGTTACGATGATTAGAAATGGATCCTCGTAGACTATTCCTTAGACCGTGAGGCTATATCAATCACTGTCTCCCGAGAGTGCTTAGATAGCATCAAACGCCATCTAGTAAAATGGTGGTTATAAAGGTGTGTTCAGGTACTTGGAGGAAACCGTAGAGGCAATATATGTCAAGAGCGGGATTTGTCCGTCCATGTGACGGGAAGATACTCAAGGGCCCACTCGGAGAAGTTATATCCAATAGCTGCGCAACGTGTGATTTGATCACGGGGATATCACTTGTCAGGACGAGTCAAGTAGCATTGTTCAGTAACGAGATTGAACATGACATGGTGATGTCATTGATCAGATCTCAGGCAATGCAAGTATCGAGATACAAAGGGAATAAGACACGACTATCCCGGTTCAAACGACGAAAGATCTTCATGGAACGCACAGGGGTCACATGGCCATCCAGGTCCCTCTGTCGATCATTGGTGCGGGAGTGTCCCGACCATTTCTGGAGTGTTCCCGAACCGTGGGGTATCACGCTTAAGGGCTTGATGATGCTTAGAGAGTGTTTATATGATCGGTAGAATCACCAAAGAAGAGAAGGGAGAAAACCGGAAGGGTTTTGGTAAGTCCGGAGGATGTCCGGAGTGGAGGTGGAAGGTGTTCCATGGCCACGAAGGTTGAATAATATGTGAATGAATTTTAAATATTGATTTAATCATTTATTCATAATTATTTAATAAAGATAAAATCAATTAAAGGTCAAAAAGGCTTAATGGGCCAATTTCCGGAGGGAGAGGGCCCATTAGGGAAAGGAGAGAGGGAGAAGGGGCAAGGGGGCTAGCCGACTGGGCCTAGCCCCCCGCGCGAGGCCCACTAGGGGCTGGCTGGCGGCCTCCCCTCCCCTTCCTCTCCTTTAGTCCCACCCCAGGACTTTGAGGGAGGTAGTACCTCCCCTCCCCTTATATATAGTGGGGTATTTGGCCTAGAAAAATACACCAATAATCAATAAAGGTCTCCCCATTTTTGGGAGGACCTCTAATTGATATTTTCTCTCTCCCCCTCTCTCTTTCGTGACCGTGGTCCCAAGTCTGGACTGTGCGAGCGAGAGACATCTTCACCGCGGAGCGCCGTCGCGCTGCGGGATTCGGACCCAGGAGCTCTACTTCCGCAACTGCTGCTGGATCGGGGAAGCGGGAGTCATCGTCAGGCACCGGACGTGTGTAACTCCCTGTGAGGTGTCGCACTTGAGGCACTCAAGTTGTTGGAGCCAGAAGGAGCGCAAGGACTTCATCATGACCTTGAGGTCGGCTTCGGCTCGTCTACTTCAACCATGTTCTCCTGAGCATTGACAACGCTTTTCGGTCTTCGAGGGCAAGTTCGCGAAAAGCCCCTCCCATTACTGTATTACTAATAGATAGGTCCTGGTAGCTTCAGGGGTTCAGGGGCGTAGGGTAAATTTTTATTGTTTTCATACGTGGAACCCCTACAACCTCTTCTTTGAACTTGTCTTCATCATGAGATCTTCTAGAGATGGCGCATCTTGAGCTTGCACTTCATTTCTTGATGATATCTTGAAGATAGCCATAAGGAACTCCATCATCTTCTTCTTTGCGGTGACCCAACATACCACTGCATGTGTAGTATACTATAGTCGTTGACATGACATCCAAAGAACACCATTCTGTAAATATCACATCCCTCAGAGTGGTACAACAGAAACATTGCGGGTCCATAATACAAACATACACACTTCATTATTATTACAATACCGGAAGTTTGAGACTTCAAGTGATTCAAACTTACTAACCAAATAACTTATTTCATAAGTTCAATGGAAGAACAAAAAACACAACCGTAATAAAGATGTGAGCTCAACAGCTTATTCTATAGGGTTCGTGCTGCTCGGCTCAACCTAGGTAACTACACTCCGGCCTAACAACTACTCTGACTTGTTGTCTTCAGCTCCATAGTGTATCCCGTAGTCCACCCCTTCGATTCCACTGGACAGGTCCGGCTCTTCATAGTATACTTCATTCTGGACCTCTGTAGCATACACCTGGTCATCCTTCTGGCCCTCAAAGTCTAGCAAGGGGTTCAAAGGAAAGAGTGAGTAACAACGTTACCCAGCAAGTTCACTATATGAAAGGTGGGAAGTTTGATGCTCTAACTACCACCTCGGACTATAAGTCCTTGGTACTATGCAGTTTTAGTAAACATTTCTTCAAAGATTGATTTTATTATAAAAAACTATGCCCATCAGCCTTCACAGGTTGACCAGAACTTCATGGAGTTCCTTTCCTGCCGCGTTCGTAGCTCCTTCCCGGAACATGGAGTAACATGTCACAATTCTTACACTCTGCAGAGGTGCGTTGCTTTACACATAAGAGACCAAATCCTTGTTGCACAACCGGGTGTACTTTCACATCCACAATTCCGTGATGCGGGGCCCAGTAGATCATCCAAGCCAATCACTGCCCCTCTCCGCGACCCCACATGAAGACACGACCTCCCCAAGAAGATATACCTCCGTTAACCCCCATATAGGCAGATATAACCCTAGCAACTCCTTGGAGACTCCAGTCAGCAGATCATGTCCCTAACAACCCCCATATACGCAGATATACCTCCGATAGCCCCTTACGAAAAGTCTAGACACCAATATCATGGGGAACTAGGAGTCCCACCCATCTGCTGAGTCCTCACAAGGAAGCTACAACCTCACGATAAGGTGATCCGTCCATGCGAAAGGAAGAAGATCCAACTGACTTCTCCGTCCCATTCCAGATCAAATGGTTAATGCTTAATATACGGCGCTAGAATCAATGATGTCATGGGTGATTAAATCCTAGTTGTTTTGCAATTGGAATCTTAAATTCCCCTCCAATTCTTAGTATTTATCATCACTTAGTATGATAATAACATTTCATTTGTTTGGGAAAATACTTATTTTCTGTCTCTTTTAGAATATAGGTGATAACACACAATTTTAAAATACTTTCATAAAGACTCTTCAAAGGACATGAGCAAGTGATGAACTTGCCTTGTGATTGCATGGTAGTGAAGTCGGATACTTACACTCGACCTTGAGCTCCGGTTTCTACAGAAAACCATTATTGATCAGTAAGAACAATACTTAAAGAAACAATATGCAATGCATAGTAATGTCATGCCATGATTTGTTTTCTCTCTTCTTTGTCTGTTTTATCCACCTTGTAAAGGTTTTAAGTTTCTTTTAATTAATAAAAGAAAAGCATTACTCAAGAATCATTAAATTCATATTATTTTGATATTTAACATTTTTATAATAACTAGTATTACTCTAAGAGTTGAAAAATGAATTTATTTAATTTTTAACCCTTTTAAATATTTAACTAAAATTCCTTTAAGGAAATAAAGCTTTATTTTTATTACACTTGATTTACTTTTCAAAAATACAAAATAGTATTTTCTATAATAAACTTCTCTTTAGAATCTTAAAAATGAATTTTATTCAATTTTAAGTGTTTTTTATATTTTTTATAAAATTCCAGAAGGAATATATACAATTTTAATAATAGATCTGTATTTAATTGCTTAAGATTACTATCTAGTATTTTTTGTTGGATAGAGGATATTTTTGTGATTTCATAAATATATTATTTGTATTTTTAGGATTTTTATTTATTTTTCTAGAGCCTAATTTATCTCAGGGATATATTTGTAATTAGGTATTTTACATAAGTCCTTTTAAAACATGGGCCTGGCCCACTAGGCTGGCCCAGCCCGACCCGACCCGCTTGGGATGGACAAATGCCCCTGGGTAGTACTGGGCTGCTCACACCGGCCCGGTACCACCCACTCACTCTCTCTTCTCTCTCGCGCGACCCCCTCTCTGTCCACTCAATGTCGCTGCCGCCACAGGTGATTCCAGCCGCTCCAGGCCGACATGTCTGTTGCTGCGGTGCAAGACAACATAGATGATGCCGTTTCTAGACGCTCTCCCGCTCAATCTGGCGCTGGCGCTCTCCACTGGCCGCACTGACCCCCACCTCGTGGCTAGGGTTTTGGTCCACCGTGTGTAACATCCCAAAACTTTAATCCAAGCTTATCAAGATCAAATTATCCAAAAATAGGGTTAACAAAAACTTTTCCAAATTTAAAATGAAAGCATTCATATGTGTGTGCATTTAAAATAGGAGTTGTTTGAATTGCCATGATTGAATGATCCAATGCTTGTAAAATGTTTCTTAGGTGATTTAAACATCATCTACATCATTCCCAAACTTTTCCTAAAGAAAATCAAATAAAAAAGAATTAAAAAGGAGAAATGGTCATTTTGGCAAATTTAACTCTCATGCCTACTTTGGCTATTCCTAGTACTCAAAACTTAACAGAAACAATTCTTGATCTTTGCACCCCTTGCTAGTACACATAATGAGGTACCAAGTCCCACCTTTTGATCTGCTAAAAACATTTTGTTAACTATTTTAAATGACAGTTTAAAATTGAATCTAATGCATATGCATAGATCACCCCTATTTCAAAAACCATCTATTTGAGCTCCACTTTCAAAACCCTTGCAACCAGAGACTACCTATCACTAGTGGAGATCACTCAAAAAATTTGAAACCAAAATTCAAAACATTCTTTCATGCGGCCATTTCATCAAACACTTGGCATGTATAATCTCTACTCTAATCCTAGCTCACTGTTTACTACAGGGTTTTGCCCCCAATTGATCCCCATTTAATCCCCTTGTCCCCTCTTGATCTAACCAGAGCCTAAGCAGCATCTCCCTACCCCCTAGCTGCACTGCGATGCCATGCCGAGCACCACCTCGCTGACCGACAGTGCACTCGCAGCAGTAGCCCTCTCCAGCCCCTCTCATGTCTAGCAACTTGCCTGTGGTCCACCTCCACCGCCCAACCAGCCCCAGGCCAGAGACAGGCGGCCAGAACGCCATGCGCCGGGAGGCCGAGCATCTTGCGGCCGCCCCCCAGGCCACGCCTGTCCCCGCTCGCACAGACCACCCCTTGGCACCAGCCCGTGCCCACCGCTCCGCCATGACCTGGAGAACACCCCAGACATCCCCGTTCGCCGCCAAAAGCCTCACAGCCACCGCTCGCCGTGGACACAGCCGCTTCGGCCGCGCAGAGCGCCACCTTTCCCAGACCGCGTGCCACCGCCCCTACGGCCGCATTCAATTCCTAGAGCACCGCCAGGGAACCGCCCATCGATCGCCACCCCCAACCATGCCTCTACCTGCCATGTATGCGCCACCGTCTTTGCCCATCCGCTTTCGGTCCCACCGTCGGGCCTAAAAGAGCCCTCCCAGCCTCTTCTCTCCACACCATTCCACTCCCTCACCTCTCTGAACCTCACCCACCTCTAGCTGGAGCAAGTGAGCAAGCTCGCGGAATTGAGCCGAGCCCAGCCGGGAGGAGAAAGAGGCGTTGTTGATTGCGACCACCCCAAGCTCCGTCGTAACTGCGCCTCGCCTCGCCGTCGTCTTCCACGTGGTTTGCCTGCCTCGCCGACCCCGCTGGAGACCTGGTACGCCTCGATGAACCCCCAGAGCCGCTAGGGTTCGAGCTTCGCCAGCGACCTGTTAAATGGTCGACGACGACCCTCGGTAGTTGATCTCGCTTCTAATCCTATGACCCAGCTGCGTCTGCTTTCGCGTTTTAAGTGCACGCTAACACTGGGACCCCTGTCAGGTTGGAAGCCCACCGGTGGGCCATTCCTTTTCCCGCGCTAGCCCATCGATTCAAATCTGGATTTTTCTTTTTAGTTAAATCTAGTTTCTGTCCACTAGTTTAAAAATCAATTCAGAGAGTTTTAGAAATCCAAATTGTATGAAACCAATTTTGTCTGAAAGGTATTAAAATGATCTATCCAAGCCCATTGGATTTAATTCAATTAGAGTTATAGATCTCTCCTAATAAAAATGAGAAGACAGAAGCTTTTGCAACTTGCAACATTTTTATAAAATCAACCAAGTTAGCTTTTGAGTTGATTCCAACTCTCAAAAATCACATTTCATCATATCTATCTAACCATGTAATAATATTAAGGTTGACATGCAGTGACTTTGGACTAGTACCAAAATAATGCTATATAGGCATTTCTAGTCACTTTAAATCATTAAATAATAAACTTAAACTAAAGTAATATTGATCCAACTTTTAAATCTCATTCCCACATGTTAGAGTATGTGGTGAGGACATGTGTCCACATGATCCCATATTTTGGTGGTGAATATTAAATTTTAGTTAATATTTGAATGAGTAGAAATTACTTTTCTAAAATAAAAAGGATGAAACTATTGAATTCAAACTTGTGATGTTTGTGATGATAATAGATCATCAAATGTGTGTTTTAGAATGCTACTTAGCCTAGTTAAGTATTGTTTGGTGATTGTGCACTCCCTATGTATTTATAGACGCTAGTACCGACCAAGCTTTCGAGGAGGAGGAGTTCTACCAAGAAGAAGAAGAAAACTTCAACCACTTTACCAACCAAGGCAAGCTATTGTTAGCAAGCTAGAATTAAGCTAGATGAATGAGCAAGGATGCTTTAGGCATGCTTTGATCACACCCCTTTTTAACTATTAGTACCCCAAGTCTTACTTGCAAGTTTTATTCCCCTTAGTATGCAAGGTTCATTACTTATTTTGAAGGTAGCATAAAAAGTATAAAACTTGACCTACTTAGAAACCTTTAGATGTCATTCTATGACATGAGATTGATCCCATCCTTCCCCTTGAGTGAACACTCTTAACTTAGTATTTTAGAGTAGATCAAAAACTTGAGTCACTTTAGATGGGAACACTTGGTGAAAATGAATTGTGAAAACCTTGGAATGATGAGTCATTCTATTGAGATGTTTTGACATGTGTTGAGAAACACAACTGGTTTATGATGATGAAAATGATGAGGCATGAGCCTTAACCCTTTTATAAAACTGATGGTTGGATTCGGATGCGATACCATTCCAAATTTACCGTACAACCACACTACCTGAATTGGGTAAGCCTTAGCTGGAAATTTATATGCATTAGTATTAGTTCCCTCACAGGAGAGGTTTGAGCTGAGGCTACCTCTCAATGTTGTCCACCTATGCAGTGCCCAAGATGACTGATGGTCATGGTTGGAAGGCCATGCTCATAGGAGAGGTGCTTGTACTAGGGTGTGTAAAGGGAAGGTTATGTTTGATTATATGCATACTAAGTATGATGATTCAGGGTTATCCCTGACAGATGTATCGAATCTTGTGGTGAAAGTGTACCACCTCTGCAGAGTGTCAAACTATTCGAATAGCGCGTCATGATTATGGACGATTGGAATAGCCATCTTGTTTCGTTGTCAGGTGTTTTCTAAATAACTTGAAATGAATGATGAACTTTGACTTGACCACAATAGGGTTGTGTTTATGATAATAGCTTCCCAACTTAAGTGATTCTAGAACTTTACTTTATCTTTCTTTGCTTTTGAACTCAGCTTAGGTTTCAAACTTAACTTTAGAGTTAAATTTAGATTTAGCACTTTAACTTAGAACTATAGTACCTGTTAATAGTAGTTTGCGAGTACTTAAAGAGTACTCATGGCTTTTGTCCCTGGCTATTCTCATGGCCAGACTATGAAGGAGATTATCAAGATGATGGTCAGCAGGACGGCTATGATAACTAGGACTATCTGCCTTCGTCAGCATTGCCTATGCCCCTGAAGATGGACCCCACTGCTACGCTTACCTTTTTTTTTCCGCTGCTTGTTGTATTAAAGACTGGATCATGAGATCCTTATTTGTGTAAAACCTTATGTATGGTTTGTAATGGATGATGTACTGTGATATCCAATCCGTTATGTCTCACAAAAATGGTAATCCTAGGATTGCGAGGTATGGTATAACGGGCATCTGGGATTAAAAATCCGGGTGTTGACAAGTTGGTATCAGAGCCATCCTGACCATAGGAAACCCTAGTTAGAATGGACGTTCAAACAAAAACTTAGTTTCAAAACCAAAGTGAGTATTTCTGCAAAACTATTTCCCCTCTTACCCTTGTGAATTCATTCTTTCTCAAAAATTCACGTTCCTCAATATTCTTACATTACTACTTAAAATTTGACACACTTGATCACTTCACTAACTTCCTCATCTTTAATTCTTGTAGATGGAGACTCAGTTCAACAAGTTCTACCAGTTGGGAAACGGAGGTCAGCTGATCTTCAAGAGGGATCTGGATTCACTGTCAGAGTTACTGGGACGCCCAAATCCGGAGTTTCTTGGAGCTCAACTTCTAGGACCCCCAGGAGGAGACCTACAGTGGCTAGTCACCGCGGATCTTTGGGGAAGCATCGAAGCACCAACTTCCGGGAGAATTCAGTTCTCTGTGAGAGAGAACAACTGGCTAGATGGATTAGCCAGGGCAATGCATGAAGCTCTCGCACGCCTATGTGCCCTCAGCGTCAACAAGATCCAAGGAACCCGTTTTGCCCACTATGCAAGACGTGACTTCATGGGAATGCCGATGGAGATGCCAAGTCACCCAGAGTTGAGGCATCAAGTGGAGAACCTTGACTTCTTGCTTCATGACAGACAGCAGGAACTGGACAATGCCAGGGAGTTAGCCAACCAGAACCGTGCCATCGCCGACCAGAAGGCCCAGACTTTCGCACTGCTTGTCCAAGATCGCCAGTCTCTTCGTCGCTAGCTTCCCAACTTAAGTGATTCTAGAACTTTACTTTATATTTTCTTGCTTCAGAACTTAGCTTAGGTTTCAAACTTAACTTGATAGTTATTCTTTAAATTCAGCACTTTAACTTAGAATTACAATCCTTGTTAGTAGTAATTTCTGAGTACTTAAAGAGTACTCATGGCTTTTGTCCCTGGCTATTATCATGGCCAGACTATGAAGGAGATTATCAAGATGATGGTCAGTAGGACGGCTATGATAACTAGGACTATCTGCCGTCGTCAGCATTGCCCGTGCCCCTGAAGATGGACCCCACCGCTACGCTATCGTTTATTTCCGCTGCTTGTTGTATTAAAGACTGGATCATGAGATCCTTATTTGTGTAAAACCTTATGTATGGTTTGTAATGGATGATGTACTGTGATATCCAATCCGTTATGTCTACTTAAAAATGGTAATCAGGATTGCGAGGTATGGCATAACGGGCATCTGGGATTAAAAATCTGGGTGTTGACAAGTTGGTATCAGAGCCATCCTGACCATAGGAGACCCTAGTTAGAATGAACGTCCAAACCAAAAACTTAGCTTCAAAACCAAAGTGAGTATTTATGAAAAACTATTTCCCCTCTTACCCTTGTGAACTCATTCTTTCTCAAAAATACATGTTCCTCAAAATTCTTACATCACTACTTAAAATTTGACACACTTGATCACTTCACTAACTTCTTCATCCTAAATTCTTGTAGATGGAGACTCAGTTCAGCAAGTTTTACCAGTTGGGAAATGGAGGTCAGCTGATCTTCGAGAGGGATCTGGATTCACTGTCCGAGTTACTAGGACGCCCGCATCCGGAGTTTCTTGGAGCTCAACTTCCAGGACCCCCAGGAGGAGACCTACAATGGCTAGTCACCGCAGATCTTCGAGGAAGCATTGAAGCACTAACTTTCGGGAGAATTCAGTTCTCCGTGAGAGAGAACAACTGGCTAGATGGATTAGCCAGGACAATGCATAAAGCTCTCGCACGTCTATGTGCCCTCAGCATCAACAAGATTCAAGGAACCCGTTTTTCCCACTATGCAAGACGTGACTTCATGGGAATGCCGATGGAGATGCCAAGTCACCCAGAGTTGAGGCGTCAAGTGGAGAACCTTGACTTCTTGCTTCATGACCGACAGCAGGAACTAGACAATGCCAGAGAGTTAGCCAACCAGAACCGTGTCATTGCCGACCAGAAGGCCCAGACTTTCACATTGCTCGTCCAAGATCGCCAGTCTCTTCGTCGCCAGCGTGCAAAGAAGGATCGCACCATCGCCCGTCTTCGCAAGAAGGTGGCCGACCTCGAGAAGACCGTCAAGGAGCAGGAAGCTCAGCTTGCCGTCAAGGAAGAAGAAGATGAGGGTGAAGACATCTAGGGAGATATGGATTCTTACCTCAGCAACGATGATGACTTTCTGGAGGAGGATGCTGTGGACTTCTACACTGATGATGAAGACTCTGACTTCATCGACGATGAGTAGATGCACTAGAGCACTGTCGTAGCATGAGATGTATCATCTCATTGTATCGTAGCTTGCAGAATGGTTCTTCAAACCATCTGTTTTCCCCTTTGATTGTTGTGGTGTGTGTTGTATCGTGTGCTTTCTTGCATGAATGAAAATGAAGTTAGTTGAAAAACCTGAGTTTAACTCAAAGTTTTAGATTTGAAAAACCCAAAACCATGAACCTTAGACTTTCCCTCTTACCCCTATATCTATCTAAATCTTCAGATGACTCGGGGGAACCAAGGAGGGAGCAGCTCGTCGCAAGACCCAATGCTGCAGATCTTGCAGAATCTCATCGCGGACCGTGAAGCAAGCAGGGCCGAGCGTCAAGCCAACTTAGCAACATTGCAGCAGATCGCCCAAATGGCTCTCAACAACCAAGGACATGGAAATCAGGATCACCAAGGATCCAAACTCAAAAAATTTCAGAACACCAATCCCCCAATCTTTAACCAATCTGAAAACCCATTAGATGCTGATGACTAGTTACAGACCATGTAAAACAACTTAGAGGTTGCCAGAGTTGATGAGAATGAGAAAGTTCTCTTCGCCACCCACTATCTGGCGGGAGATGCAAGAGCTTGGTGGAATAGCATCCGCAATATGAACCATGGCGGTGATGACCAGGAAGCATTCAAGGTCAAGTTCAGCCGCACCCACGTCGTAAGGTCTTGTCAATAGGATGAGAGATGAATTCCACGAATTGAAGCAAGGAAGAATGGTATGGTGGAGTACTGTGAATGATTCTTGTCACTTGCGGATATGCACCGGATGAGATCAACACAGGCCAAGAAGAAGGAGAGATTCTTAAACGGATCGCATGATGAGATGCGGTATCTCGTCAACATCCGTTTCGATGATCTCAAAGAGCTAGTCGACTCTGCCATTCAGATGGAAGGGAAGATTAACCAGGCAAACGACAACCGCAAGCATCGTATAATGCAGCGATGCGGATCCGATAGTCACGGAACTACCGTCCTAACCCCTCACCAGGATATGCACCAAGGAACAACCGACCCCCAAATTCTCGCCTAAGCTACCCCAACCGTAGCGGAGGCAATGTGAAATTCAGAGGAACCAATCACAACTCCGGTAATGCCAACAATTTCAACCGTGCCCCTCCCAACAGCAACAACAACAACAACCTTTGCACCCAGGCGGCAGCAATGCTGTCGCGATCAAGGACAAGTCCTAGATCACTTGTTTCGAGTGTGGAGTGAAGGGTCACTACTCCAATGAGTGTCCCAAGAAGACTGCCACCAATGCCCCTGTGAATGCCCCAGCTCAGCAGCAGTGTCATGTTTAACCAGGAAGGAGATTTGCCCTAGGGAACCCGCTTTAACCATAGCAGTCGTCTCTTCCACATGAGCGCGAAGAAGCCCGAAGCGCCCGGATGTAGTGTTGGGTATGTTTTCTGTCAACTCAGTTTTAGCAAGAGTATTGTTTGATTCTGGAGCATCGCATTCATTTGTCACCGAAGAATTTGTATGCACTAGTAAGATTCACCCAACCAACCTGAAGCATGTCATGATAGTTCAAATCCCCGGTTCAACAACAAAAGCTAGAAAAATTTGCAAAGCTGTACCTATCAGAATACATGGGATAGATTTTTATGCCAACCTAATTGTACTTGGAACCAAAGGATTGGAAGTAGTACTAGGTATGGACTGGATGTCAAGGCATAAAGGACTGATAGACTGTGCTAAGAAAGCCATCACCATGACCAGTAGTTACGGAGTAACGATGAGCATATCTCTGAAACCTTACCCCGTCAATTCAAGTGTAACAAGAGTGTAGCCCTGCCCACCATTGACCAAGTCAGAGTAGTCTGTGAATACCCTGACGTATTCCAAGATGAATTGCCAGGGATGCCCCCGGATAGGGATATTGAGTTCATTATCGAACTAATCCATGGAACCGGACCTATAGCCTAGAGACCCTATACCATGAACCCCTCAGAGTTAGTGGAACTGAAGAAGCAGTTGGATGCCATGTTAGCAACAGGCTTGATTCAGCCAAGCGCATCGCCATGGAGATCACCAGTGTTATTTGTCGACAAGAAAGATGGAGGCAATAAATGCATGTCTGATTACGAAAGTTGAATGACGTCACCATCAAGAACAAGTACCCCTTGCCAAAGATAGAGGATCTATTTGATCAGTTAACCGGAGCTCAGGTATTCTCAAAGATTGATCTTAGGACTGGTTATCACCAACTTAAGATTCATGCAACGAATATTCCGAAGACCGCCTTTACTACTCGCTATGGTTTATATGAGTGTACGGTTATGTCTTTTGGATTAACCAATGCCCCTGCTTATTTCATGAATCTCATGAATAAGATCTTTATGAATTTCCTAGATAAGTTTGTAGTTGTGTTTATTGACGACATCCTTATCTACTCCAAGTCAAAAGAAGAGCATGAGCAACATCTGAGAATCATCCTAGAAACCCTGAGAGAGCATCAGTTATATGGCAAGTTCAGCAAGTGTGAGTTTTGGTTGAAAGAAGTAGGATTCCTAGGACATATTGTTTCTGCCGGAGGAGTCTCTGTTGATCCCACCAAGATCAAAGATGTCGAGGGATGGGAAGCCCCAATCAATCAAACCCAAGTTCGTTCATTTCTCGGATTAGCGGGATATTACCGCAAGTTCGTAAAAGGATTCTCGAGCATAGCCCGACCAATGACCCAATTGTTGAAGAAGGACAAGAAGTTTGAATGGACAGACAAATGTGAAGCCAGCTTCCAGGACCTGGAGAAGAGATTGATATCAGCCCCAATTTTGATCATGCCAGACATCAAGAAGCCGTTTGATGTGTATTGTGATGCATCCAAGATTGGCCTAGGATGTGTATTGATGCAAGAAGGCAAAGTCATCGCATATCTGTCTCGACAATTGAAGCAACATGAGCAGAACTATCAGACCCATGATCTTGAGCTAGCAGCCGTGGTTCTAGCATTGAAGACATGGCGTCATTATTTGATGGTAATCGCTGTGAGATTTACTCAGATCATAAGAGCTTGAAGTATATCTTCACTCAGAAGGAGCTGAATATGAGGCAAAGAAGATGGATAGAGTTAATCAAGGATTATGACCTTGACATTCACTATCACCCCGGCAAAGCCAATGTGGTAGCGGATGCTCTTAGCAGATTGCCGTGTAGGCTTAACACCATGATCAAAGAGAAGCAACCAAGTTTGTATGAGGAGTTGGAGCAGTTCAGGACTGAGTTAGTTAGCAAAGGATTCCTAGCTAGCATTGAACTTCAACCCACTTTGATTAGCCAAATCAAGGAAGCCCAAAAGGGAAATGAAAGTATCGACGGAATCAAACGTCGTATTGGTACAGGAAAGGTACCTGGATTCACCGAAGACGAAGAAGGTGTACTGTGGTACAAAGGACGTATCTGTGCCGCAGATTCGAGCAAGGAAATTATCATGAAGGAAGCTCATGATACTCTTTATTCTATCCACCCCGGAGGAACAAAGATGTATCAGGATTTGAAAGAGCAATTTTGGTGGCACAAGATGAAGAGAGAGATCGAAAGCTACATCGCCAAATGTGACATCTGTCAAAGAGTCAAAGCAGAGCATCAGAGACCTGCAGGACTATTGCAACCATTGCAGATTCCGGAATGGAAATGGGATTCCGTCGGAATGGACTTTATCACCGTTTACCTACTTCTAGTAGGGGAAATGATTCAATCTGGGTCATAGTTGATAGACTGTCCAAGGTAGCCCACTTCATACCTGTCAAGACTACCTACCAGAGTGCAAAACTAGTAGAGCTGTATATTGCTAGGATTGTTAGTCTGCATGGAACCCCCAAGACCATCGTCTCAGATCGAGGAACCCAGTTTACTTCAAGATTTTGGCAAAAAGTTCAGGAAGGTTTAGGAACCAAGTTGAACTTCAGTACCGCTTATCACCCGCAAACAGATGGACAAACTGAGAGAGTCAACCAGATCTTAGAGGATATGCTTAGAGCTTGTGTGTTGGAATACGGATCAAAATGGGAAGACTGCCTGCCTTTCGCAGAATTCTCATATAACAACAGTTATCAGGCTAGTTTGCAGATGGCACCATTTGAATTCCTATACGGAAGAAAGTGTCGTACCCCTTTGAATTGGTCGCAAGTAGGAGGGAGTCAGATCTTTGGACCCGACATTCTCCGAGAAGCAGAAGAGAAAGTTCACAAAGTCCATGAGCACCTCAAGACCGCCCAATCTAGACAGAAGAGCTATGCTGACAAGAGAAGGAGAGACCTGACTTTCAATGTCGGAGATTTTGTATATCTCAAGGTTTCACCATTGAAGGGAACTCAACGCTTTAGTCTGAAGGGAAAGTTAGCCCCCAGATATATCGGACCTTTCAAGATTCTGAACCGCCGAGGAGAAGTATCGTATCAACTGGAACTGCCTGAAGAGATGTCATCCATCCACGATGTGTTCCATATCTCGTTACTTCGCAAATGCTTGGAAGTGCCTGAGACGACGGAAGTTTTCAAGAACATCGATCACAGAGCTGTGGAAATCAACAATGACCTGACCTATCGGGAAGTACCCATCCGTATCTTAGAAGAAGCCTACAGAACCACCAGGACCAGGAGTATCAAGTTTCTCAAGATTCAGTGGAGCAACCATACCGAGGAGGAAGCTACTTGGGAGCGCGAAGATTACATTAGAACAGAGTTCCCAGATCTCTTTAGTTCCTAGTTTTCTTTATAAATCTCGGGACGAGATTTTGTTTAAGGGGGGAAGGTTTGTAACATCCCAAAACTTTAATCCAAGCTTATCAAGATCAAATCATCCAAAAATAGGGTTAACAAACACTTTTCCAAATTTAAAATGAAAGCATTCATATGTGTGTGCATTTAAAATAGGAGTTGTTTGAATTGCCATGATTGAATGATCCAATGCTTGTAAAATGTTTCTTAGGTGATTTAAACAACATCTACATCATTCCCAAACTTTTCCTAAATAAAATCAAATCAAAAAGAATTAAAAAGGAGGAATGGTCATTTTGGCAAATTTAACTCTCATGCCTACTTTGGCTATTCCTAGTACTCAAAACTTAACAGAAACAATTCTTGATCTTTGCACCCCTTGCTAGTACACATAATGAGGTACCAAGGCCCACCTTTTGATCTGCTAAAAACATTCTGTTAACTATTTTAAATGACAGTTTAAAATTGAATATAATGCATATGCATAGATCACCCCTATTTCAAAAACCATCTATTTGAGCTCCACTTTCAAAACCCTTGCAACCAGAGACTACCTATCACTAGTGGAGATCACTCAAAAATTTTGAAACCAAAATTCAAAACTTTCTTTCATGCGGCCATTTCATTAAACACGTGGCATGCATAATCTCTACTCTAATCCTAGCTCACTGTTTACTACAGGGTTTTGCCCCCAATTGATCCCCATTTAATCCCTCGAACCAGAGCCTAACCAGCATCTCCCTACCCCCTAGATGCACTGCCATGCCATGTCGAGCACCACCTCGCCGGCCGACAGTGCACTCGTAGCAGCAGCCCTCTCCAGCCCCTCTCCTCATGTCTAGCAACTTGCCTGTGGTCCACCTCCACCGCCCAACCAGCCCTAGGCCAGAGATAGAGAGCAGAGCGGCCAAGAACCGCCGCGCCCGGAGCCGGTCGAGCATGCCGACGCTGCCCCCAGAGCACGCCATGTCCCCGCTCGCATAGACCACCCCTTGGCACCAGCCCGTGCCCACCGCTCCGCCACGACCTGGAGAACACCCTAGACATCCCCGTTCACCGCCCAAAGTCTCATAGCCACCGCCGCTGGGACACCGCCACTTGCCAAGAGCGCCACCGCCTGCACTGCATTGCCACCGCCCCTATGGCCGCATTCAATTCCTAGAGCACCGTCAGGGAACCGCCCATCGATCACCACCCCCAACCATGCCTCTACCCTGCCGTAGCCATGTCGCCACCATCGCCTGCCCATCCCGCTCGGTCTCACCGTCGGGCCTATAAAAGGAGCCCTCCCCAGCCTCTTCTCTCCACACCATTCCACTCCCCTCACCTCTCTGAACCTCACCCACCTCTAGCCGGAGCAAGTGGAGCAGCAGCTTGCCGGAATTGGAGCCGGAGCAGCATGACAGAGGAGAGAAGGCGCGCTGATTGCGACCACCCCAAGCTCACGCCGCAACCGCCTCGCCTCGCCGTCGTCTTCCATGTCGTTTGCCGCCTCGCAACCCAGCTGGAGCCTGGCGCCTCAAGAGACCAAGACCGAGCCGCTAGGGTTTGAGCTCGTGGCGACACATTGTCGTCGGCAACGACCCTCGGCCGTTGATCTCGCTTCTAATCCTCGACCCATAGCGTACTGTTTCGCGTTTAAGTGCCGACACGCGGGACCCCTGTCACTGAGCCCGCCGTGAGAGCCACACTGGGCCGTCCCATTCCTTTTCCCGTGCTAGCCCATCGATTCAAATCTGGATTTTTCTTTTTAGTTAAATCTAGTTTCTGTCCACTAGTTTAAAAATCAATTCAGAGAGTTTTAGAAATCCAAATTGTGTGAAACCAATTTTGTCTGAAAGGTATTAAAATGATCTATCCAAGCCCGTTGGATTTAATTCAATTAGAGTTATAGATCTCTCCTAATAAAAATGAGAAGACAGACGCTTTTGCAACTTGCAACATTTTTATAAAATCAACCAAGTTAGCTTTTGAGTTGATTCCAACTCTCAAAAATCACATTTAATCATATCTATCTAACCATGTAATAATATTAAGGTTTACATGCAGTGAATTTGGACTAGTACCAAAATAATGCTATATAGGCATTTCTAGTCACTTTAAATCATTAAAAATAAACTTAAACTAAAGTAATATTGATCCAACTTTTAAATCTCATTCCCACATGTTAGAGTATGTGGTGAGGACATGTGTCCACATGATCCCATATTTTGGTGGTGAATATTAAATTTTAGTTAATATTTCAATGAGTAGAAATTACTTTTCTAAACTAAAAAGGATGAAACTATTGAATTAAAACTTGTGATGTTTGTGATGATAATGGATCATCAAATGTGTGTTTTAGAATGCTACTTAGCCTAGTTAAGTATTATTTGGTGATTGTGCACTCCCTATGTATTTATAGACGCTAGTACCGACCAAGCTTTCGAGGAGGACGAGTTCTACCAAGAAGAAGAAGAAGAAGAAGAAGAAGAAGAAGAAGAAAACTTCAACCACTGCACCAATCAAGGCAAGCTATTGTTAGCAATATAGAATTAAGCTAGATGAATGAGCAAGGATGCTTTAGGCATGCTTTGATCACACCCCTTTTTAACTATTAGTACCCCAAGTCTTACTTGCAAGTTTTATTCCCCTTAGTATGCAAGGTTCATTACTTATTCTGAAGGTAGCATAAAAAGTATAAAACTTGACCTACTTAGAAACCTTTAGATGTCATTCTATGGCATGAGATTGATCCCATCCTTCCCCTTTAGTGAACACTCTTAACTTAGTATTTTAGAGTAGATCAAAAACTTGAGTCACTTTAGATGGGAACACTTGGTGAAAATGAATTGTGAAAACCTTGGAATGATGAGTCATTCTATTGAGATGTTTTGACATGTGTTGAGAAACACAACTGGTTTATGATGATGAAAATGATGAGGCATGAGCCTTAACCCTTTTATAAAACTGATGGTTGGATTCGGATGCGATACCATTCCAAATTTACCGTACAATCACACTACCTGAATTGGGTAAGGCTTAGCTGGAAATTTATATGCATTAGTATTAGTTCCCTCACGGGAGAGGTTTGAGCTGAGGCTACCTCTCAATGTTGTCCACCTATGCAGTGCCCAAGATGACTGATGGTCATGGTTGGGAGGCCATGCTCATAGGAGAGGTGCTTGTACTAGGGTGTGTAAAGGGAAGGTTATGTTTGATTATCTGCATACTAAGTATGATGATTCAGGGTTATCCACGATGATGTATCGAATCTTGTGGTGAAAGTGTACCACCTCTGCAGAGTGTCAAACTATTGAATAGCAGCGTCATGATTATGGATGATTGGAATGGCCATACTGTTTCGTTGTCAGGTGTTTTCTAAATAATTTGAAATGAATGATGAACTTTGACTTGACCACAACAGGGTTGTGTTTATAATAATAGCTTCCCAACTTAAGTGATTCTAGAACTTTACTTTATCTTTCTTTGCTTCTGAACTCAGCTTAGGTTTCAAACTTAACTTTAGAGTTAAATTTAGATTTAGCACTTTAACTTAGAACTATAGTACCTGTTAATAGTAGTTTGCGAGTACTTAAAGAGTACTCATGGCTTTTGTCCCTGGCTATTCTCATGGCCAGACTATGAAGGAGATTATCAAGATCATGGTCAGCAGGACGGATATGATAACTAGGACTATCTGCCTTCGTCAGCATTGCCTATGCCCCTGAAGATGGACCCCACTGCTACGCTTACCTTTTTTTCCGCTGCTTGTTGTATTAAAGACTGGATCATGAGATCCTTATTTGTGTAAAACCTTATGTATGGTTTGTAATGGATGATGTACTGTGATATCCAATCCATTATGTCTCGCAAAAATGGTAATCCTGGGATTGCGAGGTATGGCATAATGGGCATCTGGGATTAAAAATCCGGGTGTTGACACCGTGCCCTGGTGCTCCCTCAATGATGTTGTGGTGCTCGTGGCGCCGCTCTTCCATGGCCACCACTGCCGTGTGTAGGCGCGGGTTGCAGCGCCCCCCCTCGGGGTGCTCCCCATGCCGCCACCTCTTTGTCGTCGGCCTCCTCTTTGCTTCCTCTTCGATAACCTTACAAGGAACTTGAGTAAGTGCCCTATTCTCTTCTTTGTGCTCTACCCTACCTCTATTCCATGCCATGTGGTCACTTGTGATGGATTTCCCCATTTAGGGTTCATTCCCCCTATAGTGGTGATTTAACATAACTCTAGGGTTAATCTTGCCTATGCTAATCCTTTGATGTTGATCAACTGTTAGTGTAGTGCCAATCTCTGTTGACCATGTTTGTTACTATGTTCTCTATTAGAGAACACTTTGCTGATCATGCTTTTATTACCCTGTTCTCTATCATAAAACTTTGTGTAAAAGCATTCTTAGTTTAATGTGGATGCCCAAGTTGTTGTAGTTGTGGATTTACTCCTATGGAGTTGAGTTGGGACGCTCTTTGTACTAATGCTTGGTTATTTGCTTACTTCTGAAGCACTGATGTGTTCAGCCTCAGGATTTAATCTTGTTACTGTGTAAATCTAAAGTTACTAGTGCTAGTCTCTGCTCTATGGTTAATAAGAAGATGATTTATATAGAGATGATTCCTATATGCTTGTAGGAAAGTGATTAAACTTAGTGGTTTATGTATAGTGTGGCCCAGTGATAAACAGCGTTGATCTTTACTGTCCTTCCTAAAATAAAGTGTCTATTTATGATTCCTAAATCCTTTAGGAAGATGATTATCTTTGTTGAAGAGGATATGCTTGAGCTTGTACTCAAGCAGATATGAACCTGCTAGGTATAGAGGTGCTACCCTTCTAGGAATGTGCCCTATAACAGCAGTTGTGATGTGTATCTATCTAGTTAAAAATAGATCATAGTGTCAGTGATGCCGGTCTGAGACCCTGCCTGTGCAAGAACACATGCCTTATTTCGTTGTTTATAATCTTTTGTCTAATATGTCCACTTATCATGTGCTTGCAAGAAAATGAATGTGTAAGATGGAAAATGATTAGATCTAAATGTTGGGATATACCCTGGTAGCCTTGTCTTGATGTTACCTTTTACTTCTGGCTTGTGGTAGCCCTGGATTTGTTTTGGCTTCCTCTTGGCCTTGTCTTGCTCCTCTTGGTGTTGTTGCTCCTATGTGGTCTTGCTGTCCACCTAGTTCATCCCCCTCCTCAAGTCACCATCTTTGCTGGTGATCTCCTGGGTTTTCTGTGGTGGAAAGTGACATGATCTCATGATATGGTTGCAAGATCTGGTGCTATTCTTGGATGTGCTGGTGACAAACTATGGTTGGGCTCTCTACAAAGTGAATAGAAAAGCTTGCTTTGGTCTACGCTGCTATGATTTAAACTGCCCCTTTGCTCTCTCCTGCTGACACCTCAATGCATCCATTTAGGTGTGTGAGCTGCTTCACTATTTGCTTTGGCTATGCATGAGATCAAGTAAATATGGTTTAAACTCCCCCATACTTTTACTATTACTTATCCTGGTGAAACTTACCACTTTTCCACTTGGCTTATAATGTGGTACTAGAGATATTTGCTTAAAAGAACAGATACTACACATTTGTGAAACTTGCCCCTTTTAATTACTCTATGATGTAATATGAACAGTGCACTTCACTATTCACCACTGAGAGTAAAACTAATCGAGTAACATTTTATTTCTTTTTGAGTGGTTTACCTTATTTTGCAGGAACAAGGTCTGGATGCTCAAGATGTAGTATAGGAATAGATAGGTAGTATAGATTCTTATTGTAATCTCCTTCATTTATTCTTGGAAAGAACCTTGTAACAATATTTCTATGATTTAATAAAGATTCATTTCATTGGACTCTATTCCTTGTAATATTCTGTCTTGGTGTAAATATCTCCATTTGTAATCTTATTATGGAATAAAGAAGAGAAATAAGAATTCATTTCTTATTTGAAGTTCCTTGTCTTAAATTCATATTGTTGTTTAATATACCTATAATATAATCAAACAATGTTAATACATACTTTTGGAAATCTACTTTATGTTTCTAACTTCTAATTTTCAAATATTTCTGAAATGGTTTAAATTTCAAATTTGAATTCAAAATACCCCCCCCCCCCAAAAAAAAACACAATAATGCCTAAAGGTCATGTCAAAATTTATACCAATCACTTCAGAGAGCTATTCCTACTTCTAGTTAGTGAAAGAAACTCTGATCTCTTTAGGTTTTTGTTTGGCGAAAAATTTACCCCGATCTTACAGATGAATGCATGCATATGCACATATTCCTATTTCTACCCTTCGTTGGTTCCTAAATGCTGGGGTGTTACAGACTTCCCCCCTTAAATTAAACTTCGTCCCGAAGTTTGCTGAGGTGTACCTGAATAGTTCTGGATATGCTTCTTTTAAGTCATCCTATTTCTCCCATGTGGCTTCTCGCTCCGGGTGATGTTCCCATTGTACTTTGCAGTATTTGATTGCCCTGTTTCTCAACCTTTTCCAGTTCTCTTCCAGAATTTTACAGGGTTTCTCAACATAATTCAAATATGCTTGTAACTCAATTCCTTGATGTGTAATTGCATCATCAGGAACTTTAAGACATTTTCGTAATTGTGACACATGGAAAACATTATGAACTTCATCCGATATTTTTGGTAACTCAAGAGCATAAGCTATTGTTCTATTCTGACACAGTATCTTGAATGGTCCGATATATCTTGGACTTAGTTTTCCTTTGACTTCGAATCTCTTAACTCCCTTCATTGGACTTACTTTGAGATATACAATATCCCCCACTTCTAGATGCCATGATCTCTGACTTTGATCAGCATAACTCTTCTGTCGACTTTGAGCTATCTTCAATCGATCTCTAAAAATATTGATGATATCTTGCTTCTCCTTGATATAATCTAGTGTAAATTCCTTGCTACTACCAGGTTCATACCAACATATTGGTGATCTACATCTTATCCCATAAAGTACTTGATGGAATCACATAAAGATCCATTCCCAACACTACTGCTATTCCCAACACTACTGCTATTCCCCTTAATGGAATCACATAAAGATCCACATAATAGGTTTGACCACAGATTGAGATAACTTGGTTTAATTTTATGTATCTAACTACAACGATCCCTCCAGCAGTAACTATGGTCATAGATTTTTCTAACGGTGCCCTTCTAATCTCGAACTTATCACAAAATTGTTCAAATATGAATGAAGTAGGTGCACCCATATCAAATAGAACTTTTCCAGGATTTGTGAGAATATTGAGCGTACCTATCACCACTCGATCCAAGTTATCCACCTACTCCAAGGTTGTGCAATTCATCTTTCCAGTAGGTCTACCTCTCTTGCCATTGTCGTTTTTGCCATAGCTTCCACCTCTGTTAGGCTGTCCACCTCCGCCTCTTGCTTGACCATCGCCTGATGTAGGCCAACCACCTGGTGGTTTCTTGGGACAATTGGGTTTCATGTGCCCCTTCTGACCACACCCATAGCATATGATGACTGGTTTCCGACATTCACTTTGAAAATGCCCGGGTAACCCACAATTGTGATAGATAACATTCTTCCAATTGGATTTGCACCTTGTTTAGGGTTGTTGTTGTTATTGAAGTTTCGATTCCTTGGTTTGAACTCTAACTTAGGTTTAGGCTTACTTGCTTGGATCCTCTTGGTTTCTTTCTTTGCTCTCTTCCTTCGGTCCTCTTGGACATTCTTGTAATCATCCTCAAATGTGATAGCTGCATCTAGTAACTATTGAAAAGTCTGCTTATTGGACAGCCTCAGCTGCATCTTCACAAATGGATTTAAACCACATAGGAAGCAGTTCTTCCTATTTTCCTCAGTGCTCACTTCATCCTCAGCATAACGAGATAGTGATGTCTACACACTTCTATTCGTGTAGACAGTTGTTGGGCCTCCAAGTGCAGAGGTTTGTAGAACAACAACAAGTTTCCCTTAAGTGGATTACCCAAGGTTTATCGAACTCAAGGAGGAAGTGGTCAAAGGTATCCCTCTCAAGCAACCCTGCAATCAAGATACAAGAAGTCTCTTGTGTCCCCAACACACCCAATACACTTGTCAGGTGTATAGGTGCACTAGTTCGGCGAAGAGATAGTAAAATACAAGTGGTATGGATATAAGACAATGGTGCTAGAAAATAGCTTGATGGCGTGGAAGAGACTAAAGGCAAACTGAAATAAATATGGCAGCAAGCAAACATGTAACAAATCTAGTTGCAAACGGTGTTTCAATGCTTAGAAACAAGGCCTAGGAATCATACTTTCACTAGTGAACACTCTCATATAAATATCTTCTCTTTATGATACTACTCTGAGCTACTCTCCGGTTGGACACTCTAATCCACGGTAGGGCTATAACAGCACACCTCAAAGTCCGCTTTCCCCATCTAGATAACCCCACACTGTCACCTTGAGCTCTAGATGGTTCCAACAAACACCACAATTTCATAGAGACATCCAACTCCAAATATAACTCATAACAAGTATTTGTAATCTCTAGCCTAAGTGCCACCATGGTGTGCACGCTGTCACTTTCACACACATGGGGAGAGCAGAGATCTATTAAAGCACTTGAGTAGCAAGGTAGATCTACTTGATTACAAACCTCATGATCACAATATGATCATGCACAGAGAGAGAGATGAACACATAGCTACCGGTAGAACCCTTAGCCTCGAGGAAGAACTACTCCCTCATCATCACGAGAATCAGCAACGGCGATGGAGATGGCGGTGGAGATCGATGGAGATGGCTCCGAGGGCACTTCCCCGTCCCGGCAGGGTGTCGGAACAGAGACTTTCTGTCCCCCAAATCTCCCCTTCGGTGGCGGTGGCACTGTGGAAATTTTCATGGCTGGAGGCTCCCCAATTTAGGGTTTTCTCATCGGAGGCTTCTTATAGGCGAAAGGGCAAGGTCGGTGGAGGCCGGAGGGGCCCACACCAGTCCCTGGCGCGGCCTGGCCTGGCCCGCGCCACCAGGTGGTGTGGCTAGCCCCTGGACCCTCCCCGTCTCATCTTCTGGCTCTGTGAGTCTTTAGGTAAAATATCGACTTTGGCTTTTGTCCGGTCCAATTCCGAGAATATTCATTTTCTGGCTTTTCTAGAACCAAAAACAGAAGAAAACAGGCAACTGGCACTGTGGCATCTTGTTAATAGGTTAGTTCCAGAAAATGTGTAAAAGTACTCCAAAGTCTGGACAAAACATAAGAAAGTAGATATAAAACAAGCATGGAACATCAAAAATTATAGATACGTTAGCAACGTATCAACATCCCCAAGCTTAACTCCTGCTCGTCCTCGAGTAGGTAAGTGATAAAAATAAAGAATAATTTTTGAGGTGACATGCACCATCACAATCTTGATAAAGGCAAACATTGATAGCTGGGATCATAGTACTTCAACATAACATGAAAGATAGAGTTCTAACAATAAGACATAGCAACTATGTTGTAACATGAAAATGCACAAACAAAAGATTCATGAATAACAATGCTTTGCAAGACGTTTGTTTGTTTCACATAAAGAAAACATAGCATAATGGCATTCTGATTGTCCCTCATGGAGTAGCAAAACATAAATGCATAGGACACCTTCAAAGTTCATAAGGGTGACTGGATACAAATAGTTTAAGAACAAGCAATATCAAAGTTATGAATCAATCAACAAGTCTTGGGACAATGCACATTAAACTAAGAATGGCCACTATGCTCTCTCAATAGGTGCATAAAGATAGAAGATGGAGACTCAACATAAAAGTAAAAGAAAGGCCTTCATAGAAGGAAGCAGGGATTCAAGTGTCATAAAGAGCTTCCAAAAATTATGGTACTTATTAGCTTTTAGCTCTCATTGCCCCTATCATAAGCATCTTTAGGTGATTAAGGTTAAAGTGACACAACTAAGAGGATATGCTTGACAAGTTATAAGTTGAAATCTCATGCCCCTTACTTACGAGTACCGAACCTCATGCTACTCAACTTTAGTCACAAGTAAGCTCTTGTCATTGTAAGTACATGTGTATCATAGAGAACCGCCAACGGGGTACCCCTTGCACATGATACAGGAGCTATCCCATAATAAAAATGACAAGGCAAGCAGACAATGAGCATCTCAGCGATCTTTTTATTTGCTATTTGCATAGGTTTTTATTGAGGATGCTTCATAGAGTGCTAATTATGGTTATGCTGCAAGTTTCTACCATGATTAGGCATAGCTTAGGCTAGCGGCCCAGGCGTTTCTCTAACACACATACGAACTCCATGATCTTACAAGTTCCCCTTTTATTTCACACCGCCGGGATCCATAAGCAAAAGAATCATGATATCAATGGAATATAAGTGCAATGTTGAAAGCGTTCCCCATGATACATGGTTCTGCTAACTTCAACTTATAAAGCGCAAGCATATACGCAACAAATATGGACATAATGGTTCAAGTTTATTAAGTGCAAGAAAGTAAAGTGTGCCATCAAGTTCGTGAGAGCTTTAATCACTAATTTTCACATAACAAGTTTAATTCGGAAGGTAGATAAAAACATGAATATACTTGGAATAGCAAATGCTAATAGGCAGGTATGGTGGACTCTTTGGAATAACTTGGTTTTATTTGGAGTTGGATGCATGAGTGGAAGTCATACTTGGTTATGGATGCTAGCAAAAGACTGGGAGCGACCAACTAAGAGAGCAATAATGGCCATAATCATGCAAAGCGACAAAACATCATTAATTAAAGCATAAAGTGATATTACAAGTCAAAAACTAAAGGATCGTAGAGGCTATGGTGACTTGGGATAGTCTTAACATGGCGTGAGCATGCGCCAAGTCAACCCCAAATAAAGCATCAAAGGAGAATACCACAATACTATGCTTTAATATGCTAAAACAACGCATGATTCTTTCAAGGCACATTAAGCAATCTCAATTGTTTATAACATGTCATGCTACAGAAAAAATCACTAAGCATAAAGCCAAAACAATATCAAGCATGACATGATAAAGTCTAAGTCACAGTCAAAAACAAGCTCCTTTTATACCACTTAAGCATGAACTTTCCTACTCTTTTCCAATCCAAACCAACTTATTTGAAACAACTCACAAAGATAGTAATAAATAAAGATCAGTGGGCTTGTCTCACAAATACAAAAGAAGAACTAAAAAGTTCTAAGCTGAAAGCACAAGAAACTAAGGCTAAACCCAGTGCTAGCAAAATAGAACACTCACAAAACAATAAGAATGAAAACTAGAGTGTTCTAGGCAATGAATAACGGGGTGTGTCTCTCTCCAAAATAAGTGTGTTGAGATCCAACCAACTTATTTAAGCAAACCAAACAAAATAAAACTAAAAACAAAAACAAAGACGGTCCAAGAACAACACAACTGTGCATGAAACAATAAAAATGAAGTGTTTGGAAGAAACCTGAGATTTTTATTGATGAAGAAGGGGATGCCTTGGGCATCCCCAAGCTTTGATGCTTGTACTTCTTGGATATTTCTTGGAGTGACACGCGTGGCAACCCCAATCTTGAGCTTTAGTCCATTCTTCATCTCATTACATCATTCTCTCCATACACCTGAAAATTTTCCTTCATACAAAACTTCACACAATCTTTATTAACAACATTAGTGCACTCAAGATAATAAGTCTTTGGGTTCAGTTTCAACACAAGTAAAACTTCCATTAAAACACAAGCTACTGTAGAACGTCCCTCAAAAAGCTAAATTCCCCAAAGAGAACCCAAAAAGGAATCAACAAGAAACAAATGCAAATAATGGCAGAAATCTGTCAAAACAGACCAGCAGGTAAAAACCAATTTTTTCGAAGACCTTCTGTTGCTCAAATCGAAAAGTGTTGAACTAATGAAAGTTAGATAACAACCTTGGTCAGAAGCAAAAAACATTACGCCTCAAAACGGCTTACAGAGATTTTACACGAATTTTTACAGTGAAGCACAAAAATCTGTTTCGGGACCTCAACTTTCCCAAGCATTACTTCTCTCTCATTAGAGGTTACTCTTGTCACAAAAAGAAAATAAAAATGATAAGGAGCAGTTATTACATAGGTAATAACTTTCAATACTCATCTAAAACTTTTGGGTTATCTCCCAATAAGTACTTTTCTTTAACGTCTTTAAGTTAGGCATGATAATTTCAATGATGCTCACATAAGAAATATGAATTTAGAGTAAAAGAGAGCATCAAGAAGCAAATATAAAACACATTTGAGTCTAACCCACTTCCTATGCATAGGAATCTTGTAAAGAAACAAGTCATGAAAGCACAAAGCAACAATCATAGAAAAGCAAAACAAGTGCAACTTCAAGACTTTCAACATAAAGAGGGGAAACTTAATATTATTGAGATGCATAAAACCATGTTTCCCTCTCTCATAATAACTTTCAGTAGCATCATGCATAAAATTAACAATATAACTATCACATAAAACATTCTTATCATGATCCACATGTATAAAAGAATTAATACTCTCCACATAAACATAGTCATTCTTATTAATTATAGTGGGAGCAAATTCAACAAAATGGCTATCATTATTATTCTCATCACTATAATCATCAAATATAGGAGGCATATCGTAATCATAATTAATTTTCTCCTCAATAGTAGGTGGACTGAAAGTATCATACTCATCATTGTAATCATCATATATTGGAGGTATAGTATCATCAAAGTAAATTTTCTCCTCCGTGCTTGGGGGACTAAAAAGATCATTTTCATAAAAACTAGCTTCCCCAAGCTTAGACTTTTCCATAGCATTAGCAATAATGGTGTTCAAAGAATTCATACTAATAACATTGCTATTAGCACGCAAATAAAGTTCCATAGGTTTTTAATTTTTCTCTCCAAACATTTCATGTCCTAACTCAAGATAAATATTATACAGCTCTCTAATTTTGTTGTTGTTTTCCATTAAGCCTAACTACTGAAAACAAGAAACAAAAAGACAAAATTGCAGAATCTAAAGGAAATAACTTCGAGCACTCACACCGGAGGATGTGAGTAGCTTTTACCTTACCTCCCCGGAAATGGCGCCAGAAAATAGCTTGATGTCTACACACTTCTATTCTTGTAGATAGTTGTTGGGCCTCCAAGTGCAGAGGTTTGTAGAACAACAACAAGTTTCCCTTAAGTGGATTACCCAAGGTTTATCGAACTTAGGGAGGAAGTGGTCAAAGGTATCCCTCTCAAGCAACCCTGCAATCAACATACAAGAAGTCTCTTGTGTCCCCAACAGACCCAATACACTTGTCAGGTGTATAGGTGCACTAGTTCGGCGAAGAGATAGTAAAATACAAGTGGTATGGATATAAGACAACAGTGCCAAAAAATAGCTTGATGGCGTGGAAGAGACTAAAGGCAAACTGAAATAAATATGGCAGCAAGGAAACATGTAACAGATCTAGTTGCAAACGGTGTTTCAATGCTTAGAAACAAGGCCTAGGGATCATACTTTCACTAGTGAACACTCTCATATAAATATCTTCTCTTTATGATACTACTCTAAGCTAATCTCCGGTTGGACACTCTAATCCACGGTAGGGCTATAACAGCACACCTCAAAGTCCGCTTTCCCCATCTAGATAACCCCACACTGTCACCTTGAGCTCTAGATGGTTCCAACAAACACCACAATTTCATAGAGCCATCCAACTCCAAATATAACTCATAACAAGTATTTGTAATCTCTAGCCTAAGTGCCACCATGGTATGCATGCTGTCACTTTCACACACATGGGGAGAGCAGAGATCTATTAAAGCACTTGAGTAGCAAGGTAGATCTACTTGATTACAAAGCTCATGATCACAATATGATCATGCATAGAGAGAGAGATGAACACATAGCTACCGGTAGAACCCTTAGCCTTGAGGTAGAACTACTCCCTCATCATCATGGGAATCAGCAATGGCGATGGAGATGGCGGTGGAGATCGATGGAGATGGCTCAGGCGTTTCCCGCCCCAGGTGCCTAACAGAGACATTTTGTCCCCCAAATCTCCCCTTCGGTGGCGGCGGTGCTGTGGAACTTTTCGTGGCTGGAGGCTCCCCAATTTAGGGTTTTCTCATCGGAGGCTTCTTATAGGCGAAAGGGCAAGGTCGGTGGAGGCCGGAGGGGCCTATACCACCCCCTGGCGCGGCCTGGCCTGGCCCGCGCCACCAGGTGGTGTGGCCAGCCCCTGGCCCCTCTCCGTCTCGTCTTTTGGCTCCGTGAGTCTTCCGGTAAAATATCGAATTTGGCTTTTGTGCAGTCCAATTCCGAGAATATTCATTTTCTGGCTTTTCTGGAACCAAAAACAGAAGAAAACAGGCAACTGGCACTGTGGCATCTTGTTAATAAGTTAGTTCTAGAAAATGTGTAAAAGTACTCCAAAGTGTGGACAAAACATAAGAAAATAGATATAAAACAAGCATGGAACATAAAAAATTATAGATACGTTAGCAACATATCAACATCCTGATGACCCACAAGTATATGGGGTGTATCGCAGTATTTTCAAGGGAAGTGAAACCCAATTTATTTATTCGACACATGGGGAGCCAAAGAATACTTATCAGCCTTAACAACTGAGTTGTCAATTCAGCTGCACCTAGAAACAATCTTGCTCACAGCAGTTTATCAGTAGCAACAATTTTGTAGTAGGAATAGTAAAGTAACAGTAGCAGCAAAACTAAGATAGTAGTAACAAAAGCAGTAAACAGTGGGATTCGAGTCTGGTAGGCATAGGGATGGATGGACGGGCGTTGCATGGACAAGACAATTCACATAGCAATCAGAACATAGGGCAATTGCAGATAAATAAGATAAAGCATCCAAGTACTAGAAAATCCTAGGCATGTGTTCCATATATAGTCATACATGCTCGCAATGAGAACTTGCACAACATCTTTTGTCCTACCAGCCCGTTTGCAGCGGGGCCTCTAGGGAACTACTGGTAATTAAGGTACTCCTTTTAATAAAGCACCGGAGCAAAGCATTAACACTCCATGAACACACATGATCCTCACATCAAAGCCTTTCCCTTCCGGCTACCCCGATTTCTGTCACTTCGGGACCATAGGTTCCGGACAACGACGTGTGTATACAACTTGTAGATAAGACCAAGAACAATACTATCATGATGAATCAATAATAAGTTCAGATCTGAAATCATGGCACTCGGGCCCTAGTGACAAGCATTAAGCACAACAAGGTTGCAACAAAGTCATAAAGCACTAATAGAGATACTAGGCACTATGCCCTAACAATTTGATGCCATTACATGAACGATCTCATCCAATCCCTACCATCCCCATAGCCTATAGCGGGGGATTACTCACTCATAGATGGAGGAAACATGGATGGTCGATGAAGATGATGGTGGATATCGATGTAGATGGCTCGAGGGCATTTCCATAGGTGCCTAACAGACTTTCTGTCCCCCGAATCTCCCCTTTGGTGGTGGCGGTGCAGCGGAACTCTTCGTGGAAAAACGTCGAACCCCCCGAAGTTTTTAGGTCAGAAGGCTTCTTATAGGCAAAGAGGGAGACCGAGGGGGTGCCTGGGGCCACCACACCATGCCCTGGCGCGGCCAGGCCCAGCCCACTCCTGGGGGGGGTGGCCAGCCCCTGGCCCTCCTCCGTCTCGTATTCTGGCTCCTGGAGTCTTCTGGAAAAATAGGCACTTTGTCTTTTGTCCTGTCTAATTCCGAGAATATTTATTTTCTGACTTTCCTGGAACCAAAAACAGTAGAAAACAGGCAGCTGGCACTGTAGCTCTTGTTCATAGGTTAGTCCAAGAAATCATATGAAAAGTACTCCAAAGTTGGAACAAAACACGAGAAAGTAGATAAAACAAGCATGGAGCATCAAAAATTATAGATACATTTCCAATGTATCACATCCCCAAGCTTAACTCCTGCTCGTCCTCGAGTAGGTAAGTGATAAAAAGAAAGAATAATGTTTGAGGTGAGATGCAACATCACAATCTTGATCAAGGCATTTATAAAACATTGATAAAGTATTAGAAGTATCCAGACTTGACACATCATCCAGCTGAAGTGCGTCCATACCTTCCATCTCATCTGAGGTATCTTCAGAAACATCCGCATCATTGTCTTCTTCAATCGCCTCCTGCATCCCAACTCCTGAGTAATCAACAGAATATTCCGCTTTCAGTGCCCCCCAAGTACTCTGCTGGGTACGATAGTCCTCAGCTATAATTGGATAGTGCACGTTATCTGGAGTAGGATAATGTTCCGGTGACTCAAACACCCTTTCTTCAGGATCTTCCTCATCGGACTCTACATCCTCCACCTGGACATTCCTTCCATCAACAGAATAAGACCTCACTCCCATCCGACTAGTTTACCCGATATCACCAACAGAATCTTCCACAGGAATAGGATTCCCGGTAGATCCATCCATTGATCCATACCTCCATCCTTCGGAGTTTCCAATAGGTAGTTCCGAGTCCTCGGTTCCCCAAGAATTCTGTGGTACTGGATAACTAGTACTCTCATCAAGATATCTAGTGGGTTATGGCATAGGTGAATAAGTATATAGTGTAAAATATGCTGGGTCTATAGGTATATCCTTAAAATTTGAGCTAACCCTACCCACTGCCTCATTCTCCAGTTGAGATGCTAACTTCTCCCTTCATTCAGGATTAGTCAAATCCTCTAGCATATCAATCCGATCCTCTACAATAACCTGATGTGTCTTATACAAAGACCCAACTATTAGTCGACACTGATCCATAAAATTGGAAGCTAGTTTTGGATGCTTCTTTACTAAAGTAAGATGACCCGGAACTGGTTTCGTGTCTATAGAGTCATGAGGAATCACAGAATATGTGCTTCCAGCTAACTCTTGTGCCTTGTGCTCCCGAACATTGGATATCGCCTCCAGAATAACAACATGGTATGCTGCTAGGTGACTTCTACCTTCACTCATAGGTAAATTGTGATATAAACCCAGCTTATCTAGTAGTTGGATACTAACCCGATATTTGGATAACATTCGCCCATCATGGTATGTCATGGTACTAACTGGAATAGTAGTTATGCAATCAAAAACACTCAGAAATTCTCGAAGTTGTTTAGTTAAGGTCCCATGATAATCATCGAGAGTTTCTTCTTTCCTTACCAAAGTCCATTTGGAAACTTTAGTGCCATTTTAACTGTATACAAAACATTCATAATTAGTAACCAATAATTGTAATGATGCATCATAATAAAGAATTATCGCACTAAAAAATATAATGAAATATTCCCCAATGAATATTCATCATATAATCTAGAGAACTCTTTACCGTTGCCCTAAGACTCCTATAGGTAGTTCCCTTTACTAGGTTTCCAACCTAAGGTCAAAGCAATGGCTCTGATACCAGCTTCGGTGAACCAGCATACCACTGCATGTGTAGTATACTATAGTCGTTGACATGACATCCACAAAACACCATTCTGTAAATATCACATCCCTTAGAGTGGTACAACAGAAACATTGCGGGTCCGTAATACAAACATACACACTTCATTATTATTACAATACCAGAAGTTCGAGACTTCAAGTGATTCAAACTTACAAACCAAATAACTTAATTCATAAGTTCAGCGGAAGAACGAAAAACACAACGGTAATAAAGACGTGAGCTCAATAGCTTATTCTATAGGGTTCGTGCTGCTCGGCTCAACCTAGGTAACTACACTCCGGCCTGACATCTACTCTGACTCATTGTCTTCAGCTCTATAGTGTATCCCATAGTCCACCCCTTCGATTCCACCAGACAGGTCCGGCTCTTCATAGTAGACGTCGTTCTAGACCTCCGTAGCATACACCTAGTCATCCTTCTGGCCCTCAAAGTCTAGAAAGGGGTTCAAAGGAAAGAGTGAGTAACAGCGTTACCTAGCAAGTTCACTATATGCAAGGTGGGAAGTTTGAAGCTCTAACTACCACCTTGGACTATAAGTCCTTGGTACTATGTAGTTTTAGTAAACATTTCTTCAATGATTGATTTTATTATCAAAAACTATACCCATCAGCCTTCACAGGTTGTCGAGAACTTCATGGAGTTCCTTTCCTGCCATGTTCGTAGCTCCTTCCCAGAACAGGGAGTAACATGTCACAATTCTTACACTCTGTAGAGGTGCGTTGCTTTACCCATAAGAGACCAAATCCTTGTTGCACAACCGGGCGTACTTTCCTGTCCACAATTCCGTGATGTGGGGCCCAGTAGATGATCCAAGCCAATCACTGCCCCTCTCCGTGACCCCACATGAAGAAACGACCTCCCCAAGAAGATATACCTTCGTTAACCCCCATATAGGCAGATATAACCCTGGCAACCCCTTGGAGACTCCAGTGAGCAGATCATGTCCCTGACAACCCCATATAGGCAGATATTGAAGGATTTATGCCCTAGAGGCAAATAATAAAGTGTATTATTTGATACATCTCCTGTATGTTCATAATACGTTTCATACTGTGCTATAACTGTGTTAATACGAAACGTTAATACACGTGTGGTATGTAAACAAACTGTGTCTCTAGTTACCTCTAGTGAACTAGTTCATTGGTCATAAGGATGGTCTATGTTTCAAGACCATGGGCATTTATGCCAACTGACAATGAGGTCATGTTATTTGTTGAATAACATGATAGACAAACATCCGACCGTTATATCTTAATGAGTTCTAGTTACAAAGTTCACCATTGATGATAAAACTCAGAGAACCTCGCAACCCGATCCTTTGACTGTGAGGTAATACACATCACCATTCTAGAAGAAGCTTAGATGGTTATCAAGAGTCATCTCGTAACAGGATGACCAAAAAGGTGCCACTCAGGTTTTCTGAAGGGATGCGTAGAGGAGTACATATCAAGACCAGGATTTGTCTAGTCTGTGTAACAGACAGATACATGTGGCCATCTCGGTGACGTTGCATTGATGAAGCTTGCAAGCATGTGACTAGGTCACGGAATGCAATGACATGAGGACGAGAAAAACAAGTTCATCAGTAATGAGATCGAACTAAGGTATGCAGATACCGAAGATCAAGTCTCAGATGAATTAGGTATCGAATGACAAAGGGAATGGGGAACGACTATCTCACGGTTCAAGCGATTGTATTCGTGAAACGCACGGGGGCCACATGGCCATCCAGGTCCCTCTGTTGATCATTGATATGATAGTGGTCTCTATCATGTCCGGAGTGTTTTCGAACCGAAGGATGTCACGCTTAAGGGTAGGGACGCTTAGGGTAGATGAGGTATTGTATGAGAAATAGAGAAAGAGAGAAACCGGAATAGTTTCGGTAACATCCGATGGAGATCGGAAGGGGTCCGGAAGGTGTTCCAGAGTGAAGGAATAATATAATATGTGTATTTAAATGTCAATTGGAGAATTAATATTAAATATATATTTTATTTTATTTTTGAAGGCACTATATTGCTAATGGGCCTCACCCGAAGGGAGGCCCAAGTGGGCAAGGCGCCTAGGGAGTGGGGGCCGGCCAGCCTAGGGCTGGTGGGCCGCCCCAGTGGGGACCACCTAGGTCCGGCAGCTGCCCCAAGGTGGCCGGCGGGTGTGGGATTAGTCCCACACTGCCTGGCCCCTGGGTGGTGCCCTCCCCCTCCCACTATATAAAGGGGTCCCCCTCCCCCTTTGGAATCACCCATTCCTCTCATTCTCTCTCTCTCTCATCTGTTGAGGACTTCCCCGTAATATTATGGAGGACCTCGTAGTTGAGTTCTCCTCCTTCACACTACCGTCGTGTGATCGGTGATCCGACATCTACTTCTTCCGCTGCTCGGCTGGATCAGAGTCCAGTTGACGTCTCCTACACCGGACGTGTGACGAACTTCGGAGGCACCACACTTGGGGTGCTGCTCGTCTTCATCAATATATGCCTTCCTACGTAAGACGTGCCTCTTTATGAAAAGGTATGAATATTGTATTCCTTCTCCGTTACTTATGTCTACATAGTATAGATCCTGGTATTAGTGTTCGAGTAGATAGAAATTTTTTGTTTTCTGCTACGGAACCCCTTCAGTGGTATCAGAGAGGGTCTATGGGTAGACATGTCGTATAGATAGAACACATAGCAATATGTGGGCATTGATTCTCTAGTTGCTACCCTCTTTAGTGTTATTGTTCATATCGTGGCACTATTTGATGAAGCGGCCCCCAACCGACCTCACGTGGTGATTCACGAGACTGGTCCACAAATCAAAGTGGCTTAGGGGGTGTCTGTCTCTCTACAGTAGTTGATATGGCATTGACACTGGAGGGCCCTGAAAAGGGAAGAAGAACGGCAATCATTGAATCCATGTTGTGGCTCGACGTTCATAGGTGGGAAGGGGTTCTACTGCGAAAGCCCTAAAGCCGCGTAAAACATGCAATAGTTAATATAGAAGCGTCTATCTTTATTATTGCATAGGGGCAAGTATTATAACATGGCAATGACAAGTTTGTGAAACTCTCATTGAAGCTATTGATGATGATCATAAAGCTATAACCATGTCATAACACTTCACTTTAGAAGTATTACTTATTGTGCTAGTATACTTACTAGACGGTAGCATAATAAGATAATCCCTCATAGTATTCCAGTTATCGTATTCCCCTTGTGTGTGCACCACCAAGAAAGTTCTTCGGTATGAGGCGATCCAGGGTTAAAGGCCTGGGTGTCAGACATATCTACGTTCGCATATAGTGGGTGTAAGCCATGTTGCACTGCGAATACACATGAGTTAGGACTAGCGAGACTAGCACGTTAGAGAAACGTGGCCTCGGAATACAAGAGACCGAAAGGTCGAGCATGAATCACATGGTTGATGTGATCGACATTAGGGAATGTCCACCTTTGATACTGCACTGATGGCCGTGACAATCGGGGGAGGTGCAGAGGATAGGGATCATGTGATCACTGAACGAGTAGAGGGATGTTCGTTTAAGTGGGAGTTCTTTTAGTTAAAACTTGAACTCCTTATTATGAACATAGTCTAAACACTTTGCAAATCCTTTGTAGATGTCTCTCCCACCCACCTTCAACCTTAGCACTTTCCTCGAGAAGGACAAGCTGAAAACTAATGGAACCAACTTCACCGCATGGTTCTGCAATCTTAGGATCCTCCTAGTCCCCTACAAGTTGACTTATGTCATCGAGGCTGAGCTTCCGGCTAAGCCTGCAGATTCTGCCTCTGAGGACAAAAAGAATGCCTGGTAGTCCAAGGCGGATGATTTCTCCCTCATCCAGAGTGGAATGCTCTATGCCATGGAGCCGGAGCTTCAAAAGCGTTTTGAGAAGATGAATGCTTTTGAGATCATTGAGGATCTCAAGGCTGTCTTTGCTCCACAAGCTCGTGCAGAGAGGTATGATGCTTCCGAGCTCTTCTTCTCTGCTAAAATGGAAGAGCACAGCAGTATTAGTGAGTACGTGGTCAAAATGTCTGGCTACGTTAAACGCTTAAACGCCCTGGATTGCAAAATCCCGGAGGAACTCACTATAGATAGGGTGTTGCACTCGCTGACCCTAGCTATAAGGGTTTTGTGATGAACTACAACATGCAAGGGATGACTAAGACCCTTGCTGAGGTGTTCGCCATGCTCAAAACTGCTGAGGTTGAAATCAAGAAGGAGCACACGGTGCTGATGGTCAACAAGACCACCAATTTTAAGAAACCGGGGCAGAAGGGAAAAGGCAAGGGTAAGAAGTCTAAGAGGGACGACAAGTTTGTTCCCAACACCTCAAAGACTGCCAAGCCTGGCCCTAAGCCTGGCACTTCGTGCTTCTACTGCAAAGGGGATGGGCACTGGAAACGCAACTGCCCCAAGTACCTTGAAGACAAGCGAGCTGGCAAGATAGCCATTCCAGACAAAGGTATATATGATATACATGTTATTGATGTATTCCTTACGAGCGCCAGGAGTAACACCTGGGTATTTGATACCGGATCTGTTGCTCACATTTGTAACTCTCAGCAGGATCTGCAGAGTAGGAGGCGCCTAAGGAAGGACGAGGTGACGATGCGCGTCGGCAATGGTTCGAGAGTCGAAGTGATGGCCGTCGGCACCCTGCATCTGCGTCTATCGTCAGGATTATTGTTGATTTTGAATAAATGCTATTATGTACCCGCACTGAGTATGAATATTGTGAGTGGGTCTTGCTTGTTGCAAGACCGTTATTCATTTAAATCAGGAACAAATGGTTGTTCAATTTATATGAATGATGTTTTCTATGTTCATGCTCCTGTATGTGATGGTTTATTCTTACTTGATCTTGATTGTGATACACACATCCATAGTGTTGATGCTAAACGTTGTAAGCACAGTGACGATAATTCCATGTACATATGGCATTGCCGTCTTGGTCATATTGGCATAAAGCGCATGAAGAAGCTTCATTCAGAAGGGCTTCTTGGATCGTTGGATTTTGAATCCCTTGTTACATGTGAGCCATGCCTCATGGGCAAGATGACCAGGACACCATTCTCCGGAATAGTAGAGAGAGCTGCAGACCTATTTGGGATCATACACACGGATGTATGTGGACCAATGAGTGTCTCAACACACAATGGTTATCGTTACTTTGTTACCTTTACTGACGACTTGAGCAGATATGGATATATCTACTTAATGAAGCACAAGTCTGAAACCTTTGAGAAGTTCAAGGAATTTTAGAAAGAGCTAGAGAATCAACTTAACAAGAAAATCAAGCACCTTCGATTGGATCGAGGAGGCGAGTATTTGAGTTACGAGTTTAACATGCACTTGAAGGACTGTGGGATTATACCACAGCTTACGCCAGCCGGAACACCACAGCGTAATGGTGTGTCAGAACGTCGTAACCGAACCCTATTGGATAGCGTACGGTCCATGATGTCTTTAACTGATTTCTCTGTGTCTTTTTGGGGATATGCGTTAGAAACCGCCGCTTTTATTTTAAACCGAGCACCATCCAAATCCGTGGAGACAACCCCATATGAGATATGGCATGGCAAGAAGCCATTGTTGTCATTTCTGAAAGTTTGGGGTTGTGAGGCTTACGTTAAGAAACTGCAGCCTGACAAACTCGAACCCAAATCAGAAAAATGTATCTTTGTGGGATACCCAAGGGAAACCGTTGGGTATACTTTCTACAACCAAGCCGGAGGCAAAACGTTTGTCGCAAAAACTAGCACCTTTCTCGAGAAAGAGTTTCTTGCAAAAGGAGTGAGTGGAAGGAAAATTGAGTTAGATGAAATTGTTGACCCTTCTCTCTGTATTCCGAGTAGCGCAACAGAAGCTGTTCTGAAACCGCTCTCCAACATGGAGGAAGCGCCCATTGATGCTGATCAAAACAATGACATCGAGACTCCTGAGGTTCGTCGGTCTACAAGGGTTCGTGCCACTCCAGATTGGTATAGTAGCCTTGTGATGTCTGTCATATTAGATGATCAGGAAGAACCTGCAAACTACAAAGAATCTATGGATAGTGCTACCTCCGAGAAATGGCTAGAAGCCATGAAATCCGAAATAGGATCCATGCATGAAAACCAAGTTTGGACCTTGGTGGATCTTCCAGAAGGCCGCAAGGCCGTGGAAAATAAATGGATCTTTAAGAAAAAGACAGATACGAATGGTAATGTGACCATTCATAAAGCTCGACTTATCGCAAAGGGTTTTCGACAAATTCAAGGGGTTGATTACGACGAGACTTATTCTCCCGTAGTGATGCTTAAGGTTGTCAGGATTTTAATAGCAAATGTTGCACATTTCGACTATGAAATTTGGCAGATGGATGTCAAGACCGCATTCCTCAATGGTCACATTGATGAAGAGTTGTATATGATGCAACCAGAAGGTTTTGTCAATCCTAAGGATGCTGGAAAGGTATGCAAACTTCAACAGTCCATTTATGGATTGAAACAAGCATCTCGGAGCTGGAACCAACATTTTGATCAAGTGATCAAGAGTTTTGGATTTGTCAAAAACCAACAAGAGTTCTGTGTTTACAAGAAAGCGAGTGGGAGCTCGGTTGTTTTCTTAGTAGTATATGTGGATGACATATTACTCATGGGAAGCGATGTGGATCTTATGAAAAGCATGAAAGCATATTTGAGCAACCAATTTTCCATGTAGGATCTAGGTGAAGCTGCATATATATTAGGAATCAAGATATATAGAGATAGAACAAGACACCTAATAGCATTGAGTCAGAGTACTTACATAGATAAGATTTTGAAGAGGTTCAAAATGGAAAACACCAAGAGGGGTTTTACACCTATGATGAAGAATTGCAAAATGAGTATGACTCAATGTCCTGTAACGGATGATGATAGAGAAAAGATGTCTTACATCCCCTATGCCTCAGCCATAGGATCTATCATGTATGCAATGCTTATTGGCTCTTAGTTTGATGAGCCGATATCAGAGTAATCCAGGACCGGATCACTGGACAGCTGTGAAAAATATCCTGAAGTACCTGAGAAGAACAAAGGATATGTTCCTAATCTATGGAGGAAATGATGAAGCTCTAAAAGTAACAGGTTACATAGATGCGAGCTAGAATTCAGATCATGATGACTCGAAGTCTCAAACATGATTTGTTTTCTTGGTGAATGGTGGGGCGGTAAGCTAGAAGAGCAAGAAGCATCCGGTGGTGCCACAATATTCAATGGAGTCTGAATACATTGTTGCAGCTGATGCAGCAAATGAAGTTGTTTGGCTAAGAAATTTCATCATCGAACTGGGAGTTTTTCCCAATGCGCAAGACCCCGTGACGATCTATTGTGATAACATGGGAGCTATTGCAAATGCAAGGGAACCAAGAACTCATTCCACAGCCAAGCACATCAAGCTTAGATTTCATGTCATTCGGCAGAACATTGACGAAGGTCAATTCAAGATTTGCAAAGTAGATACGGAACTGAATGTAGGAGATCCGTTGACGAAAGCTCTCCATCTAGACAAGCATGAACAACACCGAGATTCCATTGATGTTAGGTTCCTGCCTATTGTATACTAGTTTTGTTTATACTCTAGTGCAAGTGGGAGACCGAAGGAGTTATGCCCTAGAGGCAAATAATAAAGTGTATTATTTGATACATCTCATGTATGTTCATAATACGTTTCATTCTGTGCTATACCTGTGTTAATACGAAACGTTAATACACGTGTGGTATGTAAACAAACTGTGTCTCTAGTTACCTCTAGTGAACTAGTTCATTGGTCATAAGGATGGTCTATGTTTCAAGACCATGGGCATTTATGCCAACTGACAATGAGGTCATGTTATTTGTTGAATAACATGATAGACAAACATCCGACCGTTATATCTTAATGAGATCTAGTTACAAAGTTCACCATTGATGATAAAACACAAAGAACCTCGCAACCCAATCCTTTGACTATGAGGTAATACAAATCACCATTCCGGAAGAAGCTTAAATGGTTATCAAGAGTCATCTCATAACAGGGTGATCAAAAAGGTGCCACTCAGGTTTTCTGAAGGGATGCATAGAGGAGTACATATTAAGACCAGGATTTGTCTAGTCTGTGTAACGGACATATACATGTGGACATCTCGGTGACGTTGCATTGATGAAGCTTGCAAGCATGTGACTAGGTCACGGAATGCAACGACATGAGGACGAGAAAAACAAGTTCATCAGTAACGAGATCGAACTAAGGTATGCAGATACCGAAGATCAAGTCTCGGATGAATTAGGTATCGAATGACAAAGGGAATGGGGAACGACTATCTCACGGTTCGAGCGATTGTATTCGTGAAACGCACGAGGGTCACATGGCCATCTAGGTCCCTCTGTTGATCATTGATATGAGAGTGGTCTCTATCATGTCCGGAGTGTTTCCGAACTGAAGGATGTCACGCTTAAGGGTAGGGACGCTTAGGGTAGATGATGTATCGTATGAGAAATAGAGAAAGAGAGAAACCAGAATAGTTTCGGTAACATCCGATGGAGATCGAAAGGGGTCCGAAATGTGTTCCGGAGTGAAGTAATAATATAATATGTGTATTTAAATGTTAATTGGAGAATTAATATTAAATATATATTTTATTTTATTTTTGAAGGCACTATATTGCTAATGGGCCTCACCCGAAGGGAGGCCCAAGTGGGCAAGGAGCCTAGGGAGTGGGGCCTGGCCGGCCGCCCAAGTGGGGCCCACCTAGGGCTGGCAGCTGCCCCAAGGTGGCCGGCGGGCATGGGATTAGTCCCACACCGCCTGGCCCCTGGGTGGTGCCCTCCCCCCTCCCACTATATAAAGGGGCCCCCCTCCCCCTTTGGAATCACCCATTCCTGTCATTCTCTCTCTCATCTGCTGAGGACTTCCCCATAATATTGGGGAGGACCTCGTAGTTGAGTTCTCCTCCTTCGCACTACCGTCGTGTGATCGGCAATCCGGCATCTACTTCTTCCGCTGCTCGGCTGGATCGGAGTCCGGTTGACGTCTCCTACACCGGACGTGTGACGAACTTCGGAGGCACCACACTTGGGGTGCTGCTCGTCTTCATCAATATATGCCTTCCTGCGTAAGGTGTGCCTCTTTCTACAAAGGTATGAATACTGTATTCCTTCTCCGTTACTTATGTCTACATAGTATAGATCCTGATATTAGTGTTCGAGTAGATAGAATTTTTTTGTTTTCTGCTACGAAACCCCTTCAGATATACCTACGACATCCCCTCACGGAAAGTCTAGACACCAATATCATGGGGAACTAGGAGCCCCACCCATCTATTGATTCCCTACAAGGAAGCTACAGCCTCACGATAAGGTCATTCGTCCATGCAAAAGGAAGAAGATCCAGCTGACTTCTCCGTCCCATTCTAGATCTTATGGTTAACGCGTAATATACGGCGCTAGAATCACTGATGTCATGGGTGATTAAATCCTAGTTGTTTTGCAATTGGAATCTTAGATTCCCCTGCAATTCTTAGTATTTATCATCACTTAGGATAGCATGTCATTTGTTTGGGAAAATACTTATTTTCTGTCTCTTTTAGAACATAGGTGATAACACACAATTTTCAAATACTTTCATAAAGACTCTTCAAAGGACATGAGCAAGTGATGAACTTGCCTTGTGATTGCAAGGTAGTGAAATCGGATACTTCCACTTGACCTTGAGCTCCAGTTTCTATAGAAAACCATTATTGCCCGGTAAGGACAATATTTAAAGAAACAATATGCAATGCATAGTAATGTCATGCCATGATTTGTTTTCTCTCTTCTTTGCATGTTTTATCCACCTTGTAAAGGTTTTAAGTTTCTTTTAATTAATAAAAGAAAAGCATTACTCAAGAATCACTAAATTCATATTATTTTGATATTTAACATTTTTATAATAACTAGTATTATTCTAAGAGTTTAAAAATGAATTTATTTAATTTTTAAACCTTTTAAATATTTAACTAAAATTCCTTTAAGGAAATAAAGCTTTATTTTATTACACTTGATTTAATTTTCAAAAATACAAAATAGTATTATTCTATAATAGTACTTCTCTTTAGAATCTTAAAAATTAATTTTATTCAATTTTAAGTGTTTTGTATATTTTTTATAAAATTCTAGAAGGAATATATACAATTTTAATAATAGATCTATATTTAATTGCTTAAAATTACTATCTAGTATTTTTATTAGATAGAGGATATTTTTGTGATTTCATAAATATATTATTTGTATTTTTAGAATTTTTACTTATTTTTCTAGAGCCTAATTTATCTCAGGGATATATTTGTAATTAGGAATTTTCCATAAGTCCTTCTTTTAAAACACGGGCCTGGCCCACTGGGTTGGCCCAGCCCGACCCGACCCGCTTGGGCTAGACAAATTCCCCTAGGTAGTACTAGGCTGCTCACACCCGGCCCGGTACCACCCACTCGCTCTCTCTTCTCTTTCTTCTCTCTCACGCGACCCCCTCTCTGGCCGCTCGATGTCGTCGCTACCGTGGGTTACTCCGGCTGCCCCAGGCCACCATGTCCGTTGCCGCGGTGCAAGACGACACGGATGATGCCGCTGCTTGACGCTGTCCCGCTCGATCTGGTGCTCTCTGTTGACTGCACTGACCCCTACCTCGTGGCTAGGGTTTAGGTCTGCCATGCCCTGGTGCTCCCTCGATGACGTTGTGGTGCTCGTGGCGCCGCCCTTCCATGGTCGCCACTGCCGTGTGCAGGCATGGGTTGCAGCGCCCCCCTCGGGGTGCTTCCCATGCCGCCACCTCTTTGCCACCGGCCTCATCTCTGCTTCCTATTCGATAACCTTACGAGGACCTCGACTAAGTGCCCTCTTCTCTTCTCTATGCTCTACCCTGCCTCTATTCCATGTCATGTGGTCACTTACGATGGATTTCCCCATTTAGGGTTTATCCCTAAATTCCTAGGGTTCATTCCCTCTAAAGTGGTGATTTAACAAAACTCTAGGGTTAATCTTGCCTATGCTAATCCTTTGATGTTGATCTACTGTTAGTGTAGTGCCAATCTCTATTGAGCATGTTTGTTACTCTGTTCTCTATCAAAGAACACTTTGTTGATCATGCTTTTGTTACCCTGTTCTCTGTCATAAAACTCTTTGTAAAAGCATTCTTAGTTTAATGTGGATGCCCAAGTTGTTGCAGTTGTGGATTTACTCCTATGGAGTTGAGTTGGGATACTCTCTGTACTGATGCTTGGTTATTTTTTTACTTGTGAAGCACTGATGTTTTCAACCTCGGGATTTAATCCTGTTACTGTGTAAATCTAAAGTTACTAGTGCTAGTCTCTGCTCTGTGATTAATAAGAAGATAATTTATAAAGAGATGATTCCTATATGCTTGTAGGAAAGTGATTAAACTTAGTGGTTTCTGTATAGTGTGGCCTAGTGATAGACAGTGTTGATCTTTATTGTCCTTCCTAAAATAAAGTGTCTATTTATGATTCCTAAATCATTTAGGAAGATGATTATCTTTATTGAAGAGGATATGCTTGAGCTTGTACTCAAGCATATATGAACCTGCTAGGTAGAGAGGTGCTACCCTTCTAGGAATGTGCCCTGTACCAGCAGCTGTGATGTGTATCTATCTAGTTAAAATGGATCATAGTGTCAGTGATGATGGTCTGAGACCCTGCCTATGCAAGAACACAAGCCTTATCTGGCTGTTTATGATCTGCTGTCTAATATGTCCATGTATCATGTGCTTGCAAGAAAATGAATGTGTAAGATGGAAAATGATTAGATCTAAATGTTGGGATATACCCTGGTAGCCTTGTCTTGATGTTGCCTTTTACTTATGGCTTGTGGTAGCCCTGGATTTGTTTTTGCTTCCTCTTGTCCTTGTCTTGCTCCTCCTGGTGTTGTTGCTCCTGTGTGGTCTTGCTGTCCACCTAGTACATCCCCCTCCTCAAGTCACCATCTTTGCTGGTGATCTCCTAGGTTTTCTGTGGTGGAAAGTGACTTGATTTCGTGATATGGTTGCAAGATCTGGTGTTGTTCTTGGATGTGCTGGTGACAAACTATGGTTGGGCTCTCTACAAAGTGAATAACAAAGCTTGCTTTGCTCTACGCTGCTGTGATTTAAACTGCCCCTTTGCTCTCTTCTGCTGACACCTCAATGCATGCATTTAGGTGTGTGAGCTGCTTCACTATTTGCTTTGGCTATGGATGAGATAAAGTAAATATGGTTTAAACTCCCCGAGCTGCTTCACTATTTGCTTTGGCTATGGATGAGATAAAGTAAATATGGTTTAAACTCCCCCATCCTTTTACTATTACTTATCCTGGTGAAACTTACCACCTTTCCACTTGGCTTATAATGTGGTACTAGAGCTATTTGCTTAAAAGAACAGATACTACACATTGGTGAAACTTGCCCCTTTCAATTACTGTATGATGTAATATGAACAATGCACTTCACTGTTCACCACTGAGAGTAAAACTAATCAACTAACATTTTATTTCTTTTTGAGTGGTTTACCTTATTTTGCAGGAACAAGGTCTGGATGCTCAAGATGTAGTATTGGAATAAATAGGTAGTATAGATTCTTATTGTAATCTCCTTTATTTCTTCTTGTAAAGAACCTTGTAACAATATTTCTATGAATTAATAAAGATTCATTTTATTGGACTCTATTCCTTGTAATATTCTGTCTTGGTGTAAATATCTCCATTTGTAATCTTATTATGGAATAAAGAAGAGAAATAAGAATTCATTTCATATTTGAAGTTCATTCTCTTAAATTCATATTGTTTTTTAATATATCTATAATATAATCAAACAATGTTAATGTATCCTTTTGGAAATATACTTTATGTTTCTAACTTCTAATTTTAAAATATTTCTCAAATGGTTTAAAATTCAAATTTGAATTCAAAATATTCCCCCCAAAACACAATAATGCCTAAAGGTCATGTCAAAATTTATAGCAATCACTTCAGAGAGCTATTCCTACCTCTAATTAGTGAAAGAAACTCTAATCTCTTTAGGTTTTTATTTGGCAAAAAATTTACCCCGATCTTACAGATGAATGCATGCATATGCACAGATTCCTATTTCTACCTTTCGTTGGTTCCTAAATGCTAGGGTGTTACATTCTTCAAAAACATTCTTGATATTGTTCTTCTTCTACATGATTCCAATAGGCACAGAGCCCTTGGTCATTACTTCTTCTTTTTCAACATTGAAATCAACACATGGCCCAAGCGATGCCAGTGAACAAAACCTATAAGTGAAACTCAATTCACACATTAGTCCATAGAGATTATCATTATTACCAAAACCACATGTGGGGGCACACTTGCACTTTCACCTGTCCTGACTAAGTGATATTATTACACCATCGATGGCTATATATACTGGAAGACATTACCTGAAGAGGACATGCCATATTCGCCCAATACACAACCATTAGCCTTAGTCATAAACCCTAGATTCATATTCTTGCTGGGTACTGTTAAAAACCCATCGAGATCCATCTTGTAAACACTTGTACGATCTCTCGATCACCAATGAATAAAGTTTGAGGAAATCTTCATCGTTATACTAATATCTTTGTCTTTGAGATCCAAACCTACTAACCCAAGCTGATTTTTGAACAAATAAACTCTCTTTCGATCTTATAAAGTGAGACTGTGGTGCGATCGTGAAAATTAGGCTTCATCAAGTCTGACCCTACATAAGGGAGGATAGGTTCCATAGTAGAGGGTGATCAGAGATTCCCATCTTTAGTCCTTAGGATAGAGATCTCGCTCATTCTCGGGCACACAATCCCCCTAGCTTGCTACATTCAGACCAGGGTTGGCCCTCGATAACGCATACTTCCCATCTACCTCATCCAAGATCCATATCTAATATCCAGACATGCAGGAGTAGGGTGTTACGCCTTGTGGCGGCCTGAACGCCGGGTAAATCTCGTGTCATGTGTGAGCTTTGTTCTTCTTCTCTAACGAGGAGGCTTGGGGAGATCTCGCGTCGCTCCCGCACACAAAACGGGGGTGCACGACATCCCTAGTGTCCGACTTCTCACACTCGACATATTTAAAGATTGATTTTGGATGTCATGGAAGACAGGGAAAGTGATGAATAGTTAAATAAAAGAAGTTATGTATGTTCTTACATTTTTTATGATGATTTATCTTTAAATCAATGATAATATTCAAGAGTCATATGTAGTGCTAGCTCTCATTTAGATCTTGTATGTTTAACTTTAAGTTTATCTCGCATCATAAGAAATGAGATCTACTATGGATACTATTGCATAGTTTTTAGCTATCAACTTTCTCTCTTTTGCTAGCCTTTCTAAACAAAAATTCAAGCAAAGCTTATGCATCCATAAATCCTTTAAACTAAGTCAATTCCTACATAGTCCACTATATCTACCTGCATAGCATTCAATGTTATTCCAATTATATTGCATGTGATACTTTTTAATTTTCAAAATCTTGTTGTTTGTGTATGCTCGTAAGCTCATGGGAAAGTAAGATATAGGGTTAATCCACGAACTTAACAGACACACCTGCTCAATTAATTAAAATTTTCCATTGTAAATGAAAATATGTTTATTGTATACTTGACATGTTTGGATTGAGGTGTTAGCACATACCGTGTTATTGTGGGGCAAGTTTTCAACTTAGGCAACATCTGTTGATATCATGTAATTATGACTATGGCTATTTAGAATGTGCTGAAACCTTCGTGATCAATGAAATGATATTTTTTAAGTATGTACTGGCTTAGACGAAATTGTACTCGGTGGTGCACGTGAGCGCTCCTATTTGGCGCCCCATGTGGTCGTGGCACAAATAAAACAAGTATTGTTTTCTTTTCCTTTTCTATTTTATGATTAAAAAAGTTTTGAAAAAAATCAAAGTTTCAAAATGTTCAGATTTGAAATTACACATATTCAAAATTTGTTCAAATTTGAAAAAATAGATTTTCAAAATATTTAGATTCAAAATTTGTTCGGATTTGAAAAATATTCAGATTTATAAATATTATAATTAAAAAAATGTTTGAATTTAAAAAATGCTCGAATTTAAAAAAAGGGAAATGAAAAACAAGAAAACATTAAAAAACAGAGAAACCCCAAAAAACGAGACGACAGAAAACAAAGAAAAAGCAAATTGTTTCGGATCCTTAGGCAGGAAGTTTTCTTTGATGTTAACAGGCTTTCCTAGGCCAAAGTAAGCCCAAAGACAAACAAATACAGCTAGTGTTAGTGTATCGTGGACCGCAGTGCCCACCAAAAAAAGGGCCAGATAACACTTTGGTCCATCCTCGTGGCACCGCACCGTCGCAACTGGCGTTAATTATCCAGGCGCCGAGGCGCGTCGGATACAAACCCGCCTCTAATCGGACGGCTGCGCAGCACCCTCGCTTCCTATAACACAACCGCCCGTTCTTCTTCTTCCCCTCCCTCTCTGTCTCGCCGAGGTGCCATTGCCAACCCCCCTGTCGTCGCTGCCGCGCGTGTCGTCGTCGACGATCCCGAGACATGGCGGCGGAAGCAGATCTTCAAGCGCAGGAGAAACTACCCGTAAGTGAGAGGATCATAACTCATTTCAGGAACGCACGCGAGCGTGGGATCACGCATACGTACGTGTGTGATCTCACTTTTGATTTATTTGATTTAAGGAGCCGTCGCGTGAGGAGGACCATGGTAAGGAGCCTTCGCGTGAGGATGATGATGATGGTAAGGAGAAGGCGCTGCCGAGGCTGAGGCGTCTGGGGCTCGTGCGGATCGTCGCGGCACGCGCGGTGGTATGCCTCGTGGCGCTCTACGGTCTCGCCAAAAGCCGCGCCGGCACCCACCGCCCCAAGGTCGACACCGTCGAGTCGGTGGTGGGACGCGTCGTCGGGCCCGTCTACACCCGCTTCCAAGATACCCCACTCGCCTTCCTTTTCTTCCTGGACCGCAAGGTGCGTTCCACCGTTGCTGATTTTTCGGAATCCGATCTCCTAGCAGCGTGGCTTTTTTCCCCATATAGAGATCGCGTTGTTGTTGTTGTTGTTGTTGTTGATTTAGTCGGAGCCTGTGTGCATTTGACAGCTGAGAACGTATAGTAATCCAACTGTTCTTGTTTAGATCGGTAAATTTACGGAATTTGGGCGCAATTAGCGTCTGGCGGAGTGCCCGATGCTGTGGGCGAATTGCTAAATATAGATCAATAATGTTCGCACTTCACGGGTCACCGGCACTCCAGCATTCGAACATGCACAAAGTGGAATTAAAATAAGGTTCTTGTCATTTTGCTTAATTAAAGTTCTAAGAGATCACCCCCTTCTTGATAGTATTGGGACAAGTGTTGGATATGTCATACATGCATGTCTTGTTTGCTCAGTTAACTTTTGTGTTTCCTTCAACAAACGCCATAATATTCTGGTGACTGCCATGAATAACGTTGGCCACCAGATGCTTTGGTCGACCCAAGAAAGTTTGCTCATGCTCTTCAAATGCATACCTCAATCTAATGATGACAGGTCGATGACATGGTGCACCACTTGGACCGGAAGCTTCGGTCGTGCATGAAGGCCGCCTTGTTGCAAGCCTGTGCCGCAGCACGAGCCGTGCTGGAGGCTGCCAAAGAGTTCATCGCCTCCGGCGCAGCCGGCGACTACGTGAAGAAGGTGGAGCCAATGGCCAAGAACCTATATACCTGAACTATGGTCCAACGGTGGGGTGCCTCTCTGTATCCACCTGGAGGTTCTTAACAGACTTCCGCTGTTGGCGCAGGTGGCGCAGATCGCCGTCCCGATCGCCCTTCAACTGGCCGAGAAGTACAACAGGGCTGTCGCCGGTCGCCTCCCGCCCATCCCGATCAAGCTCATCGCCAAGTTCTTCACCGACCACGGCGTGGAGGTGACCCATGAGGAGTGAAGCGCGAATTAAGACGTTCAACTGTTCCACTGCCAGCGACTGATGAACATGAGAAATTGCTTCTTCTGAACTCAAGATAATCAATAGAACATCCTAACTTGCTATAGACGAAGTTACATACAGTACTACTATTACTACTATGTACTCCGGTGGTTCACTGCGGTGACCGCCGGCGCCAATGTTGGCCGGGGACAATGATTGGCATACAAACTTGTTCTCGGTAGCGTTTTTGCAGGCGGGGATCCTTGGGATCCTAAATCTTGGCCAATTAATGCGTGTAGCAGCTGAAGTTCCTACCTACCTAGGCCTTCATTGGGTTCAACACGGCGATGAGGTGAGGTGTGTGTTGTGTGTGTCCATGGATATGTCGTGCAATTAAGGATGGCAGTTTGGAACCTTTAGGGTAACCTTTTTTTTAGTCTAGTACAAATAAATGAACTAGATTTCTCAAAAAGTCATGATTTGTAAAAGTTTAGTTCATTTATTTATACTAAAGAGGGTAGAGGGTACCCTAAAGGTTACCCACTCCCATCCTTACGTGCAATCCTAGTCTGGCATAGGAAATCGACCGATCAATCAGGTCAGCCCTGGGAGGCTGGGAGGCTGGGAGCTGGGATGTGTCCCGCTTATCCTTTCGTCCTTAATCACTTGAATCGTCGCTGCCTTCCGTCCCTTTCTCCGCCTGTACTTGCAACTTATGAGCTGCACTCTATGGTTCCCGGACGTCGTCCTTGGAAACTGACAACAAACGCTCCCTCTCGACTTGTACCTTGTAGTATTCTCGAAGCGTCACCGGCGATGGATGAACAGTTCCTTTCGCGAAGGGAAACGCTGTTTATCATCCGGACGATGGGACGCTGGCGTTCCTCCGGCTCATGGGCGCGACGCGTGTCTCACAGTGGCCACGAAAAAAGGAGCCCAGCTACACCCGATCCCACCACACTTCATCTTCTTTTTGACTTCTCTCGGCTTTTCCCCGTACAGCGACGTCATGGAAGAGCTGGACGACCAGCGCGCGCCCCGCTGCCCGTCTCTCTGGCCGCGTGCTGCCCATCTCGCCGCCGTCCTGCTGCCAGGGGCGGAGCCAGCTATCTGGCGAGTTTGGCGGCCGCCATACCTAAAAATTTGCGGAAATACTAGGTATATGTAATATGTATCGGTCGTCATGGGTACTGGACATCGCTACAGGTCAAGGAGTTGAGAAACTATCGCTACAGCTCACCCGTGTTCAGAAACTATCGCTACAGGTCGATGACTGTCCGTGTTGGGCCTGGTGACTCTTGGGCCTGATCTCAACTCCAGTTTACAGGAAAGGAACAATCAACACACGATCTCCCTGGCGACAACTACCTTGTTCAGCTGTTTTTGGAAACCCTCGTGATCGTGTTCGTGCGGCAGTCGGGCGGAGGCGGCAGGGCGCAGCAGCAGCCAAAGCACAGAACCGCGGCTGCCAGCCGTCGCGGCGGCCGCCGTTGACAAGACAAGGCCGCGAGGGCGAGTAAGGATATGGCGCCGAAGAAGAGCAGCAAGTACGCAATGAAAGGTACAGAGCATTTGATCTGGGACTGAAATTGCACTTCGTTCTAAAACCAATCTTCTTGTTGTTAACTGAAATAGTGCTCTATTATTTTTATTGATTAATTGATTAGTTTTCTCTTGGATTTGTGAATTTGTTGTACAGACATAAAGAGCCTTTTTGCCAAAGCATGTGGCAGTAGCAGCTCGATCCAAACTCCAAATCTGGATGCTCCCCTCGTTGCTGGACAAGGAGAAGAAGAAGTACTCCAAGACAGAGGATGTGGAGAATGAGGCACCAGTACGTGTGCAAGAGGCAGGAAATGAAGATGAAATTCATGTTCATGATCGATAGCTGAGGATGTCATTGGAGAGTGGAACTCAGACCACATTGAGCCTGATCCGTGGCTTCAGATTTCAATTGATAATTTTCACCCCAATATTAGAGATGAAATCAGATTGGCATATGTGGCAAAGGGTCCAACTCGACCAGTTGGGCATAAATATCCCCGAGATCATTTTGATAGGACCTTTTGTGAAGCATGGTATACCAAACATCCATGGCTGGAATATAGTGTGGGTAAGAATGCAGCGTATTGCTTTTATTGCTTTCTTTTTAGACAAGATCTATGCGATGAAAATTTGGTCACACTACCTTCACAAAAGATGGGTTTACTACTTGGAAGAATGCATATAAAGCATTTCCTCTTCATGTTGGTGGCCCAAATAGCATACACAATCAAGCAAGGACAGCATATGAAGATTTCAAAAACCATCGCTCAAGTGTGAAACATAAGGTTACAACCTATACCAAAGAATCACTAGTCAAGTATGAGACCCGTTTAGAAACATCTTTGGGAATTGTAAGTTATCTTGCATTGCAAGGAGAACCATTTAAATGGGCATGATGAATCTTCCCTTTCCTTGAATAAGGGTAATTTTCTAGAGATGCTTGATTGGTACAAAGAAAGTAAGGAGGAAGTGAGGATTGCATTCGATGAGCTGTGTCCTCAAACTTCCCAGATGACTTCTCCAACAATTCAGAAACAACTTGCCAAAACTTGTGCAGAGGGGGTCTCTAGAGTAATAAAGCAAGAGATGGGAGATGGCCTCTTTTCGGTTCTTATTGATGAATCTCGTGATATATCAATCAAAGAACAAATGGCTGTTGTTGTGAGGTATATCATTGTCTAGTTGGTTATTTGTTTTACCTTTTGGTTGAGAATTACCATCATTCTATTTAACTAATTGTACTATTTTTTCTTCTACAGGTATGTAAACAATGGAGAAGTCATTGAAAGATTTCTGTGTATCAAGCATGTCACGGAAACAACATCAGAAGCATTGAAGAAAGCATTATGTGAGGTGTTCGGTAAGCATGGGCTACTTATTGCAAATTTCTGAGGGCAGAGTGCGATGGGGCTTCTAATATGAGGGGAGAGTTCAATGGCGTTCAAAAACTAGTTCGTGATGAGAACCCATATGCTTTCTATATGCATTGTTTTGCTCACTTGTTGCAATTAGTAGTTGTTGCTGTCTCAAGATGTTGTTCATCTTTTGAGGATTTCTTCGAATATGTGTCATTGATTGTGAATAGCACTAGTGCATCTTGCAAGAGGAAAGATATATTGCTTGATAAGCAGCGTACCATTCTCTTAGCAAAGTTGGAGAGTGGAGATATTTTCTCAGGAAGAGGAAAAAATCAGGAAACCTCATTGGCTAGACCAGGAGATACATGATGGGGCTCTCATTACACAACTTTAGTTCGTATTGAATCAATGTGGGAGGCGGTCATAGAAGTGCTTAGTATTGTGCACAAGGATGAGCGTAATCCATCCAGGGCAGGAGGTTTGGTGCATATAATGGAGTCTTTTAGTTTTGTGTTCATCATGAAGTTGATGTTGCAAATCCTTCGCATAACAAATGGATTGTCACTTATCTTGCAAAAGAAAGATCAGAATATTGTTCAAGCCATGTCTTTGGTCACCGATGTGAGATCATGCTTGATGAACATGAGGAACAATGGTTGGGAACCACTATTTGAAGAAGTCAAAACCTTTTGCAATGCAAATGATATTCCAGTGCCAAATATGAATGAAGCTGTACCAAGGTTTGGCCAATCAAGAAAAGGGGGGAGAAACAACATCACTCAAGATCATTTTTTTCGTGTTGATATATTCTATGCAGCTATAGATGCTATCACCACAGAGTTGGATCATCGCTTTAATGACACAACTTCAGAATTGCTGCGTGGCTTTGCTTGTCTTGACCCAAGAGGCTCATTTTCCAAGTTTAATGTGGACAAAATTGCTAAGCTTACGAAATATATGATGCTGATTTCTCCTATGATGATCGTAAGAGTATAAAAGTTCATCTCCAGTTATTCATTACCCATATGAGAAGACATGATCAATTTAGAGTTTGTTATGATCTTGCAAGCCTAGCCAAAAAGATGTTTGAACTTGAAAGGCATGTCATGTTTCCTTTGGTTTATCGCCTTATTGAGTTGGCGCTACTACTACCGGTGGCGACGGCATCTGTTGAAAGGGCATTCTCAGCCATGAAGATTATCAAGACCGAGTTGCGCAACAAGATGTCTAACGGTTGGCTTAATGACTTGATGGTGTGCTACATCGAGCGGGGGATATTCAAGGGACTCGATCTTGCAGAAATAAAGAAAGTTTTTCAGTCAAAAGGTAGAAGAATGCCATTACCACCACGCAAATAAAAGTCATCATGGTATGTATTTTATATTCACCGAATAACATGACTATGTCTCCCAATATTACATTACTAGTTACTAATTCATGCCTTTTTATTGTTTCTCTATTTTTGCAGATCATTCGATTTGTCCAACTAGCTAAGATTGTTGATCCGTTGTTCATGTGGTTTCATTTAGTGAGGTATTTTGATTGTGATAATATATTTAACATTATGAAATTAGATTGTAACCGTTGAACACACGTAATATTTATCTAGTGGAGTCTTGCATTTTCTCATTTATGGACTCGGCCACACCTCATTTTTATTCCTGCCTCCGCCACTGCCTGCTGCCCATCCCTCCGACGCCGAGCGCTTCCCATCTCACGGCCATGGAGATAGAGCTCACCGGCCACCATCGTGGCCCTGCTGCCCATCTCTCCAACGCCGCCCCACTACCTATAGCACCTACGTCATCATGCTTCCTCGTCGGCGCTGCCCCGCTCCCTTCGTGGAGCTGCCCCGCTTCCATTTATCTCGCACCACACCCTAAATCGCTCAGATGCAGGATTGATGACGACCACCGCTCCCGACGGCGTAGCGTCTCCAGCGACAACATTCGAGGAGGATGTCGATTGTCATGTGGATTTTTCTATGTATCATTAAATTTTTTGCTACAATTATTTTTGTGGTTTTGCTACCGATACTATAATTTTGTTGCTACATTTGCTTTGCGTTTTTGCTACTATACTAGAAATTAAAATGTTTGCTTTCCGGTTGAAACATATTCTAGATGAGGTTATTTCACATGTACAAAATGCATTTGTTCCTGAAAGATTGATCAGTGATAACGTTCTGATTACATATGAAAGCTTGCACAAGATTAAAAATAAAAATAAAGGAAAATGGGGGTATTGTGCTGTGAAGTTAGATATGCATAAGGCCTATGACAGAGTTGAATGAGATCTTGAAAGTATGATGAGAAGACTTGGTTTTCAGCAAGGTTTTATTGATCTTTTAATGATGTGTGTTCGTTCTGTGAAGTACAAGATTAGGTTTAACAATCAAGAAACTGATTCTTTTATCCCTAGTAGAGGCCTTAGACAGGGAGATCCACTTTCTCCCTATTTGTTTCTGATATGTGCAGAGGGACTGTCGAGTTTACTGGCTCATAGAGAGGAGGTTCATGGTATGGAAGGTGTCAGGGTCTGCAGAAATGCGCCATCAGTATCTCATTTACTCTTTGCTGATGATTCCCTAATCCTTATGAAGGCAGATATGACTAATGCAACCTCATTGAGACAGGTACTTGATCAATATTGCGCAAGCTCGGGACATTTGGTTAGTGAGGCCAAGTGCAGCATGTACTTCAGCCCTAATGTTGATCCGGATGTCAGGGCAGAATTGTGTACTGAATGGAACATTATGATAGGAGCCTTATCTGATAAATACCTCGGTTTACCTGCAATGGTTGGGGTGGACCGAAGTGATAGCTTCATGTATTTGCTAGAAAGGATTATCAAAAGGCTGGAAGGATGGAAGGAGAAGTTCCTTTCGATGGGTGGTAAGGAAATATTGTTGAAAGCAGTTATACAATCGATATCAGTGAATGCTATGTCTGTTTTCAGTGTCCCCAAAAAATTATTAAAAGATATAATTGATGCAATGGCAAGTTTCTGGTGGGGAGATACAGAAGAAAAACATCGTATGCACTGGATGGCGTGGTGGAAGATGTGTATCCCGAAGAAGCTTGGAGGAATGGGATTCCGAGATTTACATGCTTTTAATCTGGCTATGTTAGCAAAGAAAAGTTGGTGACTAATCTCAAACCCACATTCATTATGTGCTCAAATTCTAAGATCTAAATATTATCCAGATGGCAACCTTTTAAAAGCTGGTCCGAAAAATAGTTCATCTTATACTTGGCAAAGTATAGTTGCAGGCTTAAATGTTTTTAAGCGTGATTTAATTTGGAGAATTGGCAACAGGGAGTTAATTAATATATGGGAAGACCCATGGGTTCCTGGTAGCCCGGATAGAATGATCCAATCCCGAAAAGGCCAAATATTGCTGAAGTACGTGAGTGAACTTATTAATTTGGACACAATGCAATGGGATAAAGTGATGGTGAAGGAAATTTTTAATCTGATTGATGCTATGAGAATCATGGGAATTCCATTGAGTGAAATACTCCTGAAGATTTTATTGCGTGGCATATGACAAAGTCTGGTGCCTTCTCCGTGAGATCGGCATATTATGTGCAATGGAATCACCTACACGGTCACAAGCTGGATCGAGCAGCAAAGCTGAGCTCTTCCTCTCATAATCCTGTTTGGGAAATTCTTTGGAAACTTAAGGTGCCAAGCAAAGTGAAGATATATATTTGGAGGGCTCTACATGGCACCGTTCCTGTAACTACCTCGGTGAATTACGCTCCTAGTTACAAGCCTGGATGAGCGGAAATGGTTGAAATAGTACGGTGGGGCCCAAATGCCACTCACAGGTAGACCTTTCGGCCGTCCCAACCATTTCCAAACATCGGGACAAGAACGGGCGGCGTAATCGGCAGGCGAAGGGATCAACTACATACACAAATGAGTATGTATGCAAGCCACCATACAATGGTTCTCAGAGTCATTCCATCTAAAAAGAAAGGAAATATTGCAACGCCATACGGCAAGATCCAAATATCCTAGATAGATATAATAGTTTAGGATAACTCCTCATACATCAACCAACAGAGTATCAGGCGGAAGCGGAAGACAAAATCCGAGTACGGATAAGAAGCAAATCGGCATAAGATGCCCCATAAATAAGCATATCCCGCCCACAGATCTCACGGATCCCCGTTCCCGGAATCTCTACACCGAATGATCGTTGCCCACATCGTCCGTCTCTTCCACCCAGTATCCATCTTGCGAATGTACCTGTTCATCTGAACCAATAATTTATCGTGTGAGACCCTAGGGGTACTCAGCAAGACTTTATGCCTCTAAAGGGGACACAACCTGGGGTGACGCAATTGCAGCAAAAGATAAACACTAACAATTCTACAGATACTCGCTAACCATCCGCCTAACCAAAGATAGACGGATGTCTGTGAATTAATAACAATAGTTATAATGGTAATCTTAACAGATCCATCCTCCTCCTCGCTTACCGACGAGGAAGCGGACGAACAACCCCCCATCCGTTGGCAGTTTTATTATCCATTCCGTGAGTATTACACTATTTACTAGTCAGGTACCTAGTCTAGTCAAATTAAAAGCGGTACTTTAGTTATGCTTGTCTATGATCGAGAAACTGTGCTCCAAGTCGTCCATAACCGCGGACACGGCTTTCAGAAAGTTTTACCTATAGGGTGCACAAATAGCAACACACACTCGATATGCCTCGGAAAAACCAAATCAAAACCAACGAGGCAGTCGACAAAGCGATCACAGGATTCGAAACATTTCAGGGGGCACCCCATTGAGCTACCCGCAACGGTTAGCGACCGAGACGGCCTCAAGGTTTGTGGAGCTGGCTGTCAGAACGACCGGGAACCCGAAGTGTGACGGGCTTGTCGACATACAATAAAACGGGTCACGGACCTAAAGACAAAGGTGCATTACCTCGCACAATTTAAATTAAAGCAAGAAAGCATGGCATAAGTACAGATAGTAAATAAAACCTCAAACTAGTTTGTGGCCCTCAAGAAATAAGAATGAATCAAGCTCTGCCTCGGGGGTTCATAAGCCTCCCGGATGTGGATAGCGCAATATTCTTGGAACAGGAATCAAGTACTTTCGGGGTCTTACGGACACAAGTGAGCCTGAAAACCAAATAGCGAATATGGCTCACCGATGCCACTTTCATTAGTTATCCCATTACTACTCGGGTTAAGTTGTTTAGGTACCTCGTTATCCATCGACACTCACATACCCTACACATGTTTCTACGACTCGCATGGCTCAAACAACTCCTGTAGTAATGGCTCATGGGATGGAGGAACAAGCTTCGGTGGGGTTTAAAAGTAAAGGCTATGCAATACTTGGGATTCAATTTAATGCAATCGCGACTCAATGATGCAAGAGTAAGAAAGAGGCAATAGGTACTATATGTATGCAAGCATGTGGTAGTGCTTGCCTGGCAGCTCAGTTGAAGCAAGGGATGGATCTAGGTAGTGCTCCTGGTTCTCTTGATATATCCCCTGCTCAGCGTCTATTCGAAGAAGAACCAAACAAACAAGGGCCAACATAAATAAAGTGCACAAGCATATGAATCAAGTGCATCAAGCAAACAATCATGCCATGATGAATGATGCACAATTTGCATGGCAATAAGTAGCATGGCATGGTGAGGTGATGGAATACAAGAATAAACATTTTTATTGGGTTTTGGTCCCATTTTATCCTCATATTAGTTGCTATATACAATATATTTATATGATGCATGCTGCAAATCAAACCATGGAATGCATAAACAGAAAGGTCTCGTCGAGCTAATCATTTTAGACATATTATTTGTTAAATTTGGAGTTATAAAACAAAAGATATTAATTAATTAAGGAAAAAGGGCATTTTAATGTAATTTAAATAAACTTGGAATTTTAAATGTTCAAAATATATTTTGGATGACATATTTGAATTCCTCATATTTTTATGATCTCAAAACATATATTATTTGTATTATTTGGATTTAAGAATTAAAAGTTATTTAAAACAGATTTGAATTTTGGATTTAAATTAATTTGAAAAGATTTGAATTAAAACAGATAACAGAAAAATACTTTTGTTACTCAGTCTAATTCTAGCCACAGACACGGACGGGTGGGGCCGAGCTGACTCAGCAACACAGGGTGCAGAAAAGATTCTTACACCGCAGGTTTAGCTAGCCTCTGAGACTGACGGATGGGGCCAGCTGGGCTGGAGCTGCGGGTTAAGGTTTACAAAGCCCGAGGTGTTCCATAAAACTAAGCGAGAGGGTGGGGCACTCGGCTGGTTGATCGCAAAAGGCAGGGGGTATCGCAAAAGGAGCGCCAGATTGTTGATCTTCTGCCTCGGCGACAGTCGGTGTTCGGCAGAGCGGTGCGTGAGGATCGAACACGCGACGGCGCGCTGCTTGAGGCGAGCCACCGGGCTAGGTGGGGTTGGTGTCGGGGAGGTGGGCGTGGCCTAGGTAGGTTGTTACGCTGCGGAGCTAGCGAGCAATGACGACAGCGCACCGAGGGCGCCGAGAAATGACCGACGAGCAGCGAAGCGGGGAAACGGAGGTGTCGGGAGGTTGGCCAGCTCACCGAGAGGTAGTCGGCGGTGATGGATCGGGTCGTGAGCGGATCAACGGCGAGGCAGACGCCGGGCGGATTAGGGTTTCGGGTCGGCCTCGGCGGGGAACTCCGGCGCTGGTCCTTCTCCTCCTCGACGGCGGGTACGGGACGATGCAGGGGAAGCAGAGGGATGTCCTCGATCACCTCCACGACGGCCACGCTGGCTGGATCGATGAGGGGCAGAGGTGGCAGACGGTGGCGTGGGTCATGCATGAGAGAGAGAGGGAAGGAGGGGGTAGACTCTGGGGTGGATCTGGGCGAGAAGAGGAGAGTCGTGGGGAAGGATATAAGGCAGAGGGAGGAAGGATGCCGTGGGGAGCAGGTAGATGGGGAAAAGGTGGCCTCGGTGCCCCTTTTCCTCCTACCACCTCACGTGCTCGAGCTGGGACAGAGGCAGGGCAGGTGGGGGGAGGCTTCCAGGTGGGGCATGGTGGTCTGGGAGGGTAGGCTCGGGCTGGGGTCCACTTGGCAGAGAGAGAGGGAGCAAGAGAGGGAGAGGGGGTAGCCTCGGGTAGAGGTTAGGGTTGGAGATAGGGTAGGAAGGAGAGGGGGTATGGCTCGGGTAGGGTTTTGGTGAGAGGGTGGCCAAGTGGGGCCAAGCTAGGTGAGAGATAGAGAGAGGCCGAGAGAGAGAGGGGGTAGGGTGGTATCTAGGGTTTGGAGCTAGGGGTATGGGTTTGGATTTAGAGGGGGGGGGGTATGGTGATGATGGGGTAGATGATTAGGGTGGGATCTTAGCTAGAGGGTAAGAGAGAGAGATGAGATGGAGTGGTTTGAAGCTAGGGTTTGCTATGGACAAGGTCAAGCCAAGAACAACCAAGAACAAACAAAAAAACAAGACAAGAAAAAGAGAGGGATGTGATGATAGGGTTTAAGCTAGATCAACATAGATCAAGCCAAAAGAAAGGATAGGATAGAGATGAACCACTCAAGAATCAAATAAAAACCAAATGCTAGAAAAGGTGGCACTTGCATGGCCCATGCAAAATATTTATTGCCATGTTGATTCTTGTGAAAACAATATTATTACATGGCATTATTATTATGCATTCCCAAAATTGGATTAAAAGCCAAGCAAAAGATTTTTAGAAGGAAGCTCCAAGTGGAATAGGTGGAGATGATCACATTTGATTAAAGTTGGGACTTGCTAGTGTGTATATTCCACTAGATGCTTACTAGTCCCAAAATTATTCCCACATGAGCATAAATCCATAATAATCCATATGGAAGCTAGGAAAAGGGTTCCACTCACAAGGCATGCAAAGGTGGCCATGTGTCTCTCATATATCAATAATGTGAAGACATCATGATGCTAAGATGAGGGCATGTGGAAAAGAATTGGATCCATCCCAACCCACATGAGCTAGAGGTAGACTCAAATAAAGTGCAAAGCTCATATTTAGCTGGATGGTGGAATTATGGGGTGATGACAAGAAAGGTGGTGGAGTTAATAAAAGATATGCCCCCAACTCAACTTGGGCATTAACAATATATCAAGAACCAAATACAATATCAAGAGGCAAATACAATTTACAATGCATATGAGAGAAGAACCAAATCAAAAAGGGTTTTGTATGATGCTCAAATGCAAGGTGGCATGATGACATGAGCATGATATAATGATGATGCAACAATTATATATTTGAAGTAGCATATATAGACTAGGCTAGTAGCATTGCAATTGTTAGACAATTGGGATGCTACAGTTCCGCGAATGTCTGTTCTCGCTAATAGACATATTCCTGTCTCGGGCCAGTGTCTAGTGTGTACACAAGGGGTAGAAGATGTGAAACACTTAATGTTCATGTGTGAACGTGTGACCGAGGTATGGGAAGCTTTAGGTCTAAATGTGATTATTCAACAAGCTCTTTTGGTTGATAGCTCGGGATCGGAGGTCATGGAAGAACTATTGCGGAATGACTTTCAGAAACCGTCGATTCTTGGCTCTCTAGGATTGAAGGAGATAATATCTGTTGCGGCGTGGTATATCTGGTGGCAACGAAGGGAATATTGTAAGGGAGAGCAAATTGCTACACCGTCCAGGACAACATTCTCAATCCTAGGGCTGGCTATGAATTATGCCGGAGGTATGCAGGTGCTGAACCAAAAGTTATTAGATGGCAAAAACCAACAACAAAAACTTATAAGCTAAATGTTGATGCTAGCTATTTCCCTAATGGCACTGGTGCTATGGCGGCGGTTTTGAGAGATCACAAAGGATGTGCGGTTGTAGGTAAAAGTTGGGTTGGAGAAAACCTATTAAGCGTGCCCACATCAGAAGCAATCGCACTTCTAAGAGGGTTGCAAATGATGGAGGATCTAGGATGCACTCCAGTTATTATTGAATCTGATTGCCTGAAAATAGTACAAGCTTTTAATGGTGAAGTGGAGGTATGGGGTCCATACCTATTCTTTCGGATTGCTATCTGATGGCACAACGGATTGGTAACATTGTGGTGCAACATTGTCCAAGAGAAGCAAATGGTGTGGCACATACCCTAGCTAGGTTTTCTCATAATTCTAGTTCTTCTTATTCCTGGGATGGTGATCCCCTAGCTTTATTATCCCTGCTGTAATGAACGATGTAAACTTGTTTTGATCTTGGCAGTAAGTTTCTTACGCACTATTTTCCTTACCAGGGTACCTGAGGGGACTGGAAGATTTTTAATAAGGCAGTTTGCTTGCTTAATATATTGTGATTTCAAAAAAAAAATTGCTACAAGGCCTCCGGTGAAATCGGCTGCGATTTTGCATCATAAGTCTCATCTGAGAGTATATCGCCAGAAATTTTTGCTACAATGCTACAAAGTCGTAATTTTTTCTACAAACATTTTATGGTTTTGCTACAAATAGTTTAAAGTTTTTGCTATAACGTCTCCGGCGAGAGTCCGTCGAGGTCGGTTTTGCTACAATAGCCTATAATTTTGCTACAATATCCCATAACTTTTGCTACAATGTTTCCGGCGACTAGTGTTGCTCTCGATGGTGCCAGGAGTTGGTCCCAGCAGTAGGAGACGTTGCTCTCGACGGTGCCCGAAATTGCTACTGACGACGGGCAATTACAATGAGTGTACAACATTGCAACGACGGCGGGCGACGCTACCCCTTTTTCTTCAATCACCGTTAGTTCTGCTACGTTCGCATTATATGGAAGCAAGAGTGGATTTTATGTGGGAACCTTTTTTTGATGGTCACGGTTCCAACGCCCACGACGGTCGTGATGGTCTCTCCTATGGCGCCTGGGAGAACCGTCTCAGCGTGGGGCTCTGTCACATGACACCGAGGACCCGTCTTCCAAACCATTGGCCACCCCTTTGGGTGGGACATCCTTGGGGAAGTCATCCTGCTGGAGGTAAATCGCTAGCGAGCCCTCGATGAGGCTTACTTGGAGCACTTTCTCAAGGTGCGCGTGAACCACGACGACACGGCCGCCTGCGTCCGCCTCGACATAGCTCAGGAGGACCTCGACTTTCAGTAGGCGATTGTAACATCCCAAAACTTCAATCCAAGGTTATTAAGATCCAAATCATCAAAATTAGGGTTAACAAAAACTTTTTCAATTGAAATTATCAAAACATTCATATGTGTGTGCATTTAAAAATAGGAGTTGTTTGAATTGCCATGTTTAAGTGATCCATTGCTTGTAAAATAATTCTTAGGTGAAATAAACATCATCTAGATCATCCGCAAACAAATCCCAAAGAAAAACAAATCAAAATGAATAAAAGAAGCAAATGGTCATTTGTGCCATTTTAATCAGCATGCCTACTTTGGCTATTCCTAGTACTCAAAACTTAACAGAAACAAATGTAGATCTTTGCACCCCTTGATAGTACACATAATGTTGTACCAAGGCCCACTTTGTGATCTGCCAAAAACATTCAAATACTAATTTTAATTGACATTTGAAAATGGAATCTATTTCATATGGAAAGATCCCACTATTTCAAAAACCACTCAAACAAGCTCAAATTTCAAAACCCAAGCACCCATAGAGTCTCAAGCTTAGTACTAGCACACCCACCAAAAATCTTTTCAAAAATTCAAAAAGAAAGTTCTTGTGGCCATTTCATCAAACACTTGGCATGCAGGGTTTAAACTCTAAACATAGCTCACTATTTGCAATAGGGTTTTGCAACCAATTTTCCTCAAAAACCTCCCTCTATCCCCAAATGATCTAACCATGCCATTTAAACCCCACCTCCTACCCCCTAGTGGCAAGGCCAAACCATGCCGAGCACCAACTCGCCGGCCAACCTTGCCCTCACCCCAGCAGACCACCTCACTCCCTCTCGCCATGTCTACGAGCTAGCCAGTACCTCACCGCCACTCTCTGTGTCCCCTCCCCGAGCCGAGCCAGACCATGGACCACCGAGGAACCGCCGCGCACTGCTTGTCTGCACCATGCCGAGCACGCGCCAGAGCGCCACGCCCGACACGTGCGCACGCACCGCCCCTCGACCACAGCCCGCGTCCACCGCTCCGCCATGACCCCAGGGACACGCCAGACACGCCCATTCGCCGTCCAACGCCTCACAGCCACCGCTCGCCGTGGAAGCCGCCGTCTCTGCCGCTCAGAGCGCCAACTCCGCCCGACCACATACCACCGCCCCTAGTCCCGCATTGATCACATAAAGAACCGCCAGGAGACCAGCGACCGTCCCCTACCTCGAGCCTCGCCTAGCATCGCCAGGCAGCCTCGCCGAGTTGCACCGCCGTTGTCGACCTATAAATAGAGGCCACCCCCAGCCATTCTCTGCACACCACTCACCTCCCCTCACCTCACTGACCATTCCCCACCTCTAGCCGGAGCAATGCGAGCAGCCGTTCACTGGAATTGCACCGGAGCAGGCCGCCTCTAGAGGAGAGGGGCGCGGCTGATTGCGACCACCCCCGGAGCTGCCTCGACCGTCCCTGAGCTCGCCGTCGACCACCAGTCCGTTTGCCCGCCTCGCCGTTGTCGCTGGAGCCCTGGTACGTCCCCTGAGCACCCCCACTGAGCCGCTAGGGTTAGAGTTCGCCGGCGACCAGTTCGTCGTCGACGATGATCCCCAGCCGTTGATCCCCGTTCTAATCCAACGACCCACATCGCCCTGTACCGCTTCGCGTGTTATGAGCCGCTGACTGGTGGACCCCTCCTGTCAGCTGAGCCCCGCGCCGCGTAGTGTCACTGGGCCGGCCCGTTAGCGTTCCCGCGCAACCCAGTTAGTTTAAATTAGGATTTTTCTATTTAGTTTGAACATAGTTTTGTCCCTTAGTTTACAATTCAATTCAGAGAGATTTACAAATCCAAATGGAGTGATTCTAATTGTGTTAGAAAGCTACTGAAAATATCTACCCAAGCCCATTGGTTTTAATTCAATTAGAGTTAGAGATCTCTCCTAGTAAAAATAACAAGACAGAAGCATTTGCACCTTGCAACGTTTTTATAAAATCAACCATGATAGCTTTTGAGTTGATTCCAACTCTCAAAAATCACATTTAACCGTACCTATCTGAATATGTGATAATATTAAGGTTTACATGTAGTGACTTTGGACTAGTACCAAAATAGTGCTATATAGGCATTTCTAGTCACTTTAAATCATTAAATAATGAACTTAAACCAAAGTAATTATGAACCAACCTTTAAATCACATTCCCACATGTTAGAATATGTGGTGATGACATGTGTCCACATGATCCCATATTTTAAGTGGTGAATATTAAATCTTAGTTAATTTTTCAATGAGTAGAAATTACTTTTCTAAAATAAAAAGAAGGAAACTAGTTAATAAAACTTGTGATGCTTCTGATGATAATAGGTCATCAATTGTGTGTCTTAGAGTGCCAAGTAGACTAGTTAAGTATTGTTTGATGATTTTGTACTCCGTATGTATTTATAGATGATAGTACCGACCAAGCCTTCGGGGAGGAGGAGTTCTATCAAGAGGAGGAAGACAACTTCAACCACTGCACCAACCAAGGCAAGCCACTATTAACAATGCAAGCTAACACTTGCAAGTATTATACTTAGCAAGCTAGGATTAACTAGATGGTTTAGCAAAGGTGCCTTAGGCATGCTTTGGTTAAACTACTTTGACTATTCTTTACCTCAAGTACTAATTTCAAGCTTTACTTCCTTTACTTTACACAAAGTTCCTTACTTGTTTTGAAAGTAGCATAAAGAGTATAAAACTTGGCCTATTTTAAATAACTTTAGATATCATTCTATGGCATGAGATTGATCCCATCTTTCCACCTTAGTGAACACTCTTAACTTAGTGGTTTAGAGTAGATAAAAACTTGAGTCACTTAGATGGGAACACTTGGTGAAAATGAATTATGAAAACCTTGGAATGATGAGTCATTTTATTGAGATGTTTTGACATGTGTTGAGAAACACAAATGGTTTATGATGATAAAAATGTTGAGGCATGAGCCTTAGCCCTTTTATAAAAACTGATGGTTGGATTCGAATGCGATACCATTCCAAATTTACCGTACAACCACAATACCTGAATTGGGTAAGGCTTAGCCGGAAGTTTATATGCATTAGTATTAGTTCCCTCGCGGGAGAGGTTTGAGATGATGCTACCTCTCAATGTTGTCCACCTATGCAGTGCCCAAGATGATAGATGGTCATGGTTGGGAGGCCATGCTCATAGGAGAGGTGCTTATACTAGTGTATATAAAGGAAAGGTTATGTTTGATTATCTGCATACTAAGTATGATAATTCAGGGTTATCCCTCACAGATGTATCGAATCTTGTGGTGAAAGTGTACCACCTCTGCAGAGTGTCAAACTATTCGAATAGCCACGTCCACGGTTATGGACAGTTGGAATGGCCATACTGTTTTGTTGTCAGATGTTTTCAAAATAACTTATGAAAGGAATGATGAATCTTGACTTGACCACAACAGGGTTGTGTTTATGGCACTAGCTTCCCAACTTAAGTGATTCTAGAACCTTATTTTATCTTTCTTTGCTTCTGAACTCAGCTTAGGTTTCAAACTTAACTTTATAGTTAAACATAGAGTTAGCACTTTACTTTAGAACTATACTACCTGTTAGTGGTAGTTTGCGAGTACTTAAAGAGTACTCATGGCTTTTGTTCCTGGTTATTCTTATGGCCAGACTATGAAGGAGACTACCAAGATGATGGCCAGCAGGACGGCTATGATAATTAGGACTATCTGCCTTCGTCAGCATTGCCTGTGCCCCTGAAGATGGACCCCACCGCTACGCTTTATATTTATTCCGCTGCTTGTTGTATTATGACTGGTCATAAGATCCTTATTTGTGTAAGACCTTATGTATGGTTTGTAATGGATGATGTACTGTGATATCCAATCCGTTATGTCTCGCAAAAATGGTAATCCTGGGATTGCGAGGTATGGCATAACGGGCATCTGGGATTAAAAATCTGGGTGTTAACAGCGATCATCCGCTCTCTTGAGGTGGAGTGGGCCCTCGTTCATGTGGATCCAAGGAACGCGCTCCGGCGAGCGAGGGCCGCTCCGACGACGAGCGCTCCAGAACCCGTGTCATAGGAGGGACCGTCATGATCGTCGTAGGAGCCATCGACGAGCTCGTGGCGGCGGTGGCGACACTGGCGGTAGATCTAGGATTTGGTGTATTTAGTTTTATTTAATTTTCATTCGGAACTATGTAAAATATTCTAAATTTGAATGAAACTTTTTTTTAAAATTTCATCTTCATTTACATTTCAAATCTAAATTCAAAAACAGCTTGTATCACACAAAAATGTCGGCAAAGCACAAGGTTTTTCATTAATTTCGAAGAAGAAATTAGTGTCGTTAGCCCATGTTATCTGGACACGCTACTAGTTCGTGCATTACCGACCGCGTGCCCTAGACACACCAGTACACCACGATTATAACCTACCAGCAGCGACGAGTTTGTAGCGTGCCACGTCGCTCACGTCGATTTCGCAACCCCGCTGATAATCGTTTCTCCAGAACTTGCTGTACGGCGCATAATTAATTTGCTCCGGTTGGTGCTTCCAACAGTGCTCGAGCATCCATGGCATGATGAACAGTAGTCGCCCCTCCATGCTGAAATAAGGCACGTTTGATATTTTACTAGCACACACGATCTGTGCGTTGCTATGTTTGATTTTTATCCGATGTCAAGTTTGAGCTGAGGAAAGCCAGCCTATTGAGTCACTCAAACGAGAACACGGACTTCCTCGCATGCTGAGACGCTTCATTTTCCCGGTCTAGACCATCCTCAGGGACAAGAGCACACTCAGAGCATGTTCGGTTAATCCACTCTACAAGTAGATTGTAGTGGATTGGAAGGGATTAGGGAGAATTTTAACTTAGATGAAATTTAAAGCCTCTTAATCCATGTTGATCCACTTCAATCCCTTGCAAACCGAACAAGCACTCAAGCGGATTGTTAGGATTGGAGGCCCGAACTGATGCTACTAACTACAAGTTGTGAGAAAGAGTTACTCCCTTCTTTTAAAAATATAAGACATTTTAGCTTTGTGAATGAATGTATCTACACGTCTTTTAATGTATAGGTTTACTCAGAATCTCTACGAATCTATACGTTAAAAGACATCTAAATACATTTGATTCACAAAGCTAAAACGTGTTATATTTCTGAACGGAGGGAGTACTTCACTACTCTTACTTCTGGTTGAAAATACATAGATATGACTGAAATAGTTTCTTCTCCGCACTTTGATATGATAAACTTAGTTGCTTTAGTAGGTGGAACATCATACAATGCCAAATGCAACCACACTCACAAACTATAATCGCCAAATATAGATCGGGATATCATGTCTCTAAGGTGGCAAATATATGTATAAGTGGAGATAGCACATTCTACATACAGACTCTATATGCTCGTTGATCATGATTGTTTTCTACTTTATCACGATATAGTCAAGAATAAAATGTAAATTGAAAAGGAAAGTACCAAATATCTGAAATTGAATGAAAAATAGCTCCACAATTTATATAGTGCTCAAATATACCATTCATGAACAATAATCATGGAAAAGAAACAAACCTGAAACCAAAGGGGACATTTCATCTAGCAGCTTGTGGTCATCATATGACATAAAAGTACTACTCCCTTCGATCCATATTACTTGTCGCAGAAATGGATGTATCTAAACATGTTTTAGTGTAGATAAATCTAATCCAGTGGCAATTAATATGAATCGGAGAGTACTAAAGGTGGAGGAGGGAGGAGGGTTTACACTTCAGATTTCACTCGGAGGGGAAGAACCATTCCGACCTCCTTAGATTCCTCATCCCATGACGCTTGCCTAGCGAGACAAGGCTAAGTCTCCGGCTCATCATGTCATACACACAGTAGCTAGGAACGTCATGGACGGACTTGACGCAGTCATCGCCGCACGTGCATGTGTTGTATCGTGTCCGCATCCATGCCCAATCGAAACCCAAGATGAACACGCGGTTCCCTTCTCGGAACCTTGGGTCATAGAGTTTTGTGGAAGAGCCGGCGAGCGCCCTAGAGCAAGTCTTGCTGAGGAAGACGACCTGGCCATCTAGATCCTGAACCTCCAACCACTCTCGCTTGTCCAAATCCGCCTCAAACACCTGCAGATTCATACTTGTGCGGTGAATGCAGTCCTCCTCAGGGATGTTCCACCGGACCATCAGTAGCTTTTGACCGTCGGATGACACGACCAGCTTCACGAGGAATATGCACTCCGTTGCGTAGATCTCTGGCCAGGGGGTTTCCATGATGACATGCTCGGCGAGGCACGGCTGTCGGAGCTCGTGGGCATAAAGCTCATCGCTGAAACTGAGCGCAAAAATCTTTCCACGGTACAAAACCATGTCCTTGTACCGATGGACCGGGGTGCAGAGTGCCCATGAGAGCTGGCCGGTGGCAACCGGACGGAAAAACGCCAAGCTATTCGCGGTGGCTTCCGGTTCCGGTCTTCCGGTAAAAGGGTCGACTAAGGCGGCGACAAGATCCGGCGAGCACACGACGACCTTATGCATGGCGTTGGCGATGCAGGGGCCGATCGTCCGCCGTGCCTCCGCCGTGCTGCGCGGGTCATGGGTGACCCCGTTGTGGCAGCGGTCGGAGCACCGGTGGTAGTGGCGGGGGATCTCGATTACCGACAACGAAGCATCACACATGTAGATCCGCCCGTCTTGCTGCTCGTACATGAGCCGGCTGCCGAAGGACACGGCGCCCCGACGGGTGCGGCGCACGTTGCCGTCGGCGATGCTCTGGTAGGCATCGTTGCCGAGGCTGATCCACGGCATCGCAGGCGGCAGTATCGGTTGTTGCTCCAGCGCGGCGAGACGAAATTCGCGGCAGACGGCGGCTAAGCTGAGGCGGTCGTCCTTGGACGCAAGACAGGAGAGGATGACGCCCACCATGTCCCGCGGCAGGTCCGGCCAGCACGGCGACGACGAAGCAGTCTTGCCGAGGCAGAGACCCATGGTCGATGTCAAGACGGACCCAATATTTTTCCTCGTTGATTCTCTCCCCCATATACTTTAATGTACCGACCTTGCTCCCCGTCGTACCATATAGGATCTGCCTGTGACTGCCCAAGTAAATAGTGCATGTAGAGATTTTTCCACTAATTGATTTTGTTTCTTAGTAACGCCTCCATGAATCTTGGAGGATCAATTCAATTAATTTAGAAATCGCTACGCAATTTGGTTCCGTTTGAAGAAATTATGTTTCCTTCGCCGTATGAAATCCTTCCATGGCAACTGGATATTAGCAATAGAGTAAAATCCACCGGTGGTACTTAAACTTGGCACCCTTTTTCGATACGGTCACCCTTAAAAATACGCGATTTACGGTCACTGAATACGACAGTTGTTTTGTTATGATCACTGGGCTGTTGTACGTCGATGTATTTGCCGACGTGGCGGGCTTTGACCGGTCTACCGCTATGTTTTTTTTTGCAAAAAAGCCCCTTGATAAATTTGTTTGCCACATGCCGCTAGACCCACCAGGCAGCCTCTTTGCAAACAACATTATCAGAATTCAAAAACACCATTATCAGAAAATCAATCAGAGAAAGGGGCCCACAGGTCAGTGTATGTTTAGCAGCTAAAGAGGGGATTACCCCCTCCACGTCTCCACCAACCCCCACACACAAATAGAGCCCCTCCGGTGAGCTCTGGGCGGCCGCTATCCCCGCTCGGGCCCATGCTTGTCGCCGGCGTGAGGTCCAACTTGTACGCCTCGCTCATGGGACTGGACCTCGACTGCTCCCGGCGCGGCCTTGGCACCCAGCCCCATATGCAACGAAGGTGGAGGCGGCTTGTTCACGCCACCGTGGTGAGGCTGCTGGAGCCGGGCCTCCCCGCCGCAGGCTGGGCCTCCCGCCACCGGCCTGGTTCCGGCCTCCGCCGGCCTAGATTCCCACTGACGGCTCCCATCCCGCCTTCCCCACGACCTTCCTCTGCCCCGTGGACCACCACGCAGCCTCCGGTCGGCGTGAATGCCGCTGCCGCCCGGGATCCCCCTGCCGCTTCCACCCCGGATCCCTGCGCCGCCACCTGACACCCGTGCCGTCCTGCACGGGAAATCCTCCACAACCAGATCGAGTCCCGATGTCGAGCCTTCCTTCCCCCGCCGTCGGTCTACCATCGAAGGGCAAGACCATCACGACGTTCTGCCCATCCCCTCCATCCCTAGGTCCCTCAGCGGCGGAGGCCATCGACATTCTGCCCATCCCCTCCCTCCCTAGCTCCTTATGCAGCGGAGACCATCGCCGTCCCGCACTGTCGGCATAGGCAGATACAGCACGGCAGCTAACCGTCCCCTTCCTCCCTACTTCTCTTGCATTTTTTCAATTTGGTCCTGCTACTTTTTATTACTCGAAAATAGTACCAGTTTAGTGCCTAAGCGGCTGACATATGGAGTCCACCCAATGCCACGTCAGCAAATACGTCGTTGTACAACATCCCAGTGATCGTAACGAAATAGTCGTCGTATTTAGTGATCGTAAATCGCGTATTCCTAAGGTTAGTGACCGTATCAAAAAAAGGAGACAGGTTTAGGTACTACCGGTGGATTTTACTCTTAGCAATATGGTGACAGGATGTAACATCCCAAAACTTTAATCCAAGGTTATCAAGATCAAATCATCCAAAAATAGGGTTAACAAAAACTTTTCCAAATTTAGAATGAAAGCATTCATATATGTATGCATTTAAAATAGGAGTTGTTTGAATTGCCATGATTGATTGATCCAATGCTTGTAAAATGTTTCTTAGGTGATTTAAACATCATCTACATCATTCCCAAACTTTTCCTAAAGAAAATCAAATAAAAAAGAATTAAAAAGGAGGAATGGTCATTTTGGCAAATTTAACTCTCATGCCTACTTTGGCTATTCCTAGTACTCAATTCTTAACAGAAACAATTCTTGATCTTTGCACCCCTTGCTAGTACACATAATGAGGTACCAAGACCCACCTTTTGATCTGCTAAAAACATTATGTTAACTATTTTAAATGACAGTTTAAAATTGAATCTAATGCATATGCATAGATCACCCCTATTTCAAAAACCATCTATTTGAGCTCCATTTTCAAAACCCTTACACCAGAGACTACCTATCACTAGTGGAGATCACTCAAAAATTTTGAAACCAAAATTCAAAACTTTCTTTCATGCGGCCATTTCATCAAACACTTGGCATGCATAATCTCTTCTCTAATCCTAGCTCACTGTTTATTACAGGGTTTTTCCCCCAATTGATCCCCATTTAATCCCCTTGTCCCCTCTTGATCTAACCAGAGCCTAACCAGCCTCTTCCCTACCCCCTAGCTGCACTACCATGCCATGCCGAGCACCACCTCGTCGGCCGACAATGCACTCGCAGCAGCAGCCTCTCCAGCCCCTCTCCTCATGTCTAGCAGCTTGCCAGTGGTCCACCTCCACCGCCCAACCAGCCCCAGGCCAGAGACAGAGAGCAGAGCGGCCAGGAACCGCCGCGCCCGGAGCCGGTCGAGCATGCCGACGCCGCCCCTAGAGCACGCCCTGTCCCCGCTCGCACAGACCATCCCTTGGCACCAGCCCGCACCCGCCGCTCCACCTCGACCTGGAGAATACCCCAGACATCCCCGTTCGCCGCCCAAAGCCTCACAGCCACCGCTCGCCGTGGACACCGCCGCTTCGGCCGCGTAGATTGCCACCTCGCCCAGACCGCGTGCCACCGTCCCTACGGCCGCATTCAATTCCTAGAGCACCGCCAGGGAACCGCCCATCGATCGCCACCCCCAGCCATGCATCTACCCCGCCGTAGCCTTGTCGCTAGAGTCGCCTGCCCATCCCGCTCGGTCTTACCGTCGGGCCTATAAAAGGAGCCCTCTCCGGCCTCTTCTCTCCACACCATTCCACTCCCTCACCTCTTTGAACCTCACCCACCTCTAGACGGAGCAAGTGGAGCAGCAGCTCGCCGAAATTGGAGCCGGAGCAGCCGCGGCAGGAGGAGAAGGACGCCGTTGATTGCGACCACCCCAAGCTTCGCCGCAACCGCGCCTCGCCTCGCCGTCGTCTTCCACGTCGTTTGCCCGCCTCGCCGACCCCGCTGAAGCCCTGGTACGCCCCCAGTAGACCCCCACCGAGCCGCTAGGGTTCGAGCTCGCCGGCGACCTGTTCGTCGTCGACGACCCTCACCGCTGATCTCGCTTCTAATCCTCTACGACCCACAGGTAGCGTCGTTTGCGTTTTAAGTCACGTGACACGTGGGACCCTCCTGTCAGCTGAGCCAGCGCGCCCACCGACTGCCCAAGTCCTTTCCGCTCATCATCGATTCAAATCTGGATTTTTCTTTTTAGTTAAATCTAGTTTCTGTCCACTAGTTTGAAAATCAATTCAGAGAGTTTTAGAAATCCAAATTGCATGAAACCAATTATGTCTGAAAGGTATTAAAATGATCTATCCAAGCCCGTTGGATTAAATTCAGTTAGAGTTATAGATATCTCCTAATAAAAATAACAAAACAGAAGCTTTTGCAACTTGCAACATTTTTATAAAATCAACCAAGTTAGCTTTTGAGTTGATTCCAACTCTCAAAAATCACATTTCATCATATCTATCTAAATATGTAATAATATTAAGGTTTACATGCAGTGACTTTGGACTAGTACCAAAATAATGCTATATAGGCATTTCTCGTCACTTTAAATCATTAAATAATGAACTTAAACCAAAGTAATATTGATCCAACCCTTAAATCTCATTCCCACATGTTAGAATATGTGGTGATGACATGTGTCAACATGATCCCATGTTTTAAGTGGTGAATATTAAATGTTAGTTAATTTTTCAATGAGTAGAAATTACTTTTCTAAAATAAAAAGGTTGAAACTATTGAATTAAACTTGTGATGTTTGTGATGATAATAGATCATCAAATGTGTGTTTCAGAATGCTGCTTAGCCTAGTTAAGTATTGTTTGGTGATTGTCTACTCCCTATGTATTTATACACGCTAGTACCGACCAAGCTTTCGAGGAGGAGGAGTTCTACCAAGAAGAAGAAGAAAACTTCAACCACTGCACCAACCAAGGCAAGCTATTGTTAGCAGGCTAGAATTAAGCTAGATGAATGAGCAATGATGCTTTAGGCATGCTTTGATCACACCCCTTTTAACTACTAGTACCCCAAGTCTTACCTACAAGTTTTACTCCCCTTAGTATGCAAAGTTCCTTACTTATTTTGAAGGTAGCATAAAAAGTATAGAACTTGACCTACTTAGAAACCTTTAGATGTCATTCTATGGCATGAGATTGATCCCATCTTCCCCCTTTAGTGAACACTCTTAACTTAGTATTTTAGAGTAGATCAAAAACTTGAGTCACTTTAGATGGGAGCACTTGGTGAAAATGAATTGTGAAAACCTTGGAATGATGAGTCATTCTATTGAGATGTTTTGACATGTGTTGAGAGACACAACTGGTTTATGATGATGAAAATGATGAGGCATGAGCCTTAACCCTTTTATAAAACTGATGGTTGGATTCGGATGCGATACCATTCCAAATTTACCGTACAACCACACTACCTGAATTGGGTAAGGCTTAGCTAGAAATTTATATGCATTAGTATTAGTTCCCTCATGGGAGAGGTTTGAGCTGGGGCTACCTCTCAATGTTGTCCACCTATGCAGTGCCCAAGATGACTGATGGTCATGTTTGGGAGGCCATGCTCATAGGAGAGGTGCTTGTACTAGGGTGTGTAAAGGGAAGGTTATGTTTGATTATCTGCATACTAAGTATGATGATTCGGGTTATCCCCATGTATGTATCGAATCTTGTGGTGAAAGTGTACCACCTCTAGAGTGTCAAACTATTGAATAGCGTCATGATTATGGACAGTTGGAATGGCCATCTTGATTCGTTGTCGATGTTTTCTAAATAACTTGAAATGAATGATGAACTTTGACCGACCACAGGGTTGTGTTGATGATAATAGCTTCCCAACTTAAGTGATTCTAGAACTTTACTTTATCTTTCTTTGCTTGAACTCAGCTTAGGTTTCAAACTTAACTTGATAGTTAAATTAGATTCAAAGACTTTAACTTAGAATTATAGTACCTTAATAGTAGTTTGCGAGTACTTGAAGAGTACTCATGGCTTTTGTCCCCGGCTATTATCATGGCAGACTATGAAGGAGATTATCAAGATGATGGTCAGCAGGACGGCTATGATAACTAGGACTATCTCGCCACGACATTGCTGTGCCCTCAAGATGGACCCCACCGCTACGCTTATCTTTTATTTCCGCTGCTTGTTGTATTAAAGACTGGATCATGAGATCCTTATTTGTGTAAAACCTTATGTATGGTTTGTAATGAATGATGTACTGTGATATCCAATCCGTTATGTCTCGCAAAAATGGTAATCCTGGGATTGCGAGGTAGGGCATAACGGGCATTTGGGATTAAAAATCCGGGTGTTGACACAGGACTTTGCATGCACCCACAAGGCAACATAATGGGCGTGTTTGGTACGGTGTTTGAGGCCCGGACAGGCCTGTTGGATACCATCAACGCGTGATTGGATGGTTGTCCGTGGTTCGCGTTGTACGTCGCACGGGTTTTAAAGCACCTCGGGGCAGGCCACGCGGACCGCCCGAATCAACAGTTTTTCTAGGGACGGGCCATGGCAATGCGAAAAGCGGGAACGCCGCACACGCGGGGGATGTTAAAGCTAGGGATCACCTTCCCCTATACCTGGGCATCTTTCGGGCCGGACCGGGCTCGGGCCGGGGCGGAGAAAGCATGCCCGCACAAATCCTAGGCCTGAGCCTGGCCTAACCCGGTTGTCAGGCCTGAAATCACGGCTCGAGCCTAGCCCGTGCTACACAGTTTCCTCTGGGCCGTCGGGCCTCGGGTCGGCCTTCCCTTAAAATTGTGTTTCCTCAGGCCCGAACTCGGCCCGAGCAGCCTACGGGCTGCAGATCTAGAGCCCAGGCTCGGCCCGTGGGGCTGAAAAGCTCGGCTCGTCGGGCTTTTGCTGGGTCAGGATGCCCACGCCCAGGCATGCTTTCCCCCTTTCGTTGACCTTCCTACATTTGGGCCTAGGAAAAAAACCTCCATTTGTAGCGGCGACGGCGATGGCGCGGATATAGGGTTTCATCGTATCAACGATGTCTTGGTCAGGACTCGTTCTTCTCCAACATAGGACCGAAGCAGGCATCCGAACCAAGGACTCTTATCCTTTCTTCTTCGACACCTGCTCCACTCCATTGTCTGCTATGGCGGAGGTAAGCCACGCCCTTACTGTGTTTTCTGCCTCAATGTTAGTAGATAGTATGTAGTGTCGATATAGCTAGTACTCATCGTAGATCAATTTGCTTAGGGGAACCAGCTAGATCTGATCCATCAAGCAGCATCACTCATAGCTATGATTCAAGCATTGATCTTGCTGCTCCACAAGAAAACAGTTAGGCGTGCTGCCTTTCCTAGGCTCACATACGGCCCTATGATGCTTCGAGATCAGGAGAGGATGGAAAATCTGAACTATGTTTACAACTCAAGCGATGTAGAGTCTCTCCAAATGTTGCGGATTGCTAGAGCCCCTTTCTTTCAACTCGTCAAAAGGTTTATGGAACGAGGACTGCTGGAAGATAGTATCCATACCTCTGTTGAGGAACAAGTTGGAATGTTTCTTCATGTTGTGGATCATAAACATAGGTTTAGACTGATCCATAATACATTTAGTAGGTCGATAGAGAAAATTGCTCGCTATTTCGAGCAAGTGGTGTATGCAATTGGGGAGCTCGGGGGAGAGATGATCAAAACCCCAAGTGGTCGCATACCTAGCAAGATATGAAACAACCACAAATGGATGCCATATTTCAGGGTGAGTGGATATTATCTTGTTTATTTTGTTGAAACCACTACACTGTTCCTTCTAATGACCTTACACTTATGTGTTCACAGGATTCCATAGGATGTCGCTCTTGCCTCGGCCGCCTCGGGGGAAACAGGGCGAGGGGGAAACAGGCTGCCTCGGCCAGCGCAGCCTAGCCGGTGGTGGCACGAAGAGGACACGCCAGCCGAGGGCCGCGGCTGTCATGCCGAGCGTCGCCGGGTATGTGCCCTTGTTCTTTTTCTGTGTGTGACCATTGACTTGCCCATTGCTTAGAATGTCCTTGTTTTCTTCATGTAGTGAGGTGATGTCATTGGTTGGCTCCACGACCATCGCCACCGCGCCCGCCCCTCCTCCGGTTGGGGCTGAGGGGCCTGCCGGTCCGGTTGAGCCCTCCGTGGCTGCGCCGGCTAAGGCTGCTGCGGGTGTGGCTGAGCCATCACCGCCTGCTACGCATGTGACCCTACATCACACCCCTGCTGCATCGAAGCTCGCAAAGGTGATCTTGGTCGGGCGTGGTGCCGCGTCTACTCCTCCCCTCCGGCTGATGGAAGGCGCGGACCCGGTGCTAAGAGAGGCTCATACATGTTTGCTTACCAGGTGGAGGAGCCCGTGGATGTAGCGCCAGAAGCCTCCATGCAGCTGGCTACGGGAGACGAGATGCAGTAGGCGGCTCCTGGCTCTGGTGGTGCAGGCGTTGGAGCCTAGGGGAGGCGTCGCGCGTGGCTGCCGGTAGGGACGATGACCTCTAGATGGTACTTGCACTATTGAAGTCCTAGTATCCTGACGTCGATCTTCGGAGCCTTTCCCAAGGGTTCTGGCAGGGGACCAGATACGACCAGCTTTGCGCCGAGGTTCCTGACATCCGCTCTTGCGGTGTCAACATCGGGAGTGATGTAGCCCAACATACGGAAACCACCTTTGGTCCACATCATGCCACACTAATCATCACTCCAAAGGTGAACTCCTTCCATGCTTCGCCTTTTGTTGGTTATTATGCAAATGGAATCCCACTTGAGACAAATGCCCATGATATGACTAGGTCTATGACCAGGATGCCAAGAGGATGTAGCAAGGATGAACCTGGAGCCAAAACACCCAAGCAAGAAGCCTGGAAGAGAAGACACAAGAAGCTGCTGGCGTTAGACCAGAGTCTCTGGTCTTTCACACCAGAGTCTCCGGCCCATCTCTGGACCAAGCCCCGAACCGAAGCATGGGTCAATCACAAGGACCCTCTGGAGATGGACCGGAGATCAACTGGAATCTCTAGACCACACCGGAAACTCTAGACCACAAGACCGGAGTCTCTGGCCTGAACATCACGGGCCTGCACGCCTCAAGTTGGGCCTGGCCCATGTAACGCCCATAACTCCCTGTTTATGCCTGTCTTACCATTAGCTCGTGGCTGGCCTATATATATGCCCCCACTCCCTCCTTGAAACCCTAGAGATGATGATGAATTAAGGCATGTGCCCAACCCTAGATGGGAACCCACTCTCAATAGTAGATCTATGAGTTGTACAAGGCCTTGGAGTCGGTGCCCTTCTCCAAGTTGTCAAGACCCTCCTCAAGTGTTTGGTCTCTCCCTATCAAGGATTCTAGTAGTGCTTGGTCTCTCCCCTTTGGGATTCTACTTGGTTGCTACTCTCTCCTTGGTTTGGATTCTATCATCCGCTTGCCGATCTCTCCTTTGGTGATTCTACCGCAAGGTCTCTCGCCAAGGATTCTATTGGATTGGTTGTTCGAACCAACGGGAGCAAATCAAATCGGGTGTGATTTGGCATGTGTTTGTATCTTAACCTTTCATTAGAGTTATGTTCATCGCGTGTTCCCTCACTCCCCGCCTCAAATCCGTGAAGATCGGGCCACTCCAAGGGTAAATCCACAAGGAGACCCATAACAAGGAGCTTCGTCCAGCTGGACCGGGATTTCAGTGATCCGACTGGCACAAAGCTGTTCTCCTACGACCCTCTTCTGGCTCCAGTAGAGATCGATGCCTCGACTGCGCTAATCTCTGCCCCGCCCGACATCACCTCCAGCAGCCATGCTCCGATGGATGCCTCTAACCCTTCAGTTGAACCACAAGCCTGATCCCTAGAATGCCAGGAGTATTTGTACCAGTTGAAAACTTTTCCCTTTTGTCTGTGCCTATGAACAATTTGCCTTTGTGCTTTGTTAAATTCTGGTGGGAGCTTCGTCTTCTCTTATAATATTTGACTTGTGCTCTTTTGTTTGCACTTTCTGATTGTTTGGCTTGCATTTGTTGCATGCTTGTTTCTGTGTGGGGGCGCGCTAGCGCGCCCATAGGGTGTATTCCCCAAGGTTCAGCCCGGCTGGAGGATCTAGCTGGGTCGAAGCTCGTTTGTGTTGTTGCCATTTGCAGGTCTTTGCGTGGGGGCACGCGAGTGCACCCACAGGGTGTAGTCCCCGAGGTTCAGGCCGGCTGGAGGATCCAGCCGGATCGAAGCTCCATTCTGCCTTCTACCGTCTAGGGGTGATTGGCACCCGACCCTAGTATTTGGTTTGGATTTTGACTCGTGCACAAATAAAACACAAGTAATGGTTTCTGCGTCAGATATGCATAAGAGGAATATAGTTTGTAGTTCATCTGGTTAGGCTTGAAACTTTGTCGTTTCGCGCTAGGACGACAACTTGGTCTTTTTCTCGGTGAGCATTGGCCATTTAAGCTATGTCCTTGCCGGGTTGCGGTCTGCTGTTGGAATCAAAGGGGTAGCTAGTGAGCATACTGCATGATACTTCAGATTTCTGTTATCAGTGTCGAGCAAGCGAGCACAACCAGAACATCCAGACGTTTTTGTTTTCCTTATGCCTTTTCGTGTAGGGGTCTTCGAGCTTTCTGCTCTTGCCGGATCTATCAGCCGGCGTGCGGTATGCAGCCGGAATCAAAGAGGAAGCCCTTAGAGTCGCCTACAAGACTTCACCATTTGGAATGCGCGGCTGTCTAGGTAGGCCGGCGAGTCCCCAGGAGGGACCACCGGATCCGGGGTTAGAAGATAATGCAGCACGAAATGCCAAATGATTACGGAGTCCCCGAGATTGTGTCGAGGCTCCTCAACTTGTTCAATACATAAAAGTAAGATGCATACACTTCTTGTTCAAGTGTAAAACGGGTGAAGCAGGTTCGCATTCCATGGGCGCTCGGTTTCTTTGCCAGAGTGGTCCATTTTGTTCTTCGCCGGCTGACGAGCGTCGATGAGGTAGTATGAGTTGTTCTACAGTGCTCGACTGATGATGAATGGCCCCTCCCAAGGTGGAGATAGCTTGTGCATCCCCTTGGTGTCTTGTACCAGTCACAGCACTAGGTCACCCTCTCGAAACGAGACATTGCGGATCCGGCTAGCGTGGTAGCGCCGGAGGTTCTGCTGGTACATGGCAGATCTGGACAAGGCCAGCTCGCTATGCCTCTTCGAGGAGGTCGACGTTGTCCTCATGTGCTTCTTTGGCTTGTTTCTCTTTGTATAACAGCTTGTGGGGTGCGTCGAGCTCGATGTTAGTTGGCAGGACCGCCTCTGCTCCATAGACGAGGAAGAATGGTGTGTAGTCGGTAGAGCGCTTTGGCGTGGTGCGTAGGCTCCACAACACAGTCGACAACTCTTCTATCTAGCATTCGAGGGATCTCATCAGTGGCTCGATCAACCGGGGCTTGATTCCGGCTAGGACTAGGCCGTTAGCTCGCTTGCACTGCCCATTGGACTAGGGGTGTGTGACGGAGGTGAGGTCCAGGCCGATGCCCTTATCTCTGCAGAAGCGCGTGAAGGCTCCTTTGGCAAAGTTCATGCCATTGTCGGTCATGATGTTGTTGGGGTAGCCGAAGTGCGTGAGGATGTCTGTGAAGAATGTGACCACTGTTGGCCCATCCAGCTTCTTGATTGGCTTTGCCTCGATCCACTTGGTGAACTTTTCCACCGCCACCAGCAGGTGTTCATGTCGGATCATGCTGTTTTGAAGGGCCCTACCATGTCCAAACCCCAGATAGCGAATGGCCAGGTGATGGGGATTGTCTTGAGGGCTGCAGCCGGAGTATGCTTTTGCTAGTTGAATCGCTGGCACCCATTGCATGCCTTCACCATTTGCTCGGCATATTCCAGCAAAGTGGGCTAGTAGAACCCATGGCGAAATTCCTTTGCCACTATGGCTCGTGACGATACGTGGCGACCGCATTCACCCTGGTGAATGTCCACCAGCAGCCGAATTCCTTCTTCTTGGCTCACGCATCGCTGGTAGATTTCTCCCACACTACGCTTATACAGCTCGTTGTTGATGATGGTGTATGCACTTGCTCTTCGCTTCACTTTCCTTGCCTCAACCTCTTCGCCGGGAAGCTCCCCTTTGGCCAGGAAGTTCATGAATGGCTTGGCCTGTGGAGGGATTTCTCGGATGGTGTACACGCTCTCCATGATGAGCTTGATTTCCTCGCACATGATCGGCTGGTTTCGTCTGGTGGCCTACCAGGTGGAAGAACGAAGCTGGCTAGGAGTGTCGGAGACTTAGACCCGGTTGTCCCCGGGATGGATGCGGCAATCCCCAGGCATGGCGTGGTAGTACCCGGGGCCTTAGCTGCAGCTTCCGGTCGCTTGGAGTCGGCAGTCCCTAAGTCCACATCCAGTATGATGGAGTCGGATTCCGAAGATGACGTGATGGAGGGCTTGCGTAGGTGCTCGAGGGTGACTACAGGTGGAATTGCTTGCCTTGTTGAACCAACATGGGCGAGTGCATCTGTGGCCTCATTGTTTGCTCGAGGGACATGGTGAAACTCGCACCCTTCAAAACAGGCGCATAGCTGCTGCATGAAGAAGTGGTATAGTGCCATGTTTGCATCCTTGGTGTCCTAGTCGTCTGATAGTTGCTGCACCATCAGGTCCGAATCACCGAAGCAGAGGATGCGCTGGATGCCGATCTCTTTTGCCATTTTGAGGTGACGTTGTTGGATGCGTGGAAGTGGATCTGCAACATGTACTCTAGCCGGTCTCCTTTTGGAGAGGTGATGAATACGCTGGCTCCGAGTCCCCCGTACATCATGGAGCCGTCTAAGTGTAGCTTCTAGTGCATGGAGTCAGGGCATGGTGGCAGGTACTATGTTTTTGCCCAGTCAACGAGGAAATCTGCCAAGGCGTGTGACTTGATCACCGTTCTTGGCTTGTACTAGATGAAGTGTGCGGCGAGCTCTATTGCCTATTTCGTCACCTAGCCGGTGGCATCCCTGTTGCCGATGATCTCTGAAACTGGGGCTAACACCACCACCCAGATGGAGTGATCTTGGAAGCAGTGCTTTAGTTTCTTGGCGGCCATGTATACACCATGCACCAGCTTCTGATAGTGGGGGTAGTTCTGCTTCGATAGCGAGAGTACCTCACTTAGGTAGTAAACTGAGCGCTGGACTGGCTACGCCTTTCCTTCTTCTGGCCTCTCAACCACGAGCATAATGTTGACGGTCTGCTTGGTTGCTGCAATGTACATCAGCATTGGTTCTTTTGCAGCGGGGGCCACCAGTATTGGTGGAGAGGATATCATGCATTTGAGGTTGTGGAAGGCCTCGTCCGCCTACACCGTACAGACGAACTTGTCAGTTTTATTCATGAGCTGGTACAGTGGGACGTTTTCTTGCCTAGCCGGCTGACGAACCGGCTGAGGGAAGCCAGGAACCCGGTGAACTTCTGCACGTCACACAGATTTTGTGGCGGCTGCATGCGCTCGATCGCGGCGATCTTCTCCGGGTTGGCCTCGATTCCTCATTCAGAGATGAGAAAACCGAGGAGTTGGCCGACTGGGACACCGAACACGCACTTCTCCGGGTTCAGCTTCATCTGGAACTGGCAGAGGTTGGCGAATGTTTCCTTCAGGTCCTCGAGGAGTGTACGCTGCTCCTTTGTCTTGACCACCACATCATCGACGTAGGCGTGTGCGTTTCTGCCAATCTACGATTGCAGGCACTTCTACATGCAGCGTTGGTACGTAGCCCCTGAATTTTTCAGTCCAAATGGCATGGTGGTGTAGCAGTAAGCCCCATATAGGGTGATGAATGTTGTATTTATTTGATCAGCATGGTTCAGCCGGATCTGGTGGTAGCCGAAATATGCGTCTAGAAACGACAACAGCTCGCAGCCGACCATGGAATCGATCACTTGATCTATCCTTGGCAGGGCGAATGGATCTTTGGGGCATGCCTTGTTGAGGCTAGTGTAGTCAACACACATGCGCCATGTCTTGTTCTTTTTCAGCACCAGTACTGGGTTTTCCAACCATTCCGGGTGGAAAACCTCCATGATGAATCCGGGTACAAGCAGCCGGGTGATTTCTTCACCAATGGTTCTTCTTTTCTCCGTAGTGAAGCAGCGTAGAGATTGCTTGACCGGCTTTGCATCCGGTCTGACATGTAAAGAGTGCTTGGCGAGCTCCCTCGGAACACCAGGCATGCCATGCAAAGATATCTCGATTCTCATGGAGGAAGTCGACGAGCGTGCTTTCCTATTTGTTGTCAAGGCTGTCTCTGACCAGGACGAACTTGTCCGGCTTGGCCTTGTTGAGCAGGATCTTCTTGGCGCCCTTGGATGGCTTGAATTGCGCCTCTTCGGCTAGCTTTGGCTCGCCAGTCGGCATCTCTGCCTGTAGGGCCGCCATGTTGTGGATGATGATGCGCTTATCCTCCACGATGATCATGGCTTTGGCTATCTTGGAGCCGTCTGTGGCGCATTCCACCGACCGCCTGTAGTCACCAGTGATGGTGACATGGGTATACCTTACAGGTGCTTGAGATTAGCCTATACGGTTCAACCCGAGAAGGAGTCCACGATGCACTCGAAGCCCAGCAAGGATTCGGGTGGCCCATTGGAGTTCGACTTCTTGAAGGACACGACAAAGTGTAGATATAAAATTAAAGGGGAAACCCTAATCTGTAACCGACTCGACCTGCTACCCTGAGACCTAGCCTCTCTATATAAAGGCCAGGAGGGGGTGACGAGGAGGGCCAATACATACATCCCCGCATACACCTCGCCAGATTGCATCTGCGCACCCTTATAACATTCGACTCCCTCGTAATCAAAGAGCAGACAAGCAGGAGTAGGGTCCTCTATGAGGCCTGAACCTGGGTAAAACCTCGTGTACCTGTGTGCTTGTTTCCTAGCCGATCGATGCCTCTAGCGCTCCCTACTTCCTCGAACCTAAGTCCATCAATGATGGGCATTGATGAGTTAACCCCTCATCAACTAGCGCCATCTGTGGGAAACAGGAGTGTTGATGTTGCGGCTTCCTTGGCCTCATCAACCGCGATCTACGACTCCACTACAGCGGAGACTCGTCTCCTCTTCGGCGCCCTCGACTTCACTGTCCATGCGCCGGCGACTGATACGTCCATTTTGCATCACTATTCTATATCATAATTCACTGTTATTCATTGATATATTTCATATTAAGAGATGATACTTATGTAATTTCACCTGTTTTTGCATGGTTGATGACTTTTGGAGCATGGACCGCTGCAGTCAGGATTCTGATGGAAAAGGTGCTGTTTGGAGGCAAAATTCGTGAAGATCAGAAAATCCAGGAAAATATACGGAAAATCCTATTTTTCCAGAAGACGAAGGAAGCCAAAAGGAGGAGTGGAGATGGGCCACAGAGGGCCCACACCACCCCTGGCACGGGCCAGCCTAGGCCGCGCCACCAGGTGGTGTGGCCACCCTGGCCCACCTCTGGCTCTCCCCTCTGGCGTATATAATCCTCTAGAAACCCTAATACTCGGGGAGCGATGATACGCTGCTAACATATCCATAATTTTTGATGTTCCATGCTTGGTTTTATCTACTTTCTTGCATTTTGTTCCAACTTTGGAGTACTTTCTATACACTTTCTTGGACTAACCTATTAATAAGTGCCACAGTGCCAGTTGCCCGTTTTCTACTGTTTTTGGTTCCAGGAAAGTCAGAAAATCAATATTCTCGGAATTGGACCAGACAAAAGCCAAAGTCGATATTTTACCGAAGACTCACTGAGCCAGAAGACGAGACGGAGATGGGCCACAGGGTGGCCACACCATATGGTGGCACGAGCTAGCCCTGGCCGCCCACCGACCTTGCCTCTTCGCCTATAAGATGTCTCCCAATGCAAAAACCCTAAATCATCAAGCCTGCAACCATGAAAAGTTCTACAGCGCTGCCGCCACCGAAGGGGAGATTCGGGGGACAGAAAGTCTCTGTTCCGGCACCCTGTCGGGACGGGGAAGTGCCCCCGGAGCCATCTCCATCGATCTCCACCACCATCTCCACCACCAACTCCATCACCATTGCTGATTCCCATGATGATGAGGGAGTAGTTCTCTCTCGAGGCTAAGGGTACTACTGGTAGCTATGTGTTCATCTCTCTCTATGCATGATCATATTGTGATCATGAGCTTGTAATCTATAGATCTACCTTCCTACTCAAGTTCTTTAATAGATCTCTGCTCTCCCCATGTGTGTGAAGTTGACAGTGTGCACACCATGGTGGCACTTAGGATAGAGATTACAAATACTTGTTATGAGTTATATTTGGAGTTGGATGTCTTTATGAAATTGTGGTGTTTGTTTGAACCATCTAGTGCTCAAGGTGACAGTGTGGGGTTATCTAGATGGGAAAGGCTTACTTTGAGGTGTGTTGTTATAGCCCTACCAACGATTAGAGTGTCCAACCAGAGAGTAGTATCATGAAGAGAAGATATTTATATGAGAGTGTTCACTAGTGAAAGTATGATCCCTAGGCCTTGTTTCTAAGCATTGATACACCATTTGCAATTAGATCTGTTACATGTTTGCTTGCTTCCATCTTTATTTCAGTTTTACTTTAGTATTTTCCACGCCATCAAGCTATTTTCTATCACTGTTACCACTTATAATTATTTATACCACTTGTATTTCGCTATCTCTTTGCCGAACTAGTGCACCTATACACCTGACAAGTGTATTGGGTGTGTTGGGGACACAAGAGACTTCATGTATCTTGATTGCAGGGTTGCTTGACAGGGGATACTTTGACCACTTCCTCCCTGAGTTCGATAAACCTTGGGTGATCCACTTAAGGGAAAACTTGCTGATGTTGTACCAAACTCTGCACTTGGAGGCCCAACAACTGTCTACAAGAATAGAAGTGCGTAGACCTCAAGCTATTTTCTGGCGCCGTTAAGGGAGGTATAAAGGTACTCACATCCTCCGGTGTGAGTGCTCGAAGTTATTTCCTTTAGATTCTGCAATTTTGTCTTTTTGTTTCTTGTTTTTATTTTCACTAGTTAGGCTTAATGGAAAACAACAACAAAATTAGAGAGCTTTATAGTATTTATCTTGAGTTAGGACATGAAGTGTTTGAAGAGAAAATTAAAAAACCTATGGAACTTTATTTGCATGCTAATAACAATGTTGTTAGTATGAATTCTTTGGACACCATTATTGCTAATGCTATGGAAAAGTCTAAGCTTGGGGAAGCTAGTTTTTATGAAAATGATCTTTTTAGTTCCCCAACTTTGGAAGATAGCTATTCTATTGCTTATGATGATACCAAACCTCCAATATATGATGATTACAATGATGAATATGATATTTTTAGTCCACCTACTGTTGAGGAGAAAATTAATTATGATTACAATATGCCTCCTATATTTGATGATTATGATGATGAGAATAATAATGATAGCTATTTTGTTGAATTTGCTCCCACTATAATTAATAAGAATGACTATGCTTATGTGGAGAGTAATTATTATTATATGCATGTAGCTCATGATAAGAATGTTTTATGTGATTGTTATATTGTTAATTTTATCCATGATGCTACTGAAAGTTATTATGAGAGAGGGAAACATAGTTTTATGTATCTCAACAATATTAAGTTTCCCCTCTTTATGTTGAAAGTCTTGAAGTTGCACTTGTTTTGCTTTACTATGCTAGTTGCTTTGTGCTTTCATGACTTGTTTCTTTACAAGATTCCTATGCATAGGAAGTGGGTTAGACTTAAATGTGCATTGAATTTTCTTCTTGATGCTCTTTTTTACTTCAATTCATATTTCTTATGTGAGCATCTGCTCAAACTATCATGCCTAACTTAAATGCGTTAAAGAAAAGTATTTATTGGGAGATAACCCAAAAGTTTTAGATGAGTCTTGGAAGTTACTACTTCTGTAATAACCGCTTCTTATCCTTTTTATTTGCTTTTTGTGCCAAGAGTAACCTCTAATGAGAGAGAAGTAATGATTGGGAAAGTTGCTGTCCCGAAACAGATTTCTGTGCTTCACCGTAAAAATTCGTGTAAAATCTCTTTATGTCCTTTTGAGGCGTGAATTTTCGTGCATCTGCCCCAGATTGTTATCTAACTTTCGTTAGCTCAACACTTTTCGATTTGAGCAACAGAAGGTCTTCGAAAAAATCGGTTTCTATCTGCTGGTCTGTTTTGACAGATTTCTGCCATTATTTGCATTTGCTTCTTGTTGGTTCCTTTTTGAGTTCTTTTGGGGAATTGAGCTTTTTGAGGGAAGTGCTACAGTATCTTGTGTTTTAATGGAAGTTTTATTGGTGTTGAAACTGAACCTAAAGACTTATTATCTTGAGTGCACTAATGTTGCTAATAAACATTGTGTGAAGTTTTGTATGAAGGAAGAATTTCAGGTGTATGGAACGAATGAGTAATGAGATGAAGGATGGACTAAAGCTCAAGCTTGGGTATGCCACGAGTGTCACCCCAAGAAATATCCAAGAAGTACAAGCATTAAAGCTTGGGGATGCCCAAGGCATCCCCTTCTTCATCAATAAAAATCTTAGGTTTCTTTCAAACACTTTATTTTTATTGTTTCATGCAAAGTTGTGTTGTTCTTGGAGCGTCTTATTTTTCGTTTTCGTTTTGGCTTTTCGTTTGCTTGGTTTTCTTAGTTTGCTGAATAAATTGATTGGACGCCCTCTTTCATACATTGGTTTTCAAATAGTTTGGTTTGGATTGGAAAAGAGTAGGAAAGTTCATGCTTAAGTAGTAAAGAGAGCTTGTTTTTGACTGTGGCCTATGCTTTGTCATGCCATGCTTGATATTGTTTTGGCTTTATGCTTAGTATTCTTTGCTGTAGCATGACTTGTTATAAACAATTGAGATTGCTTAATGTGCCTTGGAAGGATCATGCGTTGTTTTAGCACATTAAAGCATAGTATTGTGGTATTCTCCTTTGATGCTTTATTTGGGTTGACTTGGCGCATGCTCACACCATGTTATGACTATCCCAAGTCACCATAAGCCTTTATGATCCTTTAGTTTTCAACTTGTAGTATCACTTTATGCTTTGATCAATGATGTTTTGTCACTCTGCATGATTATGGCCATTATTGCTCTCTTAGTTGGTCGCTCCCAGTCTTTTGCTAGCCTCCGTAACCAAGTATGAGTTCCACTCATGCATCCAACTCCTAAAACCAAGTTATTCCAAAGAGTCCACCATACCTACCTACTAGCATATGCTATTCCAAGTATATTCATGTTTTTATCTACCTTCTGAATTAAACTTGTTATGAGAAAACTAGTGATTAAAGCTCTCACAAACTTGATGGCACACTTTACTTTTCTTGCCCTTAATAAACGTGAACCATTGTGTCGTCTATGTTGTATATGCTTGCACTTATATGTTGGGGATTAGCAGAACCATGCTGTCATGGGGAACGCTTTCAACATTGCACTTGTACTTTGTACCTAGTTGATACCATGTTCTTTTGTCTATGGATGTCGTTTGTGTGAAATGAAAGGGGAGCTTGTAAGTCCATGGAGTTATGTATATGTGTTAGAGAAACGCATGGGCCGCTGGTCTAATCCATGCTGTCATGGTGGAAACCTGCAGCGTAACCATAATGAGCTGTCTATGAAGCATTCTTCTTATAAAAAAGAGTCAGATATTGAGAAAAAAGAGAAAAAGAAAAAAATATGAGAAAAGAGGAAAGAGAGAAAAAAAGCACCATATTCCCATGGTAAATAAGAAGATTGCTGAGATGCTTGTTGTCTGCCTGCCTTGTCATTTTGATATGGGGATTCTTCCGTATCATCGGGCAAGGGGTACCCCGTTGGTGGTTCTCTATGATACACATGTACTTACGATGACAAGAACTTACCGGTGACTAAACTTGAGTAGCATGAGGAGCGGCCCTCGTATTCAAGGGACATGAGATTTCCAAATTATACTTTGTAAAGCATATACTCCATAGTTTGTTCATTTTAACCTTAATCACTTCAAGATGCTTATGATAGGGGCAATGAGAGCTCAAAGCTAATAAGTATCATAATTTTTGGAAGCTCTTTATGAGACTTGAATCCCTACTTCCTTCTATGAAGGCTTTTCTTTTACTTTTATGTTGAGTGTCCACCTTCTACCTTTATGCACCTACTTTGAGAGCATAGTGTCCATTCTTAGTTCTATGTGCATTGTCCCAAGACTTGTTTATTGATGCATTGCTTTGATATTGCTTGTTTTAAACTATTTGTATCTAGTCACTCTTATGAACTTTGAAGGTGTCCTATGCATTTATGTTTTCTATTCTATGAGGGACAAGCTGAATGCCACTATGCTATGTTTTCTTTATGTGAAACAAACAAACGTCTTGCAAAGCATTATTATTCATGAATCTTTTGTTTGTGTCTTTTCATGTTGTAACATAGTTGCTTTGCCTTATTGTTAGAACTTTGTCTTTCATGTTATGATTGAAGTACTATGATCCCAGCTATCAATGTTTTACAAATACTTTGATCAAGTTTATGATGGTGCATGTCACCTAAAAAATTATTCTTTCTTTTTTATCACTTACCTACTCGAGGACGAGCAGGAGTTAAGCTTGGGGATGTTGATACGTTGCTAACGTATCCATAATTTTTGATGTTCCATGCTTGGTTTATCTACTTTCTTGTGTTTTGTTCCAACTTTGGAGTACTTTCTATACACTTTCTTGGACTAACCTGTTAATAAGTGCCACAGTGCCAGTTGCCCATTTTCTGCTGTTTTTGGTTCCAGGAAAGTCAGAAAATCAATATTCTCGGAATTGGACCGGACAAAAGCCAAAGTCGATATTTTACCAGAAGACTCATGGAGCCAGAAGACGAGACAGAAATGGGCCACAGGGTGGCCACACCATATGGTGGCGCGGGCTAGCCCTGGCCGCGCCACCAGGTGGTGTGGGCCCCTGGCCGCCTACCGACCTTCCCTCTTCGCCTATAATAAGATGTCTCCCGATGCAAAAACCCTAAATCATCAAGCCTCCAGCCACGAAAAGTTCCACAGCACCGCCGCCACCCAAGGGGAGATTCGAGGGACAGAAAGTCTCTGTTTTGGCACCCTGCCGGGACGGGGAAGTGTCCCCGGAGCCATCTCCATCGATCTCCACCACCATCTCCATCACCATTGCTGATTCCCATGATGAGGAGGGAGTAGTTCTCTCTCAAGGATAAGGGTTCTACCAGTAGCTATGTGTTCATCTCTCTGTATGCATGATCATATTGTGAGCATGAGCTTGTAATCTATAGATCTACCTTGCTACTCAAGTGCTTTAATAGATCTCTGCTCTCCCCATGTGTGTGAAGTTGACAGTGTGCACACCATGGTGGCACTTAGGCTAGAGATTACAAATACTTTTTATGAGTTATATTTGGAGTTGGATGTCTTTATGAAATTGTGGTGTTTGTTTGAACCATCTAGTGCTCAAGGTGACAGTGTGGGGTTGTCTAGATGGGAAAGGCTTACTTTGAGGTGTGTTGTTATAGCCGTACCAACGATTAGAGTGTCCAACCAGAGAGTAGTTAAGAGTAGTATCATGAAGAAAAGATATTTATATGAGAGTGTTCACTAGTGAAAGTATGATCCCTAGGCCTTGTTTCTAAGCATTGATACACCATTTGCAATTAGATCTGTTACATGTTTGCTTGCTTCCATCTTTATTTCAGTTTTACTTTAGTCTTTTCCACGCCATCAAGCTATTTTCTATCACTATTACCACTTATAATTATCTATACCACTTGTATTTCACTATCTCTTCGCCGAACTAGTGCACCTATACACCTGACAAGTGTATTGGGTGTGTTGGGGACACAAGAGACTTCTTGTATCTTGATTGAGGGTGCTTGGGAGGGGATACCTTTGACCACTTCCTCCCTAAGTTCGATAAACCTTGGGTGGTCCACTTAAGGGAAAACTTGCTGATGTTCTACAAACCTCTGCACTTGGAGGCCCAACAACTGTCTACAAGAATAGAAGTACGTAGACATCAAGCGACTAAAGAAAGATTCCGCCGCCTCTGCGGGGCAGAAAACACTGAGACAGAAAGATCTCTCCAGCAGACAGAATTCTGCCGGGGGAATTCCTTCCCGGAGAGGGGAGATCATCGCCATCAACACCACCATCAAGCTGGACTTCATTGGGATCATCATAATCATCACCACCATCATCACCATCAGCACCCTCATCACCATCTCCATATTGCTATAACAATTGGGTTGAATCTTGCATAGTTCTTAGGGGAAACTTTCCCGGTGTTAATTACTCTTTGTAGTTGATGCTATTGAGTGAACCTTTGAATTATTGTTTATGTTCAGATTGTTATACATCATTATTCCATCTCTGATCATGATCCATATGATGTCTTGTGAGTAGTTCGTTTTGTTCTTGAGGACATGGGAGAAGTCATGTTGTTAGTAGTGGAATTGTGTTGAGAAAGATTCAATAGTTTGATATTTAAGTTGTGGTGTACTTCTTCTAGTGGTGTCATGTGAACATCGACTACATGACACTTCCCCTATATGGGCCTAGGGGAATGCATTGTGTATTTGGATAATAATCGTAGGTGTTGTCAGAGTGACAGAAACCTGAACCCCCGTTAGGAAACCATTGAACAAGGGACGTTAGGGTCTTAGAGTTTAAAGCTGTGGTTAGGTTTCTACCTTAATTACTTTCTTGTACTTACGGATGTTTGCAGGGGGTATAATCACAAGTATGTATTAGTCTTGGATGGGCGGTACATTAGCACAGGTTCACCCACACAACACTTAGCAAGCTAAAGAAGATTAATCGACTATATGAAGCGAAAGCACTTGACAGTCTTCCCATGTGTCCTCGAGAACGTTTGGTCATCTATAGAAATACAACCGGCTTATCCTTTGTTGCATAAAGGATTGGGCTACTTACTGCATTTATTCCTATTGTCTTTTTTACTCGTACTTTGTTACTTGCTTTATCGAAAACCCCTAAAAATCCGTTTGCTAAGTATTTGCAGAGAATTCCTGATCCATACCACTAGCCAGCACCTTCTGCTCCTCGTTGGGTTCGACACTCTTACTTATCGAAAATATTGCGATACACCCCCTATACTTGTGGGTCATCAAGACTATTTTCTGGCGCCGTTGTCGGGGAGTGAAGCGCTATTGGAGAGTGGAACTGGTAAAGGAAACTTCTACTGTGAGTATTGTTTACTTCTGTTAGTTTCTTTATTTTCGTTATGGATAATTCGCTGAGTTCTTGTTTCATAATGCTACTACCACTGCTAAGGTAGTAGATGAACCACCACCTGCTGATAATGATACTTTTAAAATACCTACAAGAATTATTGATCGTGTTATGGATAACTACTATGTTGGGGATGGAACTGTCCATCCGGGTGATCATTTACTCTTTATACACGAATTATGCGGGTTTTTCAAGTGTGCAGGTATTACTACAGATCAAGTTAAGAAGAAGTTATTCTCATTGTCTCTAAAAGGAAGAGCTGAGGAATGGTATAAGCTGTTGAAGAATGGTCAAGCTCTTGAATGGGAGGAAATAGTACCTCTCTTTTATTCAAAGTTTTATCCTCCTAGTGAGATTCATAAAGATCGGAATCAAATATACAACTTTTGGCCTCTTGATGGAGAGAGTACAACTTAAGCTTGGGGGAGATTGAAGTTACTAATGCTCAAATGTCCCATTCATGAGCTCCCCAACAATATTATTATCAATAACTTTTATGCAAGGTTTTCTCTTCATGATAAGGATTTATTGGATGCCTCTTGTGCTGGATCATTCACTCGCATGGAAGAAGAAGCTAAATGGGATCTTCTGGACCGTATTCAAGACAATGCTGAAGCTTGGGAGAATGACAAAGGTAGAAAGTCAGGTATAAATTATGATTATGAATGCATTGAATCTTTTATGGGGACTGATGACTTTCAAAATATTAAAAATGCTTATGGTCTTAATTTACAAGTTATTACAAATTGTTTTAAGGCTTTTGCTTCTTATATTGAAATCCTAACAAAGGGATGGAGCAAGTACCATGCACCTTATAAAGATATTGTTAACTGTGTTCCTGTTGGGAGTGTTGAGTATTGCACTATTGATCATGTTTTGCCTGAACCTTACATTGAGAAGATACCCTTCCCAGATAAGGTAAAGGATCATCCTATGATAACTAGTATAATCACTAAAAGTGAAAAGAGAACTGTAAAACCTGATGAACAAATAAGCATTGAACCTGTTGTAGCAATTGTTAAAGATCTTGTAACTAAAAGTGTAGAAGATGGGCACATAGTCTTTTGTGAGGACACTTCTAATATTGTCTCACATCCTCATAGAACTAAAAAGTCTAGTGTCCCTGTGCTTTCTGTTAAAATTGGTGATCATTGCTATTATGGTTTGTGTGATACTGGTGCAAGTTCAAGTGCTATTCCTTATGAGCTTTATAAGTAAATTATGCATGAAACCAGTCCCTGTGAGTTGGAAGATATTGATGTGGTTATTCACCTTGCTAATAGAGAAACCATCTCTCCAATTGGTGTTGTGCGGGATGTGGAAGTTCTTTGTGGTAAGATTAAATATCCTGCTGATTTTCTAGTACTTGGTTCAGCTGCTAGTAAAACTTATCCCATCATTTTTGGTAGACCTTTCTTGAGTACCTGTGGAGCTATTATAGATTACAAAAGGGAAAAAATATTGACTAAGTTTGACTTTTCGAAATTTACTAAACAACCTTGTGAAAATGAAACCCATAATGAGGATTTTCGAGTTGAACAACTTGCGTCTATTTCTCTTGCTCCTAACAATGCTTTGCAGCAATTTATGGAAGACCACGAAAGTGAGATCTTCATGGAAGAAAGGAATGATATTGACGAGATTCTCCGTCGTCAACCCAAGATGCTTAAGCATAACTTGCCTGTAGAATACTTGGGTACCATGTTGCCGCCTAAAAAGGATCCGGTCTTCGATCTAAAACCTCTCCCTAACAATCTTAAATATGCTTACATTGATGATAAAAAGATATATCCTATTATTATCAGCTCTAAACTTTCAGGGAAGGAAGAAGAAAGGTTATTGGAGGTTTTGAAGAAACACCGAGGGGCTATGGGCTATACTCTAGATGATTTAAAAGGGATTTCACCTACTATATGTCAGCATGCTATCAATATAGAACCAGATGCAAAGCCAGTAGTAGAGCACCAACGGCGTTTAAATCCTAGGATGAAGGAAGTGGTAAGAAATGAGGTATTGAAACTCCTTGATGCTGGTATTATTTACCCTATTGCTGATAGTGAATGGGTTAGTCCTGTTCATTGTTCCTAAAAAAGGAGGAATTACCGTTATTCCTAATGATAATGATGAGCTTATTCCCCAAAGAATAGTAGTGGGCTATAGGATGTGCATTGATTTTAGGAAAGTTAACAAAGTTACTAAGAAAGATCATTACCCGCTTCCTTTTATTGATCAAATGTTAGAAAGGTTGTCTAAAAAGACCCATTTTTGTTTTCTTGATGGATATTCTGGTTTCTCTCAAATTGCTGTTAAACAACAAGATCAAGAAAAAACTACTTTTACATGCCCTTACGGAACCTATGCTTATAGACGTATGCCTTTTGGTTTATGTAATGCTCCTGCTACTTTTCAAAGATGTATGTCTGCTATCTTTCATGGTTTTTGTGAGGAAATTGTGGAAGTGTTCATGGATGACTTCTCTGTCTATGGAACTTCTTTTGATAATTGTCTGCACAACCTTGATAAAGTTTTGCTGAGGTGTGAAGAAACTAATCTTCTTCTTAATTGGGAGAAATTCCACTTCATGGTTAATGAAGGGATTGTCCTTGGGAATAAGGTTTCCGAAAGAGGCATAGAAGTGGATAGAGCTAAAGTCGAGGCAATTGAGAAAATGCCCTGCCCAAGAGACATCAAAGGTATTCATAGTATCCTTGGTCATGCTGGTTTTTATAGAAGGTTTATTAAAGATTTTTCTAGGATGTACCCTTTGTTTTTGATAATGATTGTAAGGAAGCTTTTGAAACTCTTAAGAAGGCTTTAATTACAGCTCCTATTGTTCAGCCACCTGATTGGAGCTTACCCTTTGAAATAATGTGTGATGCTAGTGATTTTGCTCTAGGTGTTGTCCTTGGGCAACGAATAAATGTTATTCATTATGCTAGTAAGACTCTTGACGCTGCTCAAAGGAATTATGCTACTACTGAAAAAGAATTTCTAGCTATCCTTTTTGCTTGTGACAAGTTTAGACCTTATATTGTGGACTCAAAAGTCACCATTCATACTGATCATGCTGCTATTAAGTACCTTATGACGAAGAAGGATGCTAAGCCTAGGCTTATTAGATGGGTGCTGCTCTTACAAGAGTTTGATCTACATATTGTAGATAGGAAAGGTGCTGAAAATCCTGTAGCTAATAATTTATCTTGATTGGAAAACATCTCTTTTGATCCTATGCATGTTAATGATAGCTTCCCAAATGAACAGTTGGCTGCAGTGGGGGTGAGCTCACGAGGGAGCCCTTGGTATGCTGATTATGCTAACTTTATTGTCTCCAAGTATTTGCCTCCAACTTTCACAGCTCAGCAAAGGAGGAAGTTCTTTTATGATTTAAGGCATTATTTTTGGGATGACCCACATTTATATAAAGAAGGAGTGGATGGTATTATGCGAAGATGTGTTCCAGAATATGAACAAAAGGAGATATTGCGTAAATGTCATGGTAGTGCTTATGGAGGACATCATGCAGGAAATAGAACTGCGCAAAAGGTGCTACAATCAGGTTTCTACTGGCCTACCCTTTTTAAAGATGCAAGAAAATTTGTTTTATCTTGTGATGAGTGTCAGCGTGTTGGTAATATTTCTAGACGCAATGAAATGCCTATGAACTACTCTCTAGTTATTGAACCCTTTGATTGTTGGGGATTTGACTTTATGGGTCCTTTTCCTCCCTCGAAAGGTTATACTCATATTCTTGTTGTCGTTGATTATTTTACTAAGTGGGTAGAAGCCATCCCTACGAAGAGTGCTGACGGGGAGACCTCTCTAAAAATGCTTAAGGATGTTATGTTTCCTAGGTTTGGAGTGCCTAGGTATCTCATGACTGATGGAGGTTCTCATTTCATTCATGGTGGTTTTAGAAAGACCGTTGCTAAATATGATGTTAATCATAGAATTGCTTCAGCTTATCACCCCCAAACTAGTGGGCAAGTAGAGTTGTCAAATAGAGAAATTAAATCCGTCTTGCAAAAGACTGTTAATAGATCTAGAAAAAACTGGGCTAAAAAGTTGAATGATGCTTTATGGGCTTATAGGACTGCCTACAAAAACCCTATGGGGATGTCTTCTTATAAAATGGTTTATGGGAAAGCTTGTCACCTACCTTTAGAATTAGAACACAAAGCTTATTGGGCAGTTAAAGAACTCAATAGATATTGTAAGCTTGCTGGTGAAAAAATATTATTTGACTTAAGTTCTTTAGATGAATGGAGGAGTGAAGCATATGAGAATGCCAGGCTCTTCAAGGAAAAAAGTTAAAAGATGGCATGACAAGCGAATACTTAAGAGACGATTTCATGTTGGTGAGAAAGTTCTATTGTATAGGTCTCGTCTCAGATTTTTTGCAGGAAAACTACTGTCAAAATGGGAAGGACCTTTCGTTATTGAAGAAGTGTACCATTCAGGAGCAATAAAAATTTCTTCTTTAAAAGATAATACTACACAAGTAGTGAATGGGCAGCGACTTAAGCACTATATTGCTGGGGATTCTTACAATGAAGATGTTGATGCCTTTCAAGTTATAACTCCGGAAAAAATTATCAAGGACCAAATTCAGAGACCTGCAGACTCCTTTTTAAATAGGTAACAGTTATGGTAAGAAAAGTTCCGCGAAAGATCTGTCCAGTTATATTTTTGTAGTTTTTAGTCAATAAGGAAAGCTACGAAGCGAAAGAGGGACGGAAACGGAGCCAGGGTGGCTCACACCACTCTGTGACGCGGGCCCACCCCTGGCCACGCCACCAGGTGGTGTGGCCACTCTGGACTCCGCCTCCGACTCGTTTTCTCCTAGTACCTTCCTTTTGTTGTGAAACTTCGTAATATATAATCCCCCGGATCCCTCGAGGTTCGTATATCGTGTTCTTGTCGTGTTTTCGTTTCGATTTGTTTCTGCCAGGAACTATCTTTGAAAGCTTAGAAGCACAATGGTGTCCACCAAGGATAAAGGAAAGGAGCCTATGGAGGAAGATCTCCAAGACCCCGAGAAGGAGAAGGAGATCAAGAGTGAAGATGAAGAGGAGGCAAAGCACACCGGCACTACCATTGCAAGCATTGGAGTGTTTGCAAGATCTGGCAGGGTCAGGAGGACTGCACGGATGTCAACTGGAGGGAAAACTCCGCGTCATTGTTTAGCTCCACGGTCACTTCCTCCATGCACCAAGAATCCTTTCCATACCCTTATCCATGAGTATCAATACCAGAATATGCCCAAGGAGAAATTACCCTCCAATTGGGATTTGCCTCGTTCTAGCCATGCAGGAAAAGAAGACTTCAAGGAGGAAGAGTGGGGAAAGAATCACAAGAGCTGGAATTTGCAACCCGACATGATCATGAGCCGCATTGAGCAAAACTCGCAGCTTATTCGCAATCTCACCTTTGAGATCGGGGACTTGGGGAACTGGTCAAAGAGCTCATCAAGAGAATACCACCACCACCGAAGGAGTAATTCGTCATCAGGTTTGGCATCCCCTTGGCTTGTTCCAAGCTTGGGGGAGTGCCGCGGTATCACATCACTATCTTCTATCTTTTTACCTTTTTAGTAGAGTCATATCATGAATAGAGAAGTTATCATGTAGGATGGTTTGCATTATGGAAGTGTCCCTCTCTCGTTAGATATGTATCCCTTGGTGTGAGTTGCCGTTATGGAATATTAAGGAGAAGTTCTATCACTTACTCTTTTGCATATCTTATATTAGTTTTCAATTCGTGGTTATATGATTGATCTTGTCGTTAGTATTGGTATCACTTTGGGATCATTGAGTTAATTTAGTTGGTTTTGGCAAACCTGGCTCGGTCAGTAGCAACACTATTTTTGAGAGTTGATTGAAAAGATAAAAGTACTCTAAAGAAATATAATTTCATCATCTTTCTTTCTTGATTTACTCATAAGTTTATTATTCTCTAGTTAAGATCTTTTGTGCTTCCAAGGAAGATTGCATGTTTGTCTTTATCACTTGTATGTTTGTTTGTTTCCTTCAACTCTTATACTTGCTACCCAGCCTTGCTAACCAAAAACCTGTACTGAGAGGGAATTCTTCTCGTGCATCCATTCCTTAAACCAAACCCATGCCATTTGTGTCCACCATACCTACTTATTAGCATTATTGCTATTCCAAGTAAATTCATGTTTTTATCTACCTTCCAAATTGAACTTGTTATGTGAAAATTAGTGATTAAAGCTCTCACGAACTTGATGGCACACTTTACTTTCTTGCATTTAATAAACTTGAACCATTGTGCCCATCTATGTTGCGTATATGCTTGCGCTTTGTAAGTTATGAATTAGCAGAACTATGCTGTCATGGGGAACGCTTTCAACATTGCACTAGTACTTTGTACCTAGTTGATATCATGTTCTTTTGTCTATGGATGTCGTCGGTGTGAAATGAAAGGGAAGCTTGTAAGTCCATGGAGTTATGCATGTGTGTTAGAGAAACGCCTGGGTCACCGGTCTAATCCATGCTGACATGGTGGAAACCTGCAGCGTAACTATAACAAGCATCTATGAAGCATTCTTCTTATAAAAAAAGAGATAGAGATTGAGAAAAAGAGAAAATAAAAAAAAGATGAGAAAAGAGGAAAGAGAGAAAAAAGCACCATATTCCCATGGTAAATAAGAAGATTGCTAAGATGCTTGTTGTCTGCTTGCCTTGTCATTTTGATATGGGGATTCTTCCGTATCATCGGGCAAGGGGTACCCCGTTGGCGGTTCTCCATGATACACATGTGCTTACGATGACAAGAACTTACCGGTGACTAAACTTGAGTAGCATGAGGAGAGGCCCTCGTATTCAAGGGACATGAGATTCTCAATTTACAACTTGTCAAGCATATCCTCATATTTGATCACTTTAGCCTTAATCACCTAAAGATGCCTATGATAGGGGCAATGAGAGCTGAAAGCTAATAAGTACCATAATTTTTGTAAGCTCTTTATGAAACTTGAAATCCCTGCTTCCCTCTGCGAAGGGTCTTCCTTTTACTTTTTAGTTGAGTCAGTAAACCTATTCCCTTCTATCTCAGCAAGTATTTTGAGTTGTTGTGTTCCATTCATTCATATGATGATTTATCCAATCACGTTTCTTATGTTCCTTGTTTTGCACTTTGCTCTTATCTTAGTGTCTACTGCTTTGAAAGCTATCATTGAAAATCAGTTATTTGTGAACTCCAGCAAATTGTCAACTATTCTTCGACCAAGAGCTAAGTTTGCCATTACCAGTTATGATTTATTTTATGCATCTTTATTGTGTTTCCTTTACTTATTGCAAGTTAAGTTATATAATAGTGAGTTGTCTTCTATTATGATTTATGTATTGATGAATGTGATGCTTCTTGTCCGTATTCTTTTATCGATCTTCACTCCATAAACCTGAGGTCATGTTTATTGAGCTCAGTTTTCGCTTGGGGACAAGCGAAGTCTAAGCTTGGAGGGAGTTGATACGTCCATTTTGCATCACTATTCTATATCATAATTCACTGTTATTCATTGATATATTTCATATTAAGATATGATACTTATGTAATTTCACCTGTTTTTGCATGGTTGATGACTTTTGGAGCATGGACCGCTGCAGTCAGGATTCTGATGGAAAAGGTGCTGTTTGGAGGCAAAATTCGCGAAGATCAGAAAATCCGGGAAAATATATGGAAAATCCTATTTTTCCAGAAGACGAACGGCTTAAGGAGGAGTGGAGATGGGCCACAGGGGCCCACACCACCCCGGCCTTGGGCCATCCTAGGCTGCGCCACCTGTGGTGTGTGGCCACCTCGCCCACCTCTCCCCTCGGGCGATATAATCCTCCTGAAACCCTAATGCTCGGGAGCCGACCACGAAAGATTCCGCCACTGCTGGTGGAAAACACCGAGAGAAAGATCTCTCCGCGTAAAGAATTTCGTGGGAATTCCTTCCCGGAGAGGGGAGATCATCGCCATCAACACCACCATCAAGCTGGACTTCATCGGGATCATCATCATCATCATCACCACCATCATCACAATCAGCACCCTCATCACCATCTCCATATTGCTGTAACAATTGGGTTGAATCTTGCATAGTTCTTAGGGGAAACTTTCCCGGTGTTGATTACTCTTTGTAGTTGATGCTATTGAGTGAACCTTTGAATTATTGTTTATGTTCAGATTGTTATACATCATTATTCCATCTCTGATCATGATCCATATGATGTCTTATGAGTAGTTCGTTTTGTTCTTGAGGACATGGGAGAAGTCATGTTGTTAGTAGTGGAATTGTGTTGAGAAAGATTCAATAGTTTGATATTTAAGTTGTGGTGTACTTCTTCTAGTGGTGTCATGTGAACGTCGACTACATGACACTTCACCTATATGGGCCTAGGGGAATGCATTGTGTATTTGGCTACTAATCGTAGGGGTTGCCGGAGTGACAGAAACCTGAACCCCCGTTAGAAAACCATTGCAGAAGGGACGTCAGGGTCTTGGAGTTTAAAGTTGTGGTTAGGTTTCTACCTTAATTACTTTCTTGTACTTACGGATGTTTGCAAGGGGTATAATCACAAGTATGTTTTAGTCCTAGGAAGGTCGGTACATTAGCACAGGTTCAACCACACAACACTTAGCAAGCTAAAGAACATTAATCAACTATATGAAGAGAAAGCACTTGACGGTCTTCCCGTGTGTCCTCGAGAACGTTTGGTCATCTTAAGTAATACAATCGGCTTGTCCTTTGTTGAATAAAGGATCGGGCCACTTGCTGCATTTATTCCTACTGTCTTTTATTTGCTCGTACTTTATTTATTTGCTTTATCAAAAACCCCTAAAAAAACGTTTGCTAAGTATTTGCAGAGAATTCCTGATCCATACCACTAGCCAGCACCTTCTGCTCCTCGTTGGGTTCGACACTCTTACTTATCGAAAATATTGCGATACACCCCCTATACTTGTGGGTCATCAGCGACTCGCCCAGATTTTGAGTCCATGGGAGACGAGATCGGCCTTGCGATCGGAAGCCTACGTTTCCAAGTTGGTAGGCTTGGCATGCTTCGCCTCACCAATCAGCCGAAGACCCCCGCGATTGCTCCTGCGTCGTGGTTCTCACCACCGATTGGCACCCTGAGCAAACTCAACGCCTCAGCATCAATCGAGAGCATGGATGGCAACAGTAGTTGCAAGTCCGATCTGGGCGGTCTAGCGACAGAAGACGGAGCCTATGGCTCCAGATCTGAGAGTTGTGGGAGCAATAGCTTCCCTAGACACTACATGTGTGCCATCATCAACACCGGCGATGGAAGCACCCAAAGGGACAACGCCAACGGCGGACCCACCAACAATGGGATGACAAATCGACCCCTGTTATCAGCCCCATCCAAGACGATCAACAGCCGCCTAACCCTATGGGTGAACGCATCAACGAGCGGCACCTGATTGAACTCAACGACACCGAGTGGGCACGATGCAGGGAGGCCCTATAGGGCAACCCCCTACCACCAAACTCATTGCAACAGATGTTGATGGGTTATCATTGGCTGCTCATGCAGGAGTTCAGGCGCTAGTAGCAGGTGACCACTCAACTCGCCGAGCATAAAAAGCTGGCGCATGAATCAAGTCTTCGGCGAGCAGCGCTCTCTTCTATCGGAGGGTCCTCTTCCAAGGGCAACGACTATGCAGCCGCCAAAAGGTGCTCTCGACTGGCCCAACTCAACAACAAGGAGCAAGATGAGGCCACCCGGGACCTCAACTTCTCATTCATAATGGTGGATTCATGGGGCAACGTGCTCCCTAAAACACCACAGGTAGTGGTGACAGCAACTACCATGTAGCTGCTCAATAATCAGCCACCAACTAGGGATCCATGATCCGCCATGCAACGATCTACGATCGCTGGCCTCGAACTGGTCGAAGCTACGGTCACCAAAGATACTACACCGAAGCAGAAGAAAAGCAAGGCTCTATCCAAGTATTACTCGCTCTCCTCCAGCAATGACGAGCATGACTTGTCACGGAGACGCTGCTCACGTCGACATGATCATGACTACGACGCACGTGAAGACATCACGCAGCGCAAAGTCGACAAGATGCATGCAAGGCGTGCCTGCTCGACGGACTCGGAGGATGAAGGAATGGAGCTCTGAAGTATCAGCTGCTTTAGCAGGGCCATATGACAAACACAAATTCCGAAAGGGTTCAAGCTCCCGTCGTAGAACCCAAAGTTTGATGGCCTCCAAGACCCGAAGATCTGGCTAGAGGACCACATCTCCTCCACTACGTTGCATGGTAGAAACAAGAGCACGGCCATGCAGTGCCTCTAGCTGCAGCTGCAAGGCGCTGCCTGCGCGTGGCTCAACAACCTCCCTCGTGGGTCGATCCATAGCTGGGAGGAGCTGGTCTACATCTTCATGTGAAACTTCAAGGGACCGTACAAAAGGCCTGCATCAATCGAAGAGCTAAAGGCCTGCTATCAAAAGCCCGACAAATCATTGTGCTCCTACATCCAGAGGTGGTCCATCATTAAAAACTCTACAGAGGACATCTCCGAGGACCGCGCTATCGACGCGTTCAATGGCAGCGTACGCCGCAGAGAGCTCAGGGAGGAGCTGAGCGGCTCGAAGCCCAAAACAATCGACCAGCTGATGGAGATCACGAACAGGTGGGCCGATGGAGAGGACTCGGTGAAAAACAACCGTGTCCACTCAGACGATGACCTCGGCCATAGACGCGACTGCCGAGGAAAGCGTCGGATGTGTGGCTACGAAGACCGCGAAGAAGTCAACATGGTCACGGCTGGCTACGCCGACAGACGTGACGACAACAACTACAATAGCGGGTACCGTAGAGGTGGCTACCGCAACAGCGAGAAAACCACGCAGGTATGGCAACACCGTACCCGCGACGAGGCTCCTAGAACGTCGATCCAGGATAAATTATCTGGACCTTGCAACGTCCAATTCTACAGTGACAAACACGACGGCAAGAAGTCTAACCACCTCCTAAAGGACTGTCACGAGTTCCTCAACCTCCACGAAGGCCTTGCCTAGATGAATCACGACGCGATAAATTAGGGTTACAGAGTTGCCCCGGGTGTTGTGGCTCATGGAGCACCACCACCACCTGCGGCTGCACTAGCCCAGAACAACAGAGGCGAGCAGTACCCACGACCTTTGGGGAATATGGGCATGATCCCAAAAGGACGCCCATCAAATCGGGTGCAAAATCAACCACTCGCCAAGTCAATTTGGCGATCAACTCTCCACCTTCAACCACTGGTACCTCAGCGGGTGCGAGTACTGCATCACCTTCGACAAGCGCGATCACCCGCGTCAAGTACCTCGCCCTGGCCATTCTCCCCTGGTGCTCGATGCGCAAATTGGTGGCTTCGAGATGAGTCGCATCTTCATGGACAGTGGCAGTAACATCAACCTCATGTTTGCCAGCACCTTGCGCGCCATGTGGATCCCCCTCTCCTGCCTAGAGGCCTCTGACTCAATGTTTCACAGCATCGTCCCAGGGAAAGGCGTATACCCCTTGGGCAAGATCAACATGGACGTCATCTTCGGCACTCCAGCAAACTTCCGGCAAGAGTGCCTCGAGTTCGAAGTGGTCGACTAGCCTTCATAGTACCATTGTATCCTCGGATGTGTCGCGTTCGTGAGGTTCATGGTGGTGCCACACTACGCCTACCTGCAGATGAAGATGCCAGGGCCAAACGGCTTTATCACCGTCAGCGGAAGCTTCACCAAGTCAGACAGCTGCGACAGGTAATTCAACAGAATGTCTGAATCCTTTGGAATGCAGGAGGAGCTGGCAAGGCTGAAGGAATCGACAGACAACAATCTCCCCCTCCTAGTAAGCCAAACGCACCCGACCAGTCCTTCGACTCATCGGTGCACACCAAGGCAGTCCAGGTCCACCCAATGGACCTGACCCAGACGGCCCTCATCGCCAACAACTTGAGTTCCGCATAGGAACTCGCGCTCGTCGAATTCCTCCGTGAGTGCTAGGAGATCTTCGCCTGGTGTCTAGTGGACATGCCAGGAGTTCCCAGGGAATTCTCCGAGAACTCACTCAATGTGAACTCTGATGCTAGACCAGTGAAGCAGTCGATACATCGACTGTCAGAACCAAGGGTAAAAGCGGTTGGTACGGAAGTTAACAGACTCCTCGACGCCAATTTCATACGAGAAATCAAGGAGAGCACATGGGTAGCAAACCCCGTGCTTGTTCCTAAAAAGGACACGGATATCCTGCGGATGTGCATGGACTTCACCTGCCTCAACAAGCATTGCCTGAAAGATCACTTCCCATTACCGCGGATCGATTAGATAATCGACTCCACCACGGGATGCGAACGCCTCTGCTTCCTCGATGCCTACTCAGGATACCATCAGATTCGAATGAAGGAAGAGGACTAGGAGAAAATAGCCTTCATCACGCCCTTCATTGTCTTCTGCTACACAACAATGCCCTTTGGGCTGAAGAATGCAGGATCCACCTACCAATGGTGTATGCAGGACTGCCTCAAGAGCCACCTTGGTTGGAACATCCAAGTTTATGTCGACAACATCATCGTCAAAACCAAGGAGGAAGCCACATTACTCGACAATCTCTGCGAGACCTTCGACAACCTTGAACGTTACCGGATCAAGTTGAATCCGGAGAAATGCGCCTTCGGTGTACCATCTGGGAAACTGCTCAAGTACCTCATATCCTCTAGGGGAATCGAGGCCAACCCAAAAAATATAAAGTCCATACTAGCCATGGAGAAGCCAAAGAATGTCAAAGGCATCCAGCAGCTGGCTAGGCGAATCGCGACACTCAGTCGATTCATAAGTCGAATGGGCGAGAAGGCGCTACCGTTCTACCAGCTCCTCCGCAAAGCTGAGAAGTTCGAGAAAATAGACAAAGCACAAGAGGCATTCGAAGATCTCAAGCGCCTACTCTCCACCTCGCCCGTGCTGGTGATGCCCAGGGAGAAAGAACCCATGTTGATATACATCTCTGCCACCAACCAGGTTGTCAGTACAGTGTTGGTGGTGGAACGAGCCAAAGATAACAAGGTCCATGGGGTGCAACGCCTAGTCTACTACCTCAGTGAGGTGCTCACGCCAACAAAATAGCGGTACCCGCACCATCAAAAGCTGGCTTACGGCATCTTCATGACAACACAACGACTATGCCACTACTTCCAGGTGCACCCCATTATCGTGGTGAACGATGCTCCACTAGGATACATCCTCAACAACCCCGACGCCATGGGACGAGTCGCTCTTTGGGGAATCGAATTGTCTCCACAAGACATTACATACGAGAAGCGACTAGCAATCAAGTCACAAGTTCTCCCGGACTTCCTCGTTCTCTAGATGGAGAACCAGCTCCCAAACACACCAGATATGTCCTGCCTATGGACAATGCACATCGATGGATCCAAACGTCGAGAAGGAGCTGGCGCTGGCGTCATCTTGACATCACCACAGGGTGACAAGATGAGATACGTTCTGCGAATGCAGTTCCACACCTCCAACAACGAAGCAGAATACGAGGCCCTGCTCCATGGGATGCGGATGGCCAAAGCCTGCGGCGCAGCGCGGCTCGTCATCTACGGTGACTCCAAGCTCGTGGTGGACCAAACCATGAACCAGTGCAATGCTCTGAGCGACAACATGATTGCCTACTGCAACCTCTATGACGCACTCAAAGGAGACTTCGACGGCTACGAACTACGGCATGTAGGCCGCGAAAGCAACGAGGAGGCCGACACGCTCGCCAACATAGGATCCACCTGTGCTCCGGTGCCGCCTGGTGTATTCCTAGAACAGATCTTCAAACGCTCCATCAAGTCAAAGGCTCCTGAAGGACCCTCTAGCGCGTCAAAGGACTTGAGGGTTGCACCACCTGAAGAACTCAAAGGTGCCAGTAATGTGGAGTAGGGACCCAAACTCGAAGGCCCCATGGAGGTCATGCTCCTCAAGCCATCCTGGACTCAGCCGTACATCACATACTTGCTCAGCAAAAGGCTGCCAGATGACCCGACAGACGCGCGACACATAGGACGATGCTAAAAATCTTTCACCATCATCAACGGCGAGCTATACAAGCGCAGCATTATAGGAGTCCTTCAATGATGCATCTCCAATGGTGATGGGAGAGCCATCCTCCTGGAGGTACACGAAGGCACCTACGATCATCACGCTGGGAGTCGCGCCCTTGTCGCCAAGGCTCTACGAGCTAGATTCTACTGGCCAATAGCGATGCGTGATGCCAAGGACATCGTCTATAAGTGCAATGCCTACCAAAGGTTCACGGATAAACCACACGCACCTGGCGTGGAACTCAGCCCAATACTTGTGGCCTGGCCCTTCGCGCAATGGGGACTCGACATGGTCGGCAAGCTGCAAAAGTCATCACCTGCAGGATACACTTCCCTCCTTGTCACAGTCGACAAGTTCACCAAGTGGATCGAAGCCATGTCGGTGACGAACCAGACAGGCGCCACCCCCGTCAAATTCTTTGAGTCCATCGTCTTCAGGTTCGAGGTGCCACACAACATCATCACCGACAACGGGACGAATTTCACCTCGAATGAGTTCTAGGATTTCTATGAAAACCTGGGAATCAACATCAGCTACGCTTCAGTAGCACGTCCCCATACCAACGGTCAAGTCGAGAAGGCCAATGGCCTCGTCTACAACGACATCAAGAAAAGACTCCTCCGACCACTCGAGCGAGCAGATGGGTGTTGGCTTGAGGAGCTACCATCAGTACTATGGAGCCTGCACACAACTCCAAACAGCACCACAGGCTACACCCCGTTCTTCATGGTACATGGCATCGAGGCAGTACTACCTGCAGAAGTGCGCTATAAGGCCCCAAGGGTCGTGGCATACAGCGAGGCCGAGTCAATGACTGCACTCAAAGACCCTGTCGACCTCCTCGACGAAGCACACAAGATCACGGCGGAACTTTCCATGATCTACCTGCCAAGCCTCCGCAACTACCATAGCTGATGGTTGCACGCAAGGTCCTTCGTCGAAGGAGACCTTGTCCTGCGACTAAAGCATAAAGGACACCTCAAGCTCGAGTCCCCCTGGGAGGGACCCTATGTAATTACCGAAGTAATCCCAGGTGGCGCCTATCGCCTGAAGGACGTAGAGAGCCGAGTCGCATACTCCAACCCCTGGAACATCATGCAGCTGTGTCATTTATACCCCTAGATGTTTTTACTTTTACAATAAGGCTACTCAGCTAGGCTACTTAGCCAAACATTGTACCTCCTGATATCCTACAAATAAATAAAGATAAGTGCCTCCAACTTTGTGTTTTGTTTTCATTTACTTCCGTTGCTATTTCTACACTCGAGGGCTGCGCCACCTTGTCAACCTCGTCACACGAACATAACAATAACCTGAGTAGCTGACCACATTGCTAATCGAACCCTTGGTAAAACCAACCTGGTTGCTACGCAACTAGCAGGCTGGCAAGGCGATGAGATGCGCAAGCGTTAGGCTAACAAAAAGGCATTACATACAATATCTCACTCACGAAACAGCTAAGCTGACAGCTATACATAAAATCATGGGTATCAACACCCAGTCAAAACGATTATACAAGTTTTACAGCACATATACATCCTGTGTAGGTCAAACAACTATCCTACTTACGGGACAGGAGAACATTAGTGCGCTCGTCGAACAAGTGAATGGTGTCTTCTGCTGGACGATCAACAGCTCGATAATGAGGCACCATATTCCAGGCCATCCCTGCCAGAGGAGGCGGTGGTCCTACAGCAACAACATCCAGATCCACATTAGGTCGCTGCATGCGCACAAGCGCCAATGCAACCTTAGCACCCGCAACGAGCTATTGGTGCACGCACTCGTGCACTGCATCGGTGCTCTGAAACTTCCGCATCAGAGCCAACAGGCTCGAGGGTGTGGCATCCAATGGAAACATCACCTGGAAAATACGCTTCAGGTAGGGGCGAAGCTCCCCTTTGGGCAATGTATGGCAGCTGCCCTACCTTGTTTTTTAGAAAAAATCGCATATATATGCATCTCTTTGTTATACATACAATATTCAGCAAAATATGTATGTTATGAAGAAACAACAAAGAGAACTGAGGAAATGGGCCGCGTATGAGTGATTTCCGACATCGTGGGCCTTGTTGGGCCTCCCCGATCCGTGTCTGTTGCCCTGTTACGGTGCTTGTTCGACTTCTCCCGATCGTGGTCTCGGTCGGTTTGCTCGAACGAGCCAATGATGGTGAGGCGACTGGAAGAAGGGGCGGCGCCGTCTGTCCTCTCGATCGCGATTCGCGAGTCGTGACTCCCCCGACTTGGCGCTGGCTCCCTTCCTCCATCCTTCCTCGTCGCAAGTTCTGACTCCCTCGCCGGCCTGCTGCCACTCGCACACTCTGCCAGTACGCCCCTCCCTTGCCATGCACTGTCGTTGCCTCCTGTATGTTTGTATCTATTTATGTATTTATCTAAGTAAAGTAACTAAGTTGTACAAGTTGGGTTTTCACTACACAACCTTATGTCGTATTGAATCAATGTGGGATGCAGTGATAGAAGTTTTGGGCATTGTTGAGGATGATTCTCGTAATCCAAGTAAGGCGGGAGGTTATGTTCATAGAATGGAGACTTTTGGCTTTGTCTTTATCATGAAGATGATGATAAAACTACTTCATATGACAAATGATGTATCTCCTTTACTGCAAAAGAAGGATCAGAATATTATTCAGGTATGTGGTAAAGTTTAATGGTTCTACTTTCCCTATGTATATTTTGTTGATCTAAACTTCTAATTGTATGATTTCAGGCAATATCTTTGGTTATAGATGTGAGAACACGTTTGGTAAATTGGAGAAACCATGGTTGGGAGTCACTCTTGGAAGATGTCAAGTCATTTTGCATTGAAAATGAGATAATAATTCCAAGTATGGGTACCATGGTAACAAAATGGGGTAAAACAAGAAAAGGAGGAAGATACGTTGTCACCACTGATCTTTTTTATCGTGTTGACACCTTCTATGTTGCTATAGACTCCATTATCACAGAGCTTGATCATCGCTTTAATGAGGCATCTTCAGAGGTTCTCTAGAACTTTTCTTGTCTTGATCCAACAAACTCATTTTCTAGGTTCAATGTGAATAAGCTTGCTCGGCTTATAGAGATTTATCATGAGGATTTCTCTGATTATGAGCGTGAGCATATACAAGATACCCTTGAGCTATTCATTATTCATATAAAGAGAATTGAAGATTTCAGAGTTTGTCTTGATATTGTAAGCCTAGCTAAAAAGATGGTTGAACTTGATAGGCACATAATGTTTCCTACAGTCTACCGTCTTATCGAGTTGGCAATTATTTTACCTGTAGCGACGGCAAGTGTTGAAAGGGCCTTCTCAACTATGAAGATCATCAAGACCGAGTTGCGCAACAAGATGTCTGATGGTTGGCTTAATGATTTGATGTTGTGCTATATCGAGCGAGGGATATTCAAAAGTCTAGATCTTGGTGAAATTAAAAAAGATTTTCAAAAGGAAGGTAGAGCTTTACCATTGCCTGGAACTTCTAGACGACATTATAGCTTCATCGGTACGTTCGTTTGTTCTAACTCAATTTAAATATTTTGCTATTGTCATTGCAATAAGCGATTATGCTATTGCCATTATATGGACATAATTTTATTTTTTTGCATCTATTTTTTTAATTCTTTAGAGTTTGCCCCACCTTAATTTTTTTCATTCTTCGCAACTGGCTTCAGGCACGACTGCGCTTTCTTCAAAAAATACATTACTTGTGACACGCGATCCTGCACCGTTGCCAACGCGACTACACGATCCCGATCGGTCCAAAAGAATCCGCCAGCTTCCAGCTGATCCTGAGTCAAACAGCTAAGTCGAATGCTGATGCAATCCCTCCCTTCCTGCGGAATGAGATTTATAACTGCAAAAGATAGCAACATAAAGGCATCAGCCACCCGAATACAACAACATAGGCATACCACAGCCACAAAGTTGAAGCAACACTAATATTGCAATTGCTCACTGATTTGGGCCACCTCACGAAGAAGATAGGGTCCCCGCTCCAAAGCCTTCTCTGCCTTTGACTTCTAGACATCAGTAATACCACGGATGATTGGTGCCTCCCGCTTAAGTTCTTCACACGGTCACGTAGTCGCGACAATAGCGACAGCTCCTCCACCTTCGAATGTGGATGTGCCATGGGTTCGCTAGGGGAGGATTCACAAGGCGCATTAGCGGAAGGCACATCGTGCGAATCACTCGAAGGACCCTTCCCAAGCATAGGATTGTATGCATAAGAGACATTATGCACACAAGGTCGAATGATTCAAGAACAAAGATAATTTATAAATCGATAATTGCATCCAAGTTCTCACAGGGGAACTGACAAAAGCGGTCTCAAGACAAGGCTAAAACGCTTCACGCAGCTACAAAAGGAAGTAACGAGGATGGCTACACCTACACTTCAGCACCCGCAAGCTTCTTCGACTCCATGGCGGCCTCCGATGTTGTGGCCTTCACTGTGGTAGCGTCTGATGCTGAATCCCTCGCTATGGTGGCCCCCGATGCCGTGGCCTTCGCCACCTTCATACACTTCCGCCCCTCCGAGTACCTCGCAAGTGTCTCCATGAGCCGAGGCCCATATTTTTGACAGCGATTGGCAAAATGAGCGAAAACTACCTGCTAGCCATCCGCGGTCACTGGCATATTCGTGGAGACCTTGCTGGCGTTCAGGTCGACACCATGGGCTTGTGCCATCGCCAGAACCAGGGAGGCACCGAGCCCTTTCTGTGCATTCCTGAAGTCCACAGGGATGCCTTCAGCAAAGGAATCGATCAGGCCATCCAGGTCTCAATAAGTTCGGTCTTGGGGACCATCTCCTCTCGAAGACGCCCCAAAACACCCTTGGAGTTTTTGATCAAGTCCTGGATAGAGACATTGTGTTCTTCGACTACAGCCATGGCACCGGCGAAAGCATCCACGCGGGCAAGAGCCTAGGGGTCGAAACTCACCCCAGAAGCATCTACAGTAGATCCACTAAAACCATCAGAGGCTAAACAAGTGAAGAAAGAAAAGTTTCAGTGGCACAAAAACTACAACAACAGCATACCTGAAAGCACTTTCGCGATAGAGAGAAGCTGTTCCACAAACTGCTTTTCTCTGTTAGCGCCAAAAGCCATCAGCTCCTCTTTGCGCTGCTTCGACTCCTGCTTGAGGCAGTCGTAGGCCGCGAGTGCCTCATCTCGCTTGGTCTTCGCCGCAAGTCATTATTATCCTCTGACGGAGCAAGTCATTATTATCCTCTGAAAAACAAAGGAGAATATATCAAGACCAATCAAAACAAATGTGCAGTAGCACAACACAAATTGAAAAAACTTACTTTGCAGTTGGCGGTTGTCGATATCAAGCCGAGCGTGCTGCGGGCCCAGGTCGACAATCTGTTCACCAAGGAGAATAGACTCCTGAAGAAGGGGTTGCGGAAGAAGGACAGATATCCCGACTCGTTTTGACTCCAAGCACTAACTCTTCGAGTAACAAATATTTGCAAATACTTACATGGCCATCCAAAGACTCTGAAGTTTCCTTCTGGGTTAACATCCGAGCAAGAACTAGGTGCTCCCCCACGTTGGGAGAACTCGAGGAATTTGCACCAGAGTTGGTCTCTATCTTTGGGGAAGGTGCTGGCTCCGCCACACCCTTGTTCTTGGAGTCCACGACTCCCGCCTCCTCCAGGAGATGACAATCGTCAAACAACGACGAGGCGGTCATGCTGCAGCAAAGCATAAACCGTGTCATCATCAACACAAGCAGCAGGACACAAAATTTCAGACAACATGAAAGTAGAAGACTCACCCGTCAAAGTTGTCGAGGTTGAAGGAATCATCCGACTCCCCCTTCTGTTTCCTTGGTTTCTTCCGTGATGGAGGAGCAATAGCACACATAGGCACCACTGAAATCAGATATGTGGCATCCACCACAATCGAAGGATTCTCCGTCGTCTCCGGAGAAGAAGCATCTGATTCCTCGCTTCAGGAGCGCTTGCGAGTGGCGCCCTCGCTGCACTCAGGGGCTTCCTGCTCCTCAGTGACGGGCAAAGTAGACCCTAATTCATCTTCCTCCACAGCCTCGGAGGGAATTATCCCTTCAGGTTTTGGAGGCAGAACGGTGTTCACCTTCCATTCCTGCCAAAAGCACAAGGTTAAAAACGCGAAATGCCTTGTGGGCAAACGAAGCACAATAGAATAAGAAATGATGAAGTTACCTCGGGAGGGGGGTGACTCATGTGAAAGGGCAACACGACTAAATCCCCAGGGAGTTTCTCCTTTAGGGTGAACTTGGTCAGTGCCCTGGACCTTTTGTCCACTTCGCCGGAGGACAAATTCTCCTAGGAGATGCGAGTGACATCATCGGTGCCAATCCAAAGAGACATCGGGTGCACCCTAGCCTATAGTTGTTGCACCCGACAATGCATCCAAGTGCAGATGAGGTCTGGGCCGTCAATTTTTTCCCTCGAATGAGCTAGAGATCATAGATACGCTTGTACAAAACTTCGACTTCCTCTGCCTCGCCGGGCATCACCACATTTTTCCTAGACCTTCTCCTCTTCAATTCCGCTTTTGGATCAAAAGGAGCAAGTATGTAAAGTTCACCATCGGCCTTCTGATCACGGATGTAAAACCACCTCTCCCTCCATCCATGGACGAACTATGAGCTCTTGAGGGAGAAGTATTAGACATTCGGGTCCACATGGATATCGCAACCTCCAATGTCGTAGACCACAGATCCAAAACCCAATTGCTACTTCATCTTGAAGAGTTTTTTGAAAACGCCGAAGTGCGGCTCGATTCCGAGCTAGCACTCGCAAAGGGTGATATAGCACGTGATGTGCAAAATAGAGTTTGGGGTCAGCTGATGCAGCTGGAGCCCATAGAAGAAGAGCAACCCTCGCACAAACTTGTGGAGGGGAAGAGAAAGTCCCCAAAGGACAAAATCAAGGAACATCACCCGAAATCCAATAGCAGGATCAGGGATTACCTCCAGGCCAGGCATCTTGCAGTCTATTTCATTGGCAGGAAGAAGACCATCCTGGCGGTGCTATTGGAGCTCATGTTCCTTAATGGGGATGTGCCGCCACGAACCATTGGTGATGCGCATTCTTGTGCCCTTCTTCTTCCCGGCTGTAGCAGCAGTGCTGGACCTGGTGGTAGCGGCCTTCTTCTTCTTGGCTGCAGTGGCAGTGGTAGAAGAGCCAGCAACGGTGGCGCCCTTCTTCTTCCCCATCTTCTGGTGGCGATGGGACCACAGGAAGTAGCTCGGAAAAGTCCTAAGCCCGTCCAGCGTAGCAGCGGGAGCAAGGGTGATGGAGCAGCAGTAAGGAGCAATGGCAGGAATGCGCAAGGAGGAAGAAGATGGATTGTGAAAATTTACCGCATGGAATCCCTAATTAACCATAGGACAGATGCCATCCAACGGCTCACAATGACTCACCCAGACGCATGGTACAAATCAATGCAGACGCGTGACGATGGAAATAGTGAACCATCGCTGCACTTTCCCCACTATGCGCGAGAATCAAGGAGGCGTAGTTAAAACAAAGATTATGTATGCCTAGTCAAATCCCAGTCAGAAAATGGGGCCCCACCTTCGTCACGTCCTGTCAATACCGCTTAAGCGGGCAAATGAGATCATCTAATCATCAGCACTAACGTCATTTAATACAGCAAGAGATCCATTCGACTACTTTAGTCCTTGCTTGACTCTGTGAGTCAACCAAGCACTCGGGGGCTACTCCTAATGGGAGCATTGGCCGCGCACCCGAAGACTTCATAGGCACAGAACTGCCTTCACCAGTTGAAGCCCCTCTTCGAGTCAACGATTCGATTATGGACTCAAGGGCACTCCCATAGGGAGCACTGGAAGCATATTTGGCTAAAAACTAAAAAAATGACAGCAGTAAAAAATGTTCAAAGTCCCCACTCGAGTCTACGACTCGAATAGGCACTTGGGGGCTACTCCCATAGGGAGCGCTGGTCGCGCACCCTATGGAAAACCTTAAGTCATTAAAAGTGTGTCGACTACGTCCACATTCAAAACAGCGACTCCACCTCATATTTCCCTGCAAAGAGACTACGTCTCCTGGGCCACCCGAATCACCTGCACGGTGACTAAAAATTCGGATGCCACGTTTGTGACATGAAGGTAAGACCTGAAAAAGGCCTGGCAACGCACCTACTGCGCTCTACCAGATAAAAGTCGTGCCTACATGCATGATGAAATAAGACTTGACGGATGTGTCGAGTGCCTACACCTAAAACACTGGAATTCGACTATGTAAGACCTCCGCGGCAAGAGTCGAATTATGCCAGCATTTTTCCAAATTTCGAGTCCGAGGACTCGCATTTGAGTAGATATCGTTGTTTTTCCCTAAGGCAGTTAAATGATCTTGATCCATCGGAGGAATCAGGCATGCATATCGATAATCCCTATGGAACAAACTGTGGCACCCGAAAGAACTTCAGATGAGCCTATATCCCATGCACTCGAAAGACTTATAGTCTCCACCTGAATCTACAATTCGACTGGACACTCGGGGGCTACTGACATGGGTATACCTTAACTTGAGATTAGCCTATATGGTTCAGCCTGAGAAGGAGTCCATGGTGCAATCGAAGCACAGCAAGGATTCGGGTGGCCCATTGGAGTTCGACTTCTTGAAGGACATAGCAAAGTCTAGATTAAAAATTAAAGGGGAAACCCTAATCTGTAACCGACTCGACCTGCTACCCTGAGACCTATCCTCTCTATATAAAGTCCAGGAGGGGCGGTGAGGAGGACCAATACACACATCCCCCCATACACCTCGCCAGATTACATCTGCGCACCCTTGTAACTTTCGACTCTCTCGTAATCAAAGAGCAGACAAGCAGGAGTAGGGTCCTCTACAAGGACTGAACCTGAGTAAAACCTCGTGTCCCATGTGTGCTTGTTTGCTAGCCGATCGATGCCTCCAGCTCCCCACTTCCTAGAACCTAAGTCCATCAACGATGGGCATTGATGAGTTAACCCCTCGTCAGATGGTGATTACTCCCTTGGGCCCGGGGAGCTTCATCTTGAGGTATGCGTTGTGCGGTACCGCCATGAACTTGGTTAGCACTGGGCATCCGAGGATGGTGTGATATGCACTGCATAGGTTGACCACCTCAAACCAGATGGGCTCGCAGCGGAAGTTGCCCTCCATGCTAAAGATGACGTCCAGCCGGATCCTGCCGATGGGCGAATGCGAAGGACCCGGAATGGCTCTATGGAAGGAGGTACTAGACCAGTCTAGCTAGGACGCGCTGATGCCGAGCCGGTCCAGTGAGCTGCGGTACAGGAGGTTGATGTTGCTACCTCCATCAACGAGGGCGCGGGATAATATGCAGGAGTGCTTCTTGGAGACGATGATTGGATCCAGGACCATTGCGTAGGTTCCCGGGTGCGGCAGCACATCCGGCTGGTCCTTCCTGCTCCACATGATCTCTTGCTTAGACCAGTTTAGGTACTGAAGGACCGGGGGAACGATTGCATTCACCTCCGCCTCACGACACCTCTTGCTATGCTTGGTCTCCGGCTCGGTGGTGAAGATGTGGTAGTTTCCCACCCGGCGAGGGTAATCTCCTTCATCCTCGTCCTGGCGGTTCTGGCGTTCGCGGTTGTCCTGCTGGCCACTGGCTGGTGGAGGCGGTGGTGGTAACCCACAAACCTCGGCCATCCTCTTTGTCCAGGTGCACTGGTGAGTTGTATGCGTAGCCGGCTTGTTGCCGCCACTATGGAACTTGCACGGGCCATCAAGCATTGATTAGATGGTGTACTTGGGCTGCGGCCGGTTGTTGGGCTTCTGCCTTTGGATGTCGCCTGCAGCCGGATCCTTCTAGATGGCTACTACTTGCTTGGAGCAGTAACGGTTGTCCAGCTGGTCATCCTTTCTCTTGCCATGGCGGTTGTCGTGGCCATGCCGCTTGGAGTTTTTATGGTGCCCATCCGGCTATCACCGGTCCGTGGAGTTGTCCACAATGATCTGCCCTTGGTCATCCACCATGATGGCCTTCTTCATTACCATGTCAGCTGTGGCGTACTCTTCCGGGATGGCCATTGCCTAAGCCATGGTGGTGGGCTCGACCTGGCTAAGCTTGTGCTTGAGCATTGTGCCGTATCTGTAGCCGTTCACGAAGAAGTTAATCGCCTAGTGCTCGTGTACCCTTCGTAGGAGTCGTGCATGCTTGTCCACCGGGCGAGGTAGGAGCGGTCGAACTCATCCTTGCCTTGGATGCATAGGGAGAGCTCGTGAGGCTGCCCCGGCCGCTTGTAGGTGTCGGTGAAGTTGTGGTGAATGCTTCCTCGAAGTCAACCCAGGCGTTGATGCTGTTGTTGGGGAGACTGCTCAGGCAGGTTCTGGCCGAGTCGAGGAGCATGAGGGGGATGTAACGTACTGCCACCCACCAGTTGCCAGTAGCTATGCCCACCACATTGACATAGTCTACCAGCCAGTCCTCCGGCTTGACCGAACCATCGTACTTTGGCGTGTCCCTTGGGAGCGAAATCCCTTTGGAAACGGTTCGTTCCAAATGCGCGATCCTAAACACCTTGGGTAGGCTAGACTTTCCTCCTCTAGCACGCGTGATTGTATTAGGAGGTCGATGCACACATGTGCGTCGCACGTTTCCGGCTCGCATGAGCTGAACCGCCCTGTCAGGCGGGATTTGGCGAGCGTGAGGCTTCTTTCGGCTCCGTCGGCCAATTGATGACGTTGCCCTTGTCCGGCTCCGTCATCCGGGGTTTGGTTTCTGTTGGTGATGGCTGCAGCGTCGGGTTGATGATGTCCGCGGCTAGCCGATCTGCCATGTGGATGGCTCTTTTGCCTCGTCCCGTTTGGAGAGGATGCCTTTGATACCTTCAATCTGGATTACGGATGTAGTATAGCTTATTTTTCCCTGGTAGACCTAGGTTATCGAATCCTCGGGAAGCAGATGCATAGTGAAGTTACTTTAACGGACCTTCGGGAGTTTTAGAATTCCTTTTGTGTTTTTACCAGACCAAGAGTTTGCGTCTTTTTGTTGTTATCGATGATGGAAAGAGATGGCCTAGGGCGTTCGGTTTCACCTGTAGCTATGCAAAACATCTGATGGGAATAAAAGATAAAGATAAAGTATGAATGTAATTGTTAGAGCAAGATCAATTATATGTGGGCAGTGCATCCATAATTTCTATTGCCTCCGCCACTGCTTATAGCAATAACCTACTAGTCTCATCCATAGAAGAAAGAGAACTAATGATATGCATAGTGATGTCACCTTTAATCCAAGTAAATCCCTCACATACAGTCGTACTACCACTTATGTCACTAGGGTTCCCAACCTGCAGATCAGTCATTACTCATACTCCTTATACCTGGCTCAACCCTCGGGGTCTTGGGTACTTCACAAGTCCTTGGATTGAGGCAAGATAGGATACAATAATCATCATGTCATATAAACTAATACATGATCCCATCTATGATAAATAACATGCATAAACGCTACATGGCTAGGCCGAAGCCCTTAGCCCAAGGAGAATTACTCACACATAGAGATGAGATCATCAATCATAAACATTGTAATGAAAATCATGAGATTGATAGCAATAGTCTTACAATGTCACCAATCGAAGAAGAGATCTACTATTACAAGTGGTGGAATATGGCTATGGAGATGAAGAAGGGTTTTGAGATCTAGAGGCGGTTGGTGATCTGAGGCAGAGACTTTTGGGTGAGGCTGGCCTCTTTTCTCGTTACCCGAGGCTTCTTTATATAGGGGTCCCTTCATGAAAGGTATTCTGTTTGACCTAACGATGGTGGTGCCAACTATACGACCGGAACTATATGGCTGGATTTTTGCTTCGGTCGTATAGTTGGTCGTTAAAGCATCTGTATCCGCTTCATGGCTCCTGGTTTCTTCTGGTTGTTGGAAATCTCGTATCTTTGACTTTAATGTAGTGATTCCCATCTTCAAACGACATTATCTGTGCAGGAAAAATATAAAAAGAAAGGATTGCATACCCCTTTGAATATTAGGCATTAGTGGCAGGGTTTAGAGAGATATTTCATCAAAAGTATGAATAATATCCAGTTTAAATGTGGATGTAGATGGCTATATTTTAGAGCCATCAACCTCCCCAAGCTTAAACTTGATTGTCCCCGAGCAACAAAACCAAAATCAAAAAGGAACTCAGCATTTAAACTGAAATAACGAGATGGTGATCTTACTCATGATTGGTAGCCTCATGTTTCCTCCACTTCGTAAATCTGAAAAACTTCAGCACAGGTAGAGTAATGGCAAGCATATCATACGGGTTTTATGGATCCTTATAGTGCAGCAATTTTTTGTTAACATGGATGATTTAAATGAGTAAGCTTTATTCCATGTTATGTAATCAACTCACAGGCTTGCCTTTGAACGATAATGTATAATCATGTAATTTGAGAGTGTGAGAGTTGTCATTAAAAGCATATACACTAGAGTATCTCAATTCTCCCACATCAATAAATCAAGACTTATCAAGCACTACTTTTCTATTCATTGTCCTTCAAGAATTTCAGTTTTTGAGTAATTGAGAGCATGCCAAAGATTTTTATTAGTTTATCGGGCTGTGATGGACACTCGTGGCATCACTAAGGTTTTTGTTCCTTTTGCATAATGATTACTCATAATAGCCAGAGAAGTGATTCCATCATGATTACAGCTAGCCGGGAGTGCCAAGAATCTTACCCACTATAGCATTGCTGCTACATGTGTTTAATCAACGCATAGCCGAAATCAAGGAGTTTCATCTATGAAGATCGTTCGTAGGCTAGCGGAGTTGTTGCCATCCCATGAAGTTTGACACGCATAAAGCTATATCATTCTTATGATTAACAAGTCAAACTTTGGCATGCTCACAAAAACCGCTAAACATTAATTCAATCGAACAAATCTTTTTAAAGAGAGTTATCAAGTCAATCAACATTTTCAGTGTTGTTGAGTGTCTCTATAAATAAGCCTCAAGACTAAGCACTAAAACACCCAAGCCTTCAATTGTGAGACTTTTTCTTATTACAATTGTTTAGCAATTTTTAGGCAAGACTTGGTTAATTACGAGAGCTGGAACAAAAAGTACCCAACTAAATACCCATGCAAATGAAAATCTTACTACAATACAAAGACTCACTTCACCAATATAATATCTCATCATTTACTACTAACTAGCATGGGTTTCTCAAACTTCAAAAGTGGGGAGTCATAAGTCATACCTCTCATGTTTGGTTCGAGTTCTCTCTTCCCTTTTTATTTGCTTCTTGGAAACTCGAAGTCGATCACTCTCTTGCAAATTCATGAAAACCTCAAGGCAGAAAGAAAAGAAAGAGGGAAAATAAGGAGAAATGGAGAAATATTTTTGTGGTTTTTAAGAGAGGGAGTTTAAATAATAGAAAATTGGCGGAAAGATCAGCTAGAAAATCACGAAAGAAAAAATAAAGAACTAAAAATAAAGTGTTGGGGAAACCAACACGAGTGCTTATAAACTCGAATTAAAAACACAACCTCGAAATAAATAAAAGCTAATGAACGCCAAATAAAGATACATGAGGAAACTTTCCCAAGCTTAGGCTTTTGCAAGCCCTTCAAATCATTGTGGTGGCAGGAAAAAGTCGTTACTCCAGTTTGCAAATTGAGTTGAGAGGTTACTAGTTGTTCCTCGGAGGTTCAAAGAGAGGCTATGCATCCTCTCCACAGTCCCTCCAAGTTCTTTGAAGTCTTGGTATCTAGCGAACCGGGTTTGTGGCTGCTCCTCTTGATAAGGAACTTCTTGCTCCTCTTCTTGGTCCTCATCCTCCTCCGGAACCTCCTCCTCGGGTTGGTGTTTCTCAACCTGCAAGTCATATAGCAAACGTCCTTCCTCGATAAGGAAAAGACCATTAGGCATAGGAGAGGGGTAGAGACGCCCAGCTCCAGCAATATGCAGATAATAAACACCACCTCTCCTAGTGAGCATTCCACAAGCTTTTAAAGTAGAGAAACCAACACGTCGCTCACCTAGCACGGGTTGCAACTCACCTAGGTTGATGCCTAGGGCAGTGGCAAGCATGGTGATGACGCCTCCACCTGTGATTGGTCCTTGGCTTTGGGAGGCTCGGTGCTCCAAGTAGCACACAAGTATGGCGCCTAAGTTGAGTGACAAGCCGCAGTTGATGTAAGCAGCCTTTGCAAGGACTAACATGTCCTCCTCGTTGAGTCTCGTGAACTCATTACATGCCTACAAGGTGTTAGCAATAACATAGAACAAATAGCGAATTGCAGGATGTTGAATATTCTTCCCCTTGTTTACTCTAGTAGTGAAACTCATTCCATTATAATATTGTTCAGGGGAAGGGTCCAAGCCAGTAAAGGATGTGCGTAAGGCATTAACATCATTGTTTGGCAAATTAAAGCATGCACACCATTCATCTAATGTTAAAGTGTAGTTGTTGTTCATTAGTCAAAAACAAATCGTGTCCTATCCTTCCCATTGTCTAACGGTGCTTTGCAACAAACTTAGGAATTCAATAGTTAAGCAACAATAAGTAGGAACATCATTGTACACAAAGTTTTGCAGGCTAGATCTATTGCAAAGTAAATTGAAGTCATCAGAAATATCGAGTTGGTTCAATATAATGGGGCAAGCCCACTTGGTGGCCTTCACTTCGTAGTTCTTGATCTTGTTGAAGCGATCATGTTGGGGCTCATCCCTGAACCGTATCCCCATGCATTCTTGAGTGATAGCACGAGAAGCGCTAGCGGTGGCACGAGCACGAGTTTGGATCCTTGTGTTCATCATCTAAAACATTGAAGAAAGACAAAAATAAAACTTTTTGATCCAACAACAGTAAGTACAATATATTCCTCATCATAGCACACTAAAGAATCTCCTCAAAATAATAATATAGGCAAGAGAATCATGGAAATTGGTTCATAGTAGGTCTCACCCTAGATTGATAATGACAATAGATCGAAGATGAATTACAAAAAGTAATTGGAGGATCGGAGGAGAAACATACCGTAGATCACTTGTGTGCGAGGAAATCAAACGAAATTGAGTAGAGATGAAGATCTCTTGAGGGTTTGAGAGAGTTTGGAGGTAGAGAGAGAAAAAGGATTGAAGTTTTGGAGTTAGAGGTACCTTCCCGTGCGTTTTATTGGTCGGATGCAACTATACGCCCAGAACAATGCGTTCCCGCCATATACTTGGTCCTCTGTCAAAATATTAGGGTTTTGTAACTACCTCGGTGAATTACGCTCTTAGTTACATGCCTGGATGAGCGAAAATGGTTAAAATAGTACGGTGGGGCCAAAGGCCACTCATAGGTAGACCTTTCGGCCGTCCTAACCATTTTCAGAACATCGGGACAAGAACGGCGTGTCGGCGGCGAAGGGATCAACTACATACACAAGTGAGTATGTATGCAAGCCACATACAACAGTCCTCAGAGCCATTCCATCTAAAAGAAATAGAAATATTGCAACGCCATACGGCAAGATCCAAATATCCTAGATAGAGATAATAATTTAGGATATCTCCTCATACATCAAACATCAGAGTATCAGGCGGAAGCGGAAAACAAGATCCGAGTACGGATAAGAAGCAAATCGGCATAAGATGCCACATAAATAAACACATCCCACCCACAGATCTTACGGATCCCCGTTCCCGAAATCTCTACACCGAGTGATCGTTGCTAACATCGTCTGTCTCCTCCACCCAGTATCCATCTTGCGAGTACACCTGTTCATCTGAATCAAACAATTTATCGTGTGAGACCCTAGGGTAATTTTCGGCAAGTCTTTATGCCTCTAAAGGGGACATAACCTGGGGTGACGCAATTGCAGCAAAAGATAATAACTAACAAATCTATAGATACTCGCTAACCATCCGCCTAACCAAAGATAGACGGATGTCCGTTAATTAAGAACAAAAAGTTATAACAGTATAATTAACAGATCCATCCTCCTTCTCGCTTACCAACGAGAAAGCGGACGAACAACCCCCTATCCGTTGGCAGTTTTATTAGCCATTCCATGAGTGTTGCACTATTTACTAGTCAGGTACTTAGTCAAATTAAAAGCAGTATTTTAGTTATACTTGTCTATGATCGAGAAACTGTGCTCCAAGTCGTCCATAACCGCGGACACGGCTTTCAGAAAGATTTACCCTGCAGGGGTGCACAAATAGCAACACACACTCGATCAACTTCGGAAAAACCAAATCAAAACCAAACGAGGCATTCACGACAAAGCGATCACAGGATTCAGAAATGTTTCAGGGGGCCACCCCAATAAGCTACCATAACAAAGTTGGCCGGCTCCGAGAGGGACCCAGGGTTTGCGACGACGGCTGTAAACGACTGGGAACCTGAAAGTGTGACTGGGCTTGTCGATACCGGGAAAACGTGGCACGATCCAAAACAGTACAGGTGCTCCACGCACAATCTTAAATAAAGCAGTAAAATATGGCATAAGTACAGGATAGTAATAAAGCCCCAAACTACTTTGTGGCCCCAAGAAATAAGAATGAATCAAGCTCTGGCTCAGGGGGGTCCACAAGGCCTCCCGGATGTGGATAGTGTGAATAGTCAAGGAACAGGAATCAAGTACTCAGGGTCCGACGGGACACAAGTGAGCATGAAAAACCAAATAACAGATATTGCCCACCAGTGCCTCTTTCATTAGTTATCCCATTACTACTCAGGTTAAGTTGTTTTGGTACCTCGTTATCCATCAGACACTCACATACCCTACACATGCTGTTCTACGACTCGCATGGCTCAAACAACTCCTATAGTAATGGCTCATGGGATGGAGGAACAAGCTTCGGTGGGGTTTAAAAGTAAAGGCTATGCAGTACTTGGGATTCAATTTAATGCAATCGCGACTCAATGATGCAAGAATAAGATAGAGGCAATAGGTGCTATATGTATGCAAGCATGTGGTAGTGCTTGCAGCGGCGATTGAAGTGAGAGAAGGATCTGGGTAGTGCTCCTGGGATTTCTGATATATCCCCTGCTCAGCGTCTATTCGAAGAAGAACCAAACAACAAGGGCCAACATAAATAAAGTGCACAAGCATATGTATTGAAATGCGACAAGCGAACAAGCATGACATGATGAATGATGCACAATTTACATGGCAATAAAGTAGCATGGCATGGGTGAGGTGTGGGGTACAAGAGTAAAGCATTTTATTAAGTTTTAGTCATGTTTTGCTCTCAGAACATGGAATGCATAGGTAGAATGGGCTCGTCGCGCTGATCGATTTAGACATATTATTTGTCAGATTTGGAGTTATGAAACTAAAGTTATTAAATAATTAAGAAAAGGGCATTTTATTGTAATTTTAGTTAGCTCGAAAATTTAAAGTGCTCAAATAATATTTTGAATAGCATTTTTGAATTCCTCACATTTTTCTGATTCCAAAACATATATCATTTGTATTATTTGGATTTACAATTTTAAAGTTATTTAAAAGCAGATCTGAATTTGTATTTAAACATTTACAGAAATCATTTTTATTAAACAGATAAACGAAAAGGTTTTTTGTACCCAGCCAGACCTTGACCCAGCCAGACGTAGGTGGGGCCGAGTGGGGCGATCGATGCGTCGTGCGGACTTTTTCTTATCACAGCCCCATGAGACGACAGGTGTGTGGGTCCAGCGCCTTGGGTCCCTTGCGCACAGCCGGTGTGCGACACGTGGTGGATCCGGGACTGCGGGTTAGGGCTTTTGGAACCTAGGGGGCTTTTCTGCTAAAGAGTACGAGGGGCTGACTGGTGGGCCCGATGGAAGCGCGGGTTAAGGAACAAAAAAGGGGGGTTTCTGGAAAAGTACCACGCGGTACTGTAGTTCTTCTCTGAACCTACTGATGACCGATCGGTGATCGGCAGGGACAGAGCGTGGCGCGGGGATCGAACCCGCGACCTACAGCATGCGCGCAGCGGGGCGGAACCAGTGCGGTAGGGCGTAGGATGTTGACAGGAGGGCGAACGGGGGCTAGCTCAGGCGTGTCGCAGCGCGGCGACGGCCAGACGCCAGCGCCTGCCGCTGCACCGAGTGTGCTCGGCGCAACGTCCGGCGAGGCCAGAAGATTACAGCGGGGCAGAGGATGTCTAGGGGGCACAGGGGCTCACCGCAGGCTCGACGGAGGACTCGGATCGGGACGGGGAGCAGCAGGCCGACGGCGTTGCAGACGGCCGGCGACTAGGGTTTCACGGCGGGCACGTCGGGGGCAGCGCGTACTAGACCTCCTCCTCCTTGCTGCTGTGTACGGGGCGACGCAGGGGTCCTCGCTGACTTCCTCGACAACCCAAACTCCACGCCATCCTCCTGGATACGGTGTAGGTGGTGGATGCCGACGGTGAGGCTGCCGGGGAGCAGAGAGAGTGTGTGGCATCGGTGGAGAAGGAGAGGGGAGGGCAAGGCCCTGGGGATGGATCTGGGCTGCTACCAGACGAGGGAGAGGGAGTAGATGGGGACGGGAGAGAGAGGGGATGCCGTGGGGATGTGGTGAAGGGAAAAGGTGGCCTCGGCCACCTTTCCTCTACACCCTCACATGCAGGTCGACTCGACAGGGCTCGGGGTGGAGCTGCAGGTGGCCCAGTAGAGGGGAGAGGGCCGGCAGGGAGCTAGGCTCGGCTAGTAGGGTTGTCTTGGCTGGGAGAGAGGAAGGTAGAGAGAGAGAGCTAGGGTAGGAGGGAGGGAGTAGATAGCTGGGTTAGGGGGGAAGGCTTCGGCCTAGGGTTGGAGAGAGAGGGGCTGGTGGGGCCTGCTGGCAGGGAGAGGGAGAGAGGCCAGCCTCGACATGGGGTCTTGCATGGGATTAGGGTTTAGCTAGATATTAGGGTTTGGAGGGAGGATTAGCGAGATAGGGTGAGGCCTTAGGGTACGCTTAGGGTTTTAAGGGGTAGGGGATTAGGGTTTAACCCCTAAGGACAAGCATGAGGTAGCAAGGGTGGTGAAGGGAAAAAGTCGTGTAGGGTTTTTGGGAAGGGTTTGATATGACCAACACATGGCATGCATGGATGGGGGATGGTAAGGGAAACAAGATTAAGGTGAAAAGAATTGAGAGAGAAAAGGAGAGCTCACAAGAAGGATCCACTCAAAAATTCCAAGCAAAACCAAGGGAGATCAAAAGATGGTGATTGTTGCATGGCCCATGCAAGGCATTAAATACCATGTTTTAATCTTGTGAAAACAAAATAAATAATCATGGCTTTTATACATGTGCATTCCAAAATGATGGAGTAAGGCCAAGCGAAAAGAAATAGTATTGGATCCATCCCAACCCACATGAGCTACATTAAATGTCAAAAGAAAATAAGAGCTCATGTTTACTTAGGATGGTGGAATTGTAAGGTGGTAACAAAGAAAGGTGGTGGAGTGGAATAAAAGATATGCCCCCAACTCAACTTGGGCATCAAGAATTTATCAAGAACCAAATACAATATAACAAGAGCCAAATACAATTCATAATGCATATGGGAGAAGAACCAAAAGGAAAAGGGTTTTATATGATGCTCAAATGCAAGGTGGCATGATGACATGAGCATGATATAATTATGATGCAACAATTATATATAGGAAGTAGCCATTATATTACTAGACCATGTAGCATTACATATGTTAGACAGATGGGATGCTACAACTCTCCCCCACTAAACAGGAATCTCGCCCCGAGATTCTAGGAAGAAGAAGACACGAAGAGGGTAGGATACTTGGCACGGAGCTCATCTTCACGTTCCCAAGTGGCTTCATCAACTGAATGGTGCGACCACTGCACCTTGCAGAACTTGATGGACTTGTTGCAAGTCCTTCTTTCTACGACTTCTAGAATTTTTATGGGGTGTTCTTGATAAGACATGTCTTCTTGGAGATTGATAAGCTCATGGTCCACGGTCCTGCCGTGATCCTTGAAGCACTTCTTGAGTTGAGAGATGTGGAAAACATCATGGACCTTGAGTTTTTCAGGGAGCTCAAGAGCATAAGCAACTTCTCCTCTTCTTCCATGAATTTTGAAAGGACCGATGTATCTAGGGGCCAACTTTCCTTTGATAGCCTCTCATGGGAGTGACACGAAGGTAAACGAGATCACCAGGGACATACTCCATGTCCGTGTGCTTTCTGTCATAGTTGCTCTTCACCCGAATCACCTGCACGGTGACTAAAAATTCGGATGCCGCGTTTGCGACATGAAGGTAAGACCTGAAAAAGGCCTGGCAACGCACCTACTGCACTCTACCAGATAAAAGTCGTGCCTACAGGCATGATGAAATAAGACTTGACGGATGTGTCGAGTGCCTACACCTAAAACACTGGAATTCGACTATGTAAGACCTCCGCGGCAAGAGTCGAATTATGCCAGCATTTTTCCAAATTTCGAGTCCGAGGACTCGCATTTGAGTAGATATCGTTGTTTTTCCCTAAGGCAGTTAAATGATCTTGATCCATCGGAGGAATCAGGCACGCATATCGATAATCCCTATGGAACAAACTGTGGCACCCGAAAGAACTTCAGATGAGCCTATATCCCATGCACTCGAAAGACTTATAGTGTCCACCTGAATCTACAATTCGACTGGACACTCGGGGGCTACTGACATGGGTATACCTTAACTTGCGATTATCCTATATGGTTTAGCCCGAGAAGGAGTCCATGGTGCAATCGAAGCCCAGCAAGGATTCGGGTGGCCCATTGGATTTCGACTTCTTGAAGGGCATAGCAAAGTCTAGATTAAAAATTAAAGGGGAAACCCTAATCTATAACCGACTCGACCTGCTACCCTGAGACCTATCCTCTCTATATAAAGTCCAGGAGGGGCGGTGAGGAGGACCAATACACACATCCCCCCATACACCTCGCCAGATTGCATCTGCGCACCCTTGTAACTTTCGACTCTCTCATAATCAAAGAGCAGACAAGCAGGAGTAGGGTCCTCTACAAGGACTGAACCTGAGTAAAACCTCGTGTCCCATGTGTGCTTGTTTGCTAGCCGATCGATGCCTCCAGCGCTCCCCACTTCCTAGAACCTAAGTCCATCAACGATGGGCATTGATGAGTTAACCCCTCGTCAGATGGTGATTACTCCCTTGGGCCCGGGGAGCTTCATCTTGAGGTATGCATTGTGCGGTACCGCCATGAACTTGGTTAGCACTGGGCATCCGAGGATGGTGTGATATGCACTGCAGAGGTTGACCACCTCAAACCAGATGGGCTCGCAGCGGAAGTTGCCCTCCATGCTAAAGATGACGTCCAGCCGGATCCTGCCGATGGGCAAATGCGAAGGACCCGGAATGGCTCTATGGAAGGAGGTACTAGACCACTCTAGCTAGGACGCGCTGATGCTGAGCCGGTCCAGTGAGCTGCGGTACAGGAGGTTGATGTTGCTACCTCCATCAACGAGGGCACGGGATAATATGCAGGAGTGCTTCTTGGAGACAATGATTGGATCCAGGACCATTGCGTAGGTTCCCTGCGCGGCAAAGACATCCGGCTGGTCCTTCCTGCTCCACATGATCTCTTGCTTAGACCAGTTTAGGTACTGAAGGACCGGGGGAACGATTTCATTCACCTCCGCCTCACGACACCTCTTGCTATGCTTGGTCTCCGGCTCGGTGGTGAAGATGTGGTAGTTTCCCGCCCGGCGAGGGTAATCTCCTTCATCCTCGTCCTGGCGGTTCTGGCGTTCGCGGTTGTCCTGCTGGCCACCGGCTGGTGGAGGCGGTGGTGGTAACCCACAAACCTCGGCCATCCTCTTTGTCCAGGTGCACTGGTGAGTTGTATGCGTAGCCAGCTTGTTGCCGCCACTATGGAACTTGCACGGGCCATCAAGCATTGATTAGATGGTGTACTTGGGCTGCGGCCGGTTGTCGGGCTTCTGCCTTTGGATGCCGCCTGCAGCCGGATCCTTCTAGACGGCTACTACTTGCTTGGAGCAGTAACGGTTGTCCAGCTGGTCATCCTTTCTCTTGCCATGGCGGTTGTCGTGGCCATGCCGCTTGGAGTTTTTATGGTGCCCATCCGGCTATCACCGGTCCGTGGAGTTGTCCACAATGATCTGCCCTTGGTCATCCACCACGATGGCCTTCTTCATTACCATGTCAGCCGTGGCGTACTCTTCCAGGATGGCAACTGAATTACAGAAATTGTTTCCTTGACTGGAAAGAAGTGAGCCACTTTGGAAAGCTTGTCGATGACAACAAAGATTGCATTGTTGCCCTTCTGTGACCTTGGAAAACCAGTGATGAAGTCCATCTCTACTTTCGTGTCACAAAGATTGCATAGTTGGTCATCAAACTGTCTGTCCCTAGGAAAACAATATACAAAGGCATCGATATCTATACGACCGGAACTATACGGCTGGAATTTTTATTCCCGCCGTACAGTTGGTCGTTAAACTCTCAGTACATATGATAAGATTTTGTACGGAGGCATCGATATCTATACGACCAGAGCTATACAGCCAGAATTTTTATTCCTGCCGTATAGTTGGTCGTTAAACTCTCAGTACATATGAAAGAAAATTTGTCGATGGCAAAGATATCTATACGACCAGAACTATACAGCCGGAATTTTTAGTCCTGCAATATAGTTGGTCGTTAAACTTTCTGTATGCATCAAAAAAATCCGTTTCTTTGAAAATTATTTCTTTTCCTATAACTTAGTGATATACCTTGTTTTTGATAGAAAATTGACAGTAAATATTATCGATAATAGCAGCATGAATAAAGCATGATTTTTAGTACTACCAAACTTCTTCTCCTCAATTGGAGTTTTCTAGCACTCTTTATTGAATATAAACTTAAACTAAAACTTAAAAACTTTACTCAGACCATTATTTCACATGGGTTGCCTCCCATGAAGCGCTCTTTTATGGTCAATAGCTTGACCTCAATGTTGCTCTCTTAGGCCAGATGAGTGGAACACCCACTCCAAAGTAGTTGGCCTTCAAAGTGATGGCCTCCTTTTCATCATGCTTGGCTTTTCTTCTTCCCGGGTAAATGAATAACAAAAGGATCCCGCAAAGGCAATTGAAGCTTTATGTTCCCTTCATGTAGATTAATCAAAGCCTTAATAGTTTTTAAGAAAGGACAGCCTAATATAATAGGAGCAGTAGCATATTCACGCATGTCAACAATAACAAAATCAATGAGAGTAGGACAACCTTTAATGTATACTAAAGTATTCTCCTTAATTCATATAGCTTATTTGTAGGTAGAATCTGCTAGATGCAATTTTAACTTGGTGATCTCAAAAGAGCCAAGATTTAACTTGTTAAAAAGACTTTCGAATTGTTGAGACGCTTGCACCTAGATCACAAAGTGCAGCTATCTCATTGGTTCCAATTTTAATCTTAATAGTAGGCTCAAATATGTCATTAAGCTTTACAGGTAATTTTTCAGCAATTTTCTTATATTCTTCCTCAAGCTCATGTACCTTTATTGCTGCCTGATTAACAAAGTGTTGGTACATAGCTTCCTCACTACCTTCACTTACCGGATTCTTAACATTGATCCTTTTTATGAGATCTTCAATGGTATAACTTGGTGAAGGAGAATTACTATAATCAAGTTCTTCAGGCTCCTCCCTTTGGATTCTCATCATCTTGAGGTCTTCAACAGGATTGGGCTCAGCTTTCCCTGCAAATTTAGCTAGAATGAGAGTTTGACTCTCGGTTATCTTACCTAGCTGTGCCTCAACGATCCTCGTTCTTTCTTGGAGGGCCTGCAAATCATTTCTCAAACTAACAGCTTGGTTAGATAATTTACCAAGCATAGCATCATGGTTCTCCATTATTTTAACAAGAATATTGTTTTTCTCATTTTGTGAGTCTATAAAAGACTTTAGTGTTTCTTGGAGACTACCATTACTAGTTCCCATATTATTATTAGAGTTACCTGCAGGACTAGAATAATGTTTCTGAAAATTAGGATTATAATTCTTCTTCCAAGCAGGGTTATAATCATTGCAAGCTACGAAGTCTATCTCTTCAATATTTGTTTCAGGGATAGCTCTTACCTGGGTTTCCTTACCTTTTATGGCTAGTATGAGCTCATCCAACTTAGCATTGAGTTCTTCATTTTCTTGTGGTGAGACGGAGTTCACCTTCTTCGTGTTTGCTCTATCCACATACCATTGGGCATGGTTGTCTTGCATATTGTCTAGCAGCTGCTTTGCTTTGGCAATATGTTTACCCATAAATGTTCCTCCAGCTACAGTATCAAGCATAGACTTAGACACAGGGTTAAGAGTATTATAAAATAGATGGAGAATTAACCAGTATTCCATCCCATGACTAGGACAGTTTCTCATGCATTCTTTCATCCTCTCCCATGCAAGCGCTAGTGGCTCACGCTCTTCCTATCTAAAACCAGTAATATTAGATCTAAGTTGCATAGTCTTTGCAGGTGGGAAAATTTTAATCATAAATAGAAAAGTTCATTCCACCCATGATGTAATAGTATTTCTAGGCAAAGATAGCAACCATTCTTTTGCTCTTCCTCTAAGAGAGAAAGGAAATAGACACAATTTGACCGCATCAGGGTCATTGTCTTTTATACGCATCATATCACATATTTTAGTGAAAGTATTCAAGTGCATACCTGTGTCTTCAATAGCAGAGCCTCCAAATTGATTCTGTTGAACCAAACTTAAATAATGGGGCTTAATTTCATAGTCATCAGCAGCAATTGCTAGCTGAGTAATAGGAGTACGCAAATAATCATTGTTGGGAGCAGCAAACTCCCCAAGCTTCTTTTCAGCCATATCTTCTATGTTTTTTGGTTTTCTTAAACAGAGAATTATAATTGTAAAGGCAAGAATTTAAAGGCTAACTAATTTTTTTGGTTTATCAAATAAAGACTAAAAGCAAACTAACCAAATTAAAAACAAGAATTAAAACTATCAAGGTTCCTAATAACCACACTAGGGTAGCTATTGCTTCCCCGGCAATGGCACCAGAAAAAGGGTTGATACCTTCGATCCGGATTACGGATTTAGTATAGCTTGTTCTTCCCTAGTAGACCTAGGTTATCGAATCCTCGGGAAGCAGATGCATAGTGAAGTTACTTTAATGGACCTTTGGGAGTTTTAGAATTCCTTTTGTGTTTTTACCAGACCAAGAGTTTGCGTCTTTTTGTTGTTGTCGATGATGGAAAGAGAGGGCCTAGGGCGTTTGGTTTCACCTGTAGCTGTGCAAAACATCTAATGGGAATAAAAGATAAAGATAAAGTATGCATGTAATTATTAGAGCAAGATAAATTATATGTGGGTAGTGCATCCATAATTGTTATTGCCTCCGCAACCGCTTATAGCAATAACCTACTAGTCTCATCCATAGAAGAAAGAGAACTAATGATATGCATAGTGATGTCACCATTAATCCCAAGTAAACCCCTCACATACAGCCGTACTACCCCTTCTGTCACTAGGGTTCCCAACCTGCAGATCAGTCATTACTCATACTCCCTATACCTGGCTCAACCCTCGAGGTCTTGGGTACCTGACAAGTCCTTGGATTGAGGCAATAGAGGATACAATAATCATCATGCCATACAAACTAATACATGATCCCATCTATGATAAATAACATGCACAAACGCTACATGGCTAGGCCGAAGCCCTTAGCCCAAGGAGAATTACTCACACATAGAGATGAGATCAACAATCGTAAACATTGTAATGAAAATCATGAGATTGATAGCAATAGTCTTACAATGTCGCCAATCGAAGAAGAGATCTACTATTACAAGTGATTGAATATGCCTATGGAGATGAAGAAGGGTTTTGAGATCTAGAGGCGGCTAGTGATCTGAGGTAGAGACTTTTGGGCGAGGCTGACCTCTTTTCTCATCGCCCGAGGCTTCTTTATATAAGGGTGCCTTCACAAAAGTTGTTCTGTTTGACCTAACGGTGGTGGCGCCAACTATACGACCGGAACTATACGGTCGGAGTTTTGCTCCGGCCGTATAGTTGGTCATTAAAGCGTCTGCCTCCGCTTCACGGCTCATGGTTTGTTCTGGTTGTTGGAAATCTTGTATATTTGACTTTAGTGTAGTGATTCCCGTCTTCAAACGACATTATCCTTGCAGGAAAAATATAAAAAGAAAGGATTGCATACCCCTTTGAATATTAGGCATTAGTGGCAGGGTTTAGAGAGATATTTCATCAAACATATGAATAATATCCAATTTAAATGTGGACGTAAATGGCTATATTTCAGAGCCATCAGCCTTGCTGCCGCCAGCTGCCGGATCCGCCATCCGGCGAGGTGGCTGGCTCTTCCTGTTTCCTCCAAGGCTTGCGCATGCCTCGGCCTGCTGCTTGTTGGCTGTTGCGACAAGGAGCTGAACGCACGCCTGCTGGCGAGGTAACTCATTGCCCTCAAGGTGGCTTAGCTTAGCGGCGGCTGCTTCTGAGGCCCTCATGTTCTTGGCCGGAGTACTGTAAACCGACTGAACCACAGGAGTACGCAGGTCAGCAGCACGGTCTAGTTCTTAGCCAAGGTTTCGGCCCTAGGGCGGAATTTGCCGGTTGGCACCAGGAAGGCGAGCGAAGCCGTGGGCGCTGTTGTACTCACGCATGGTCGCGTCTAGGCTGTGCTGGTGGGCGGCGACCTTGCCGGCTTCCTCCAGGAGGTTCTAGCACGTGGCCTCCAGCGTCGTTGTGGCCACCGCTGGGTTCGCCTCGGGGATGATGGGGTTACAGAGGTTCTAGATGGAGGCGACCATCGGATTTGGGTCTTGTTCGCGCGAAGTGGTGTTGTTGCCTCCTACGTTGCGCTCCAAAGGTGGGCGGCGACCCTATCTTGAGCCGGCCATCATGACCTTGATGTTTCCGCTGGTGATGCACAGGGTGGAGAAGCCAGGCGATGCGCCGGAGAAGGTGGTGACTTCACGAGGGAAGTCCTTGGCGATGGTGGCAACATAGACACGGTGCTCGCCGAAGTGCATGACGGAGCCGTCGCTTGGGAAGGTCTCCCTGTTGAAGCAGGATGTTTTGTCGATGATGTAGTTGAAGGAGCCAAGAGTAAGGACGAGGCCAGAGGCGACTCGCTCATCGGCGACGAGTGGAAGTCTTGTGTGAAAGATGACCCCAGCCGAAGCGTTGTGCCCCACGGGTGGGCACCAACTGTCGTGGTGTGGAACACGGCAGTGCCATCGGGGATGGCATGAGAGGGGACAATCAGGATGCTATCGATGGCTACTCGCAATGGGTTGGGCAGAGATACTGTATACACAATGATGTACCCAGGTTCGGAGCCCTCTTGTCGAGGTAACACTCCTACTCCTGCAAGGATCTACTATCTGGGGGTGAATGCCCAGTACAAGTGCTCCTTGAGTTGTTTCCCTAGCTGCTATGGAGAGCTAGAGGAAGAAGATGGACTACTGAACTTGTTGAATCTAGAGAACTTACCTACAACCCTAGCACTACCCTCCCTTATATACTTGTTGGGAGAGGTAGGTTACAATGTGGGCTCTAGGGTTTGCTATTTGGGCTTCGGGTTTACAAAGCAAGCCAGTTGGATGGACCCAAACGGTGGGCCAGGACCCGGTCAAGCCTCCAGTATAAGGGGGACGGTGCTACAGTGTCCCAGTGCCTTTGCTTTGGGTGTCATCCAGCGCTTTAATCGTTAGCCGGTGCTTTACTCGTTGGCTGGTGCTTTAGCAGTGATGACTGCAAGTGCACAAATCAATTGTAGCTAGTTTCTAAGTAAAGATATCAAACCCACGGAGAGCTATTGGTAAAGGTATTTATGCCCCTCGTTACTCTCTACCAAAGGATACTTATAAGCTACCTTTGATCCCAAGTAAAGGGTGTTTGAAAGGTTTATGGTTGATTGCAGAAAAGTGATTAAATCAAGTAAAAGAAAACAAGTAACAAGTTTGTATGAAAGCGTGGTTGAACTCAATAGGACTAAAACGTTCTCAGCGATGTAGGATACACCAGTATCATAGTATTATTGTTATATGTAATCAAGATAACATACTCCTTGTTTCATGATATGTGTGGAGAGAGCTTCATAATAAGATGTTCACTGCAAGGCTTGTAGGAGGCAACTTTGTTAGGCCAAGAGTGAGGTCACCTCTAAATAACCACTATGATGCCTGAGAGCAGTCACCCATACAGACCACTGCAATTAAGGGTTTCACCGTGGATATCGTAATTAGCTTAGGGAGTCCCTCTTTAATCCTCCTTTGACCGTGTAGGTTACGAGCCAGCACCAATCTGTCATGGGGCCATTCTAGGTACGCTTCCAAGACACGTCCAAAGGATTTCTCCCTCCCTTTAGTCCCGAGTGCAAATGATATGCGGCTGACTACACATACCATCTAAAGAGAGAGATCAAACACAAATCATAATTATATCATAGACGGGCAAGTCATATGGACACAAGAATAGATCATCTTTATTATGAATTCATAATGGTGCTAGGGTTTCTCCATCTCCCCAAGAACAAGGTAACTACTCACTCATGGAAGCAATCAACAACATCATCATAATCAAATGAACGGATAAAAGTACGGAGGTAGATCTAATGCAAACCACAATTGAATCTGGAATTACAACAAGATCTAATAGCTGAAAGATGGGGGTAATGGTGATAATGGAGATGCTGCGGTTGATGATGAAGGGGATGGTGCGTTGTCCTCCAATGATCCGTGAAGCAGCTAAGATTTTCCCTAGTCAAGTTCCTCCTTTAGATCCCTCTCAAATGTTGTTTTTTGTGGTTTTGGGTGGCCGTGAATATCGGATCTCCCTCTCGTCTTTGCCAGGAGAAAGTATTTGACGAGGCGGTCACGATGGCACTTGGTACGGGTGGACGCGTGGACTCCGCCCGTACCACCGGTCGTTATCGGTACTGATAGCTCCTCCTCGCTTGGTATTCTCCCAGATGCGAAGGTAAATCCATAAAATGACTTTTATCACTTAGAAATATCATATAGTTACACAATATGACAGTCCCAACTAATATGTTCATATAGGACTCAATGATTTGGGATCCTGTTGAAACAAGAACAAAATGGCGTGTACAAACACGGTGAAATACAAAGATCCCTACTCTATTTATGCAAAAACAAAAGGTAAAAATGCTTCAATTTTGGACTCATCAAGCGGTCAGCCGACACACTCTCCTCAACTTCCAGCCTTGGTGCAGATGTCTTCTAGCACCGACAGGGCGGCGTGCCAGCCTGTAAGGTTAGGGGTGCGCTCAGCAAGGAGCATCATTCCCTCCGTATCTTGGCCAACGGATCTAAGGAGGCCGGCTAGAGGTGGCCACCCAACCGGCTCTTCTGGCAACCCGGCTAGACGGGACAGCCGGGGAATTTTTAGGGCTGACTGGATGGAGCGGTTCACCCGGTTGTGGTTCTTTGTCTTGCGGCCATTCGGCCAGGCCTCCCTGAAGCCGGTCAGTTTAGCCTAGCTTGTCCTACCAGGGGGTCATCCCCCTGATAGCAAGAGTGCCGAAAGCTCAGGCAGCGGCATACAGAGAAAGGAAGTACTACACCAGCCAAAATGTGCTGGCTGCTGTTGATTTTGAAATGAAGTTCACCTATGTCCTAGCAGGTTGGGAGGGATCTGTGCATGATGCAAGAATTCTTGTTGACAATTTATCTAGAGTCGATCGTTTGAAAATCCAGGATGGCAAGTTCTATGTTAGAGATACTGGATATGCATGTCGGCCTAGGGTTCTGCCACCCTTCAGGAAAACAAGGTACCATCTTATGAGTTCAATCCGAGGAACAGACGCAAAAACCCCCAAGGAATTATTCACCATAGAGAGGGCTTTTGCTGCATTGGGAACTAGATTCAAGATCCTTGACCAGAAACCATTCCACAGTATCGATACTCAGGTGAAGCTCGTGCTTACATGATGCATTCTTCACAATTGGATCTTGGGTTGGGGTCTTGATGAATTTTTCCTAGACGAGGACTCAATTGATGTTGATGAAGTTGAAACTGGACATGGCATCGAGCTAAATGACAATGAAGCCTATAAGATCAAGAGGATGGAGTGGGCATAAGCAATGTGGGATGACAAAGTTAATGGTACTCGGTGATAAGAAGAAGAGCAATTAGAAGAGCATGAAGAAGACGGGCAAGAAGAAGAAGGTTGTATTTCTCCTTTCATCGCCACCAGACAATAATCATAAATTGCAATTTCATCCCTCCATAGGATGAATCGATGAATTGCCATTCGTAGTAGCTAGGCATGAGTATATTTGTTAGGTACTAGTGGTATTTTTATGGATGAACTGCTACTTCATTAGTCGATGTGTCACATATGGGGGTGTTCCATGGTAAGGTCACCAGCATACATAATAGGTGATCACAATCTTGCCTGCATACAACCAAACACACGGTTGTTGCATCGAAACAATAATTACCGCTTGTATGTAGACAACCAATCACGAGGTAGATTTGGGCCTAAGGATGCAATGCAGCCAACCAAACAAAATAACAACACATGCCGAAGGCTATTTTCGCGGGGACATGCCCCCAGGGCCTAGCCAGGATGGAACCCAAAATAGTTGGTACTTACCAAACGCGCCCTATATACTTGTGATTTGCTCCCCATGTCGATCTCAACGGAGTTGAAAAAAGTATGTGGAAAAGCCATCAGGGGAAGACACCTTGGTAGGAAACATCTGAAAAGGGGCCTCCTTCATCTCAGAATCATTGAATATTGATTGGAGCAATAATACCCCGTTCTCTCTATTTGTATCGATATGTGTACATGCTAAAATTTGACTTGGATTACATGGCAGGTTTAGGTATTGGAGTCGAACACTTCGGGTATTTTTGGATTATGGCCAAAATATGCCCAATATTTTGGTCATGACCAAAATGTTGAATTTTGTTTGGATTATTGCCATTTTTTGGCATGCCAATGCTCCACTACAAAATCTAGTTCCTTTTTAGCCAATGTTATCCAACCTATGGGTAATCAAAGGCTCAACCTAATTTTGGCTAGCCAAAAATATGGTAGGGAAATTTTTGGAAAAAAACAAACACACCCTTCTAACCTAGAATAATATATGAAGGCACCAAGAGTAACAAAAATAGATAAGACACAAGTTATAAATTAGACACAAGTATAGTTTTGAGGATGGTGCGATGTCTAACATAAGGACTACTGGGCTATTATGGCATTTTATATCTGATGTTTCTCTTGATCTTGGCAGGCTTGTCATCGATGGTACTTTATCGTAGATGGCCAGGAGCGTCAGTTAACAATGCCCCGCTTATGTAGGCATTGATTGCTTAACCATGTTTCAAACATCATCGATTGTCTACTTTATGCAATGATATAATCGTGTATTTTGCTAACACTCTCATCGACACGATCAGGTACAATATCGAGCACCACCTCCATGTCTTTTGTTCCTTCTGACCTACACAAATGACAATAAAATTCATTAGTAGCTTCGGCCATGTCCCCTGGGTCCTCTGTCACTGTACCATCAAGCTTACAGAGACTAGAGATTTCTCTACCATTAGCTTGCTCTTAAGTGAAAAATCTTGTGTCCATGTCACCTTTCGCCAGCTAATGGACAAGGGATCATTGTTGCCACATCACCTCTTATTACTTATTAATTTCCACCAACTGATTGGTGATCTTGAGTTCAGGGGTAGGACCCATGCGTAAAGGATCTTCCTGCAACCTTTGTAATTCACCGCGAAGGCCGTAAATCTCCTTGTTGACGCTCTTAAACATGCTCGTGCCCTAGCTCTACAGGGAGCTAGTAACTAAGATGATTGAGGTGACCCAGCATACCACGGCATGATGTAATACACTATAGTCGTTTACATAACACCAATGAACACCGTTCACCAGTATTATATCCCTCGGAGTGGTACAACAAAAACATCACGGGTCCAAAGTGAAAGATCGGTATAAGTGACTAGAGGAGGGGTGAATAGGCGCTACTCAATTTTTAGCTTCTTTTCAAATTAAGGCTTGACACAAAGTAAGTTCTCTAGATATGCAATGAAGTGAGGGAACCTATATGTCAAGCAAGCAAGCAACAATAATAAAGAGTAAAGGATAGAAATCACCAAGAGAGGACACAGAGATGTTTTCCCGAAGTTCCTTCCTTTTGAGGGGAAGTACGTCTCCGTTGGAGGGGTGGGCGGTACTAATACCACCAGCACCACTAAGGCCTCACCCTATTCTACCGTGCACCCGCCTTACGACAAGCACATGATCCACTATGTGGTAGCCTTGAAGGTGGCAACCAAAACCTTGTACAAAACCTTGGGGCACTTCTCCCCAACTAAATTGGAGGCTCCCATGACGACCTCGAAGCTCTTACACACGAGGATGAGCTATGGAGGGTGAGTTCTTCAAGTTAGGGTTTCCTCAAACCCTAGAGCAACCACAACTTACACAAATGGTGGGAGACATAAATCCCTTTGGGGAAAGCTAGGTATAGGTCTCCTCCCTCGATTCCCCAAGGGGCATCAAGTTTGAGTGGCTAGGGAGGGAGAACTAGGAGGTTCAAGCACAGCAACACTGGGGGAGAGATTGTAGAAGCCGCAGCCTACACTGGGGGAAGAAGGGGGTATAAATACCCCCCCCCCCCAAATAGAGTCGTTGCCCTTTCACTAACCCCAGAGTCTCCGGTCTCCAGGGTCGGAGTCTCTGGGCATGGCCAAACTCTCCGGAGATGGCGCAGAACTCCGGGGGGTACACTGAATGCAAATTGAGGTACCCCGGAGTCTTGGCTGGAGACTGGGTCGGAGTCTCCGGGCCCCTGCCCTAGATTCTCGGGGTGGCGCACGACTCCGGGCCCAACTCCAGGGAGAGAGACAGAGAGCAGTCCAGGGGGCGGAGACATGCCCAGAGACCAGGTTGGAGTCTCCGGTCCTAGACCTTTGAGTCTCCGGACTCAGGAGAGGCAACAAACTACATCTTCCATCCAAGCACCTTTTCTTTATTAAAATTTGAACCCTTCTCCATTGTAAAATAGAACATCGTCTTGTGCCTTTACACGGATAAACCTCTAATACTTAACACACGGTAAAAACTAACTTGTGTTGACAACAAACACCAAAACAACATTAAGGCTGGAAATGCCCTTTCAATCTCCCCCTTTTTGGTGTTTGATGACAACACAAGGATTTGTGCAAAAGAAAGAACAATATAAGACAAGAACAACAAGTTACATACATGAAGAAGAGAGGCTCCCCCTAGAAGTGTGCACACTCGAGATTATGTATTTGAGGACAAGTGCACAAGAACAAGGAAGAACACTCCCCCTAAATATTACAAACCTACCCAATAGAAAGAAGATAAGATTTTGAAGAGATACTCATACCTTTGCACCAACTAATGTGGTGAAGAGTTAAATAAGGGCACCCATTAAGAGAGGTCTTCACCATACATGAGATATGAATCCATAAGATAAGATACCACATAGTCTTCACATACATAAAGACACACATAACATAGGTTCACAAATAATACTAGGAAAATAAGAGAAGTCACAAGCAATGAAAGATCAAATGAAGAACGAGCTTGTGACTTCCCATGCAAATCCCACGCATCACCTAATAGCAACTTCTCCCCTTTGGCATCGAGACACCAAAAGGGGACAAGAGCGAGACTATACGCCCTAACCGGATCACTCGTCCTCCTTGTCCTCCTCGTCATCATCAGAGCCCTCCTCAGAACCTTGATCATGATCAGCAACAGGGCCCTTTCCATGGAGAGAAGAGGATGCATCATCCTCAAACATACGCCAATCAACATGACCTTGAACCCACGAACCATAGGAGAGAGTGCGAGAGGGTTGTGGCTGAGCTAAACCTAATCCTTCAGCATCACTATCCTCCTCCCATTGGTGAAGCTTCCTGAGAATCTTCTTGTCCCTCTTGTATGATTCATACTGACCCTTGCGAATGTCAATGTTCATGCAAAGTAACATATTTTCCCAAAAGGTGGCCTTCTTCATTTTCCCCTTAACATAGTCACGAGAAAAAGATGGCATATGGGCATTACTGGCATTCTTCCTCCTAGCTCAAACAGGACTGGTAGCAGGAGGGATGTCCTCCTCGTCCTCTCTAATACCATCATCCGGTGCAGGAGCAGAGTAGCCACGAGGATCCATAGTGGTAGTGGGAGCCTTATGCTGTAACTAGAGAGGAGCATGGTCAACAACCTGAAGACCGGGAAGCGGTGAAGGCAAGTTCTTCTTTGCAAAGGTGGATAGCACAAGCCTCATTTCATAGGGAGAGTAGGTGGGGGTCTTCTTCTCAGCAATGTTGATGGCCAACTCCATGAAGATGAAGTACATGACATCGAGTGGAGTGGCAGGAACATCAGGGCCCTTGATGTACACGGAATGGGCAAGAGCCATCAGAGGAATCAAAGTTGAACGAATAGTGTCAAGATTACCTGCATGAGGATAGATCTTCCCACGAAACATGCGGATCACAATGTGAAAATGTGGCATCAGGTTCCTTGCTTCACCAAGGACACCATGCTTATTGTAGAGAAGAGCAAGAGGCTTCTTCTTATACTCAAGCACAGAAGTCTCATGAATGCGAAGACCAACTGGTGCATTCCTCCCCTCGAATGGATACTACAAGACCTCGGCAAACTCACTGATGCTGGACTGACAATGAATCTCGCCAGTCATCCAAGTCATAGAGATCTCTTTCCCTTCTCCAAACACAAGAGTGGCAAAGAACTAATGCACAATCTGAATGTTGTAATCCTGTTAAAACATCATGAGATGATCCAGCCCAAGCTTCTCGGTGATCCAAAGGGCCTCAGAGAAATATGTCTTGTTTTTAATGAAGGCAAAATCAAGGGGACACTACGGGCACATGGGATTCTTCGCTGACAGATTTGCATATACCTCATTCATAATCAAAAACTGCTCATGCCTCCAAAAACGAGCATCAGGACTGTTAGAGGCCATGTCATAGAACGGTGGCCTCCTCATTATACGGTAATCATTGGTGTTCATATTCTTGAGGGTGCTGATATTGTCAAACCTCCGCTTCTTGGCAAGTTCCTCACGATGAAGACACTCTTCCTCTTGCCTCTGAATCGACATGGATTTTTTGCCCTTTGCCTTTTCAGTGTGTTCCTCACGACTGTCATATGGGTGACGACCAGCAATCTTGCGAGGATTGCCCCCATAGTTTAGACCCTTGGAGTTGGTACAACAAGGATGAGAGTTACCGGAACCACCTACAAAAACAAGCAAGAAAGCATGAAAACATAGCGGGGAATGAGTTTGCTTGTCCTGGAACATATGGTGGAAGAAGGAGGAAAACCAGATCAAAAACATAGACCAAACCCTAGAGTCTCCGCCCTCTAGCCCCGGAGTTTCCGACCCTGGCCGGAGTCTCCGGCCCTAAAACATGGCGAGAGGCAGGCGACATGGGGATTGAGCTCTACAATGGATCAGGTCCTCAAACTTCCCTAGATGTAAGGCATTTCCGCTAAAACACGAAATCCATGGAGAAAAGTGACCCAGTCCTCAAAAAGCAACTAGGGGAAACCCTAGACAGGGATTTAGAGAGGGAGAGGGCACCTTGCTCCATGGATGGTGGACCCTGCTAGTGGGGAAGTGGCCCAGCGGCAGAGGGGAGGAGCTAGCTGGCGGCGGTGGAGGATCCTGGGCAGAGGGTGGCCCCGGTGGCAACGGGCAGAGGAGGAGACAGGGGTTGGAGAGGAGAGGGAGTCGGGGTAGTGAGGAGTAATTGGGAGTTACCCCCACCTCGATGTCCCTTAATCTATTGACGTGAAACCGTCCAGGCTAGAGTCTTCGGGCCCTAAGGCCAGAGTCTCTAGGCCACCGGAGTCTCCGGGGTCAGACCCGGGAGTCTCCGACCTCCTTAGCCAAAAATCGCTAGAAACAAAACAGGACAGGCAAAAACATGAGATAACTAACCAGGTGAAAAACCAAATATGAGAGAAACAACCATAAGATCCAAAATACGGTGCACAGATATGTAAAGAGGATCCAAACCCACAACAAGTTGGGTCAGTGGCTGAGGCCACCATGTTTGAGTATACTTGGCTTCGCACCACAAAGATATATCTTGGGTCCATTACCAAAACTCGTCATTGAAGCTCGCATATTAGAAAATAATATAAAGAGGATGATTTTCTTACTTTGGGCATAATGGGGGAGGTATAGCCCAATCAATTAGGACCGCACTCCCCCTATGTCCATGCCTACATCTAGATATGATAACATAATAATGCATTGGTATGTGTGCAAGGTCTCAAGCCACATTGCTCGAATCAATGATATTTAGCTCATGCCTTAACTCTCGGAATCTCTTCTCATCAAGGGGCTTGTGAATAAATCCGTAATATTCTTCTCGGTGCTAACATAAGAGAGGTCAATATCTCCATTATTCACATGCTCCCGGATGAAGTGATGGCGAATATCAATATGCTTTGTTTTTGTGTGTTGCACCAGGTTGTAGGCGATCTTGATTGCACTTTGATTATCACAAAGAAGAGGCACTTTGTCACAAGTGACACCGTAATCCTTTAAAGTTTGCCTCATCAATTGCACAACAACTAGCGGCCGCAATATACGCAGCTTTGGCGGAAGACTAGGAGACACAATTTTGTTTCTTTGATGACCAACACACCAAGGACCTACCAAGGAATTAGCAAGCCCCAAAGGTTGACTTCCTTCCAACTTTGTCTCCCGCACAATCCGAGTCCGTGAAACCATGAAGAACAAATCTGAGCCCTTGGGATATCATAAGCCAAAGTTTGGGGTATCAACTAAATATCGAAAGATTCGCTTGACCACCACAAGGTGGCTTTCTTTTGGGGCAGCTTGAAACCGTGCACAAATACCCACACTCAACATGATATCCGGTCTAGATGCACAAAGATAAAGAAAAGAACCAATCATAGATCGATATACCTTTTGATCCACATCTTTACCCTTAGTATCAAGAGTGGGATCACACTTGAGAGGCATGGGAGTCTTGGCTCCATTTAAATCCGTCAACTTGAACCTCTTGAGCATATTTTGAATGTATTTGGCTTGATTAATGAAGATACCTCCAATCAATTTCTTCACTTCAAATCCAAGAAAGAATTGCAATTCGCCCATCATAGACGTTTCAAACTCATCAGTCATTAGCTTAGCAAAGACATCACTGAAAGCTTTGTTAGGAGAACCAAAGATAATATCATCAACATAAATTTGACATATGAACAAGTCTCTCCAACTCTCTTAGTAAAAAGAGTAGGGTCGATTAGCCCAACTTCGAAACCACGGTCTACCAACAACTTTCTAAGGTGCTCATACCATGCACGTGGAGCTTGTTTAAGACCATAGAGTACCCTATCAAGTTTGTAGACATGGTTCAGAAACTTGGGATCCTCAAAACCCGGAGGTTTCTTGACATACACCAACTCATTAAGGGGACCATTAAGAAATGCACTCTTAACATCCATTTGTTGTAAATTAAAGTTATGATGAGATGCATATGCAAGCAAGATATGAATGGATTCAAGATGGGTAACGGGGGCAACAGTTTCACCATAGTCGATACCCTCGACTTGGGAGAAGCCTTGATCCACCAATCTTGCCTTGTTGCGAATGACCATCCCATTTGCATCTTGCTTGTTCTTGAAGATCCACTTCGTCACGATGACATTATGGCACTCCTTGGGTCTCTCCACCAATGACCACACTTTGCTGTGCTCGAAGTTGTGAAGCTCTTCATGCATAGAATCAAGCCAATCAGGGTCCTCAAGAGCTTCATACACCTTTTGGGGCTCTGCACAAGAAATGAAACTATTGTGGCCAACAAAGTTACACACTTGGTTACGACTAGTAATGCCCCTTTCAAGATCACCAACAACATTTTCAAGAGTAAGTCCTTCTCGGATGAGATTGGCGATCCTTCTCGCTTCACGGCGAGCATGAGCTTCCTCAATAGATTCTTGAGAAGCTACTTGGTCATCACCACTATTTTGATCCTCGTCTTGACCTTGAAATTGAGGATGCTCCTCTCCTTGAGCTTGCTCGACATTTTGACTCTGTCCATCTTCATGAGCTTGACCTTGGTCCATATGGGGTGAAGCACACCCATCATTCGCTTGAGCTTGACCTTGATCATGAACTATCTCTTCATTTATGGTCTATTGATGGATTTGAAGTAGATCTTGAGTAGATAAGGGCTCCACTTGAGTAGAGCATTGTCATTCTCCTTCCACCACAAGGCGTTCCTCAATGGGGCAAAAAAATCCCACACACATTCTTCTTATGGCTTGAGGAGGCATTTCATCACCTACATATCACCACAATCAATTTGCCCCACTTGGGAGCCATGATGTTCATCGAACTTCACATTAGAGGAAACTATAACTTGCCCGGTGGACTTGTTATAGATCCTATAAGCGTGAGAGTCTGATGCATAGCCAACAAATATACCTTCAATAGCTCGAGGCTAAACTTTAGATAACCGATTACCTTTCTTGAGAATATAGCACTTACACCCAAACACTAAAAGATAGTGGATACTTGGCTTCTTGCCGATGAGGATTTCATATGGAGTCATATCCAAGTGCTTGCGAAGATAAACCCGGTTGGCAATATGACAAGCGGTAGAGATAGCTTCGGCCCAAAAGTTATATGGAGACTTGAACTCTGCAATCATGGTTCTTGCCATATCCATAAGAGTCTGGTTCTTCCTTTCCGCCACACTATTTTGTTGAGGAGTATAAGGAGTGGAATATTGATGCTTGGTCCCTCATCACCAAGAAACTCATCTAAGGTGTAGTTCTTGAACTTGGTACCGTTGTCACTTCTAATGGCCAAGATCTTCTTGTTATGTTGATGTTGCACTTCATTAGCAAAGTTGATGACGGTTTGTTGAGTCTCACTCTTCTTCTTGAAGAAATATACCCATGTGTATATTGAGTAGTCATCCACAATAACCAAACAATACTTCTCCCTCCCCCAAGGCTATCAAAGGATGGAGGACCAAGGAGGTCCATGTGAAAGAGCTCCAAGATCCCATCGGAATAGATGGTTGTTGTGGGGGGGGAGTGAGCCGTCTCATGGAGCTTCCTTTCAATGCATGCCCTACACACACGATGTTTGATAAAGCGCACATTATCTTTTAGTCCAAGGACGTGACCTCCCGTGTGAAGACTTTGCAAAGACCTCATGTTGACATGGGCAAGACAGCGATGCAAATCCATCCCATGTCATCTTTAGCCATTAGGCAAGCCATGGTAGGTGTGGGTTTCTTATCGAAATCTACCATAGACATGTTGGGTTTGCAGCATAGAAAACAAAAAAATCATGGGATGGGAACTACTAAGCACCAAGATCTATCTAACCAGATACAAAAAACGGGTGGATATACATCCATAGAGCACATACCCTTGAAGACCGACAAAGTGTTACGAGGTTGAACTCATGGATGATGTAGTCGTATGTTTGCTGGTCTCAAGATCGAGAGGAAGTCCAGCACCGCAAATCAGCAGCGCATCCATGATCGTACACATGTCTGGTCCACCAAACAACATCTTCCTCCTTGCTCCAATGATGCAGCGGAAGCAGCAACTCTTTTCAGACAAAAGCCATCGGGAACATGTATCTCGCTAATCTGAGACCATGGGGAAATAATTCTAGAGGGGGAGAGAGATCCTTCACGAGGAGGTGTGAGAATAGAAGAGGGAGTGGGGGGCTTTTATAGGGAGAGGGGTCAGCCCCCTCCCATGGCCGGCGGGCATGGAGGTGCCCCCACCTCTTCCATATTCATGTGGGTGGAGCTCCCACTCACATAAATTTGCCTCCACTCAAAATTCCACTCATCCCCATTAAATTTCCACCAAATTTAATGCAAACTCTCATTTAATAGAACTATTTTATTTATTTTATTCAGTATTTTGTTAATTACTTTAATTAACAAACATTCACATAAACCCCTGCAACATTTCAATATCACATGCAGAACCAATTTCAGCAATTTCACCCGAAACAATTCTGGTGTCCATTGAAATAATTCCAGCGCTTTCTAATTCTTTTGTCTGAAACATATTTGCTCCAAAGGGTGTCGGTATCCCTTAAGTGTGTCACCCTATGTTTCACGAATAATGCAGACATGATCGAGACCCCTCTCCGATCAATAATCAGTAGCGGGACCTGGAGATCCGTACAGACTCCTGCACATTCAACAATGACTTATATGATCATGAGAACCTTTAATATTAGTAACTAAATCCCTTTGTCTTGCGATATATTACATGTCCGAGATTCGATCATCGGTATCCCCATACTAGTTTGATCTCATTACCGACATCACTCTTTTCTTGTTCCCGTGATATAACATTCTAGTGATCTCATCACTTGCTTGCAAGCTATCTCAATGTGATATCACTGAGAGGGCCCATAGTATATCTATCCGTAATCAGGATGGACAAATCCCACTCTTGATCCATGAGCCTCTACATATCACCTTTGGAGTATCTGAACCCACCTTTATTGTCACCCTGTTATGGTGTGACGTTTGATGTTATCAAGTTACCCTTCCAGTGTTACTGATTGACTTGATCTCATGGTCTAAGGACTAGAATTACTTTGTATGATGTTATAGCAATTTAAACACAATGACTTTGATCGTATTGCTATACTTCAGATGAATGTTCATCACATCATTCCACCAATGTTATGACCTCGTTATTAACAACATCTAATGTCCATGATCAGGAAACATTGATCATCTTGTTAATAAACGAGCTAGTTTATATGAGAGGCACTACTAGGAACTTTGTATTTTGTTTATTAAACACACATCTATTAATGTTTCGAATTAATAAAATTAGAGCATTCAAAATAAACATCTATCATATACTTGGAATAATATAATAACAACATTATTATTGCTTCTTGGGCATATTCCCTTCAATACAAACCGTTGTTGGCATACCCAACAAAGGCTATAAGAGAGAGTCTAGCTCCACATGATAACCACAACCTTAGGGGTAAAGTAGGCTACAAAGCCCATAAGTGTGAGTTGATGAACGGAAAGTAAATTGTATGAAAGGGTTTTGAAAAGCATAATGTCCACAATGGATATATCCGGTGTGACCACTACCTTACCCAAACCCAATACCTTAGAGGTTGATCCATCTCCATAAGTGACACACATGTTGGAAGTATTAGGTCTTGTCTCATCAAGCATTTCTTTACTTCCGGTCATATGACTTGTGGCACCACTATCAACCACCCATTTTCTTCCACCGGAAGCATAGACCAACAAGAAATCAATGCTTTTTGGTACCCATTGTTGAATGGGTCCTCTTTTGTTAGTCACAAGTATCTTAGGAACCCAAATGGCCCAATGGTAATCATCACCATAAGAGGTGCCTACATATTTAGCATGGACATGACCATCATAAGATTTCATAAGAACATAGGATGGGTTATATTTTACCACGAAATCATTATGAGAAGGTTCATCGCCACTCTTAAGGACACTTGGTTCCTTTTATTTTGCTACTTCCCCTCCTTCATAAAGGTAATCATTTTCGAAGGGGGAGTGGGAAAGATCTTCTTATTCTTTTTTCCCTTGTTCTTCTTGCATCCAAGTCCTTCTTTAGCCACATTGTCCCTTTGATTACTCAAAAGTTCATTTAGGATTTTATCACCTTGAATGCATGAGATAAGGCCTTTCTCAGTTGTAGCTTTCAACTTCTTGTTCTCCTTGAGAAGATCTCCATGCTCACAATAAGGGTTAGTAGAACATGAAGCAATACTATTTAACAAGGTTGAAACATCTTTTGTTACTTGAGTTTGAAGTTGTTCATGTGACTTTGAAAGAGTAGAGAATTTGCTCAACAAGGCCTCATGTTCCTTCTTGAGTTTCTCAAATCTTCATTTAGTCTATCATGACCAACCCCAAACTCGGGCTTTTCCTTTTTAAGAACATTAGTTAATGCAAGAACATGGTCACGTTTTTAACAAGTTTAGAGACATTCAAGTTAAAATATTCTTCATGAGCAATATAGGTCTCTTCAAGAGGAACTCTTTTACTTTGCTCTTCCTTAAGAGCATCGGTCAAGGCGGTAATCTCCATGGCGGCCTCCCGAGGATGACCAAAAATCTCCGAGATGGAATCATCCCTCTCGTCAGTGATATAACGTGCTTCACCTAGTTAACTCATTAGAGCCTCAACACACATCTTGGCTTCACCTTCTAGGTTATTCAAGCAACTAGTGGATTCCACTATATCCTTATTAATCTTGAGACTCATCTCATCATCATATAAAGATGCATCAATAGAAGGAGGAATAGTGGGTGGACGAATTACCATGGAGGCTTTAGCCATGAGACATGTGGAGTTGGTGACAAGCTTGTCCTCATTGGAAGAGTCAAAGAGGGATGGCGATGAGGAGGTTGAGGTAGTAGTAGCCATTAGACATGTAGGCTTGGTGACACGCTGATACATCCATTTTGCATCACTATTTTATATCATAATTTACTGTTATTCATTGATATATTTCATATTAAGAGATGATACTTATGTTATTTCATCTATTTTTGCATGATTGATGACTTTTGGAGGATGAACCACCGGAGTCAGGATTCTAATGGAAAAAGCACTGTCCAGATGCAATATTTGCGAAGATCAGAAAATCCTAGAAAATATACGGAAAATCCTATCCAGAAGATGAAGAATGCCAGAAGGGGAGGTGGAGATGGGCCACAGGGGGCCCACACCACCCCCTGGCACGAGCCCCCTGGGCCGTGCAACCAGGTGGTGTGGCCACCCTGGCCCACCTCCGGCATCGCCCTTCCGTGTATATATTCCCCTCGGAAACCTAAAGTTCCGGGAGAGACCAAAGAAAGATTCCGCCGCCTCTGCGGGGCGGAAACTACAGAGAGAGAAAGAGCTCTCCGGCAGGCAGAAATCTGCCAGGGAAATTCCTTACCGGAGAGGGGAGATCGTCGCCATCAACATCATCATCAAGCTAGACTTCATCGGGATCATCATCATCATCATCTCCACCATCATCTCCACCAGCACCATCACCACCACTATGTACCGCTATAACAATTGGGTTGAATCTTGCATAGTTCTTAGGGGAAACTTTCCCGGTGTTGATTACTTGTTGTAGTTGATGCTACTGAGTGGAACCATTGAATTATTGTTCATGTTCAGATTGTTACTTATCATTATTTCATCTCTGATCTTGATCCATATGATGTCTCGTGAGTAGTTCGTTTAGTTCTTGAGGACATGGGAGAAGTCATATTGTTAGTAGTGGAATTGTGTTGAGAAAGATTTAATGGTTTGATATTTAAGTTGTGGTGCTATTCTTCTAGTGGTGTCATGTGAACGTTGACTACATGATACTTCAACTTTATGGGCCTAGGGGAATGCATTGTGTATTTGGCTACTAATCGTGGGGTTGCTGGAGTGATATAAACCTAAACCCCCGTTAGGAAACCTTTGCATAAGGGAGTGTAGGATCTCAGAGTTTAAGGCTATGGTTAGGTTTTTATCTTAATTACTTTCTTGTAGTTGCGGATGCTTGCAAGGGATATATAATCAAAAGTATGTATTAGTCCTAGTAAGGTCAGTACATTAGCATAGGTTCACCCACACAACACTTATCCAACCAGAGAATATTAATCAACTATATGAAGCGAAAGCACTTGACAATATTCCCATGTGTCCTCGAGAACGTTTGGTCATCTTAAGTAATACAACCGGCTTGTCCTTTGCTAAAGAAAGGATTGGGCAACTTGCTGCAATTATTATTATTATCTTTTATTTACTCGCACTTTATTTATCTGCATTATCAAAAAACCTTAAAAATCTGTTTGCTAAGTATTTACAGAGAATTCCTGATCCAAACCAGTTGTCAACACCTTCTGCTCCTCGTTGGGTTCGACACTCTTATTTATCAAAAGTACTATGATACACCCCCTATACGTGTGGGTCATCAAGACTATTTTCTGGCGCCGTTGCCGGGGAGTGAAGCGCTATTGAAGAGTGGAACTGGTAAAGGAAACTTCTACTGTGAGTATTGTTCATTTCTATTTTGATACTTTATTTCAATATGGATAATTCACTTAGTTTCTTATTTCGAAATGCTACTACCACTGCTAAGGTAGTAGATGAACCACCACCTGCTGAAATTGATCCTTTTAAAATACCTAAAAAAATTGTTGATCGTGTTATGGATAACTACTATTTTGGAGATGGAACTATCCATCCCGGTGATCATTTGCTTTTTATACATGAATTATGTGGATTATTCAAGTGTGCATGTATTACAACAGATCAAGTTAAGAAAAAGTTATTCTCTGTATCATTGAAAGGCAGAGCTAAGAAATGGTATAAGCTGCTAAAGAATGGCCAATCTCTTGAATGGGAGGAAATTATACCTCTCTTTTATTCCAAATTTTATCCTCCTAGTGAGATTCATAAAGATCGGAATCAAATATACACCTTTTGGCCTCGTGATGGAGAGAGTACCGCCCAAGCTTGGGGGAGATTGAAGTTACTAATACCCAAATGTCCTATTCATGAGCTCCCCAATAATATTATTATCAATAACTTTTATGCAAGGCTTTCTCTTCATGATAAGATTTTATTGGATGCTTCTTGTGCTGGATCATTTACACATATGAAAGAAGAAGCTAAATGGGATCTTCTAGATCGTATTCAAGACAATGCTGAAGCATGGGAGAATTATAAAGGAAGAAAGTCAGGTATAAATTATGATTTTGAATGCATTAAATCTTTTATGGGAATTGATGACTTTCATAATATTAGTGTGTCTTATGGTCTTGATTCTCAAAGTATTGCAAATTGTTTTAACGCCTTTGCCTCTTATATTGAAATTCCTAAAAAGAAATGGAAAAAGTATCATGAGCCATATAAATATATTGTGAATTGTGTTCCTGCTAGAAATACTGAAGTTTATACTGCTGATCGTATTTTATCTGAACCTTACATAAAGAAAATACCTTTCCTTGTTAAGGTAAAGGAACATTCTATGATAACTAGTATGGTTAACAAAAGTACAAAGAAAGTTGTAGAACCTGATGAACAAATAGATGTTGAACCTGTAGTACCAAATGTGAAAGCCCTTGTCACTAAAAATGTAGAAGATGGACACATTATCCTTCGTAAGGATACTTCAATATTGTTTCACATCCTAGTAGAACTGGAAAGCTAGTGTCCCTGTGTTTTCTGTCAGAATAAGTGATCATTGCTACTATGGTTCATGTGATAGTTATATCGTTAAATTTATTCATGATGCTGAAAGTTATTATGAGAGAGGGAAAAATATTTTTATGCATCTCAATAATATTAAGTTTCCTTGCTTTATGCTGAAAGTCTTTATATTGCACTTGTTTTGCCTTCCTATGCTAGTAGCCTCTTGTTTCAATAATTTATTTTCTTACAAAATTCGCTTGCATAGGAAGTGGGTTAGACTTAAATATGTGTATATTTTCTTCTTGATGCTCTCTTTTACTTCAATTCATATTCTTATGTGAGCATCATTGAAATTATCATGCCTATCTTAATGGCTATAAAGAAAGAGCTTTTTGGGAGACAGCCCATTATATTTTTGCTTTCAGTTTATTTTTGTTTATTTGAGTCTTGGAAGTTATTGCTTTTGTAATAACCTCTCCTTATCCTTTTTGTTTGGTTTTTGTGTCAATATTAGCATCTAATGAGAGAGAAGTAAGATTTAGGGAAGTTGCTGTCCCGATATAGATTTTTGTGCTTCACTATAAAAAATTGTGAAAAATCCCAGAACATCGTACTAATCTGTAATTTTGTGTACATGCCCCAGGTTATTATTTAAGTTTCGTTAGTTTTCAACTTTTTGATTTGAGCAACAGAAGATTTTCAAAAAAATGATCTTTACATGCTAGTCTGTTTTGATAGATTTCTGCCATTTTTGCATTTGCCTCTTAAATCGATTTCCTTTTTGAATTCTTTTGGGCTTTTGAAAGGAGTTGCTACAGTAGCTTATGTTTTGATGTACTTCAGTTGAAATTGAACCCAAAGGTTTATTATCTTGCATGCACTAATGTTGCTAATGAAGATTGTGTGAAGTTTTGTATGAAAGAAATTTTCAAGTGTTAGGAGAGAATGATGTAATGAGATGAAGAATGGTCAAAGACTCAAACATTATATTTTTTAAGATTCTTACAATGAAGATATTGATATTATTCAAGTGGTGACTCCGGAAGAATTATTAAAGACCAAATTCAGAAACCTTCAGAGTCTGTTTTCGAATAGGTAACCGTTCTAGTAAGAAAAGGTCCACGAAAAAATTTCAATTTATATTTTTGCAGTTTTTATCTAACATGGAAGATAATGAGTCGAAAAAGGGATGGAAACGGAGCCCGGGGAGCTCACACCACCCCGTGGCGCGGGCCCATCAGGGAGGAGTTGATACGTCCATTTTGCATCACTATTTTATATCATAATTTACTGTTATTCATTAATATATTTCATATTAAGAGATGATACTTATGTTATTTCATCTATTTTTGCATGATTGATGACTTTTGGAGGATGAACCACTGGAGTCAGGATTCTGATGGAAAAAGCACTGTCCCGATGCAATATTTGCGAAGATTAGAAAATCCCAGAAAATATACGGAAAACCTATTTTTCTAGAAGATGAAGAATGCCAGAAGGGGAGGTGGAGATGGGCCATAGGGGGTCCACACCACCCCCTGGCGTGCCCCCTGGGCCGCGCCACCAGGTGGTGTGGGCACCCTGGCCCACCTCCGGCATCGCCCTTCCGCGTATATATTCCCCTCGGAAACCTAAAGTTCGGGGAGCAACCACAGAAAGATTCCACCAGCTCTGCGGGGCGGAAACTACAGAGAGAGAGAAAGAGCTCTCCGGCAGGCAGAAATCTGTCGAGGAAATTCCTTCCCGGAGAGGGGAGATCATCGCCATTAACACTGTCATCAAGCTAGACTTCATCGGGATCATCATCATCATCTCCACCAGCACCATCACCACCACTCCGTACCGATGTAACAATTGGGTTGAATCTTGCATAGTTCTTAGGGGAAACTTTCCTAGTGATGATTACTTGTTGTAGTTGATGCTATTGAGTGGAACCATTGGATTATTGTTCATGTTCAGATTGTTACTTATCATTATTTCATCTCTGATCTTGATCCATATGATGTCTCGTGAGTAGTTCGTTTAGTTCTTGAGGACATGGGAGAAGTCATGTTGTTAATAGTGGAATTGTGTTGAGAAAGATTTAATGGTTTGATATTTAAGTTGTGGTGCTATTCTTCTAGTGGTGTCATGTGAACGTCGAATACATGATACTTCACCTTTATGGGCCTAGGGGAATGCATTGTGTATTTGGATACTAATCGTGGGGTTGTCAGAGTGATAGAAACCTAAACCCCCGTTAGGAAACCTTTGCATAAGGGAGTGTAGGATCTCAGAGTTTAAGGTTGTGGTTAGGTTTTTATCTTAATTACTTTCTTGTAGTTGCGGACGCTTGCAAGGGATATAATCACAAGTATGTATTAGTCCTAGTAAGGTTAGTACATTAGCATAGGTTCACCCACACAACACTTATCCAACCAGATTAGATTAATCAACTATATGAAGCGAAAGCACTTGACAATATTCCCATGTGTCCTCAAGAACATTTGGTCATCTTAAGTAATACAACCGGCTTGTCCTTTGCTAAAGAAAGGATTGGGCCACTTGCTACAATTATTATTATTGTATTTTATTTACTCGCACTTTATTTATCTATATTATCAAAAAAAACTAAAAATCCATTTGCTAAGTATTTACAGAGAATTCCTGATCCAAACCACTTGTAAACACCTTCTGCTCCTCGTTGGGTTCGACACTCTTATTTATCGAAAGTACTACGATACACCCTCCTATACTTGTGGGTCATCACGCGCTTGTTCTCATTAGGAGAGTCAAAGAGGGATGTTGGTGAAGAGGTTGTGGTAGTAGTAGCGGAAGTGGTGGCAATTGTGGCAATGGCGACCATGCCCACAATCTCTCCATCATCTTCATCATCACTATCATTCTCATTGTTCTCTTCATATTCTTCACGGGCCACCAACACATATTTCTGTGGCTCCTTATTGTTGGGGTAGTTCTTGTTTCTGAAGTTCTTATTTTGTACTTTCTTGACGAAGTTCTTGTTTGGAGTGGGCTTGAACTTGGATTTCAATATAAGCCTTCCTCGATGGTCTTCTCTCTTCTCATATGGGCACTTGGCGATGAAGTGGTTGGTTTCTCCACAATTGTAACATGATCTCAACTTGGGTCTTGAGCTAGTTTTGGTAGTCCTTGATGGATTACCCTTCCCTTGGTTCTTCCAAAACCTTCTTGAGACTAACGCTAATTGCTCATGAAGAGCACACTTGATGTCTTCATCATCTCCTTCTATCATCCCCAATGAATCAACTTCTTCTTCAGAAATATGAGCCTTGGCCTTCAAAGCAAGATTTGGAGAATCCATTCTCCGAGCACGAGCGAGAGCATCATCGGCGGTCTTGTTCATGATTCCAAGAGCCACAAACTCATTTAACACTTCATTGGAGGACATGGCATAGAAGTCCACCCTTGAGCGAATATTGTTGGCCATTTCTCTTTAGAATGAACTTGCACTTGATCCACTTATCATCCACATCCATACTACCATGGTTAGTAATCCTAATCGAAAGATTCGTTACCCTTCGATAGAGGTCTTTGGGAGTCTCATCTTCCTTTCCAACGAAGGCATCGACTTCATAATGCATTTCTTCAAACTTGGAGTTTTGAATGCTTTCATTGCCAAGATAGACTCTTTGAAGAGCACTCCAAGCTTCCTTGGCGGTGTCATAAGAGCAAATGTGAGTTATTTTCTCATGAGTCAACACATCTTGGAGAATGCCCATGGCAATGGCATTGAGTTGATTGTTGATTTCCTCGGTGGGTGTCATGTTGTAGGAGTCGCGCGGATAGAAGCCAAACTCCACAACCTTCCAAAGATGAACACTAGAACTTTAAAGTGAGAGAGCATTGGATATTTCCAATTGGAAAAATTAGATTCATCAAGCTTAGGTGGTGGACCATGATGGTTTATATGTGGTGTGGAGATAGGAGCAACATTATAGCTAGGTGGTGGTGGAACGTTTCCCATAGGCTTAGCTTTATCCTTGTTGCTACCTTCACCGGTGGAGGGATCCTTAAGGGGATATTCCATTGGTTTGGGACCACTTGATTAATTATCAATGGCATTGGCAACAACAATTTCCTTCTTACCAAGATATAGCTCAAACATGGCTCTCATCTCTTGACGAACCGTATCTATTAATTCATTAAGCTCTCTCTTAGTGATGGGTGATTCTTTGGGAGTGGTTTCACTCCTCTTTGAGTCGCTCATACTTATCTTAGGCGATTAAGCCAAATAAGAGAACCTTGCTCTGATACCAATTGAAAGATCGGTATAAGCGACTAGAGGGGGTGAATAGGCGCTACTCAACTTTTAGCTTATTTTTGAATTAAGGCTTGACACAAAGTAAGTTCTCTAGATATGCAACTAAGTGAGGGAACATATATGTCAAGCAAGCAAGCAAGCAAGCAACAATAATAAAGATTAAAGGATAGAAATCACCAAGAGAGGATGCGGAGATGTTTTCCTAAAGTTCCTTCCTTTTGAGGGGAAGTACATCTCCATTGGAGGGGTGGGCGGTACTAAGACCACCAGCGCCACTAAGGCCTCGCCCTATTCTCTCGTGCACCCGCCTTACGGCAAGCACATGATCTACTATGCGGTGGCCTTGAAGGTGGCGATCAAAACCTTGTACAAAACCTTTGGGAACTTCTCCACAACTGAATTGGAGGCTCCCAAGATGACCTCGAAGCTCTTACACATGAGGATGAGCTATAGAGGGCGACTTCTTCAAGTTAGGGTTTCCTCAAACCCTAGAGCAACAACAACTTACACAAATGGTGGGGAGACACAAATCCTTTGGTGGAAAGCTAGGTCTAGGTCTCCTCCCTCGATTCCCCAAGGGGCATCAAGTTTGAGTGGCTAGGGAGGGAGAACTAGGAGGTTGAAGCTTGGAAACAATGGAGGAGAGAGAGTAGAAGTTGCAGCCTGCACTTGGGGAAGAAGGGGTATAAAGATCCCCCCCCAAAAAAATAGAGTCGTTGCCCTTTCACTAACCCCGGAGTCTCCGGTCTGTAGGGCCGGAGTCTCTAGGGATGGTACAGGACTCCGGGGGGTATACTGAATGCAAATCGGGGTACCCCGGAGTCTTGGCTGGAGACTGGGCCAGAGTCTCTAGGCCCTTGCCCTAGAGTCTCCGGGGTGGCGCATGACTCCAAGCCCAACTCCGGGGAGGGAGACAAAGAGCAGTCTAGGGGGCGGAGACATGCCCGGAGACTAGGCCAGAGTCTCTGGTCCTAGACCGGAGTCTCCGGGCCTGGATCCCGGAGTCTCCGGACTCAGGGGAGGCAACAGACTACATCTTCCATCCAAGCACATTTTCTTGATTAAAATTTGAACCCTTCTCCATTGTAAAATAGAACACCGTCTTGTGCCTTTGCATGGATAAACCTGCAATACTTAGCACAAAGTAAAAACTAACTTATGTTGACAACAAACACCAAAACAACATGAAGGCTGGAAATGCCCTTTCACAAAGTATTACTTTAGATTACATATAACAAAAGGTCTAGAGAACTTCCTCGTAACAATGAGAAAAATATTATACAAAAGAAAATCAGAAATAGCAACTCGAAATCTATTCGTGAACACAGCTACTATATACCTATGGCTTGTGATTGCTACTAAATTAAGCAATACTCTACAGAAGTAGGTTCTAGTATCTAGGGATTTATCTATATAGAACTCCTCATAATTGACTTCCAAAAGCTTCTGCTCGAGTCGCTAACTTTGTTGATCTCCACCAGGTAGCTCATCTCCTAGGTTCGCCATTGATTGTTCCAGAATGTAGAAAGGGTTAAGGTACGGTTGAGTACGAGCGTACTCAACAAGTTCACTAAAAAGGAGTGTTTGATGCACTATCTACAACCACATACCAAAGGTCGTAGGTTATGCATATTTTCATAAACATTTCTTCAAAGGTTGCTTTTATTCTGAAAAGTTATGTCCGCCAGTCTTCATAGGTTGATTAGAACTTCATGGAGTTCCTTTCGTGTAGCATTCGTGACTCCTTCTGGAACATGGAGTAACATGTCACACTTTTTACACTCTGCAGAGGTGCGTTGCTTTATCCATGAGAGATCCTTATCCATGTTGCACAATCAAGTAGCGAGCTTCTCCACACTTCCTTGGTACGGGGCCTAGTATAAGAACCCAAGCCGATCATTGCCCTTCTTTGTGACCCCACATGTCAACACGACTCCCCAAGCAGAAATACCTCTGTCAACCCCCATCTAGGCAGATATAACTCTGGTAGACCCCTTAGAGACTCTAGTGAGTAGATCATGTCCCTGGCAGCCCCCAACAAAGTGGCAAACCTACCTCCGACAGCCCCTCACAAATAATCTAGGTACCAAGATCACGGGGCACTGAGGGGTCCCACCCATGTACTGGGTCCTCGCAAGGAATCCCAGCGTCACGATATGGTCATCCATTGACATAGAAAAGGAAGAATATCGAGCTGACTTCCCTAGAGCCATATAGATCTCATGGTTAACGCGTATTATATGGCGCAAGAATCACTAGCGACATTGGTTATTAAATCCTAAATGATATATTCCCGTGAAATGGTGGTTCCATTGTCAGTTATAATAGATTAGATGATCACCCTGGATTAGTAACCAATAGTTCAAGTTAATTATAAAAATATTATTTTCTTCCATCATTTTCGAAATGCGGGTGATAACAATAATAGATTTCAAATACTTGATAGAAAATAATCAAAGGACATTAGCAAGTGCGAACTTGCATTTGTGATTACAAGATTATGCAATCATGATCTTCAAGATGATATAAGATCCAATATCTGAAAACAAAATCATTGGTCCAGTAAGGACTAATATTTAAAGAAGCAATACGAGATTATGCATAAGTAATGCTATGCATTCTATAAAACTCTCGAAGTGAATTCCCAATATTATAAGTGAATTGAACTTAGGTGATTTCTTTAAGATTTAGTGTATCTTCAAGTTTACTTCACAAACAAATATATCTACAAGAAACTTAAGACTAACATATATGATATAGAAGTAAAGTATAATAATAACATATGATTAAGGTTAATTGATATGATATAACTGTTATGAAATTCCATGTCTTAATTGTTAAGAGTCAAAAAGAAATAATATAGTGTGTTTCTTTGAAGTGGCAAAAAGAATAACATTTTAAGAAAATATGGTTTATGTTAAGTTACTCAATTCTGAAGATTACTAGGATTAAAGTTAGAGGTTGTTTGGCACCCAGGTATTCATTTCATTTAGTAGAAATGAAATGAATACATGGATTCATTTCATTTGTATTATGATTTCAAAAACACCCACATGTTTGGTTGCCACCGAAATTTGCAAATGACAGGTCTGAGATAGGAATTGGATTTACACATGGGAATATTTCGATGGATTTGTCAAATGAAATGACAGCCCAATTTCGTGTCAGCCAAACAACATAGGGATGAAACTGCAAAATGAATTCCAAGATTCCAGACCCAAATGATGGATACCAAACAACCTCTTACGGTTTTTGATGAAGTACAAATGATTTTGAGTTATTATTTTTCTAATTTATTATATATTAGACTAAAGTTAACTATAAAAATAGAAATGGACTTAAGACATGATGTCTATGGTATTACAAAATTCTAGGTTGTTTTATAAGCATAATCAAAGATGTGAAATCATTCATTTTCATTGCAAATGAATGATGAGTTCAAGACTTGATTTATTATCATAATCCTGAAGAAAATATGTAATTCCTTCATGAAAGCTTAATTAGATGATATCATTAATTTTTTTATGACTCGAAGTATTCATACAAACTTAAGAGTTAATTCTATTGTTTAAAGAAATAGTTTTATTTAAGTTTTACATGTTTTAGCCTTGATAACTACATTTTATGTTTCAATAAATCCGAAGTATCCAATTAAAGCTAATATGGATTTATTTTGATTTATAAATGATAAGAGAAAAGATATCGCTTTTATTTTAATAAAAGAAAAGGACTATAAAGTAAATTATAACAATTATTTGTTTAAAAATCCTAAAATGACTTGGAATTTTATAATTACAATTTGTGAAATAATAGATTTGTTTTTATACAAAAATGATTTTTATTGATTTTTAGGACTTTTCCTTTATTTTTTATATTTCATTGAGGATTTTAGTGGATTTAATATTTAGTTATATTTTATTTAACTTAAACAAGTAATGTTATATTTTTCATAGGTAGATATTATTTTTGTGATCATTTTGATATATTATATGTATTTTAGGATTTTTATATATTTCTCTAGAGCTATTAGAATTCATAGGGTTATTTTGGTAATTTTCCATTTTCCTTTTTATTTATTTATATTTTCTCTTTTTCTTACTAGGCTTGGCCCACAAACCGATTAAACCCAACCCGGCCATAATAGGACCGGGTTCAAATCCTACCTCGGCCCAACTCTCTCTCTCTCTCGAACACACACTCACACATGATTCCCCCTGGCTCTGGCCGCCACCGCTGCCTGCCCGATTTCAGCCGTACATTTCATTGCAGCCGCCACTAGCGGTCGCCATGGCTCTGCCACCTTCTGGTCGACCTAGCCAACCAACCTGATTCTCTCATGGGGATCCATGGAGCTTGGCCCCAACCCTTCTCTGGCTCGGGTTCATCGACCTCACGGCTCCACCACCTGCCGGTGCTTCTCCAGCCTAACATTGTCGTCTCCTTGGTGCAACCCAGTGCTGCCCTGACCCAAACGGTCGCCTTGTCGCCCATGGCGACATGGCCATGCCCCTCTTGGCCTCTGCCGATAATGACACTTCAATTCAAGGAATATATCCTACTTCTACCTTGCGTTGATTATGGATACTTATCAGTGCTTGGACTTGGCCTAGGTGCTCTTCACCAACCTTGATCTCACCTCCCTCAGCTTGACGCCAGTGGAACGGTAGTACTGGACTTCAACCCTATCGTCCATGACCTTCTATCCAAGCTCCTGTTGCTCTGGTGGTGGGGGTCCTAGTGTGGTGTCGATGATGCTGATGGTGCTGTGCTGCTGCAATGATACTGCCATGTCGCCAACCTCCACCACAACGCTCACAGGAAGGTGCTGCAAGCTCAACCCTCGTGCCCTCCATATGATCAGCATCTTTAGTGAGTTACAATCCCTCTTCTCTACTCTCTCTTTGTTCCTATATGTGGACATAACTGCTAAGCATCAGGATATGCATTGTCTCTTTGTTGTACGGAGTTCTGTACCTTGGATAGTTCTTGATGTGTTGGTACAGCTGGGATTGTTGATATGCTAAATTGTTTGAATATATAGTTGGCCCTATCGATTAATGATTACTGCATGTGGTCTTTGTGTACTCCTTGATAATTAAATAATTCCTTTACTGAGAGGAATTTGTGTTGGTTGATTTGAGTAGAAGTGTATGGGATGTGCTTGAGATATACACATTATTTGAAAAATTATAAAGATGTAGCCTTGTTGTAATTTAGTTCTATTGGTGTGTTCTTGAGTTTTTAATGATCACATGACTACCCAGGCCCACTTAATATGTCTCTAAATCAGATAGATGCTTTATTGGATGGTTTGATAATGTTTTAGGGCTACGATAGTTGTCTTGGCCTATTGGACTATGTCGAGTGATAATGGTTGAGCTTATATTCCTAAAATGGTATTAGATTCCTCTTAGATAGGTTCTTTTCACTTTGACAGATAACAAAACATGTGCAAGAATGATTCCTAGAAAAATTGATCTAGGTAAATGATTCAGACTAAATGGGCAGGCTCTACAAGCATCTCTTGTTTGAGTTACCAATAGTGTCAATATGGTAGTGTGAGTAGAAATGATTCCTAGCTTCAAAGTTGGGAATATGATGAACTCAGTTAGAGATCAATTGTGGGCTTTTCTTTCTAGTGGCAAATGATTTGGACAACTTGATTAGACACATAGCCTCTAGATTGATAATTTGTTGTTGTGGTGCCTCACAAGAGTGTGCACAACAACAATCTATCATTGTATGACTGGATGTGTAGCTCTCTAGTTTTTTCTTAGTGATATTCATCAATTCCTGATGATTTGCACTATAAAAATGATGCTAGGACCCCCCCCTTTGCCAATGATGCACACATGTTGAGGCCTGATAAGATCACGTGCTGTACAAATATTTGCTGGCTATTTCTTTGAGATCCTACGAAGAAATTACACTCCATCTGAGTGTATTTCTGAGGATATTCCTTTACCCTAAAACCATGCACATATCTACTAAGAACAGTCAATTAGGCATGGCTTTTTAAATTCAACATATTGTTGCAGTGTAAATATGTGTGCTTGTATTTCTTGTGGTTGATCTTGATCAAATACTACTAGCTCTTATCTTACTCCTGATACTCTGCTTGTACTTCTCCTCCTGGTACTGGCTTGTTCTACTCCTCCTGATGCTAGCTTGCCCTACTCCTCCTGGTGCTGGCTTGGCCTTGCTTGATCTGCTTTGCTGGCTTGTTTCTTCTATTAGATCACGGTGGTTGTGGTGTTTTTGTTGTGGATCTGGGAATAAACCAGTGTATGTGTTCTTGTGTGTTGTAGTTGAAATGGAGACTAGTACCCCTGCTATGGCTATGTTCTCCCTTTTATACTCCCTGTGAAGCTTCTTGTGTTGACAGCACACACATGTATTTGTGTGTGAGCTGCTTATAGTGGATCTAGTGATGGTGAAGTTACAAGACTTGTAACTTCTAAGATGTGGATGAGATCAAGTAAAGACTGGATATTTTCCCGATGCTTTACCATCTGCCTCTTATCTAGCTTCAGTGAAACTTGCCCCTTGTCCAATGAGGTTATACTGATGCCACTAACTTGATAAGAACGGATTACTACTTTGCCCCTGATTACTATGCTCAATGATGAACATCACAGTGCATCTTACTATATATCTGAGAGCAAAACTAACCAACATAACCTTCTTTTATTTTTGTTTTGTTTCCTTTCTCTTTTGTTTTTGCAGGAATAAAGAATCACTACTACAAAACTAGGTCTACAACAACAGATAGCTTGCTACGTATAGATATGTGTATCTACCATCCACCTCACCCACCTCCCCATGAATAATTTTTTCTACAGCCCGTCCCCCACTCCCCAGCCCATCCCAACTCCCTTCACGTTCTCCTAAAATCCCTATTTACCCTAGCAGCAGCCGCCACAAATCAAGCTATCCGCCTCCGGCCATCCGCCTCAAATCCCTTGTTCTCCGACTCACCCTCCGTAGGCCATCTGCCTCCGGCCGCCGCGTCCCCCACATCACCATCGCTTGCACCCTCGCCCTCCTCTAATCGCAGAACTCGCCCTCGCCTACGTCTCCTTCCCCAAGGCCGCACATGGACCACACCGCCTCTGAACTTAGGGGCCCGGAGGGCAACTGGGGTTCCGGATATCGCTAGGCCTCTTCCACCGCCTACAAAGCCATGTGCCGCGACAGGGAGTGCATCTACGACTCGTGGGTCCTCCGTCCATAGATGCAACCCTCAGTTCAGGGAGGTTCATTTGTCGCCAAACTTTACTCATCGCTCCTCATATCCGACCTTTTGATTCATCCGAATCATTTCCTAACCAGAGGACGTGTGTGGTTGAAGTGCTAGTTGAAGAAACAAAAGGATGTGATGGCTCCATCTTTGCATTTGGTGTAGTGTTTTTGGTATATCACAGGTTTGTAGATTTGTTGTGTGCGTGACGTGAGTGCAGTTTGTTGGTTGTCCTGACCGTAGATAAAGATTTGTGTGGTATATGCCCTGCTTCTACATGCAGGTTTAAAGGTTCAGATGAAAGAAGAATTAAACATTTTTTGGTACTCCCTCCGACCCAAATTAGTTGACTTAGATTTGTCTAGATTCAATTGTATCTGGACATGATTTAGTATTAGATATATCCATATCTTGACAAATTAGAGTCACTAATTTCGGTCGGAGGGAGTAGGAAATATGTCAACTTACTCTTGTTCTGATGTTACATTGTACGAATCTTACTGTTAATTCAAAAGTCACAGTTTACTGTTAGTAATTTAATCATCTAAGATCATCGGCATGGCTTGCTGTGGACATAATAAAATATGAACGTGTCCTTTACATGTCTACGACACTACCTAGTTACAATAAGGGACTTTTTTGGCTTCTCGCATCTAGCTTCGTTAAGGTCAGAATGACATAGGTATGGCAAGGTTCATTACTATTTGACACTAGCAAGTCAGGCAGAAAGATGTTTTGTTTGTGCTGGCGTTTTTTCATGCACACCTATTATTCATGCCTAACTATCAAAACAATGCAATGCAGCCGAGGAAGATAAGAAGGTTTTTGAGGAAGACGCTTGGGAAGAACTCCAAAGTTTCAGATGAATTCAACTGCTCTCTGCGGGATACCTCGGTAAACCTGAATGTACAAAATTATCATGTCAGTTTGATATGTCTCTTCTCACTTGCTTCTTTCCTATGATTTACCTGGTCTTAATTGATAAATTCATGTTGTAAGGTTGTTTGTTAACTACAAACCTCTAAACTTTGAACCTTTTAAAGCGAATCACTTTTTCTATTATTTTTTATCAAAATATTATGTAGCTGAATTTAATAACAGGAATACAGACCATTACGTAATAAACTGTATAGTTTAGGGCTAGAGGATGGTCTACAATGCTCCGGTTGTGTTCCTATACTTGTATTATTAATGTTCACTGAGCTGCTCCTGAGACATACGATAAACTTCTAATTGTGCCCATTGATAGTTCAGCTTAGTGCTATTGTGACTCACCATTGGGTCAATCTAGTTAATAAAAGGATTCTAATCTGCTACCAAATCGATTCTTTCATATCTTTTATCATTGTTACTTTTTTTGTATTTTGATGTGTGGTAACGACTTGACATGTTGGCGACATGGGCTGTTTCAAATGCATGGGATAGCACGGCCTATCTTGCATGACTTAGCTTTGGCATGCTACTGAGGTGTTCGAAGAAATTCCATGCAGCATGTCGATGCACATTTAAAGGTATTATCAAAAAAGATGCACATTACGGATTTTCCCTTTTTAATATATTTTACTCTATATGTATATAAATCATAAAATCCTACAGAGTGGGTCTTACTATTATTAAGATTGTGTTCTCTATTCAGTTTATCTAGGAAATAAACTTATAGATCGGAGCTTTGGATGCTGAAGATATCCCCTGATTGAGATATAGTATGTATTCGACATTTTAGAATGGTGAGTAGTAGAGCAAGTAGGTAGTAGAATTTACTATACCATTTCCTACTGTTTTTTGCCACATCTTTTCTAATCTTGGAACTTTCTTTTTGCAGACCCAAAAGAGCAGCAAGGACTGCCACATTCAGGTGCTACATTACAAGGCAGAACATTAGAAGGAATAAATATAGGATTACTTAGAATATCATATTCTGATGCAAGATTGTAAGATGTGTACTCTTAATAAGATAGTTCTCGTGTATGGATGGTGATTTCAATAATAAATACAGAATTATTTCTTCATGCATTACATTCATACACAACAATTTGTGTGTGTTGTTATTCGTATCATATATAAAGTAATACTCTCTCAACATGGAAACAAACACTACCATCTTTGAATTCATCAACCCACACAATTTAGAAGTTAATACTTATTCCAAAGAAATAATTCCAAATAAAAGTATTCAATCTGCATATATTATGTACCAACGAATACAATTGTAGCTTGACATCCGTTGCCACTTTGCAACGCTTTACCTATAGGTTACCAACGCACATATATGTGTTGCATTATAACCTAGCAACGCCAAAAAACGCAACGCATGCAAAGTCCGTTGGTACGGGTGCTCGCAACGCCTATGTGAGCATTTAGATACGCATTCGTGCATTGCAGTAGGGTGGGTCATGTTGTAGTGAATACAAAGAAAAGAAGATACAAGAAATAAATAGGAAGCTTAGTTTAGGCTTTTCTTTTTCTTATTACTGCAATTTCCCCTTTTTCTTTAATTGTAAGAAAACAATGTAATATATGTATTTAGATAATAAAGAATTATTTTCCTTCTAAACATTTGTAAAACATTGTAGTATTGCCTTTGTAATAAAGATTGTTCGATTTTTTATTGTTGTAACTTTGAGACTTGTAATTTACTTTTCCCTTTTAACAATTGTAAGAACAATGTAACATTATTGATGTAATAACTATTATTTTTTTCTTTCTGTTATAATTATTGTAATATACTTTTCTATTTGAATAAGTGTAAGAACATTGTAATATTTGTATGAATGTAATAAAGTATTCCTTTATTCTTTTATTTATTTATTCCCATTACTTTATTATTATTTATCAATTGTCATATCATATTACATGATTCAAGAATTTCCATTCCAATTCTCCTACGTATTTAAATATTCCATAATTCAATTTGTGATTTTTCTAAATTCATTTGAATTCTAATTTGAAATGCAAATTTATGTTTGAATAACTATTCCTCTAAAATCAAAGAATTCTACGAAGGTCATGTCAAAATCCATAGTACTCACCTGATGACCTAAACTTCAGTCATCAATATCACAGGAACCTTGATCACTTTGTGTTTTAAACAAACACGTGAAAATTCTTCGGATTTTTTATGCATGAATACAATGCACACACTTATGGTCTCTCCTTTTCTGACCTAAAACCCTAGGATGTTACATTGATTTTGTCATGGTGTTTGCCTACAGTTGTCGCCTTACCAAGTTGATGTCATGTCTGTGATAACACTAGTTTTAAACCATCATGGCTCTCCCACATCAGCTCGTATCGAAAAATCATCTATTCTTACCTTCATCTCTGGGGACGCACATGTTCCTCCCAAGTTAGAAGTACAGGAAAATGATATGCGGATGCCACTATCACATGGTGTAGCCGCGTAGTGTCGCTAGAGGAAACTGATCACACCAGTACGATGTGACCAAATACATGTCCAATTAATGAGGTGTATTTTGCTCATATTTTACCTTATGTTTTTATTAGGAATGGTGCTCTAGAGGCTCCACTTTTCGACTTTGTGTTTATAAGTTAGTCCTATGCAAAAATGATTGTGCTATGTAACCGGATTGGATCTGTCTTGTGGAAACTAGTAGTTAAGTCAGTTGTGCATTCCTATCCTATTAGTCGTTTATGGTAGTTCCAGACACACTACCGAGACTAATGTGTAAGCCGGATGATGTCAAGGTTTCACCTGACATAGGCATGCATATGCCATCCGATTAACACTGGCTACATGAAAGAGCTACGCTAGATGGACTGACCAAAAATCTAGTCAGCATGAGTAAACGTCATACAATCCTACTAGATGCAATGACTTACCAACTAGTCGAATTTGAGTCCGCCTAACATTTTCCGTAACTGGTAACCATAACGGTGAAGCTTTGTCTGACTCAGAAGTAAGTTGCCTGGTGTGGCTCGACAAAGATGGAATTTTCCCCTCCATCACGAAGAGATATTCTCTAGACTCACTCACGTTATATGATTCAGAAAGCATGGTCGTGTGTAATTTGATCAAGTGTTGATCAAGTTAGTCCAACTGAGTTAAACAGATGGAGATCCGGCTAAGCTTAGACGGATGGAATCACATGGCACAGAAGCGAGAAAAGAGAGCTAAGTCGGCAGTGGCATGACGATCCTCGCCTATGGCTTACCACTAATATCGTGAGGAAAAAGGGAATCAGACATATTGAGTATGTAACTGAGATTTGACACGTCTTACTAGAGGCAGCTACTGACTATCGACTCTAGGCAGATACCTACTGAGTTGTGTCTGGCTTACAACAAGAATGCTAGGTCACACGCTCAAAAGAGTGGATTTAGTCGAATGGAGATTCGACTAACACATGTCAGCAAGTTAGACTTATCTAGATAGGGACACATGTCAATGAGTTGGACTCACTTTGACTAGGGCTAGGGTTGCGGATTGACGGGACATTGGGTGCCCCTCACCTACTTTCTATATATAGGTGGGTGGGGCGGCGACATAAGACAATCCATCACTCCTCACGCGCACCATCACCACCACCTTGTCCCAAGGGTGGCGTACCTAGAACCTCCCTGCTGCTACTCCACCTTGTATGTGTGGATACCGGTAGAGGCACCACACTTGATGTACTTGATAGGAATGATAAAAGAAATCAAACGAGGTACAATGAAGGTTTAATGAGCACTAGAGTAGTCGGGGGCGACGATACTGTGTTGTTGTACCATGTATCCATGAGACCATCAAATACTTTTACCCCGTGCAATCAAATCAAAAATTGGACCTACCGAGACACGACAAACCACCAAAATCTCACATCTAGAATAAATCTGGATGGAGAACCCATAGAAGGACATCCATCTCCATTGCTACTCAGATCTTGGAGGCTTGGGCATCGATCTCCATCATCAACCGTTGCATCTCCATCACCATCACCATCAACATCTCATCATGAAATCTTCTATTCATCTTGTTGTAATTCCAAACCTTAGTGTGGATTTGTATGTATACATTCATACTTTACTTTCCCAGTTATATTATTATGATGATGTTGATTATCTCCATGAGCGAGTAGTTTTCTTTGTTTTTGGGAAGATATAGAAACCCTAACAATAACATGAGTTGAAATAAAGATTACATGTGCCTCTAACTGTATTGTTGTCTATTAAATCTTCTCTCATGATATTATATGAATGTTGATTGCATAATATTTTCGTACGAGACAAGAGAGGAGGTTGTCCTTAGTGTATGACGAGTGTTGGTGGCATGTAGTGAGATTTAATGCTTTCCCTCATAAGTCATGCATCAATAGGGGATCACGGAGACCCAAGAGCCTATATCCATAACCATGGGGTAACCTTAAATGCTAGTAAATCGAGTGAATTTGATTAGCTCCTAGCTAGCGCATGAAAGGCCGGCCGCTCAAACACGGCCGATCACGTGTGTCACATTGACTCTAGGGCCCGGTGGCTCCTAGCGTCTAAGACAGATCGATCCTATCAATTGATGATGGCTAGCTACAAAAGCCAAAAGCTACGGGACGAGAACATCTCGTCGCCAAGTCACGCCTCCACCTCCACGCAAGACATACGCCGATGGGGGCTCGCGCCCGATGCAGGTCAAAGGTTACCATGTGATTTCCGATTTTGTTCCCTGTTACTCATTGATCGCTGAGTGTACCCTCGTCGGATTTGGAAAAAAAATAAGATTGTACCCTCGCCATGATCGGCAGTTCGGCATCGGTACAAGCTTGGGCTGGTCTGATTTTTAAATTTTCCAGTCTTTTGTGTGTATTTTCACTTTTTAGAATCATTTCAAAGAACCCTAAGAGAATAATGTTGTTCAAATAAACATTATGCATCGGAAAATTGACTAGGTATGATACTTAAAATATCCAATTACAATGTAAGATATTATGATATATATATATATATACATTATACTCCACCCGTTTTAAAATATAAGATGTTTTAGCTTTGTGAAAGAATTGTATCTAGACCCCTTTTAGTGTGTAGGTTTATCAAAGTTTGGAGTAAACCTACACATTAAAAGGGGTCTAGATACACTCCTTTTACAAAGCTAAAACATCTTATATTTTGAAACGGAGGAAGTAGTTGTTAAATAGTTTAAAATTTCTAGTAGGATAGGGCCCTAATTTAGAGTTTCGCACATGACTCTAGATTTTGCCAGCTCGGTCCTCATGCACACGAGTACAACTAAGACATATATATCATAATCATCCTCTCCTAAATTTTAGTGGTGGATCCAAAACTTTGTGAGAATGTTTTAGATCTATTGCAGTTTCACAACATTTACATTGTCTGATCTCTGTTTGCGACATCAACTTGTTTACTCTCTTTCAATATTGTTTGCTCTCATTCAAAAACACTTTCGGTATACTCTTGCTTGGAATAAAAGAAAATTCGTATGTACTCTTTGGTAAATCCATAACGAGGGACATAAAGACCATCGCCAACAACTCTTCATGATCTCATACCCTTACTTCGAAACTAACTACATACAACATGTGCACTTGCATGCATCACCAATCTAATCCTAGAGTAGGATCATCCAAGCACTTTTTACTATTTTCCTATTTTTATGTTTTTATTTTATGTCTTCTTTTTTATTTTGTATTCTTGTTCAAATTATATAAATGTTCATTTTGAAAAATTGTTCAAATAATACTCCCTCCGTCCTAAAGGGAAAAACTTAAACAGTGTCTACTTATTGGGCTGCAGTAGCGCAGCCCATCTGTCCGATTCTTCAGGCGGAGCATATACTCCGACCCGCTTCGAGCGGAACATAGGAGGCCCCAGCACTCCCCGACCAAATTATCCACACAGACGCCTCCGCTTTCCACTCTCCGAGCTCGCTCGCACGCCGCGGCCGAGCACCGCCACCAGGCACCATGGCCTCCTCCTTCCTCTCCCTACGCCTCCCCACGCCTTCCCCTGCCCCCGCGGCCTCTCCCTTCTCCCTGACCCCCCTGGTCCGGCCCGCTAGGTGCGGCGCGCCGTCCTCTGCCCTTGTGGCGCGTGTTGCCGGGTCAGCGGCGGGGGCTCCGTCGCCGCTGTTCAACCCGAAGGGCGACCCTTTCCTGTCCACGCTAGCCGCTGCCTCTCCGGAGCAGCTGGAGGCCGCTGCGGGTGGCGAACACCGCGGCGACGACCACCTGCCGTTCCTCGAGATCTTCCAGAACGCCAAGCTCATGTCCTCGCCCGCACAGGTTACTTAGTAATTTGGCGCTTACTTTCTATTTTGTGAACTTTCCTTTTTGAGATGGTCTATTTTGTGAACTTGCTTCCACGCCTACGCGTGTACTGCTAACTGAGCTTTGCTTAACTGAATTTGGCAGGTGGAACGTTCTAGCAGCTCTTACAGTCAGCACAGGCCTAGAAGGCCGCCCCCGGATTTGCCATCGTTGCTTCTACATGGCCGAATTGTTTACATTGGCATGCCGGTATGTACTTGCACCAATGTTCAGCAGGATAGCTTTTGTTCGTTGTTCTTTTGTATTTTGGATTCGGGGATTCCAAATACAGTCATAAGAATGGATGTGTGAGTCAATTAATTAGCCTGGATAAACTGTAAACAATTTGATTTACTCCCTCCGGTCCATATTAATGGCCTCAACTTTATCTAGATTCGTATGTATCTAGTTAAGTATTTAGACTAGATGCATGCGAATCTAGACTAAGTTGAGACCATTAATTTGGATCGGAGGAAGTAATGTTATATACTGAGCTATTAGGTGATGAAACCACTGTTATATCTCCTTGAATAGTACAAAACATAAGACAACACTGCGATACCATGATTCCTTTTGGCAAAAGCCAGTCACTAGTGCCTTGAAGTTTAACAAACTTCTGGTCCTCAGTAGCCTGCTGTCTTACTTCTTACCATCATCGAGTATTCACAATTTAGACCGGTTTTAATGGGTTTCTGTATTACTCAATCAGGCATAAGGTTAGGATTTGACCTGCATATTTCTGATTTTGTATACATTAAACCTATACTTTTGCAAAAAATATTCCTGAGTTAGTATGATAAAGATCTCACCTAAAGAGGGCGTATTTCACCAAACCCCCCTTTTTTATTAAATTGGATGCTTTTGATCCCAGAGTACAATACATGCTGTTTACAACATAGATTCTTCCATGTATCCAGTATCAGAACTGGCTTTATGGGTAACATATCCTGCATATACCCGCTTTGACCCTCTACTTTTTCCACATTACCATGGAAAAGAGTGTTCATTAGTTTATCCTCTGTGAATGTTGTCTCATTTCTCTTGTACATTGAGCTGCAATGGAACCATCCTTATAATTTACTAAATCATATGCTAGATCATTGTCTATTTACAGTATACATATGCTTTTATAATTCTTTCTTGAATATGCTGCAGTAATTAAAATGGTATCTTTATCATAGAAGCTTAGCCCTTGTTTTGTACAACATGCTAGAATGACTGTTACTTTGAGACTGTCACAAGTCATAACCTCATGAGATCATCTCTTCTTGCTTTGGTAGTTGGTGCCAGCAGTTACTGAGCTCATCGTTGCCCAGTTGATGTACCTTGATTGGATGGATAGTAATGAGCCTGCATATATATACATCAACTCAACAGGAACAGCTCGTGATGATGGTGAACCAGTAAGTAAAGCTTATCTTGTTCAATTGATGGTTCATCATGGTTGACTGTGTTCTCTGACATCACGATTAAGTATCTTATTAAATATGGATATTTATACCATGCTAAATGTGACAACATGTAATGTTCATGTAGCCTTTCCGTGTTGTTCTTAGTGTAGTTTCTTGAATTTCTCAGGTTGGGATGGAGACAGAAGGTTTTGCTATCTACGATGCAATGATGCGGATGAAAACTGAGGTGCCATATTTTACATTTTTACTAATCATTTTGATGAATAGCTGTGCTCTAAGATCTTCCAGAAAAACTATGATCTAATGAAAGAAAAATAGCCAAATATATTACCACATTGCAATCTGGATCAGAATTTCCCTATGCTTATGTTGCCTGGAGTTTGCTAATAGGTAGTCTTTGATCACTTTTCTGTCTTTGATCACTTTTCTGAACCATCTGGAACATGAAAGATGAATCAACCTTGTTCTCATTATGTATGCATATATTCAGCGAGAAATTGATCCTAACATCAAACTGACCACTTATTTTAGTAGATGTTTGGCAACACATTTGTTGCAACCAACGCTTAAGGTGTGATGGACTGATGGGGCACTAATTTGACACGATATACTTTCAAGAAAAATGATGATATAGTCTATAGAGTGTGTTAGGTATGATTCTCTGGGAGAAATATGGAGCCGTGACTCTACTCTCCGTTGCTGTCAGATATCCTCTATAGACATTTGATGTATTAAAATCGTGTGTGTTGCCTGATTACACCTTTAGGGTAGGTTGCTCCTGATATGTTACCCTGATGTTTTGAACTGGGGAAAACCCTCTGTTTATCATTGACAATATGAGGATGAGCTGTTTGTGTTTATAGAATTGATCATTAGTGTATTGCATTCTGTAAATATTGCAGACACTAACTATTTTCTACATATATAATTCGTATGATGGATCTATTATTTGTTTGACAGGTCCACACACTTTGTATAGGAGCTGCGGCGGGTCATGCTTGCCTTGTCCTTGCAGCAGGAAAGAAAGGCAAACGATATATGTTTCCTCATGCCAAAGGTACTAAAGTGTAGGGACCATGGATCAGTTTATCTGTTGGTTGATTCCTGCTAATGAAAACATACTTGCACGCCAGCTTTGATTCAGCAACCTCGTATTCCTTCATATGGGATGATGCAAGCATCAGATGTTGTTATCCGTGCGAAAGAGGTATGAGCTGTGACTTCCATTTCTTATTAGCTTGTACTCTTCTTTTTCGAAATGGGGGAAGATCACCCTGGCCTCTGCATCCAAGATTAGCTTGTACTCTTGGATCTGACATATATACTAAGCAAACGGTGGATCATTTACCTTGATTACTGTGGTAAAAGGAAAATCCACATCAAATCTCCTATTCTAAGAATATCTCAGTAATGATAATCAATCCAGAATGGTGATGCGGTGATGCAGTTATTGCCTGTGCCATTGGTTTGTAGAAAGGTAAACCATTTGGTAAACCAGGACGGATGACAAGCTTTGTTGTTACCAAGTACTAGTATGGCAGTATACGCTCATCCAAAGAGTTGAATCATTGGCTCTAGTCTTTTGTTTAATTTCCAAGATTCATTGTTCATCTTGAGTCAAGAACTTATACTTCCTCATTTGCTTCTTGTAGGTCGTGCACAACAGGAACACCTTGGTCAAACTTTTAGCAAGACACACTGGGAATGTATGTACAGCTTGCAATTGTTTACTTGTACCGCTATGCGCTATTTATGTCCTTTTGAATTGGAATATAACACTTCTTTATCAGCCACCAGAGAAAATTGACAAGGTGATGAGAGGGCCATTTTATATGGACTCCTTGAAAGCCAAGGAGTTTGGGGTCATTGACAAGGTATTATAATATTTGTATCCAAGGCAACATAAGGAACCATCCTTGTGATGTGCTCATGCAATCCACTTCCAGTTTAGGCACCAAATCAACATGAAAAACTATTGGAAAAAACGATGATGTGCCATGTAGAGTTTCTGTTACCCTTGTAAGTTTCAAATTCGAAATGTATTAGAATAGACAAAATGATTGTTTGTACTTAAATAGGAAGTTTTTTCATTTTTTATGAAGATAGAGTGAATTCGAACCTGAAGCTTACGCATGTTTTAGGTAGAGTACACCGAAAATTTCATATAGTTCTTAATTTTGTATTATACAAATGCATGAGTGCACCAAAAAGGATGACCTCATATATAGCATGTGTTGCATTTACCAATAATTCTCCAACTTGGTTGTTATTCTGCTCTTGGCCTATGTGGAGTCCGAGTATTGCTTAGGCAGCCATTGTAAGATTGCACAGTGCACCGTTACAGACCTTCTGAGTGACACGTTAACCGTCAGTCCTAACATGTATAGGCTGCCCATAGTCTTCTATACGCAAATCAGTAAATTCTTACTTAATCTCGTGTGATGTCAGATCCTTTGGCGCGGTCAGGAGAAGTACATGTCTGACATGCTCTCTCCAGAGGATTGGGACAAAGTTGCTGGAGTCAGAGGCCCTGGTGGAATGTGAAGCTGTACACAGGAACTCTGAATACTTAGTAAGTTTGTCCACCGTGATGCTACTGGGCAATTATATTTGTGTAATTTCATTCCTAAAATGTTCCGCGTGTAACTGTTGGGAGGTTTGGAATTGTGCAGGTTAGGCCTCTATGCTCGCAGGGGCTGGAAACATTGCCATTGAATAGTCTTTCCTGTGGCGATGACAGTTGGTAAAGCTCGCAGGGATGGAGACGCTAGATTAGAACTCGGGAGATCAAGTTACTGCGGGTGCTCTCTGGGTTAGGTCTACCAAGTGTTCTTGGTAGAGCTGTTGTGTTTCTCTGCCCATTTCCCAGTCCAGGTTTTGGTACTCACTGTTAGTGCAGAGTAGTGTACACGTTTCATGGGCCCAAAGCCAGGGAGGAGGAAAGCAGCCGACTCAGAACGTTTATGAGCACAAACATGATTGGAACGAGAAGCAGTTCTCTTTAAATTCGCACGTCCGTGGCCGCTATGTACTTGTAGGCGTTGTCAAGCTAATCATGGCTTGAGGCTTTCATGCTGTGGATCAATTCTGCTGGGAGTAGCACACCAGCTATCTGCATTTATGGCCTCTCTGCCTTTTATTTTGTGTGTATAAACGAGCTGTATCGTTGTACCTTTTTCATCTCCCTTTTTGGGTTTGAGGTGGGGCCTTTTTCATCTTCATGGACCGATGCATCTATCTGTCCACAAAGGATGCACGCGGCCGAATCTGTTTCTTGACGAGTGCATGCAGCGTCACGGCGGTGCAGCATGTCCCCCATAGCTGGGGTCGGCCGTCTTTTGGGCACGTCGGGAGGGCTCTTTGGGTCTTCTTCCAAAAAAATTAACTTGTGAAGGAGGATACGCAGCAGCATGGACCAAATGGTAGTAGTTTATTAGTACTAGTCTCTGTTTCAACATGCTGGGGACTGGGGTCCCGTCGTGTGGGTTGGCTGTTGGATTGGATGTGGCCGTGACGTGTGGTTCCGGCAACTGCAGGATGCTGCGCGGCGGAGGGACGGCGGGTCGTTCGGCCCTGACTGATTATCCACCATGTGCGGATTGAGGCGCAGGATGCGTACGGCGCACCTGCTGCTGAGATTCTTCCTCTGGTGTCCGTCCCCGCGATAATAATCAATGCTACATCTGGTGCTACTTCCTCTTCCTCTCCTTCTGGTACTAGTCACTCGTGAGCGTGATGGCTGCATTGCGTAAAAGAGGTATGGTATTGGTTGGGGGAGAGCCTGACGGCCGATATATGGATGAGAGACGGATTAAGAAAGGCGCCATCATGGATGGACCGGAGGTGGATGAGAACATAAAAGAAGGAGGAATGAGTATTGTCAACCAGATCTGATTTGGTCGTGGTCGCTGTCAATCAAAAACTGAAGATTATTTATTTGGTCACGGTCTGGTTTGATTATTTGCCATTTTTGTGGTGCGGTTACTAGGAAACCTTTTAAAAGAATTTTTGGAAGGGTATCATTAGAAATATTATGATGCATATCAATTTTTACTATTTGTGGTGCGTTTTACATAGGAAACTCTAAAAAGGATTTTTTTTTTGAAGTGATCATTAGGTAATCTGTAGAATTTTTTCCTGAATATATGAAAATAAATTGCATTTGATAGAAATTTTCCCGATTAAGAAAATTGCATACCTAAATATAGTTCGTACTCCATACAAAAATCTCACACGCTTCGAAATCAGGGTTAGACAAATCTCAGACCTTCGTCTGACATAAGCCTTCGAGAGTCTGTAGTGAGAGAATCAGTAACGCAGCAATAACCCTATGACTCAAGAAGTAATACAATCTCTTAACAGAGCACATAAGCAAAATAATATAAACAGAAGTCACAGACCACATACATCAATCAACAAAAGCAAAATTATGCTATTAGACATAACAACCTTAACAAATGGCCCAAAATGCGTGAAGCATAACGGTGACGCCCCAGTCCATAAATTTCAGGTTGTCGCCTAGGAATCCGGTGTCCATATCGAACTCAACTTCGAGGGGAAAACTTACTTTGTTGCAAAAATATCAACGAAACAAGGCTGAGTACAAGATGTACTCCGCAAGACTTGCATAACCTATTAGCTACATGCTCATGTCAAAAAGGCTTCCTTTGGAGTTACTTTTGTGTAAAGCAATCTTTCATTGCAAAACATGTAGAAATAGAAGCTCGTTTATTCGGAACATTTAAAAGGGGGTAAGAGAACATTAAATCTCTCTAGCTTTATTGCTCATCTTTTGATAATCACCGAATCATCATCATCTCAACCTATCAACTAGAATCACCTTGTATGATCTAAAAAACTAGAATCACCGTGTTGTGGGTTAATCCACAGGTTGGCCTAATCTTTCACGGTTCTCGAGGGTAGGCGAGGGATTCATGAGGAAAAGGGGGAAAGAGATGAAATCGAACTCACGCAAAGTGAAAACACAGCGAACACAAGCAACACCCAACACGATTGGTGGAAAAATCCACTTCTTTCTCCCCTCAAATGGGTAAGTCTGGTGCCTGCAACTCCTCCATATTGAATCCTCTTGGTTCCTTTTATCCATGATTCTCCATAGCACCTACACACAAATCAAAGACAAGAAAAATGTAATAAAATCCTAATAAAACTAATATTGTGCAAAACCCATGTGGAAATGAATGTAAGCTAATAATCATACACAATAGGCATAGTTATAGATAGATGTAACATGTAATGAGTGAAAATATGAATAATTTATATACTTAGATATGCATCAATTTTGTACTCATCACTCACTCAGTGGCTACCGGTCCAATACAATCCACGTGTGGAGATCAGTACCAAACAAAAATCTCTCTCAATCCCAATCGGAGAGGGTAAGAACTTTGGTGAGGATCTTGACAACTTTAGCTAGAAAACTCTCAAGGAGAAGGCCTTTTACAACTTGGATGCCATGTGCAAAGTCCAAACAGGTGATGATAACATAGCTTTCATAGAAGGAACATGAGACCAAAACCTGGATCCACTCTTAGGGTTTTCTAGTTGCATTATCAAGTCTAGGGTTTACAATATATGGTGGGGGACTATATATAGTCCAACCACTTAAACAGTGGTATTTTAGGCATAAAGCAAGAATTCTAGTCGAATTGGGGGTTACATGGGCTGAGGTTTGACAGGCTTCAGGTGTCTGGAATCACTTGGGACGGACTATCCGGGTTGAAGCCGTCAGAGACTCAGGTCGGGCCAGATACTCTGGTGCGGGGACGGCGGACACTCCGGTTTGGCGGGTGAAAGGGCATGGGTGCCCCCGTGTGTGGTTTTGGTAACTAATGACAATCTCTATGGACTAATGTGTGCATTGAGTTACAATTGTAGAAACTGTCCATTGGCATTGCTTGGACCATGTGTTAGCTTCAAGGTAGAAGAAATGAAGAAGAATTAGAAGCAGTGTCCAAGGGATTTGGGCCTATTGGAATCATGTTGGAGAAGAATATGAAGAATAAAGAAAAGAAGATCAAGGGTGTCTTGAAGAAGAAGAAGAAGAAGATGGATTTCCTCATGTATATCTTCGAGACATCATCCTAATGGAGTTAGAAGAAATGAAGTGCAAGCTCAAGATGCTCCATCTCTAGGAGATCACATGCTTGAAGCTTGCCATCCTCGGTGATCATGGTTTGATGAAGAAAAGTTCAAAGAAGTGGTTTCCCCATGGTGTATGGAGGAGAAATCCGCAAGTCTTCATCAAGCAAGCACGAGCAAGAGCAATCAAGAAAGATGTTCCATCTTGAGGAGGAGGAGATCGTCTACATCAAGCTCAAGTGGAATGCTCAAGGCAAAGGTATCATCTTGATAGGTTTTACCTTTTTAGGTCCCATGTTTTTAGTTGGGAGACCAGTTTATATGATAGATAGTCGTACTATCAAGAGGGACTCTCAAGTGAGTAACTTGATCATATCTTTCAGAGAGCTCTCAGACCTTTGCATACTTGGCATCTGAAGGGGATCGCAACAGAAAACAAAAATTTTCCTACGATGTAACCCCAAAACTGCCGAGGATCTATCTATGTAGTAATGCAGTAATGACCAATGAGTATAGAATACATACCCTTGTAGACCGTACGTGGTTAACGTTCCGTGGGGAACGTGGTTGAAGTAGTCGTACTCGTAGCCGACCTCAAGGTCGCGAAGCTCCTCGCATGTCACCCCTTGCTCCTTCTTCATCTTCATCGTGCAACATCTCCGGCTCACGACATTTAGGCGCCCCAAGTGTTGCGCCTCGTGTCCTCGTACACATCCGGTGCACGATGAGACCTCCGGCTCCCCGATCCCGCCGGGAGTGCGGAAGTTGATATCCGGCTAGGAATCACTGCAGCGCAACGACGTGCTGCAGGTGTGCCTTGATCGCACAACCCAGACTTGGGGCCATGGTCACAAGGGCTAGAGAGAGAGAGAGAGAGGGAAGGAGGAAGTCAACCAAAGGACTTCTCCAAATATTGGTGTGTTTAATCCCACCCATGGGCACCCCTTTATATAGGCGGAGGGGATGTGCCCTCCCCATTAGGTTAGTCGCGTCCGCGGTCATGAACAGTTGGAGTGGCCATACTGTTCCGTCGTCAGATGTTTTCAAAATGACTTATGAAATGAATTGTGACTTGACTTGACCACAACAGGGTTGTGACTATGAAAACTAAGTTCCCACTTAGGTGATTTAGAACTTTACTTTATCTTTCTTTGTTTCTAAACTCAGCTTAGGTTTCAAACTTAACTTTACAAATAAACTTAGAACTTAGCATTCCACTAGAACTACCTTACTTGTTAGTGATAGTTTGCGAGTACTTAAAGAGTACTCATGGCTTTGTCCCTGGCTATTCCCGTGGCCATACTATGAGGAGGACTATCCGGAAGGAGGAAAACAGGATGGCTATGACAACTAGGATCATCTCCCATCGTCAGCATTGCCTGTGACACTGAAGATGGAGCCCACCGATATGCTTATTATTCCGCTGCTTGTTTGTATTAAGACTGGATCATGAGATCCTTTATTCGTGTAAGACCTTATTGTGGTTTGTAATGGATGATGTACTATGATATCCAATCTGTTATGTCTCACAAAAATGGTAATCCTAGGATTGTGATGTATGGCATAACAGGTATCTGGGATTAAAAATCTGGGTGTTGACAAGTTGGTATCAGAGCCATCCTGACCATAGGAGACCCTAGTTAGAATGGACGTCTGAACAAAAACTTAGTTTCAAAACCAAAGAAGTGAGTATTTATGAAAACCTATTTCCCTTCTTACCCTTGAGATTCTTTCAAAAAGATTCATGTTCCTCAAAAATTCTTACATTACTCCATAAAATTTGACACACTTGATCACCTCACTAACTTTCTCACCCTAAATTCTTATAGATGGAAGTTCAGTACTGCAAGTTCTACCAGTTGGGAAACAGAGGCCAACTGATCTTCGAGAGGGATCTTGATGCACTGTCAGAGCATCTTGAGCATCCGCATCCGGAATTCTTCGGAGCTCAACTCAAGGACTTTCTCGGAGGAGATTTACAATGGCTGATAGTTGCTGATCTTCGAGGCAAGATGGAGGCACCCCTTTCCGATAAGATTCAATTCACCGTGAGAGAGAACAACTGGCTAGATGGATTAGCCAGGGCTATGCATGAAGCTCTCGCCCGTCTTTGCGGACAAAACGTCAACTTGATCCAGGGAACTCGCTTTGCTCACTATGCAAGGCGTGATTCTATGGGAATGCCACTAGAGATGCCAAGTCACCCGGAGTTGAAGAGCCAGGTGGAGAACCTTGACTTCCTACTATATGATGAACAGAAGGAATTGGATAATGCTCGAGCCTACGCCAACCACAACCTTGCCATTGTCGCCCAGAAGGCCCAAACTTTCTCACTGATCATCAAGGATCGTCAATCACTTCACCGGCAACGCGAGAAGAAGGATCGCACCATCGCTCGTCTTCGCAAGAAGGTGGCCAACCTCGAGAAGACCATCCAGGAGCAAGAAGCTCAGCTTGCAGCAAAAGAAGAATAAGAAGGTGAAGACATCCAGGGGGATATTCACTCATACCTCAGTGATGACAATGACTATCTGGAGGATGATGCCATGGACTTCTACACCGACGATGATGACCCCGACTTCATTGATGATGAGTAGATGCACTAGAGCACTATCGTAGGAGTGAGAAGTATCGATCCCATTGTATCTTAGCTTACAAAATGGTTCTTAAAACCATCCGTTTTCCTTTCATGTTGTGGTGTGTGTGTGTGTGTTTGTATCATGTGCCTTGATTGAATGAATGAATGAGAAGAAGTTAGTTTGCAAAACCTGAGTTCAAACTCAAAGTTTTAGCTTTGAAAACAAAACCATGAACCTTAGAACTTTCCCTCTTACCCCTTTATCTATCTCAATCTTCAGATGACTCGTGGAAACCAAGGAGGGAGCAGCTCATTGCAGGACCCGATGCTGCAGATTCTGCAGATGCTAGTTTCAGACCGCTGATACGTCCATTTTGCATCACTATTCTATGTCTTAATTCACTATTATTCATTGATATATTTCGTATTGAGAGGTGATACTTATGTTTTTTTCATCTATTTTTGCATGGTTGATGACTTTTGGAGCATGGACCGCTGAAGTCAGGATTCTGATGGAAAAGGTGCTGTTTGGAGGCAAAATTCGCGAAGATCAGAAAATCCGGGAAAATGTACGAAAAATCCTATTTTTCTAGAAGACTCAGGATGCCAGAAGATGGAGTGGAGGTGGGCCATAGGGGGCCCACACCACCCCATGGCGCTGGCAGGCCTAGGCCGCGCCTGGGAGTGGTGTGGCTGCCCTGGCCCACTCCAGCCTCTTTCCTCTGGCGTATATCAACCTCCCGAAACCCTAAGACTCGGGGAGCAACCATAGAAAGATTCCGCCGCCTCTGTGGGGAGGAAAACACCGAGAGAGAAAGATCTCTCCGACAGACAGATTTCTATCGGGGGAATTCCTTCCTGGAGAGGGGAGATCATCGCCATCAACACCACCATCAAGCTGGACTTCATCGGGATCATCATCATCATCATCACCACCATCATCACCATCAACACCCTCATCACCATCTCCATATTGCTGTAACAATTGCGTTGAATCTTGTTATAGTTCATAGGGGAAACTTTCCCGGTGTTGATTACTCTTTGTAGTTGATGCTATTGAGGTGAACCTTTGAATTATTGTTTATGTTCAGATTGTTATACATCATTATTCCATCTCTGATCATGATCCATATGATGTCTTGTGAGTAGTTCGTTTTGTTCTTGAGGACATGAGAGAAGTCTTGTTGTTAGTAGTGGAGTTGCGTTGAGAAAGATTCAATAGATTGTTATTTAAGTTGTGGTGTACTTCTTCTAGTGGTGTCATGTGAACGTCGATTACATGACACTTCACCTATATGGTCCTAGGGGAATGCATTGTGTATTTGGCTACTAATCGTAGGGGTTGCCGGAGTGTGTAAACCTGAACCCCCGTTAGGAAACCATTGCACAAGGGACGTAAGGGTCTTAGAGTTTAAAGCTGTGGTTAGGTTTCTACCTTAATTACTTTCTTGTACTTACGGATGTTTGCAAGGGGTATAATCACAAGTATGTATTAGTGTTGGATGGGGCGGTACATTAGCACAGGTTCACCCACACAACACTTAGCAAGCTAAAGAAGATTAATTGACTATATGAAGCGAAAGCACTTGACAGTCTTCCCATGTGTCCTCGAGAACGTTTGGTCATCTATAGAAATACAACCGGCTTGTCCTTTGCTGCATAAAGGATTGGGCCACTTGCTGCATTTATTCCTACCGTCTTTTGTTTACTCATACTTTGTTTACTTGCTTTATCGAAAACCCCTAAAAATCCGTTTGCTAAGTATTTGTAGAGAATTCCTGATCCATACCACTAGCCAGCACCTTCTGCTCCTCGTTGGGTTCGACACTCTTACTTATCAAAAATACTGCGATACACCCCCTATACTTGTGGGTCATCAAGACTATTTTCTAGAGCTATTGCCGGAGAGTGAAGCGCTACTGGAGAGTGGAACTGGTAAAGAAAACTTCTACTGTGAGTATTGTTACTTCTGCTAGTTTCTTTATTTTTGTTATGGATAATTCGCTGAGTTTCCTCCCATTGTTTACTTCTGCTAATATTAAAGATGTTTTCAAAATACCTACAAGAATTATTGATCGTGTTATGGATAACTACTATGTTGGGGATGGAACTGTCCATCCCGGTGATCATTTGCTCTTTATACACGAATTATGCGGGTTGTTCAAGTGTGCAGGTATTACTATAGATCAAGTTAAGAAGAAGTTATTCTCATTATCGCTGAAAGGAAGAGCTGAGGTATGGTATAAGCTGCTGAAGAATGGTCAAGCTCTGGAATGGGAGGAAATAGTGCCTCTCTTTTATTCAAAGTTTTATCCTCCTAGTGAGATTAATAAAGATCGGAATCAAATATACAACTTTTGGCCTCTTGATGGAGAGAGTACAACTCAAGCTTGGGGGAGATTGAAGTTACTAATGCTCAAATGTCCCATTCATGAGCTCCCCAACAATATTATTATCAATAACTTTTATGCAAGGCTCCCTCTACATGACAAAGATTTATTGGATGCTTCTTGTGCTGGATCATTCACTCGTATGGAAGAAGAAGCTAAATGGGACCTTCTAGACCGTATTCAAGACAATGCTGAAGCTTGGGAGAATGACAAAGGTAGAAAGTCAGGTATAAACTATGATTATGAATGCATTGAGTCTTTTATGGGAACTGATGACTTTTAAAATATTAAAAATGCTTATGGTCTAGACTCTCAAGCTATTGCTTCTTATTTTAAGGCTTTTGCTTCTTAAATTGAAGTGCCTAAAAAGAAGTGGAATAAGTATCATGAACCTTATAAAGATATTGCTAAGAGTGTTCCTGCAAGAAATACTGAAGTTTATACTGCTAATCATGTTTTACCTGAACCTTATATTGAGAAAATGCCTTTTCCAGTTAAGGTAAAGGAACATTCTATGATAACTAGTATGGTTAATGAAAGTATGAATAAGGCTGTTGAACCTGATAAACAAATGGTTGATGAACCTATAATAGCAAGTGTGGAAGACTTTGTCACTAAGTATGAGGAAGAGGGACACCCTATCCTTTGTAAGGATACCTCTAATATTGTTTCACAAAGTAGTGTTATGAGAGCTAGTATTCCTGTGTTTTCTGTTAGAATAAGTGATCATTGCTATGATAGTCCTTGTGATAGCTATATTTTTAAGTTTATGCATGATACTGAAAGTTATTATGAGAGAGGGAAAAGTGTTCTTATGTATCTCAATAATATCAAGTTTCCTCGTTTTATGCTGAAAGTTTTTATGTTGCGTTTCTTTTGCCTTCTTATGCAAGTTGCCTTTGGTTTCAATAACTTGTTTGTTTACAAAATCCCCTTGCATAGGAAGTGGGTTAGACTTAAACATGTTTGTGTTTTTTCTTCTTAATGCTCTCTTTCACTTCAATTCATATCCCTATGAGAGCTTCTTCAAAATTATCATGCCCATCTTAAAGGCTATAAAGAATGAGCTTTATGGGAGACAACCCAATTTGTTTTGGCTTTCAGTTTGTTTTTGTTTCTTTGAGTCTTGGAAGTTATTACTTCTGTAATAACCGCTCCTTATCCATTTTGTTTGGTTTTTGTGTCAAGATCAACCTCTAATGAGAGAGAAGTAAGATTTGGGGAAGTTGCTGTCCCGAAACAGATTTTTGTGCTTCACCGTAAAAATTCGTGAGAGATCTCTGTATGTCGGATGGAGCTGTAATTTTTTGTGCTTCTGCCCCAGGTTGTTAATTAACTTTCGTTAGTTTTGCACTTTTTTATTTGAGCAACAGAAGATTTTCCGAAAAATTAATCTTTACCTGCTGGTCTGTTTTGACAGATTTTGCCACTCTTGCATTTGCTTCTTTATTCGATTTCCTTTTTGAATTCTTTTTGGGTTTTCGGAAGGAGTTGCTACAGTAGCTTTTGTTTTTATGGTTTTTAGTTGAAGTTAGACTCAAAAGGTTTTATCACTTCACTTATACTAATGTTGCTAATGAGAACTGTATGAAGTTTTGTGTGAAAGAAATTTCCAGGAAGTGGAGATAATGGTGTAATAAGGAAGAGAAGGGTTTTATGACTCAAGTAATAAGTGTATGAAGATAAAGATATCGATGTTATTCAAATGGTGACTCTGGAAGAATATACTTGATACCAAATTCAGAGACCTGAGAGGCCGTGTTCAAAAAGGTAACAGTTCTGGTAAGAAAAGTTCCACGAAAATACAATCCAACTATATTTTTGTAGTTTTCAGTCAATAAGGAAAGTTTCAAAGCGAAAAAGGGACGGAACCGGATCCGGGGTGGCCCACACCACCCCATGGCGCGGGCCTACCCCTGGCTGCGCCACCATGTGGTGAGGCCACCCAGGACTCCGCCTCCGACTCGTTTTCTCCTAGTGCCTTCCTTTTGATATGAAACTTCATAATATATAACCCCCGGATCCCCCGAGGTTCGTATATCGTGTTTTCGTCGTGTTTTTGTTTCGATCTGTTTCTGCCAGGACATACTCTTTGGAAGCTTAGAAACACAATGGTGTCCGCCAAGGATAAAGGGAAGGAGCCTATGGAGGAAGACCTCCAAGACCTCGGGAAGGAGAAGGAGATCAAGAGTGAAGGTGAAGAGGAGCAAGGCCAACATCCGCATACCGGCACTACCATTGCAAGCATTGGAGTGGTGCTAAATCCAGCCATTGGAGGGAAGCCTCCTTATCACTGTTCAGATCCCTGGTCACTTCCTCCATGCACCAAGAATCCTTTCCATACCCTTATCCATGCGCATCAATACTAGAATATGCCCAAAGGGAAATTACCCTCCAATTGGGATTTGCCTCGTTCTAGCCATGCAGGAAAAGAAGACTTCAAGGAGCAAGAGTGGGTAAAGAATAGCAAGAGCTGGAATTCTCAACACGACATGATCATGAGCCGTATTGAGCACAACTCGGAGTTGATTCGCACTCTCACCTTCGAGATTGAGGACTTTGGGAAACTGATCAAGGAGCTCATTGAGAGGATACCACCACCACCAAAGGAGTAATCCATCATCAGGTTTGGCATCCCCTTGGTTTGTTCCAAGCTTGGGGGAGTGCCGCGGTATCACATTCCTATCTTCTATCTTTTTACCTTATTAGTAGAGTCATATCATGAATAGAGGAGTTATTATGTAGTATGGTTTGCATTATGGAAGTGTCCCCTCTCTCGTTAGATATGTATCCCTTGGTGTGAGTTTCCGTTATGGAATATTAATGAGAAGTTCTATCATTCACTCTTTTTCTTAGCTTATATTAGTTTTCAATTCATGGTTATATGATTGATCTTGTTGTTAGTATTGGTAACACTTTGGGATCATTGAGTTAATTTAGTTGGTTTTGGCAAACCTGGCTCGGTCAGTAGCAACACCTTTTTGAGAGTTGAAAAGAAAAAGATAGAAGTACTCTAAAGAAAAATAATTTCATCATCTTTCTTTCTTGATTTGCTCATAAGTCTAGTATTCTTTAGTTAAGATCTTTTGTGCTTCCAAGGAAGATTGCATGTTTGTCTTTATCACTTGTATGTTTGTTTGTTTCCTTCAACTCTTATACTTGCCACCCAGCCTTGCTAGCCAAAAACCTATACTGAGAGGGTATTCTTCTCGTGCATCCACTCCTTTAAACCAAAACCTTTGCCATTTGTGTCCACCATACCTACCTAGTAGCATTATTGCTATTCCAAGTAAATTCTTGTTTTATATACCTCCCAAATTAAACTTGTTATGTGAAAATTAGTGATTAAAGCTCTCACGAACTTGAAGGCACACTTTACTTTCTTGCATTTAATAAATTTGAACCATTGGGTCCTTCTTTGTTGCGTATATGCTTGCGCTTTATGAGTTGAAGTTAGCAGAACCATGTATCATGGGGACCGCTTTCAACACTTCATTTGGTACTTTGTACCTAGTTGATATCATGTTCTTTTGCTTATGGATCCCGGCAGTGTGAAATAAAAGTGGAACTTGTAAGATCATGGAGTTTATATGTGTGTTAGAGAAGCGCCTGGCCTAGCCTAAGCCATGCCTAATCATGATGGAAACTTGCAGCATAACTATAGTGAGCATTCTATGAAGCATCCTCAATAAAACCTATGCAAATAGCAAATAAAAAGATCATTGAGATGCTCCTTTGCCTTGCCTTGTCATTTTGATTATGGGATAGCTCCTGTCATGTGCAAGGGGTACCCGTTTGGCGGTTCTCAATGATACGCATGTATTTACAATGACAAGAGCTTGCTGAAGTTGTGACTGAAGTTGAGTAGCATGAGGATCGGTACTCATAAGTAAGGGCATGAGATTTTCAACTTATACTTTGAAAGCATATCCTCTTAGTTGTGTCTTTAGCCTAAATCACCTAAAGATGCCTATATGATAGGGGGGAGAGAGCTGAAAGCTAGTAAGTATCATAATTTTTGGGAGCTCTTTATGAGACTTGAAATCCCTGCTTCCCTCTTTGAAGGGCCTTTTCTTTTACTTTGTAGTTGAGTCAGTAAACCTATTCCCTTCTATCACGACAAGTATTTTGAGTTGTTGTGTTTCATTCATTCATGTGGTGATTTATTCAATCATGTTTCTTATGTTCCTTGCTTTGCACATTGCTCTTATCCTGATGTTTACTACTTTGAAAGCTATCATTGAAAAACCAGCTATTTGTGAACTCCAGCAAATTATCAACTATTCTTCGACCGAGAGCTAAGTTTGCCATTACCAATTATGATTCACTCTATGTATCTTTATTTGTGTTTCCTTTACTCATTGCAAGTTGAGTTATATAATAGTGATTTGTCTTCTATTATGATCTATGTATTTGATGAATGTGATGCTTCTTGTCCGTATTCTTTTATCGACTCTTCACTCCATAAACCTGAGGTCATGTTTATTGAGCTCAGTTTCGCTTGGGGACAAGCAAAGTCTAAGCTTGGGGGGAGTTTGTAGGGTTTCGTAGCATGGAAAACAAAAAAATTCTACCGCATACAAACAAACAAGCCAAGATCTATCTACTAGATTGTAGCAACGAGTCGATGGAGGAACTCACCCTCGAAGATTCCAAAGCGGTTAACGAGAGCAGATTCTCGTGGGTGATGTAGTCGTACTCTTTCCGATCTCAAGATCGCGTAGACGATCCTTCCGGCGCCATCGTTCGCAGCGCTCCTTGATCGGTCACATCGTTCGACTCGAAGACCTTCCTCTCCCTTGTTCCAGCAGGCGGAGGTTGCAAGACTCTCCTCACGATTCCCAGACCTGGCGTGGTACCTAAGTAGAGGGAGATCCTGAGGCTTCGCCTTAAGCCGCAAGTCGAGTATGGTGGAGCTTATGAGAGAGGCTATTAGTGGTCTAGTAATTAGACACACCAATTAGAAGGCTCTAAACCAATTAGAAGGCTCTAAACCTGGCTAAAGCAATTAGAAGCTCTAAACCAAAAGCGGCTCTAAACCGGAGATTAGAGGTGGAAACTTGTGTGTGCTAGGAGGAGCCCTGCCCTCCTTATATAGGTGGGAGGCTGGCGGCCAGGGAGGGTGGAGTCCCTCCCCAACTCGGGGTGGGCGCCCGGCTTGGGAGGACTCCCTCCCCAACTCGGCTTCACCTCCTCCTCTTTTCCCACTTCCCAAAATTGCCGTTTGACTTTCAAACTAGCCGTTTGACTTTTCAATTTAGGATTTAATTTAATCCTTTATTTGGGACAGCAAGAACACTTAGTACATGATGCAATCATTCCAACTTACAATGACACATTCATGTACCCTTCCCCCTCCGGAGTGCCGGACATTCCGGGACCTTCTAGAATGTTCCCGATGAAAACACCGGAACCATTCCCCAACTCCGAAATGGGACTTTCCTGATATGAATCATATTCTCCGGACCATACCGGATCTCCTCGAGATATACCGGATCCCATCCGAGACTCCGAACAACATTCGGTCTCTTTCTCATAATACCATAACTACTCAAAACAACGTCGAATCCTTAAGTGTGTCTCCCTACGGTTCGTGAATTATGCGGACATGATCGAGACACTTCTCCGATCAATAACCAATAGAGGAATCTGGAAATTCATATGGCTCCCACATATTTCTACGATTACTTTGCGATCGAATGAACCACTTACATACGATACCAATTTCCCTTTGTCTCACGATAGTTTACTTATCCGAGGTTATGATCGTCGGTATCTCTGCATACCTAGTTCAACCTCGTTACCGATAAGTACTCTTTTCTCGTTCCCGTGATATGTGATCCCTTGTGAGCCAGTCACATGCTTGCAAGCTAATTGGATGACATTTCACCGAGAGGGCCCAGAGTATATCTATCCGTCATATGGATGGACAAATCCCACTCTTGATCCATGTGTTTCAACCAATACTTTCCGAACACTCAATGCCACTTTTATAGCCACCCTGTTACGGTGTGGTGTTTGATGACATCAAAGCATCCATCCGGTAAAGGTGATATGCATGATCTCATGGTCGAAGGAATTAGGTTACTATGTATCAGAAAGCATATAGCAATTGAACTATTGAAATGACTTGATCTTTATGCTACTTATCTATAGGAGTATGTCCATCACATCATTCTCCTAATGATATGATCCTGTTGTTAATAACATCTCTATGTTCATGATCAGGAAACCATGATCATATATTAACCAACAAGCTAGTTTAACAAGAGGCTTTACTAGGGACTCTTATTTTAGTTTACAAATCACACAAGTATTAATGTTTCCGGTTAATACAATTATAGCATGGTATGTAAACATTTATCATAAGTGTGAAGATATGATAATAACTACTTTATTATTGCCTCTTGGGCATATCTCCAACAGTCTCCCACTTGCACTAGAGTCAATAATCTAGTTTCAAACCTTTGTGTATTCAACACCTATGGCTTTCCGGTGTTGTATGTACACGATTGCTAGTGGTCAGCGATCTCCGGATCGACACTTCCGGTCGTGTGTAATTGCATGTATTTGCGTCTCTACGCATCACTCATTCTCTAATGAGATTGCTTTGTATAAATTTGGTCTTTCGGTGTGACCTTTAGCTCTTTGGGGTTAAAACATGTTGATAATATTGTCACACAATATATCTTCATAGTATTATCCTTTGTGAACTACACCTAGTTTGATAACAAACTACTTGACACAAATGCCCTCTTTAGCTGCTATTATAGCAGTCATATACTTAGCCTTTTGTTGTAGTATCTGTCACAATGTCTTAACTTTGGAACTCATCCAAATCCATTATGGAACTCACTTTCCATTATATTGTGCCACCTTTAGTTTTAGATTGAGATAAACTTAATTTGTATTTTGTGACAAAGCTAGTATCAATGTAGTACTTTTTCAATGAACTAACCATCTATTTGTCACTTCTACAAATATTATACTCTTAGTTCTTCCAAAAGATCATAAGAATATCCTTACTATTGTCCAATGATCATCTTACGAATCATTCTGGTATATGCTCACAACATTTAGAGCATATGACATATCTGGATTTGTACATATCACAGTATGATTGATATAAATATTCTTTGTGATTTCATACATCAAGTATCAATCTATACTTGATTATTTGTTTCACTTTACCAAATGTCAATACACTTGAATATATCATCAACATTGAACTCATTCAATCCTTTACGTGACAAGAACCTCTCTTGTAGTTTCTATATTGAACTCATTCAATATCTTGTCTATGTATACTTCACAACCATATTAGCGTCTAGTGATGCCAAATATTTGGGTTTTGCCTAAGTCTTTCATCAGGATGAAATTCTTAATATGTGTTAATAAAAGATACATCATTTCTAATCAACAATATGTACTCCACATAATGTATTAGAAATATGTCTTTAGCGCTCCCACTTAATTTCTTGCAAATGCAAGCATCTTCATTGTCTCTAATGAACTTTTAAACTCCTTTAACAGTTTCATCACAGTGAAGATTCCAACTCCGTGATGCTCACTTTAACCATTGAAGTTTGCATATGCTCTTAGCATCCTTTGAATTAACAAAACCCTATGGACCGTGTTATGCACATGTCCTAGGTAACGATTCTATTAGAAGAACTTGTTTTGTTTATTCAACTACCATATAACAAAATTATATGTAGTGGTTGCTACATTAATCCATCTAGACTAAATATCACTATGACAGATCAAATCTTGTCACAGTCAACCTTTGAACATTGTTGAGAACTTTTTCCTAACATGTCGACTATTTCATAGATGTGAAACATCCATGTCTATTTCTTTATAGATCCAAATACGACTGCAAGGTCTTACACCTTTTTCGAGGGTCATTCAAGTTCAAAACTTGATTTCTCGTGTATGGAACTATCACGGATTATATGGCTTCAAGCCATTTGACGGAGTCAGGGCCCATCATCGCTTCTTTGCATGTAGTAGGTTCATTATTCTCAAATAATGATTCAACCCTCAAATCTTGGTATTTGATTGTTCATCCGACCTACTTGTTTCAATAGAAACTTAGACCTCCGTGACCATAACCTTTGAGGCACGTGAGCCATGAGCATTGTTGCTGCCTCCGGAACACTTTTCGGTGCTGCACAACTTTGCACATATAGCTAAGGTTCTTTTAACCTTATCAAAGTTCTATTGTCCTCCCACTTAACTTTTCACGAAAAATTCCTTCTCAAAGAAACTTGACGTTCTAAGCGACAAACACTTTTGTCTCCGGTGTTTATGGAGGAACACTTAACAGTAATACAAAGACAGGTTTATCCGACTTTGGTTGCAAACATCTTTCTTATGCATAGCATACCAATGTTTAAGAAAGGACTACTTGGGTTTTATCCCAAACCATAACCTTATATGGTGTCATTTCAGCGGATTATGATGGAGCTCTTTTAGTGGAAAACGGTAATCACTAAAGCTTTTAATCTTTAAAATATAATGACAGTTTTATGAATTACACCTTCGATCTTACCATGTCAAACAAGGTTTAATTACATACCTCGAACGCTCCATACCCTTATGGTGTTTGGAAATGCAAATCACGGACGATTCCTTAAATCTTAGGTATTATGCTAAACTTGTAACTCAAATATCTTCCTTTATGATCTTATCATAAACTATTTATATTCTTGTTACAATGATTTTGCACTTCATCTTAAAATCTTTCGAACTTTTCAAATATTTCATACTTCATCCTTATTAAGTAAATATTCACATATTCACTCAAATTTTCGGAGAAAGCATATGAAGTTGAAATCCATCGCTCTTGACTACACATAATGGAGTTCGTACAACAATATGCACAAGTTCCAATAAGCTAGTCATTCATTCCCTTTTGGCCTATGAACGAAGTTTTAATTATCTCTAGGAAAGTTTCACAAACGTCATTTGATCAAAAATCAAAAGACTCCAAAATTCCATCCACATGGAGTTTCTTCATGTTTTCTTTCAATATAATTTAAGCGGCGATGTCACTTCCTAAGTGATCTTTCAATCAATTTGTCTTTTCGACAATTTTAGCACTAGTTTTATGGATGTGATTTATCCAACGAGATTTGTGAATCATCCATCTTTTATGGATTCGGCAATTATTTGAACAACCCTTTTGTTCTCATAATACGATAAAACAAATCTGAAGGCAAGCTTTGATGTTTAATGAGCAACACAATAACCCTTTATTTGTTTTCGATGAACATCATCACATATTCTTTTGCTAGTTACTTAGGCCATTGTAGTTCATGAATTGTGTTGTTTCGTATGACGATTCACACCAACAAATTCAGTATCAAATACTTAAGAACCACATTGTTTAATAAGCAAAGAATATAGCCATAACACGTATATCATCTATATACTTAAACAGAACAATTCTAGTCTTTTCTTTTCTGCCATATACTTATGAGATTCTCTTTCAGTATTTCCTTTTACATTTGAAAGAATCTATCAACATCAATAGTGGAGTCATACATATGACACATAGTCCAAAGCGTGTATAGTTAAATACCAGTGTCTTTGGACTTGCACTTTGAAGTAGATCACCATTATCAAATGTTTGGTGTTCTTTCAAATTCCTTTCTTTAGTTAACTCTTGGTGTAGTAAACATTTTACCTACATCAAATATTCACCTTATCATGGAATCGTCCATGATCAAGCTACTTTTAGCTTATAACGATGAATTATGAGTATAATGTTGCTTTCCAAAACCTTTTGGAGGATTAGGACAACAAGTGTCTCCAACCTTTTGCAAATTCTCATCAAAATATGAGAACATGAACTTTGCCATATTATACTCTATCATGTTGTAACCAAAACTTCGTTTAGATATCACAATATCTTCCACACATCATGGTTTCAAACAACTCTTTCAGATCCTAGATTACCTTGATATTAAGACAATCCTTTGAATATCAAGAATCATGGAGATAAACATGATACTTATATACTAACATTTGGAATTGTTACTCTTGATTTAATACTAATTATTAAACTTCATGGAGTAATGAACTTCTTGAAAGTTTGCAATAGGACTTTTAAACTTTAGATTAACACTTCAATACAATACGATACCAGTTCGTAAAGTAACTAACCAGAATTCTATAGTTCTATCATCTCAATTATAACTAAGCGCAAGGTGGTAAACGGATGCCAATGACTACAACAACTATGCAAATTCACTTTGATTTAGTTTATGATAAATTGAGTTCTAATTAATAATTAAATTAATCTAGGTGAACTCCACTCAAAACAATATCCCTCACATTGTTTTAGTGATCACCTGAACCAAATCCACCACATCAAAACCGATCATCACGAGAGTTGATATAGCTTCAATGGCGAACAATCAACATGTTCATCATATCTACTATATGACTCATGCTCTACCTTTCGGTAATCCGTGTTCTGAGGCCATGTCCGTACATGCTAGGCTCGTCAAGATCAAACCTTAGCTACCGCATAAGCAAATCTGGCTTGCTTACGTTGTATTCACCATGGAATCAAAGACACCCGATCATCACGTGGTGCTTGAGCAGCAAGCTTTGTAGCAGTGCATACAAAGGGTGAACACTTTAGAACTTGAAATTTATGTGCATGAGGGATCATCTTATAATGCTACTGTCGTCTACTAAGCAATACAAGATGCATAAAGGATTAACATCACATGCAATTCATAATATGTGATATGATATGGCCTTTCTTCTTTGTGCTTCCGATCTCCATCTTCAAGCACGAACATGATCTCCATCATCACCGGCATAGCATCAAGGTCAATGATGCTTCTTCATGGTTGTCGTCCACCAGCTTCAACTATTACAACTATTTTGAATAGACACGCAGGTCTTAACAGAAATTAAAGACAACCATATGGCTCCTGCCGGTTGCCGACTTACAATAAGGAACATTGCATACATCATATATAATCACAATCATGGCCATATCACATCACTGCACACCCCTGCAAAACAAAGTTAGACACTTCTACTTTCTTTGCATATTTTACGTGGTTTGGGGCTTTAAATAAGTGTCGTTCTAACCTACGAACAAGAACCACAACATTGATACTAGCATTGTTGATTACCCGTTGTAAATTGGATCTTTACTATGCTAGGAGAAACAGACACCTGCAAAGCCACTTATGCAATACAAGTTGCATGTCAAGCGTGGAGCAAGTCTCATGAACGATGTCATGTAAGGTTAGCCCGGGCCGCTTCATCCCAACATACCGCAAGATGCAAAGTACACAAGAAGTAATCGACAATAAAAGCATCAACGCCCACAATGACCATTGTGTTCTACTCGTGCAACAGATCTACATATAGACACGGCTCTGATACCACTGTAGGGTTTCGTAGCATGGAAAACAAAAATTTTCTACCGCATACAAACAAACAAGCCAAGATCTATCTACTAGATTGTAGCAACGAGTCGATGGAGGAACTCACCCTCGAAGATTCCAAAGCGGTTAACGAGAGCAGATTCTCGTGGGTGATGTAGTCGTACTCTTTCCGATCTCAAGATCGCGTAGACGATCCTTCCGGCGCCACGTTCCGGCAGCGCTCCCATGATCGGTCACACGTTCGGATTACTCGGCGAAGACCTTCCTCTCCTTGTTCCAAGAAAAGCGGAGGTTGCAGCACTCTCCTCGCGATTCCTAAGACAACGGCGTGGTAGGAAGTAGAGGGAGATCCTTGAGGCTTCGCCTTAAGCGGTGCAGTATGGTGGAGCTTATGAGAGAGGCTATTAGTGGTCTAGTAATTAGACACACCAATTAGAAGGCTCTAAACCAATTAGAAGGCTCTAAACCGCTGGCTAAAGCAATTAGAAGCTCTAAACCAAAACGGCTCTAAACCGGAGATTAGAGGTGGAAACTTGTGTGTGCTAGGAGGGAGCCCTGCCCCTCCTTATATAGGTGGGAGGGCTGGCCGGCCAAGGGAGGAGTGGAGTCCTCCCAACTCAGGTGGGCGCCCGGCTTGGGGAGGACTCCCTCCCCAACTCGGCTTCACCTCCTCCTCTTTTCCCACTTCCCAAAATTGCCGTTTGACTTTCAAACTAGCCGTTTGACTTTTCAATTTAGGATTTAATTTAATCCTTTATTTGGGACAGCAAGAACACTTAGTACATGATGCAATCATTCCAACTTACAATGACACATTCATGTACCCTTCCCCGAGTGCCGGACATTCGGGACCTTCTAGAATGTTCCCGATGAAAACACCTAACCATTCCCCAACTCCAAAATGGGACTTTCCTTATATGAATCTTATTCTCCGGACCATTCCGGATCTCCTCGTGATATCCGGATCCCATCCGAGACTCGAACAACATTCAGTCTCTTTCTCATAATACCATAACTACTCAAAACAACGTCGAATCCTTAAGTGTGTCTCCCTCACGGTTCGTGAATTATGCGGACATGATCGAGACACTTCTCGATCAATAACCAATAGAGGAATCTAGAAATTCATATGGCTCCACATATTTCTCGATTACTTTGCGATCGAATGAACCACTTACATACGATACCAATTTCCCTTTGTCTCACGATAGTTTACTTATCCGAGGTTATGATCGTCGGTATCTCGCATACCTAGTTCAACCTCGTTCGATAAGTACTCTTTTCTCGTTCCGTGATATGTGATCCCTTGTGAGCCAGTCACATGCTTGCAAGCTAATTGGATGACATTTCACCGAGAGGGCCCAGAGTATATCTATCCGTCATATGGATGGACAAATCCAACTCTTGATCCATGTGTTTCAACCAATACTTTCCGAACACTCAATGCCACTTTTATAGCCACCCTGTTACGGTGTGGTGTTTGATGACATCAAAGCATCCATCCGGTAAAGGTGATATGCATGATCTCATGGTCGAAGGAATTAGGTTACTATGTATCAGAAAGCATATAGCAATTGAACTATTGAAATGACTTGATCTTTATGCTACGCTTATCTATAGGAGTATGTCCATCACATCATTCTCCTAATGATATGATCCTGTTGTTAATAACATCTCTATGTTCATGATCAGGAAACCATGATCATATATTAACCAACAAGCTAGTTTAACAAGAGGCTTTACTAGGGACTCTTATTTTAGTTTACAAATCACACAAGTATTAATGTTTCCGGTTAATACAATTATAGCATGGTATGTAAACATTTATCATAAGTGTGAAGATATGATAATAACTACTTTATTATTGCCTCTTGGGCATATCTCCAACAGAGTTGATACGTCCATTTTGCATCACTATTCTATGTATTAATTCACTATTATTCATTGATATATTTCATATTGAGAGGTGATACTTATGTTTTTTTCATCTATTTTTGCATGGTTGATGACTTTTGGAGCATGGACCGCTGTAGTCAGGATTCTGATGGAAAAGGTGCTGTTTGGAGGCAAAAATCGCGAAGATCAGAAAATCCGAGAAAATATACGGAAAATCCTATTTTTCCAGAAGACTCAGGATGCCAGAAGATGGAGTGGAGGTGGGCCACAGGGGGCCCAGACCACCCCATGGCGCGGGCAGGCCTAGGCCGCACCTGGGAGTGGTGTGGCCGCCCTGGCCCACTCCAGCCTCTCCCCTCTGGCGTATATCAACCTCCCGAAACCCTAAGACTCGGGGAGCGACCACAGAAAGATTCCACCGCCTCTGCGGGGCGGAAAACACCGAGAGAGAAAGATCTCTCCGGCAGACAGATTTCTGCCGGGGGAATTCCTTCCCGGAGAGGGGAGATCGTCGCCATTAACACCACCATCAAGATGGACTTCATCGGGATCATCATCATCATCACCATCATCACCATCAGCACCCTCATCACCATCTCCATATTGCTGTAACAATTGCGTTGAATCTTGCTATAGTTCATAGGGGAAACTTTCCCGGTGTTGATTACTCTTTGTAGTTGATGCTATTGAGTGAACCTTTGAATTATTGTTTATGTTCAGATTGTTATACATCATTATTCTATCTCTGATCATGATCCATATGATGTCTTGTGAGTAGTTCGTTTTGTTCTTGAGGACATGGGAGAAGTCTTGTTGTTAGTAGTGGAGTTGCGTTGAGAAAGATTCACTAGATTGTTATTTAAGTTGTGGTGTACTTCTTCTAGTGGTGTCATGTGAACGTCGACTACATGACACTTCACCTATATGGGCCTAGGGGAATGCATTGTGTATTTGGCTACTAATCATAGGGGTTGCCGGAGTGACAAAAACCTGAACCCCCGTTAGGAAACCATTGCACAAGGGACGTAAGGGTCTTAGAGTTTAAAGCTGTGGTTAGGTTTCTACCTTAATTACTTTCTTGTACTTACGGATGTTTGCAAGGGGTATAATCACAAGTATGTATTAGTGTTGGATGGGGTGGTACATTAGCACAGGTTCACCCACACAACACTTAGCAAGCTAAAGAAGATTAATCGACTATATGAAGCGAAAGCACTTGACAGTCTTCCCATGTGTCCTCGAGAACATTTGGTCATCTATAGAAATACAACCGGCTTGTCCTTTGCTGCATAAAGGATTGGGCCACTTGCTGCATTTATTCTTACTGTCTTTTGTTTACTCGTACTTTGTTTACTTGCTTTATCGAAAACCCCTAAAAATCCGTTTGCTAAGTATTTGTAGAGAATTCCTGATCCATACCACTAGCCAGCACCTTCTGCTCCTCGTTGGGTTCGACACTCTTACTTATCGAAAATACTGCGATACACCCCCTATACTTGTGGGTCATCAACCGCGAAGCCTGTAGAGCAGAGCGCCAAGCCAACCTAGCCACCCTGCAACAGATCGCCCAGATGGCCCACAATAAACAAGGCCATGGAAATCAAGATCATCATGGATCCAAACTCAAAAAATTCCAGAATACCAATCCCCCTATCTTTAGCAAGTCTGAAGACCCGCTGGATGCTGAGGATTGGTTACAAACCATGGAGAATAACCTAGAAGTCGCAGGAGTGGATGCCAACGAAAAGTTCTGTTTGCCACCCACTATCTGGCAGGAGATGCAAGAGCATGGTGGAACATCACCCGTACGATGAACCATGGTCAACTGATGATGTTGGAAGCTTTCAAGGTCAAGTTCAGCCGCACCCATGTGCCACAGGGTTTAGTCACCAGAATGAGAGATGAATTCAGAGAACTAAAGCAAGGCAGAATGACTGTAGTAGAGTACCATGACAGATTTTTGTCCCTCACCAGGTATGCACCTGAGGAGATCAACACTGAATCCAAGAAGAAGGAGAGATTCGTGAACGGACTACATGATGAGATGCATACGGTACTAGTCAACATCTGTTTTGATGATCTCGAAGATCTAGTCGACTCTGCCATCCAGATGGAAGGGAAGATCAACCAAGCGAATGACAACCGCAAACATCGGATGATGCAGCAAGCTAGGTCCCACAGTACCCAGAAGTATCGCCCCAACCTGTCTCGTCCAAGCTACCCCAACCGTAGCGCAGGAAATGTGAAGACCGGAGGGAACAACAACAACCACCCTGGCAACTCCAACAACTTCAACCGTTCACCGCCCAAGTCCAACAACAACAACAACAACAATACTGCCCCAAGGACTGGAAGCAATGCCGTGCCTGTTGCAGCCAAAGACAAGTCTCAGATTACTTGTTTTGAGTGTGGAGTGAAGGGTCACTACTCCAATGAGTGTCCCAAGAAGATTGTCGCCACTGCCAATGTGAATGCCCCAGCTCAGCAGAAGCACCGTGTTCAGCCCAGAAGAAGATTCGCCCCCGGGAATTCGCTCAACCGCAAGGCTGTCTCTATCACATGAACGCCGAAGAAGCCCAAGAAGCGTCAGATGTCGTGCTGGGTATGTTTTCTGTTACCTCAGTATTAGCAAGAGTGTTGTTTGATTCTAGAGCATCGCACTCGTTTGTTACCGAAGAATTTGCATGCACTAGTACGATTCACCCAACCAACTTGAAGCATGTTATGATAGTTCAAATACCTAGTTCAACCACCAAAGCTAGAAAAATTTGCAAGGCTGTGCCTATCAGAATACATGGGATGGATTTTTATGCCAATCTAATAGTACTTGGAACCAAATGTTTGGAAGTAGTACTAGGAATGGATTGGATGTCGAAGCATAAAGGATTGATCGACTGTGCCAAGAAAGCCATCGCCATGACCAGTAGCTCTGGAGTATCAGTTGAGCATATATCTGAAACCTTGCCCCGTCAATTCAAATGCAACAAGAGTCTAGCCCTACCCACCATAGACCAAGTCAGAGTAGCCTGTGAATACCCCGATGTAATCCCAGATGAATTGCCCGGTATGCCCCCAAATCGGGATATTGAGTTAATTATTGAACTAATTCCTGGAACTGGACCCATAGCTCAGAGACCCTATAGCATGAACCCATCAGAGTTAGTGGAGCTGAAGAAGCAACTAGATTCTATGCTGGAGAAAGGCTTGATTCAACCAAGCACATCGCCCGTGTTGTTCGTCGACAAGAAAGACGGAGGCAACCATTTGTGCAAATATTATAGGAAGCTGAATGATGTCACCATCAAGAACAAGTACCCATTGCCAAAGATAGAGGATTTGTTTGATCAGTTTTCTGGTGCCAGAGTGTTCTCTAAGATTGATCTTAGGACTGGTTATCATCAACTCAAGATTCGTGCAATGGATATTCCAAAGACTGCCTTTACCACCAGATATGGATTGTCTGAGTATACGGTCATGTCTTTTGGATTAACCAATGCCCCCGCTTATTTCATGAATCTCATGAATAAGATCTTTATGAACTTTCTGGATAAGTTTGTTGTAGTGTTTATCAATGATATTCTTATCTACTCCAAAGTAGAAGAAGACCATGAGCAACATCTGAGAATCATCCTTGAAACCCTTAGAGAACATCAGTTGTATGCCAAGTTCAACAAATGTGAGTTTTGGCTGAAAGAAGTAGGATTCCTCGGACATATTGTGTCGGCAGGAGGAGTCGCTGTTGATCCCGCCAAGACCAAAGATGTTGAAGAATGGGAAGCCCCAACCACTCAAACCCAAGTCCGTGCATTTCTCGGATTAGCGGGATATTACCGCATGTTCGTCGAAGGATTTTCGAGCATCGCAAGACCCATGACCCAATTGTTGAAGAAGGACAAGAAGTTTGAATGAACCAACAAATGTGAAGCAAGTTTCTAAGATCTCAAGAAGATATTGATTTCAGCCCCAATATTGATTATGCCCGATATCAAGAAGCCGCTTGATGTGTATTGTGATGCATCCAAGATTGGTCTCGGATGTGTGTTGATGCAAGAAGGAAAAGTCATAGCATATCTGTCCAGACAACTCAAGCAGCATGAACAAAACTACCCCACCCATGATATTGAATTAGCAGCTGTAGTTTTAGCCTTGAAGACATGGCGTCATTATCTTATGGGTAATCACTATGAGATTTACTCAGATCACAAGAGCTTGAAGTATATTTTCACTCAGAAGGAGCTGAGTATGAGGCAAAGGAGATGGATAGAGTTAATCAAGGATTATGACCTAGACATTCACTATCACCATGGCAAAGCCAATGTGGTAGCGGATGCTCTTAGCAGATTGCCGTGTAGGTTAAACACCATGATCAAAGAGAACCAGCCAAGTTTGCATGAAGAGTTAGAGCAGTTTAGAACTGAGCTGGATAGCAAAGGATTTTTTAGCTAGCATTGAACTTCAACTCACTTTGATCAGTCAGATCAAGGAAGCCCAGAAGGGAAATGCAAGTATCGACGGAATCAAACATCGTATTGGTACAGGAAAGGTACCTAGATTCACCGAAGATGAAGAAGGAGTTCTGTGGTACAAACGACGTATCTGTGTGCCAGCAGATTCGGAGCTGAAGCAAGTTATCATGCAAGAAGCTCATGATACTCTTTATTCTATCCACCCGGAGGAACAAAGATGTATCAGGATTTGAAGGAGCAATTTTGGTGGCATAAGATGAAGAGAGAAATCGGAAGCTACATCGCAAAGTGTGATATCTGTCAAAGAGTCAAAGTGGAACATCAGAGACCCACAATACTATTGCAACCATTGCAGATTCCGGAATGGAAATGGGATTCCATCGGAATGGACTTTATCACTGGTTTATCTACTTCTAGTAGGGGAAATGACTCAATCTGGGTCATCATTGATAGATTGTCCAAGGTAGCCCATTTCATACATGTCAAGACAACCTACCAGAGTTCTAAGCTAGCATAGCCGTATATTGCCAGAATTGTTAGTTTGCATGGAACCCCCAAGACTATAATGTCGGATCGAGGAAGCCAGTTTACCTCAAGATTTTGGTATAAAGTCCAAGAAGGATTAGGAACCAAGTTGAATTTCAGCACAGCTTATCACCTGCAGACCGACGGACAGACTGAAAGAGTCAACCAAATCTTAGAAGATATGTTGAGGGCTTGTGTGTTAGAGTATGGATCAAAATGGGAAGATTGTCTGCCTTTCGTAGAATTCTCATACAACAACAGTTATCAAGCTAGTTTGCAAAATGGCCCCATTTGAGTTCTTATATGGAAGGAAGTCCCGTACCCCTTTGAATTGGTATCAAGTAGGAGAGAGTTAGATTTTCGGACCCGACATCCTACGAGAAGCCGAAGAGAAATTTCACAAAGTCCGTGAGCACCTCAAGACCGCCCAATCCAGACAAAAGAGTTATGCTGACAAGAGACGTAGAGACCTGATACGTTGCAAACGTATCCATAATTTTTGATGTTCCATGCTTGGTTTTGTCTACTTTCTTATGTTTTGTCCACACTTTGGAGTACTTTTCATATGATTTCTTGGACTAACCTATTAACAAGAGCCACAATGCCAGCTGCCTGTTTTCTGCTGTTTTTGGTTCTAGGAAAGTCAAAAAATGAATATTCTCGGAATTGGACGGGACAAAAGCCAAAGTCGGTTTTTCACCGAGGGACACCTGGAGCCAGAATACGAGACAGAGATGGGCTGGGGCCCGGCCACACCACCTGGCTGCACGGCCAGGCCTGGCCAGCTCCAGGGGGTGGTCTGGCCGCCCCAGGCACCCCCTCAGCCTCTCCTTCCGGCTATATATTGCCTCCGATACAAAAACCCTAAGTACCCAATCAAAAATCCACGAAAGAGTCTGTAGCCGCTGTCATCTCCATCCCTAGATCAGGAGGGATCTGAAGCTTTTCCCGGCACCCTGCCGGAGAGGGGAATTCACCCTAGAGGCCTTCTTCATCATCATGCAAGCCTCCGGTGTGATGCGTGAGTAGTTCATCTCTAGACTATGGGTCCATGTAGTAGCTAGATGGCTGGTTCTCCTCCTTTGTGCTATCATGTTTAGATCTTGTGACCTCCGTTCATGATCAAGATCATCTATTTGTAATTCCTACATGTTGTGTTTGCGGGGATCCGATGGATATTGAGATGCTATTTCAGATTGATTATTGATTCTATCATGTCTTTGTTATTTGTGATCTTGCATGCTTTCCGTTGTTAGTAGCTATCTTGGCCAAGTAGATGCTAGCAACTCCAAGAGTTAGTATTTATGCTCGCTAGTGGGTTCATGCCTCTGGTAATCTGGGGAAGTGACAGAAATCTCTAAGCTACTAGATGTGTTGTTGCTACTAGGGAGAAAACAACAATCCTTTGTTCATAGAACAATCGTATTGTTTACTTTACACGCAATTTGTAATGCAATTATCCGTTGCTTGCAACTTAATACTGGAGGTTCGGATGATAACCTGAAGGTGGATTATTATTCATAGATGCAGTTGGATGGCGGTCTATGTATAATGTTGTAATGCCCAATCGAATCTCAAAGGAGTCAAGATGAGTAGTATATGCTTGTATGCTTTCTCGATGTTTGTCAATTGCCCCGCTGTAATTTGTTCACCCAACATGTCATCTATCTTAAGGAGAGCCACCTCTAGTGAACTATGGATCCCGGTCCTTTCTTTTACTATCAATCTACAATCAACTATTTACTGCTTTGTGTTTACTTTCTGCAAACTATTACTTTCTTCCACTCGATACGTCTAATCCTTTGTTTTCAGCAAAACCGATGAGATTGACAACCTCATCGTAAGTTGGGTACAGAGTTCTACGGTTGTGTTGTGCAGGTCTCCATGTTGCTGCTGGCACCGGTAGTGCGCCCTGCCAAAGTTCAGCTAGCTACACCTTTGGGGTGTTTCCTTGCTCCTACTGGATTGATAACCTTGGTTTCATAACTGAGGGAAAACTTACTGCTGTGCTCATCATACCTTCCTCTTGGGGTTCCCCAACGAGCTCGTTAATATACGAGTCAGCAAGTACTTTTTCTGGCGCTGTTGCCAGGGAGTCAAGGACATCTTCACAAGGGGAGTCCCTCATAACAATTATCTTTTCTTTGTTATTTTTGTTTTGCTTAGTTTCTTGTTGCTTTGTTTGCTTGTTTCTTTATCAAAATCACAAAAAAAATAGTTTTACAAGTTTGTTTTCTGTATTAAAAATACAAAAAATGACTACTCTTGAAAATACTAAGTTGTGTGACTTCACTAGCACCAACAACAATGATTTTATGAGCACACCTATTGCTCCACTTGTTCCTGAAGCTACTTTCTTTGAGATAAAACCTGCTTTACTCAATCTTGTTATGAGAGAACAATTTTTTGGTATTGGTAATGAAGATGCTGCTGCCCATCTAAATAACTTTGTTGAACTTTGTGAGATGCAAAATCATAGGGATATAGATGGAGATATTATTAAGCTTAAATTGTTTCCTTTCTCTTTGAGAGGAAAAGCTAAAGAATGGTTGAATTCCTTAACTAGGAATAGTATTGATTCTTGGACTAAATCCAAAGATGCTTTTATTGGAAAATACTATCCTCCTGCTAAGATTATATCTATGAGAAGTGAAATAATGAAGTTTAAACAATCTGATAATGGGAAAGAATGAAATCTTTGGTAAAGAATTGTCCTACTCATGGACTGACTGCTTGGATGATCATCCAAACTATTTATGCAGGATTGAACTATTCTTCAAGGAACCTATTGGATTCTGCTGCTCGAGGTACCTTTATGACCATTACTTTGGGTGCCGCAACAAAGCTTCTAGATAATATGATGGTTAACTATTTTGAATGGCATATTGAGAGAGGTCCACAAGGTAAGAATGTAAATTCTGTTGAGGAAACCTCCTCCTTGAGTGATAAGATTGATATTATTATGTCTATGCTTGTTAATGGGAAAGCCCATATTGATCCAAATAATGTTCGCTTAGCCTCTTTGGTTGCTCAAGAAGAGCAAGTTGATGTGAACTTTATAAGAAATAACAATTTTAGCAATAATGCCTACAAGAATAATTTTGGTAACAACAATTATAAGCCATATCCTCCCAACAATGGTAATGCTTATGCAAATTCCTACAACAATAATAGGAGTGCACCCTCTGAACTTGAAGTTATGCTTAAAGATTTTATTAGTAAACAAACTGCTTTCAATAAAACTATTGAGGAAAAACTCTCTAATGCTGAAAGAAATATAGCATCTTTGGCTGAAGCTCAATCTTCTTTGAATAAAATGGCTGCTAAACCTGAAATTATTGATAATCCCTTTTCAGCCACTAATGCCATACAAGTAAGAATTGATGAAAATGTTAGACTATTAGCTGAATTGCATGCTAAGTGGGAAAGAGAAGATGAAATTGCTAGAAACATTAGTGTTTCTACTATCACTACCACTAGTGTTGAGGCTAGTAATATCTCTACTACCTTACATGATAACTATGATTTTGATCTTGATGGTTGCAATATCTCTGAAGTTATTAAGTTCCTACAAAAGCTTGCTAAAAGTCCTAATGCTAGTGCTATGAATATGGCCTTCACAAAACACATTACTGATGCTCTCATAAAAATTAAAGAAGAAAAGATGAAACATATGGCTTCTATTCCTATAAAACAAGAAGATGGTTGGGAACCCATCATTAATATGAAAGTGAATGATTTTGATTTTAAATCTTTATGTGATCTTGATAGTAGTGTTTCTATTATGCCTAGAAGGATTTATGATATGCTTGATTTGCCACCACTTGAAGATTGTTATTTGAATGTCCCACTTGATGATAATGCTAAAAAGAAACTCATGGGGAGTATCAATGATGTTCTTATTATGGTTAACAATGCCTATGTCCCCGTTGATTTCTATGTTTTGGATGTTGAATGCAATGCTTCTTGTCCCATTACTTTGGGAAGACCTTTTCTTAGAACTATTGGTGCCATTATTGATATGAAAGAGAGCACTATTAAATATAAACTCCCACTCAAGAAAGGTATAGAACACTTCCCTAAGAAGAGAGAGAATATTTCTTTTGCCTCTCCTATGAAAAAAAATTTGCTCTTAATGCTTCTTCATTTGAGAACACTTGATTCTTTTTCTTGCTTCTTATGCCTAACTTAAAGGCGTTAAAGAAAAGTACTTATTGGGAGATAACCCAAAAGTTTTAGCTGAGTCTTGGAAGTTATTACTTCAGTCATAACCGCTCCTTATCCTTTTTATTTGCTTTTTGTGCCAAGAGTAACCTCTAATGAGAGAGAAGTAATGATTGGGAAAGTTGGTGTCTCGGAACAGATTTCTGTGCTTCACTGTAAAAAATCGTGTAAAATATCTGTACGTCCTTTTGAGGCGTAAAGTTTTGTGCTTCTGCCTCAGGTTGTTATCTAACTTTAGTTAGTTCAACACTTTTCGATTTGAGCAACAGAAGGTCTTCGAAAAAATTCGTCTTTACCTGCTGATCTGTTTTGACAGATTTCTGCCATTTTCTGCATTTGCTTCTTGTTGGTTCCTTTTTGAGTTCTTTTGGGGAATTGAGCTTTTTGAGGGAAGTGCTACAGTATCTTGTGTTTTAATGGAAGTTTTATTGGTGTTGAAACTGAACCTAAAGACTTATTATCTTGAGTGCACTAATGTTGCTAATAAAGATTGTGTGAAGTTTTGTATGAAGGAAAAATTACAGGTGTATGGAAGGAATGAGTAATGAGATGAAGGAAGGACTAAAGCTCAATCTTGGGGATGCCACGCGTGTCACCCCAAGAAATATCCAAGAAGTACAAGCGTCAAAGCTTGGGGATGCCCAAGGCATCTCCCTCTTCATCAATAAGAATCCTAGGTTTCTTCCAAACACTTCATTTTTATTGTTTCATGCACAGTTGTGTTGTTCTTGGAGCGTCTTCTTTTTCGTTTTTGTTTTGGTTTTTCGTTTGCTTTGTTTGCTTAGTTTTCTTAATAAATTGGTTGGGCCCCCTCTTTCATACATTGGTTTTCAAATAGTATGGTTTGGATTGGAAAAGAGTAGGAAAAGTTCATGCTTAAGTGCTAAAGAGAGCTTGTTTTTGACTGTGGCCTATGCTTTGTCATGCCATGCTTGATATTGTTTTGGCTTTATGCTTAGTATTCTTTGCTGTAGCATGACTTGTTATAAACAATTGAGATTGCTTAATGTGCCTTGGAAGGATCATGCGTTTCTTTAGCGTATTAAAGCATAGTATTGTGGTATTCTCCTTTGATGCTTTATTTGGGTTGACTTGGCACATGCTCACACCATGTTATGACTATCTCAAGTCACCATAGCCTTTATGATCCTTTAGTTTTCAACTTGTAGTATCACTTTATGCTTTGATCAATGATGTTTTGTCACTCTGCATGATTATGGTCATTATTGCTCTCTTAGTTTGTCGCTCCCAGTCTTTTGCTAGCCTCCACAACCAAGTATGAGTTCCACTCATGCATCTAACTCCTAAAACCAAGTTATACCAAAAGAGTCCACCATACCTACCTATTAGTATATGCTATTCCAAGTATATTCATGTTTTTATCTACCTTCTGAATTAAACTTGTTATGAGAAAACTAGTGATTAAAGCTCTCATGAACTTGATGGCACACTTTAGTTTTCTTGCCCTTAATAAACATGAACCATTGTGTCGTATATGTTGTATATGCTTGCACTTATTTGTTTGGGATTAGCAGAACCATGCTACACATGTACTTACGATGACAAGAACTTACCGATGACTAAACTTGAGTAGCATGAGGAGCGGCCCTCGTATTCAAGGGACATGAGATTTCCAACTTATACTTCGTCAAGCATATACACCATAGTTTGTTCACTTTAACCTTAATCACTTCAAGTTGCTTATGATAGGGCAATGAGAGCTGAAAGCTATTAAGTACCATAATTTTTGGAAGTTCTTTATGAGACTTGAGTCCCTACTTCCTTCTATGAAGGCCTTTCTTTTACTTTTTTGTTGAGTCTCCACCTTCTACCTTTATGCACCTACTTTGAGAGCATAGTGGCCATTCTTAGTTCTATGTGCATTGTCCCAAGACTTGTTGATTGATGCATAGCTTTGATATTGCTTGTTTTAAACTATTTGTATCTAGTCACTCTTATGAACTTTGAAGGTGTCATATGCATTTATGTTTGCTACTATATGGGGGACAAACTGAATACTATTATGCTATGTTTTCTTTATGCGAAACAAACAAACGTCTTGCAAAGCATTGTTATTCATGAATCTTTTGTTTGTGCCTTTTCATGTTGCATCATAGTTTCTTTGTCTTATTGCTAGAACTTTGTCTTTCATGTTATGATTGAAGTACTATGATCCCAGCTTTGAATGTTTTACAAATACTTTGATCAAGTTTATGATGGTGCATGTCACCTCAAAAATTATTCTTTCTTTTTATCACTTACCTACTCGAGGACGAGCAGGAATTAAGCTTGGGGACGTTGATACATTGCAAATGTATCTATAATTTTTTATGTTCCATGCTTTGGTTTATCTACTTTCTTATGTTTTGTCAACACTTTGGAGTACTTTTCATATGATTTCTTGGACTAACCTATTAACAAGAGCCACAGTGCCAGCTGCCTGTTTTCTGCTGTTTTTGGTTCCAGGAAAGTCAGAAAATGAATATTCTCGGACGGGACAAAAGCCAAAGTCAGTTTTTCACCGAGGGACACCTAGAGCCAGAATATGAGACGGAGAGGGGCTGGGGCCTGGCCACACCACCTAGCCACGCGGCCAGACCTGGCCCGCGCTAGGGGGTGGTCTGGCCGCCCCAGGCACCCCCTCGGCCTCTCCTTCCGCCTATATATTGCCTCCAATATAGAAACCCCAAGTACCCGATCAAAAATCCACGAAAGAGTCTGTAGCCGCTGTCATCTCCATCCCTAGACCGGGAGGGATCTGAAGCTCTTCTCAGCACCCTGCCAGAGAGGGGAATTCACCCTAGAGGCCTTCTTCATCATCATGCAAGCCTCCGGTGTGATGCGTGAGTAGTTCATCTTTGGATTACGGGTCCATGTAGTAGCTAGATGGCTGGTTCTCCTCCTTTGTGCTATCATGTTTAGATCTTGTGAGCTCCATTCATGATCAAGATCATCTATTTGTAATTCCTACATGTTGCATTTGCGGGAATCCGATGGATATTGAGATGCTATATCAGATTGATTATTGATTCTATCATGTCTTTGTTATTTGTGATCTTGCATGCTTTCCGTTGTTAGTAGCTATCTTGGCCAAGTAGATGCTAGCAACTCCAAGAGTTAGTATTTATGCTCGATAGTGGGTTCATGCCTCCGTAACTGGGAAGTGATGTAAATCTCTAAGTTACTAGATGTGATATTGCTACTAGGGAGAAAACAACAATCCTTTGTTCATAGAACAATCGTATTGTTTACTTTACACGCAATTCATAATGCAATTGTCCGTTGCTTGCAACTTAATACTGGAGGGGGTTCGGATGATAACCTGAAGGTGGATTATTAGTCATAGATGCAGTTGGATGGCGGTCTATGTATAATGTTGTAATGCCCAATCGAATCTCAAAGGAGTCAAGATGAGTAGTATATGCTTGTATGCTTTCTTGATGTTTGTCAATTGCCCCGCTGTAATTTGTTCACCCAACATGTCATCTATCTTAAGGAGAGCCACCTCTAGTGAACTATGGATCCCGGTCCTTTATTTTACTATCAATCTACAATCAATTGTTTACTGCTTTGTGTTTATTTTCTTCCACTCGATACGTTTAATCCTTTGTTTTCAGCAAAATCGGTGAGATTTACACCCTCATCGTACGTTGGGGACAGAGTTCTGTGGTTGTGTTGTGCAGGTCTCCATGTTGCTACTAGCACCGGTAGTGCGCCCTGCCAAAGTTCAGCTAGCTACACCTTTGGGGTGTTTCCTTGCTCCTACTGGATTGATAACCTTGGTTTCATAACTGAGGGAAAACTTATTGCTGTGCTCATCATACCTTCCTCTTGGGGTTCCCCAACGAGCTTGTTAATACACGAGTCAACAAGACCTGACTTTCAATGTCGGAGATTCTGTATATCTCAAAGTTTCACCATTGAAGGGAACGCAACGTTTTAATCTAAAAGGAAAGTTAGCCCCCAGATATATTGGACCCTTCAAGATTCTGAATCATCGAGGACAAGTATCATATTAGTTGGAACTGCCAGAGGAGATGTCAGCCATCCATAATGTGTTCCATATCTTGTTACTTTGCAAATGCTTGGAAGTGTCGGAGAAGACCGAAGTATTCAAGAACATCGATCACCGAGCCGTTGATATCAACAAGGATCTGACATATCGTGAAGTGACCATTCGTATCTTGGAAGAAGCCTTCAGAACCACCAGGACCCGGAGTATCAAATTTCTCAAGATCCAATGGAGCAATCACACCGAAGAAGAAGCCACTTGGGAGCGAGAAGATTACATTAGGACTGAATTTCCAAATCTCTTTAGTTCCTAGTCTTCTTAAATCTCGGGACGAGATTTTGTTTAAGGGGGGAAGGGTTGTAACATTCCAAATCTTTAATCAAGGTTATCAAGATCCAAATCACCCAATTTAGGGTTAACAAAAACTTTTATTATTAAAAACAATTATGAATGCATGTGTTTGTGCATTAGTATAGAATTATGTGTAATTGCCATGTTTGTTTGTTCTAATGGTTGTAAAATGATTCAAAGGTGAATGCCACATCATCTAGATCATTCAAAAACAAAATCCAAAGAAAAATAAATCAAATAAGAATAAAAAGATGAAATGGTCACTTTGACCATTTTAACCCACTAGGTCACTTTAGGTGTTCCTAGAAGTAAATTTCAAACAGAAACATTCTCAACTCTTTTCACCCCTTGCTAGTACAAGTAAATATGTACCAAGGCCCACTTTGAAATCTTACAAAAACATTTAACCACTAATTTTAAATGGCATTTGAAAATTGAATCCATTTCATATGCATAGATCCCACTTTTTCAAAAACCACTGAAATAAGTTCACCTTGACAATCCCAAGCAACCACAGAAGATCAAGCTTATGACTAACACACCCACCAAAAATCTTTTCAAAATTCAAAAATCAACTTCATGCGGCCATTGTGTCGAACACTTAGTGAGCACTGAACTAACTGCCTAACTATTACTGTTTTAGAGTAGTGATCTAATACCACTAAGGCCTAAATCCTCTCCCATTGTCTCCCCCAGTGCCAACCATGCCATCAAGGGGCTACCCCTTAGCCATTTGCAGCAGTGACGCACCACCTGAGCGCCATGCCCGCTAGTCGAGCATGGACAACTCCCAGCCGACCGCCCCCTCTCCCTCTTGCCGTGTCTAGGAGGTAGGCCAGACCACATAGCCGCCCCCCGTCCTTTCCCCAAGCCCAGCCAGGCACTGGACCATCGAGGCACGACCGCGCCTGCCGCCTCTGTGCCATGCCAAGCATGCGCCAGTGCACCGCGCCCGACAATGCAGCACACGCCGGCCCTCGACCGCAACCTGCGCTCACCGCTCCGACATGACTCTAGCAACCGCCCGGACATGCCCATTTCCTGCCGCACGACCATCAGCTACCGTGCGCTGCATCGAACACCCACTACCTCCGCCCAGAGCGCGAATGCGCCCGACCATTTTCCACCGCCCCTAGCCTTGCCTTTACGCCATAGAGGACCGCCAGGAGACCGCGCATCGATTGCTGCTCGCAGCCATGCCCTTAGCAGCCTATAGCCATGTCGCGACCGTCGCCTGGCCACGCCGCTCGGTCTCGCCATCGAGCCTATAAAAGGAGGACACCCCCAGCCTCATTTTGCACACCACTCACCTCGCCTCTCGCCACTGATTATTCCCCACTTCTCCCTGGAGCCACTCGAGCCCTCAGTCGCCAGAATTTTGTCGGAGCTCACCGCAGCAGAGGAGGAAGGGGGCCATTGATTGCGACCACCCCAGGAGCCACCGCGACCACGCCTGAGACCGCCGTTGTCCACCAGTTCGGTCGCCCCATTGCCACGTTAGCTGGAGCCCTGGTAAGCCCCCAATCAACCCCCACCGAGCCGCTAGGGTTCATTCTCGCCGGCTACCCGTTCGTCGTCGATGATGAACCACGACCGTTGATCTCTGTTCTAATCGTAGCGCCCAGATTACCCCATACCGTTTCGGATTTTAAGTGCCGCTGACATGCGGGACCCCTTGTCAGTCGCCCTATGCGCCGCGGAGCGCCATTGGGCTGGCCCGTTTAGGTTCCCGCGCTGGCCCTAAAATTCAAATGAATGTTTTTCTAATTAAGTTTAAACTAGGTTTTGTCCACTAGTTTAAAAATCAACTCAGAGAGTTCTACTAAACCAAAATGAATGATTCAAATTTTGTTAGAAAGATAATTCAAATATCTATCCAAGCCCGTTGGATTTAAATCAATTGGAGTTATAGATCACATATAGTAAACATAACAAAACAGAGACTTTTCTACATTCAAACATTTTTCAAAAATCAACCATAATAGCTTTTGAGTTGATTCCAACTCTCAAAAATCACATTTGATAATATATATCTGAATATGTAATAATATTCAGGTTTGCATACAGTGACTTTGGACTAGTACCAAAATAATGCTATATAGGCATTTCTAGTCACTTTAAATCATTTAAATAATAAACTTAAACTTATTGAATATGATCAACCATTTAAATCACATTCCCATGTATTAGAATATGTGGTGATGACATGTGTCCACATGATCCCATATTTTCATTGGAGAATATTAAATCTTAATTAATTTCAATGAGTAGAAATTACTTTTCTCAAATAAAATAAATGAAACTAGTTCATTAAAGCTTGTGATGATTATGATGATACTAGATCATCAAGTGTTTGCCTTAGTGTGCTAAATAGACTAGTTAAGTATTGTTTGGTGATTGTGTATGCCGTATCTATTTATAGACGATAGTATCGATGAAGTCTACGAGGAGGAGGAGTTCTACCCCGAAGAAGATGAGGAGAATTTCAACCACTGCACGAACCAAGGGAAGCCATAACTACTAAGCAAGTTAGCCCCTTGCAAGCTAACACTTGCAAGCTATTGTTAGCAAGCTAGAATTATACAAGATAACCTAAGCAAGATGCATTAGGCATGCTTTGGTTATACCTCTTGATATATACCCTTTCCAAGTTTACTTACAAGTTTTACCTTTTGCTTTACCAAAGTTCTTTTACTTTTAGTAATGCTTTGGGAGATTTTAGAAAGTAGTAGAGATAACATAAAGAGTATAAAACTTGGCCTATACTAGATGTCATTCTATGGCATGAGATTGAGATTAGCATCCCACCTTAGTGAACACTCTTAACTTAGTAGCTAGTGCTAAGCATAAAACTTGATCACTTTAGATGGGAATACTTGGTGAAAATGATTATGAAAACCTTGGAATGATGAGTCATTCTATTGAGATGTTTTGACATGTGTTGAGAAACACAAATGGTTTATGATGAAAATGTTCAGGCATGAGCCTTAGCCCTTTATAAAAAACTAATGGTTGGGTTCGGATGCGATATCATTCCAATTTTACCGTACAACCACAATACCTGAATTGGGTAAGGCTTAGCCGGAAGTTTATATGCATTACTATGGGTTCCCTCGCAGGAGAGGTTTGAGCTGAGGCTACCTCTTGATGTTGTCCACCTATGCAGTGCCCAGGATGGCAGATGGCCATGGCTGGGAGGCCAAGATCATAGGAGAGGTGCTTATACTAGGGTGTGTAAAGGAAAGGTTATGATTGATTATCCGCATACTAAGTATGATGATTCAGGGTTATCCCTGACGGATGTATCAAATTTTGTGGTGAAAGTGTACCACCTCTGCAGAGTGTCAAACTATTAGAATAGCCGCGTCCGCGGTCATGGACAGTTGGAGTGGCCATACTATTCCGTCATCAAATGTTTTCAAAATGACTTATGAAATGAATGTGACTTGACTTGACCACAACAGGGTTGTGACTATGAAAACTAAGCTCCCACTTAGGTGATTTAGAACTTTACTTTATCTTTCTTTGTTTCTGAACTCAGCTTAGGTTTCAAACTTAACTTTACAAATAAACTTAGAACTTAGCATTCCACTAGAACTACCTTACTTGTTAGTGATAGTTTGCGAGTACTTAAAGAGTACTCATGGCTTTGTCCCTGGCTATTCCCGTGGCCAGACTATGAGGAGGACTATCCGAAAGGAGGATAGAAGGACGGCTATGACAACTAGGATCATCTCCCATTGTCAGCATTGCCCGTGATACTGAAGATGGAGCCCACCGCTATGCTTATTATTCCGCTGCTTGTTTATATTAAGACTGGATCATGAGATCCTTTATTCGTGTAAGACCTTATTATGGTTTGTAATGGATGATGTACTATGATATCCAATATGTTATGTCTCACAAAAATGGTAAACCTGGGATTGCGATGTATGGCATAATAGGCATCTGGGATTAAAAATCCGGGTGTTGACAGCTGCTCTCTCTCAAGGAGCCGAACCCGACTGTTTTCCCTACTTAATTTAAGGGTTCTTTGTGCTAAATGTATGGACCTCGATGTAATTTTACCTTATTTTAAACGTATTTAAGATTATTAGTTGTCGATGAGTATGAACATTCTTGGATTTCAAGACGAACGACCAAGGTCATGGCCATATCCACATCATACTTTATGCCGATGATTCATGATCCCATAGCAAAGAATTTGCATGCCGCCAAATTTGGCCATATTTTGCTTAATTTTAGGATGCTTCGTGCTAAATTTATGGACCTTGATGTAATTTTACCTTTTTTAGGTCCTTGATGTAAAATTTACTCCGACTATCCGTGTAAAATTCGAACCTAAAAGCAAGTTGTAAAATTTAAACATATTTAAGATTATTATATGTCTATGAGTATGAACATTCTTGGATTTCAAGACGAACGACCAAGGTCATGGCCATATCTACATCATACTTTATGCCGATGATTCGTGATCCCATATCCAAGAATTTACATGCCCCCAAATTTGGCCATATTTTGAAATCAAACAAATAGGAAGTAGTATGAAGAGTATGGTTGATCAGCTTCTCTCTCAAGAAGGAGCCAAACATGACTATTTTCCCAGCTTAATTTTGGGGTGCTTCATGCTAAAAGTATCGACCTCGATGTAGTTTTACCCCTTTTTAGGTCCTTGCTGTAAAATGTACTCCCACCGTCCGTGTAAAATTTGAAGATAAAAGTAAGTGGTAAAATTCAAACATATTTAAGCTTAGTTGTGAATGAGTATGAACAATCTTGGATTTCAAGCCGTACGACAAAGGTCATGGACATATCTACATCATACTTTATATCGATGATTCATGATCCCATATCCAAGAATTTGCATGCTGCCAAATTGGGCCATATTTGGAAAACAAACGAAGAGGGAGTAGTATGAAGAGTATGGCTCGATCAGCTTTTCTCTCGAGAAGGAGCAAAACATGACTTTTCTCTGCTTAATATTAGGGCGCTTCGTGCTAAATGTATGGACCTCAATGTAATTTTACCTTTTTAGGTCCTCGATGTAAAATGTACCTCCACCGTCTATACGTGTAAAATTCGTACCTAAAAGCAAGTGGTAAAATTTAAACGTATTTAAGCTTATTAGTTGCTAATGAATATGAACATTCTTGCATTTCAAGCCGAACGACTAGGGTCATGGACATATCTACATCATACTTTATGCTTATGATTCATGATCCCATATCTAAGAATTTGCATGCCGCCAAATTTGTCCATATATTTCGAAAACAAATGAAGAGAAAGTAGTATGAAGAGTATGGCTCGATCAGCTACTCTCTCGAGGAGGAGCCGCACCCGACTATTTACATTGCTTAATTTTAGGGGGCTTCGTGCTAAATGTAAGGACCTTTATATATTTTTTCATTTTTAGGTCCTTGATGTAAATTGTACTCCCACCACCCGTGATGGCCCCATATTTGGGCGTAAAATGGGTGTGAATCATGACATGGTAACAATGTTGCCACTCGGAGTTTCCAACCATGAGGAAAGGAAAAAAATCAATTTTCCAAGTGAGAGGAGTGTATTTGCTGTAAAGCAAGTAGGAAGAATATGTATTTCTATAGAAAAGAAACAAAGAGAAAGAAGAGAAACTTTGGGCACAGAGGAAGCAGCTCGAGAGAGCAGCAAAGAGGAGGAGTTGAAGGCAGTGCGATATGAGAGCAAAGTTGTGATGGCTTCCTAACACGAGGTACATGGTACAATCACCTAATAGTACTAGTAGTACGGAACTAGTACTAGTAAATTTCAGGACCTTTACTATATACTATTGTATGCATGCAACACAAATTGTGTTTTCTCTCTCCTTTAGTGCCTCATCACCATCCCCACACCCCGGCTAGGTGATCTCTCCCTTGTCCAAAACGTGGCGCTGCGCACGTGTGTCGACCTGCCTTGTCGCCGGCTCCGTGTCAGTATCAGGCGTGCTGCGTAGAAGGAACCATTTTGGGGCTTGGCGACAAAAGGGATAGTACTCATACTATTATTAGAGTCGGAGTTCTACCTTTTGCAGTTTCAAAATTTTCACTTCCTTCCCAAACATCTGGAGGGAAGGTTATTCAAAAGATTCAAAAGATAGTGGTGCACAAGGGATTGTTTATACTATCAGCAGTACGTCCCATCGCATTCGATGCACTTTATTATTATTTGACCAACTTTACCACTACTCTGTAGTACTCCATTGTCGTTCCATTTCACACCATGCCAAGAGGAAGCCACCAAGCACACCTGTAGCACGCTGGATCGGGTATGGCTCAGCCACTCGCTCGAGAAGGACCTGCAACCGACTGTTTTTCATTGCTTCATTTTAGCGCCCTTTGTGCTAAATGTATGGACCACTATGCAATTTTCTATTTTTGGAGGTCTTCAATGTAAACTGTACTCCCACCGACCTTCTCAAATTTTAACTAAACGTAAGCGCGATACATTGCTCTTAAAATTTTCCAAAAATCTTTTAAAACTAAGCAGTAATTCGGTACATCGAAAAACCACCAAAATTTCTGAAAAATTCATGTTCTTGCTATGCATCCGCATCCCGAAAAAGTTGACACGGTTTTCATAACATTTCAAAAAAAGAATAAGAAGTATAATATATTTTTTGTGGCATAATGTTATGTGTATCTGGAAAAAACGTGTTATAAAAGTATAATACGAACATTATTAATTATTCTTTGATTTCGATAATACTTTATGTTAATGAAATTAGGTAGATGGGTGCATCTTCTTGTAGTAAATAATGTCGTCAGTGTGAGTTTCCAACTATCAGGAAATAAAATTCTCAGTTTTCCGAGTGATGACGAGATGGTTGTTTTCTGTAAAGAAAGCTTGAAGAATATGTATCTCAATGCCATAAGCCAAGCTTCTAGACATATTAAGTGGACCAACATGTTTTACTTACGATTCTCGTATGTTTTTTGAGTTTTCAAACTCCCTAGCTAATTAACTCTGCCCACTTGAATGACTACATGCCGATTTATCGAAATTAGGTCAAACTTGAACTATAACTAAATTGTAGGTTGCTCTGAAAGTTTTACAAAAAAGCTTTTGGAGGTACTGTACCGATCGGGGGGAGGTCACAATCAATATATGAGAAACAACCAAGAGTTTTGACAATAGGTTGGACTTCTTGCTAAGATTTTGCATCGCATGAAACTATTTAAAGCAATTGGGTCAAACTTGAGCTACAAGTAAGCGCGATAGATTGCTGTTGAAAAATATGACTTTTCAGAGAGGTAGATGGGTGCATTTTCTTGTAGTAAACAGTGTCATCAGTGTGATTTTTCAACTATATCAGGAAAGAACATTCAATTATTCTCAATTTTCCGAGTGCTGACGAGCGAGGTTGTTCTTTTCCGTAAAGAAATGTCCGAAGAATATTGGATCTGAATGCTAGAAGCCAAGTTTACCAACATGTTGTATCAAGGATTCCCCTGTTTTATTTATGAGTTTTCAAACTTCCTAGCTAACTCTTCCCATTTGACCTAATGACTTTATGTCGATTTATCGAAATTAGGTCAAATTTGAAACTACAAGTAAATTGTAGGTTGCTTTGAAAGTTTTACGAAAAATCTTTTGGAGGTACCCATCGAGGGGTCAAAATTAATATATCATAAAACACCGAGAGTTTTGACGATAGGTTCAACTTCTTGATAAGATTTTGCATCTTGACAATTTAACAAAATTAGGTCAAACTTGAGCTACAAGTAAGCGCAATAGATTGCTCTTGAATTAAATGTATTTTCAGAGGTAGATGGGTGCATCTTCTTGTAGTAAACAATGTCGTCAGTGTGAGTTTCCAACTATCAGGAAATAAAATTCTCAGTTTCTGAGTGATGATATGGCATGCTATTAAATGAGGAAAGAGATGGATGTAGTAACTAGCTAAGTTACCATAACATCACACTTTTCAAGTGAAAATGAGTCTACAAGATAATTAATATAGTCTTCTATGACAGTACCTATTAGGTACTATGCACTATGAAGGTGATAACTTAGGCTGGTGTTAGGTGCATGACACTAGCATCTACACAAGTAAGGGAAATTGATTGCTATTGAATTAAATGTATTTCTAGAGATAGATGGGTGCATCTTCATGTAGTAAACAATGTCCTTGGTGTTAGTTTCCAACTATCATGAAAGAACATTTAATTCTCAATTTTTGGAGTGATGACAAGATTGTTCTTTTACATAAAGAAACACCAAAGAATATGGATCTAAATACCACAAGACAAGTTTTTAGATATAAATGTATGGACGTCGATGTAATTTTCCCTTTTTTAGGTCCTTGATATAAAATGTACTCGCACCGTCCTTGTAAAATTCAAACCTAAAAGCAAGTGGTAACATTTAAACGTATTTAAGATTATTAGTTGTTGATGAGTATGAACGTTCTTGGATTTCAAGCCGAACCACCAAGGTCATGGCCATATCTACATCATACTTTATGCTGATGATGATCCCATGTCCACGAATTTTCATGCCGCAACTCTGGCCATATATTTTGAAAACTAACAAAGAGAAAGTAGTATGAAGAGTATGGCTCGATGAGCTTCTCTCTTGAGAAGGAGCCAAACATGACTGTTTTCCCTGCTTAATTTTAGGGTGCTTCGTGCTAAATGTATGGACCTCGATGTAATTTTACCCCTTTTTAGGTCCTTGCCGTAAAATGTACTCCCACTATCCCTATAAAATTCGAACACAAAAGCAAGTGGTAAAATTTAAATGTATTTAAACTTATTAGTTGTCAATGAGTATGAACATTCTTGGATTTCAAGCCAAACGACCAGGGTCATGGACATATGTACATCATACTTTATGCTGATGATTCATGATCCCATATCGAAGAATTTGCATGACACAAAATTTAGCCATGTATTTTGAAAACAAACGAAGAGGAAGTAGTACGAAGAGTATCTCTTGGTCAGGTTCTTTCTCGAGAAGGAGCCAAACCCGACTATTTTCCTTTGCTTAATTTTAATGCGTGCTTCGTGCTAAATTTTTGTACCTCGATGTAATTTCCCCTTTTAGGTCCTTGATGAAAACAAACGAAGAGGAAGAAGTACTATGAAGAGTACGGCTCGATCAGCTGCTCTCTCGAGAAGGAGCCGAACCAGACTGTTTTATTTTCTTAATTTTATGGTACTTCATGCTAAATGAATGGACCTCGATGTAATTTCCCTTTTTAGGTCCTTGATGTAAAATGTACTCCTACTGTCAAACCTACAAGTTAGTGGTAAAAGTTAAACGAATTTAAGGTTAGTTGTGAATGAGTATGAACAATCTTAGATTTCAAGCTGAACGGCCAAGGTCATGGCCATATCTACATGATACTTTACATCGATGATTCATGATCCCATATCCAAGAATGGCATGCCGCCAAATTGGCCATATTTTGAAAACAAACGAAGAGGCAAGTAGTACGAAGAGTATGGCTCGACCATCTGCTGTCTCGAGAAGGAGCCGAATCCGACTGTTTTCCCTGCTTAATTTTAGGGTGCTCTGTGGTAATTAAATGTATAGACCTCGATGTAATTTTACCTTTTTTTAGGTCCTTGCTGTAAAATTTACTCCCACTGTCCATGTAAAATTTGAACATAAAAGCAAGTTGTAAAATTTAAACGTAATTAAGCTTATTAGTTGTCAATGAATATGAAAATTCTTGCATTTCAAACCGAACAGCAAGGGTCATACATATCAACATCATACTTTATATGCTGATGATTCATGATCCCATAGCAAAGAATTTGCATGCTGCCAAATTTGGCCATATTTTGAAAACAAACAAAGAGGAAGTAGTATGAAGAGTATGGCTCGGTCAACTTCTCTCTCTAGAAGGAGCAAAACATGACGGTTTTCCCTCCTTAATTTTAGGGTGCTTCCTGCTAAATGTATGGACCTTGATGTAATTTTACCTTTTTTAGGTCCTTGATGTAAAATTTACTCCGACTATCCGTGTAAAATTCGAACCTAAAAGCAAGTTGTAAAATTTAAACATATTTAAGATTATTATATGTCGATGAGTATGAACATTCTTTGATTTCAAGATGAACGACCAAGGTCATGGCCATATCTATATCATACTTTATGTCGATGATTGTGATCCTATATCCAAGAATTTACATGCCCCCAAATTTGGCCATATTTTGAAAACAAACAAATAGGAAGTAGTATGAAGAGTATGGCTAGATCAGCTTCTCTCACGAGAAGGAGCAACACATGACTATTTTCCCTGCTTAATTTTAGGGCGCTTCGTGCTAAATGCATGGACCTCGATGTAATTTTACCTTTTTAGGTCATTGGTGTAAAATGTATTCCCACCGTCCGTACGTGTAAAATTCGAACCTAAAAGCAAGTGGTACAATTTAAATGTATTTAAGATTATCAGTTGTCGATGAGTATGAACATTCTTGGATTTCAAGACGAACGACCAAGGTCATGGACATATCTACATCATACTTTATGCTGATGGTTCCTGATACCATATCCAAGAATTTGCATGCAGCCAAATTTGGCCATATTTTGAAAACAAATGAATAGGAAGTAGTATGAAGAGTATGGCTCGATCAGCTTTTCTCTCGAGAAGGAGAAAAACATGACTATTTTCCATGCTTAATTTTAGGGTGCTTCGTGCTAAATGTATGGACCTTGATGTAATTTTACCTTTTTTAGGTACTTGATGTAAAATGTACTCCCACCATCCGTATGTGTAAAATTCAAACCTAAAAGCAACTGTAAAAATTTAAACGTATTTAAGATTATTAGTTGTCGATAAGTATGAACATTCTTGGATTTCAAGAAGAACGACCAAGTTCATGGGCCTCATGGCCATATCTACATCATATTTTATGCTGATGATTCATGATCCCATATCCAAAAATTTGCAAGGCACCAAATTTGGCCATATTTTGAAAACAAACAAAGAGGAAGTAGTATGAAGAGTATGGCTCGATCAGCTTTTCTCTCGAGAAGGAGCAAAACATAACTGTTTTCCCTGCTTAATTTTAGGGTGCTTCGTGCTAAATGTATGGACCTCGATAATTTTTTTCCTTTTTAGGTCCTTGATTTAAAATGTAATCCCTCCATCCTTACGTGTAAAATTCGAACCTAAAAGCAAGTGGTAAAATTTAAACGTATTTAATTTTATTAGTTACCGATGGGTATGAACATTCTTGGATTTCAAGCCGAACGACCAAGGTCATGGCCATATCTACATCATACTTTATGCTGATGATGATCCCATGTTCAGGAATTTTCATGCCACTAAATTTGGCCATATATTTTGAAAACAAACAAAGAGAAAGTAGTATGAAGAGTATGGCTCTTCTCTCTCGAGGAGCCGGACTCGACTATTTCCCTTGCTTATTTTTAGGGTGCTTCGTGCTAAATGTAAGGACCTTTATGTAATTTTCTCCATTTTTAGGTCCTTGATGTAAATTGTACTCCCACCATCTGTGATGTTCCCATATTTGGGAGTAAATGGGTGAATCATGTCATGGTAATAATGTTGCCACTCGGAGTTTCCAATCATTAGATAAATCTAGCACGAAAACATGACTATATACATTCTAATCTAGATAAATCTGAGAACATTATATGGATCGGAGGGAGTAGTATATATGCATTCAAAACAAATTGTGTTTGCTCTCTCCTTTAGTGCCGCATCACCATCCCCACACGCAAAGCAAATTTGAGGACATTTCGAATCTTTTTCTTCGGCATGGTGTGATTTGCTATCCCTAGCTACCTACACGAAAAAAACAGTAGCGCCTCAAACTAGGGGCCAGCGTTGCGGGCTGGAGCGTTTAAGAAATACTACTATATCTAATTTTCTGTTATTATTCCTTTTTTGCATAAGCGTCTATGTTAATGTCCCGCGTTAGTTTTTCCCTAATATACCGGGTCGGAGTAGTCAATCCGACAACCGGAGGAGAACCACCCCGCGCCCCTCATCGTTTTCCTCTGCCGCTTGTGCACCATCGTAGCCCCTCTCCACCTTGCAGAAAGGTAGAAACCGCCAACCCATCCCGACTAATCTTCTGCAATACTCTTCCTCGGAATGACTTTTGGAGCGATGAAGTGTAAGATATCTGAGCGCTACAGCCAGACAATCGGATTTGGCAACCTCCACTATGGACCACTGAGCAACATCACCGGTCACGCCGATCTTTTGAGCACCGGTCGCCTGGCTCACAGCATGGTTGGCATGCGTTGAGGGATTGCGGAAGATCCTGGTCTCCCGTTTGGTTTGCCCTGCCTACTTCACTCTAACCCATAAACATGGCTACTAGACCATGTCGAGCAGGTAAAAATCAGTTTTGCATGATTTTTGTAGGACTCGAATCCTTAGATTCTTTCATATGGATTGAATTTGGATCAAAGGAATCGTGGTACGCAAATTCTTTTGAACTGCAACCCCCCACCTATGCTTAAATCCCATAGGAATTGGAACATCTACTTGAGGCTCAACTCTCATCGTGCCAATCACGTAGGTAGTTTTCCTATGTTTTATAATCGCCTATTTTCACCGGCAAACCTGTGAAGTTCATGTGTTCTCAATCCTGTGATTGAAAGAGGCCCAAGACTTTTGCTTCAGTGTCCCCCTCTCCTCCAAACATACTAATCTGAAAACGCAAGAACGAGCATGATTGTTGATACCTATAACGGAAGGTGTATTGGCCAATCAGGGCTGACATTATATTTTAAGTTTCATGTGTTTTACAAAGACAAGATTTCTGTAAAAAGTTGGTTGTTTGGTTTACATGAATACAAAAACATAGGATTACTTTAAAACATGGTAAAATCAAAGTCAAACCTCACAGGAGAATATATTTATGATGTTATCGTGTCTCTTGGGACCTCATTCTTGTTCTTTGCATGCGTAGGAATTTGAATATGAGGTCCAAGTTGGATATGAAGAATTGCATATGAGTTTTGGAGGATTCTAACCCATAGGATTTTGGAAGATATCAAATTCCTATGGAGTCACTTCTTAGTTCCTATGCCCTCCATTCCATAAGAATCTAAACACGAGCTCCAACCTCAGTCTATTTCTCCTTTGAGAAGTCCAATGCGCTTACAATATATTCCTGCAAAACTCTTGTGTTTGTTTCCTATTCACCATCCAAAGACACATGTTACAAAATTCCTGTGTTTTTAATTCCTAATATGAATTTACTGTACCTACCATGTCAATCCCGTGTTTTTCCTATTCCTACGTTTTTTAAAAACCATTGATCGAAAGAGGCCCCTAATCTTGTTAATCAATCATAGGAAAATTGCCTGCGTTTTTTTCCTCTGGTCCATTCCTCTGAACAGTGCCAACATAGGAAACTTAACTATTCCTACATTTTTTTCTTTAATGCAAACAAGACCTTATTCCTTGGTGTTTTTGTCTGCATGCATTCATGATTTATTCAACATGTTTCTGCATCTTTCAGATAGTAGTTTTTCCGCAAAGCTAGCTAGCACTCCCCCCTTTGTAAAACACCTTGCATGCCCCTAGATATGAAGAAAATCTGTTGCAGGGCATTGGCGCGTTGCTGATGCCACTAGAAAATCCAACAATAGAAGCATTTGTACCAGTTGATGATGACATACCCGGAACATGGGATGATGAAGGATTTGAAAACAAGGGTCACTAGGTTGGTGCCAATGGAGAATGGATTGTGATTGCAAAGCACCCAGGACATTGGTAGCTCCAAAACATCTATAGTATGGCACGTATCGAGCTGCCATGTGTGCATAATGTTGATATTTATCCATCGGGTAACTAGTGTTTCCCCCCCCCATGCACTTACCTCTACAAGAACGCGAATATCAAGCTGCTGAAGATACAAATAGCAAAGAAACCATACAGATTTGACAACCAATGGCACTACAACGCGATGGCGGTGTTCGACAAATTCATTGCTACCATAGATTTTCCTTGTGACAGGGACTAGATTATCCTTCGAAACGACTATCTTGCACCAGCAACGTATGTCGATGCTATTGCCAAGTGTCTAATCAGTGGTTCTATTGATCGCATATACGCGGTGACCGAACCGCGAGGAGATGTTCTTGTCTGCGAACCAAACAAGTGGAGTGAGTCCTGTTATTTAAAAGTAAAATTTATAAATTACTTACAACTACATTGTTCGTGATACTTTTGATAACGAAAATGCACACACAAGTATACTTGCAGACCCACGTGTCATACAGGCTCCAATAATTGAAGAGCCGGCAAACATCCAAGCCGGTGACGATGCCGAGGCTGAAGATATTGCATTACGCAGCTGGTACTTGGTAGAGCTTGGCTAGAATATCCTGTGGATTCACAACAGGGGTGTAGGAAACATCAGCCATGGTAATCCTGTATCATACATGGGTAGAGAACTGCGCTCTTATCCCTCGCTCCGCTGCCACGTTTTCTAGAGGGCCCTTAATTTGGATGACCCTGTAGCACCAGACTGGATTAGAAGGGATAATCTTGAAGGAAGGTCAGTGTTTGTGGGAATCAACCATCCATTCATCCTCTGAACACGTGTTTCCGAAGTTGATGAAGCTCTGCTAGTGTTCAGAGGAGACTGTGTGTTTGCTACACACGTGCGCTGCTGATGACCCACAAGTATAGGGGGTGTATCGCAGTATTTTCGAGGGAAGTGAAACCCAATTTATTGATTCGACACAAGGGGAGCCAAAGAATACTTATCAGCCTTAACAACTGAGTTATCAATTCAGCTGCACCTGGAAACAATCTTGCTCACAGCAGTTTATCAGTAGCAACAGTTTTGTAGTAGGAATAGTAAAGCAGCAATAGTAGTAAAGCAAAGACAATAGTAACAAAAGCAGTAAACAGTGGGATTCGAGTGCGGTAGGCATGGGGATGGATGGACGGGCGTTGCATGGACAAGACAATTCACATAGCAATTAGAACATAGGGCAATTGCAGATAAATAAGATAAAGCATCCAAGTACTAGACAATCCTAGGCATGTGTTCCATATATAGTCATACGTGCTCGCAATGGGAACTTGCACAACATCTTTTGTCCTGCCAGCCCGTTTGCAGCGGTGCCTCTAGGGAACTACTGGCAATTAAGGTGCTCCTTTTAATAAAGCACCGGAGCAAAGCATTAACACTCAGTGAACACACGTGATCCTCACATCAAAGCCTTTCCCTTCCGGCTACCCCAATTTACATCGCCGGGACCATAGGTTCCGGACAACGACGTGTGTAAACAACTTGTAGATAAGACCCAAAACAATACTATCATGATGAATCAATAATAAGTTCAGATCTGAAATCATGGCACTCGGGCCCTAGTGACAAGCATTAAGCGCAACAAGGTTGCAACAAAGTCATAAAGCACTAATAGAGATACTAGGCACTATGCCCTAACAATCTGATGCCATTACATGAACGATCTCATCCAATCCCTACCATCCCCATAGCCTACAGCGGGGGATTACTCACTCATAGATGGGGGAAACATGGATGGTCGATGGAGAAGCGATGGTGATGATGATGGCGATGATCTCCTCCAATTCCTCGTCCGGCAGTGCGGAACGGAGTTTAGGTGCTGTTTCGTGGAATCTGGTGGTAGCGGCGGAGCGGAACTCCTTTTGGAAAAACGTCGAACCCCCCGAAGTTTTTAGGTCAGAAGGCTCCTTATAGGTGAAGAGAGAGAGAGGGTGCACAGGGCCCACACCACCCCAGTGCGGCTGGCACAGCTCGCGCCCGGTGGTGTGGCCACCCAGGGCTCTTCTCCGTCTCGTATTCAGCTCACAGGTCTTGGGTAAAATAGGATTTTGGCATATTTTCCAGGATTTTTCCTGATAGTTGATTTTCTGCACAAAAAGTAGACACCAAGGCAATTCTGCTGAAAACAGCGTCAGTTCGCATTAGTTGCATCCAAATCACACAAGTATAGAGGAGAAACAATAGCAAAAGTGTTCGAGAAAGTAGATACGTTTTGGACGTATCAACTCCCCCAAGCTTAGCTTATTGCTTGTCCTCAAGCAATTCAGTTGAAAACTGAGTGCGATAAAAGAACTTTCACGAACACATTTGCTTCATATGATGTAAATATTCTCAGCAATGTGATCAACTACTTAGATAATTCATAATAAAGAGTATGCAACTGAGTCTACTTAATAGTCTTTGCAAGCTATGAAGAGATTCCAACTCAAGAATAATAAGTAGCACAAAGCACAAACATAAGCAACATTAGAATGCTCATAGAAAGGTATGATAGAGTGGTATCTCGCTTGCCTTTGATTATGAATGTCAAGGCACCTCTGAAGTTCAAGTGATGACTAGAAGTAAAGATATCAAGGATACACGCATCAAAGTCATAACACCAAATAATCAAGTAATGAAACAAACATAAAGAATGACAACTATGCTCTCAAGAAGGTGCTCAAAGATTATGTGGAGACTCAACAAGTAGAAGAAAAAGGTTTTGAATAATTTTGAAAGGCTTCCAAATGCTGAAAGTATGGTACTTGTTAGCTTTGAGATCTCATTGCCCCTATCATAAGCATCTTTAATGTGGTTAAGGTGAAAGCGACACAACTAACAGGATATGCTTGACAAGTTATAAATTGAAGTCTCATGCCCCTTACTTACGAAGACCGATCCTCATGCTACTCAACTTCAGTCACAAGTAAGCTCTTATCATTGTAAGTACATACGTATCATAGAGAACCTCCAACGGGGTACCCCTTGCATATGATACAGGAGCTATCCCATAATCAAAATGACAAGGCGAGCAGACAATGAGCAATCTCAGCGATCTTTTTATTTACTATGTGCATAGATTTTTATTGAGGATGCTTCATAGAATGCTCATTACGGTTATGCTGCAAGTTTCCACCATGATTAGGCATGGCTTAGGCTAGCGGCCCAGGCGTTTCTCTAACATACATACAAACTCCATGATCTTACAAGTTCCACTTTTATTTCACACCGCCGGGATCCGTAAGCAAAAGAACATAATATCAACTAAGTACAAAGTACCTATGAAGCGCTGAAAGATGTCCCCATGATACATGGTTCTTCTAACTTCAACTCATAAAGCACAAGCATATGCGCAACAAAGAAGGACGCAATGGTTCAGGTTTATTAAGTGCAAGAAAATAAAGTGTGCCATCAAGTTCGTGAGAGCTTTACTAACTAACTTTCTCATAACAAGCAAACATTTTATTCGGAAGAAAACAAGGCATATTGAATATGCACGGAGATAGCAAACGATGCTAATAGGTAGGTATGGTGGACACTTTGGAAATATTTAGTTTAGGGAGTTGGAAACATGAGTAAAAGACTCAGTGGAAGTGAAGGCTAGCAATAGTAAGGGAGCGACAAACGAGAGAGCATTAGGTTTCATTATCATGCTTGCAACAAAACAGGACTACTCATGGCATGAAAATGATTCAAGATCCTCAAGGCAACATAATTTGTCAAGGCTTAACTGATTATTACAGTCATGTGCATGCATGAGCATGTGCCAAGTCGATCAAATGAAACATTCAGAGGAGGATACCACAGTGTCATACCAATTTATGAATAGAGTAATGCAAGCAAACATTCATGAGACATGCTACAAACTATTAGCAGGCTGGAGCTAATCACAAGAAAGCAAGAACTACTAAGCATTCAAAGATAACATACACCCAACATGAACGGACTAAGCAAGCTCACAAGGATGAGTATATGTACAAAAATAAAGACAAATAGAGTTCGTTACCAGCCTCTTACCACGCCTCAAGTTGTCATTAATCCTCATTATTGCTCTTTACTTGTGTGGCTTGAATAATAATATGAAACCAATAATCCACTGAGAACTGCTGATCCCTGTAGCCAACTCGCAAAAACCAAAGAAGAACGACAAATATTTTTGGTGCTTTCGATTTTAAACAAAAACCAAAAGAGAAAAACAAGCAAAGAAAAATCTTTTTGGTTTTTTTTCGAATAGTTCAAACAAAGCAAAAAGGAACAAGCAAACCAAAGCAGAAAGAAGAAGCAAACCAAAGAGAAACAACAAAAATATTTTTGGTCTTTTTGTGTTTTTAGAAAGCAAAAGCAAAGAAGAACGAAAACTAGAAAGGGAACGAAAACATGAATATACAAAGAACCGACGCAATATGATATGGAGATGAGTGCGGTGTCGGCGTACCTCCCCCAAGCTTAGGCTTTTGGCCTAAGTGGGTATCAATCCCAGGCTGGCCAAGATGAAGTGTCACCGGGGTACGACGAGGAGGTACCCTGGGTCACAGTGCGAGCAGTACATCCCTCCGTAATGTGCGGAATAATCATAGGAGGGCACATCCTCCTGGTGCTGCATTGGAAACCCAACAAGCAAAGCTGCTCGTCCACCTCCTCCTTGGAGCGACCACGGTCTCCTGTCAACCTTTGAACAAAGCAGGCTGGGGCAAAAGGATCTCCCTTTCATCCCCGTCAGTGAAAAGCATCCTATATACTAGATTGTTCAAATCAGAGGTAGCAGTGACAAAGTGATGAGTTTTCATGGCAACAAGGTCGACCCTCTGTGGTGCTAGAATAACATCATTAGGAGCCACAAAAAGATCTAATGCATCAACTACACGCGAAGCAATGATGCCCCCATAGATAGGCCCCCTAGCAGCTAGGCGGCTAGCAATAAGAGAGCCAAGATTGTACCGAGTATCATTGTTGAGCGCAGCAGCAAGGAAAGCTAAGTGATAGTTGGAGATATTACTAGTGTTCTCCCTACCCAAAACACTAGTGGCAAGATAGTAAGCAAAGTATCTAAGAGCAGGGAGTTGGATATTTCTTATCTTTCCGCGCCGTGCCACGCGGTCATCATCATTGGTCACCCCTCGGTAAAGCTCCAACAAATCAGCGGGTCGCCCTTGAATTTTCTTCACGGTCCCTGCCATACGCACACCTACAATACTGCAAAATCTCTCCAAAGGCATGGTGAAGGGCATATCATAGATCTTAAATGAGACATTAGAATGATAGGATGTGTTAGAAATGAGAAGCTCTCAACAAAAGTTTTGGTGAGCATAGCGTATTGTGCACTCTCATCTTGCATATAAGAGGTCAAGCCAACCCTCTCAATCAGTAGCAAGAAATCATCAAGAATACCTGCAGCTTGCAAGAAAGTAAAACAAGGGAAAGAGGATGGGTGAGCATCTCCATCATCTCTTTCACTGCCAATACGTGATGCAATGAGGTCTTCATTGTATGATGGCCTAGCTTGAGAGGCTGTTCTTGAGGGCCTCGACCTCCTAGGTGCATCACTCTCAAATATCTCTCCAAAAGTATGGTTGTTCATGCTTGGTATTCTGAAATTTAAACACCTATTAAACAAGTGATTGCAAAGTAATTATAATGAAGGATTTTACTCATAGGGACTTGCAAGAGGCCTAAACATGCATCAAATCTATATCTCTAAGCATCAAACAAGCTTAAAAGCTCTCATAACTAGTCACCTACAACAGCAAAATACTCAACATATAATCCACTAAACACAGATCTACTTGGACAAGGGGAGGAGTCACATGCCAGGGAACAATTGCTAAAAATTTCAACAAGAAAGATAGGCTGAGCAAAGAGATCGAAGAAATCGAGGGCAAGCACAGAGAGAACGCGATTTCGAGCTATGAACTGGAGCTTACTCGGGAGAGAGAAGAAAGTGGCAGGAGAGAGAGGTAGTCGGGGGCCAGGGGTGGCCCACACCAGGGCATGGCGCCACCCAGGTCTAGCCGCACCACCATGTGTTGTGCCTGCCTGGTGGGCCCCCCTGGTACCTACCAGGCACTCCTCTGCCCCTTTTTTCACGTAAAAATTTAATATGAATTTTCTGGAATTTTTCGAGACACTTTATTTTTGGGCATTTTTCAGAAATAGAAGAATGATTTTTCTGACAGACATATTTTTTTCTTTTTGAAAACAAGATGCAAGGACAAAACAAGGCTAGAACTACAGAAGTTCTAGCATGCAAGCAACTAACAACACAAAGAAAACTAAACGAAAGCAAAAACTAAAATACAAAGGATAGAAATAAACGGAGATAATCATAATGAAAACATTGTTTTGTTCAATGGAATCCTTTTGTTAGCAAGGTTGATCAAGTCTTGCTACCAAAACAATTGCATATGAGACAAAACTTTGTACTCCACTAATGATTATGTTAGCTTAACCTTGATAGCGATGGTTCCAATCATAATAGTTTCAAATTTTTCTCTTGGTATGGGACAATATATTTCTCCAACTTGAATGCCTTCAACATGTTCAATTGAATTTAAACCATAAGTCCTTTCAATCTTCTAGGGGAAATATATAGTATGTTCCTTGTCATTGACATTGAAGGTCACCTTTCCTTGATTACAATTAATAACAGCTCCTGCAGTATTAAGAAAAGGTCTCCCAAGAATAATAGACATATTATCATCTTCAGGCATTTCAAGCACAACAAAATCAGTTAATATCAAGCAATTATGAGCCACCTAGACAGGTACATCCTCACATATACCCACATGAATAGTGGTAGACTTATCAGCCATTTGCAAAGATATATTAGTTGGTATCAATTTTTCAAGCTGAAGCCTCTTATAGAGAGAGAAAGGCATAACACTAACTCCAGCTCCCAAATCACACAAAGTAGTTCTAACATAACTGTTCTTAATAGAGCAAGGGATAGTTGGAATCCCTAGGTCTGCAAGTTTCTTAGGAACCTTACCATTGAAGTAATAATTAGCCAGCAAAGTAGAGATTTCTTCATTAGGGATCTTCCTTTTATTTGAGACAATGTCCTTCATATACTTTGAATAAGGAGGCAACTTAATAGCATCAGTCAAAGGAATTTGCAAGAATAAAGGTTTCATCCACTCAGAAAACTTATTATAGTGTTCATCTTCCTTTGACTTGTGTTTCTTATCAGGGAAAGGCATAGGTTTTTGGACCCAAGGTTCTCTTTCACTACCATGTTTCTTAGCAATAAAATCTTCTTTGGTGTATTTAGTAGTCTTAGTGTGGTTTTCAGGTTCTTCTTCAACTTTTTATTCATTACGAACTTCATTTTCTTCATTACCACTTTCAGTTTCAGCATCAGAGATAGATATACTATTAGGATCTATAGCAGGTTCAGAGGGTTCTACAATAGTTTTATGTTTCTTTTTCCTTTTCTTACGAGTAGAACCACTATTTTCAGCTTGTTGAGAATCCTGCTCCATTCTTTTGGGATGCCCCTCAGTATATAGAGGATCCCGGGTAGCAGCACCACTTCTAGTTCTAATTTCATAAGCATGTTTTTCTTTAGCAGCATTAACTAGCAAGTCGTTTTGCACTTTAACGAGTTGATCTATTTGAGTTTGAACCATTTGAAAGTGTTTAACAATCATTTTAACATCATTAGAGGTTCTTTCCACAATATCTTTCAACTCAACAATAGCTCTAGTGTTTTCCATTAGATGATTTTGCACCCTTTTATTAAAGTTATCTTGCTTAACAATAAAGATATCAAATTCTTCTAAGCATTGATCAGGAGGTTTCAAGTAAGGGATATCACCTTCATCAAAGTGTTGGAGAGAGTGTACCTCAATAGTGGATGAGTAGGGAATAGGCTTACATAATTCTTCTATAGGAGGTAAATTCTTGACATCTGCAGCTTTAATTCCCTTCTCCTTAAGACATTTCTTAGCTTCCTTCATCACTTCATCATTTAATTCAATGACTCCTCTCTTCTTTGGTGTTGGAATAGGCACATGAATAGATGGTTCAGGTACAATTACTTCAGGTATAGCTTGTTTAGGAGGAGTCCAATCTTCATAATTCTTGCTTATTTTAGCCATTAATTCCTCAGCTTCCTTGGGAGTCCTATTCCTAAAAACATAATCAGCACAACTATCTAGGTATGTCCTAGATTCTTCGGTTAGTCCATTATAAAATATATCAAGTAGTTCATTCTTAGGTAATGGACTTCCAACCTGTGCATGAATCAAAGCACAAAACCTTGCCCAAGATTCGGGCAATACCTCTTTTTCTCCCTGTTTAAAATCAAAAGTTCCTGCAAAATAGCATGTCTAGCACTAGGAGGAAAATATTTCTGCAGAAAAGTATTAAACAAGCACTCAGGGCTATAATAGATCCAGGAGGTAAATTACCAAACCAAGTTTTGGCTTCTCCTTTTAGTGAAAAAGGGAAAATCTTAGCAACAAAGTAAGTACGCATTTTAATATCATCAGAAAACAAGCCACTCATGGTAGAAAGTTCATTCATATGTGCTACCGCACTTTCATTCTTAGTTCCGCCAAAAGATTCTTTCTCGACAATAGATATGTAAGATAGATCGAGAGAGAAATCATATTCTTCATCTATAATGTTTATGGGAGAAGCAGCAAACTTAGCAGCAGGAGATAATTTGGGTCTAATAGTACGCCTCTCAAGGAGATTCTTAGCGGCTCTCCTATCATGGGTGTTCCTACATTCTTTAATAAACTCATCAGTCATCTCAACATAATCTTCTTCAGCATCATAACTCTCACTAGACTCAGGTGAGTTAACATGTGTAGCAGTGTGTTCATTAGGAGTTTCGGTATTTCCAACTATAGTTCTAGCAATCGTAGCATCTAGGAAAGGACCTAATGAACCACTCTTATCAAGCACAGTAGAAGCAGCATCATAAGCATTAGAAGTTTCAGATTCAGTAGTAGTAGCAGTATGTGTAGCATGTGTATGTGGTGGTGTAAGGAACTTACTCAGAACAGACGGTGAATCAAGAGCGGTAGAGGTGTTCAGAACCGTACCTCTTCTTGTAGTGGATGGTAAAATAGGAACCTTGCCATCACGAGACTTACCCATGATGGATGGAAAGCAGCGAACAATAGAGAATCCAAGTGAACTTGATAAATAAAGCTATGTTCCCCGGCAACGGCGCCAGAAAATAGTCTTGATGACCCACAAGTATAGGGGGTGTATCACAGTATTTTCGAGGGAAGTGAAACCCAATTTATTGATTCGACACAAGGGGAGACAAAGAATACTTATGAGCCTTAACAACTGAGTTGTCAATTCAGCTACACCTGGAAACAATCTTGCTCACAGTAGTTTATCAGTAGCAACAGTTTTGTAGTAGGAATAGTAAAGCAGCAACAGTAGTAAAGCAAAGACAATAGTAACAAAAGCAGTAAACAGTGGGATTCAAGTGCGGTAGGCATAGGGATGGATGGACGGACGTTGCATGGACAAGACAATTCACATAGCAATCAGAACATAGGGCAATTGCAGATAATTAAGATAAAGCATCCAAGTACTAGAAAATCCTAGGCATGTGTTCCATATATAGTCATACGTGCTCGCAATGAGAACTTGCACAACATCTTTTGTCCTGCCAGCCCGTTTGCAGCGGGGCCTCTAGGGAACTACTGGCAATTAAGGTGCTCCTTTTAATAAAGCAATCCTCACATCAAAGCCTTTCCCTTCCGGCTACCCCGATTTCTGTCACTTCGGGACCATACGTTCCGGACAACGATGTGTGTAAACAACTTGTAGATAAGACCCAAAACAATACTATCATGATGAATCAATAATAAGTTCAGATCTGAAATCATGGCACTCGGGCCCTAGTGACAAGCATTAAGCACAACAAGGTTACAACAAAGTCATAAAGCACTAATAGAGATACTAGGCACTATGCCCTAACAATCTGATGCCATTACATGAATGATCTCATCCAATCCCTACCATCCCCATAGCCTACAGCGGGGGATTACTCACTCATAGATGGAGGAAACATGGATGGTCGATGGAGAAGCGATGGTGATGATGATGGCGATGATCTCCTCCAATTCCCCGTCCCGGCAGGGTGCCAGAACGGAGTTTCTGGTGCTGTTTCGTGGAATCTGGTGGTAGTGGCGGAGCGGAACTCCTTTTGGAAAAACGTCGAACACCCCAAAGTTTTTAGGTTAGAAGGCTCCTTATAGGCGAAGAGAGAGACCGAGGGGGTGCCTGGGGGGCCCACACCACCGCCTGGCATGGCCTGGCCTGGCCCGCGCCAGCAGGTGGTGTGGCCACCCCAGGGCTCTTCTCCGTCTCGTATTCTGGCTCCTGGAGTCTTCGGGTAAAATAGGATTTTTGGCATATTTTCCGGGATTTTTCCTGATAGTTGATTTTCTGCACAAAAAGTAGACACCAAGGCAATTCTGCTGAAAACAGCGTTAGTTCGCATTAGTTGCATCCAAATCACACAAGTATAGAGGAGAAACAATACCAAAAGTGTTCGAGAAAGTAGATACGGTTTGGACGTATCAGCTGCCAACATCGCCCATAGCCAGTTCCAGATTGGAGCCGCGTGCACGTCAATGGGGGAGCTGCCATAGGTTCATCACTTAACTACACTAGAGTGGAACATAGAGAGCAAATGTTTGAGGCGCCAATGTGGTTCATGCCAACCCTGCCTCGTTAGAACTATGTGAAGTTTGACCAAAATACCGAAAAGCTAATTATGAGCACTCGCGACATCATTTCTGTAGCTAGTACTTGTCACCATGTAATGTACAGTACTATGTACAAAGTACTTTCATACTGTATTGTAGTACAGTACTTGCAACATCATTTCCACTATTGCTTGTACTAGGCACCATGTACGTAATAATATACTTTCATAGTATGTGTTTGATGTTTCCCTATTCAAGCACTCAAGCTGTCGTGCCCAATTTTCTAGGAAATTAATTTTTGCATGACAATTAGTAGTACTGTATTGGTGGCAAGGTTTGCTTTGTCCACAGAATTCGTGTAACCTTGCCACATTTATTCCCTCACCAGCCCCAGCCCCAGCCCTCTCCCACACAGCACTCCTTAATTGACATTGCGTTTCCCTCCATTGACGACCACCACCGCCGCAATTTACTCATCTTAGGCGGGTCGGCTGTGGGCGGCGGGCCCTGCAACCTCATCTATAGAGCCGTCGCATCCCTCAGACATCACAGTGGCAGTGCGGTATGTACATAATCCCCGAAACCCTTGATCTTGATGATGAGACGCGGTCAAGCTTTTATTAGCGCTTGGTTAACATTGGGTTGGTGTTGAGTATAGTTATCATCTAGTGCATTTAACCCGTTTGTATACTACAGTTCAGTTTTACATATGCAAGCTGGTTCCGGGGCTAGATCTACGGTGAACTATAATAATAAGTTCAAATTTTGTATTGATTGATCCACAACTGATGATGATTTGGGAGGCCACTCGGTATGTTTTGCTTTAGATTTGTCTCAGGGGTGGAGGTCCCTTTAATTTGGGCAAGTTGGGGCGGCTTTTTCCCTACCGTGATTTTTTCCAAAATTTCGAGTATATGTATGCATCTCTAGCATTGGCAACAGATAGAGCTCATCATGTTCGTCTGTTCCTGGGTGTTCAGTATATGTACTGCTCGATAAAGAACTGCACTAATGTGATGCCTAGACCTTGGAAGTAGTACTAATATAACCGACATTCATGCTAGCTAGAATTAAGACTTTAATTTGTGTACTTTGATAAGAAAATTGCCCCACTTTACTTTCTTAATTGATCTTGTATTATACTCTATCATCTAATACTGTACTATTTCACAATTATTGACAGCTGGTAGAGACATTATCTGTCCACGGGATTTTTTTTGCAGTGTTCAGGCAAGAAGCTCAAGCTTGGATAGACTCATCATCGAAGAAGACAAGAGATCCTTATGTAGTCTGGATGGAGGGGCGAGCCAGGAACACCCACGTGGAGAACACATGTGACGAGTTCTGCAAGATGCTGTTAATACCGGGAGGGTTAGACGTGCGAAGCATACCCAGCTCCTTTTTGCCAATGTTTGGCGGTGAGTATCCAGAGGCCATCAAGCTGAAGATATGCAAAGCCTGCAGCTGGGACGTCAAGCTGAAGAAGCAAGATGGCAAGGTAATCGTTGACGAAGGATGGCTAGATTTTGTCAAAGCACATGACTTGAAGGTAGGATACTTTCTGGTATTCAAGAAGCTTGCCACCACTTCCTTTAAGGTGATAGTATTTGATCATGATAACTGGGAGAAGGTGATCAGATGTGCAGGTTATCACCCATCATTTGATGGACAATTTACATATCGTAGGTGTATTAATGTAGTGACTATTCACTTCTAATTATAACTATTCTGTAAAGAGGTGCTTGAACACCTTCCGTTATCATGCATCCTATTGGAACACCGTGGTACTTGATCGCGCTAGGCTCCAATGTGGAGGTATTTATTGTACTATGTTTGCAGCAAAACTGCAAAACAAACATCTAGTGTACTACTGCTAGTATTGTACTACCTCTTGTTCCAAAGTATTAGGGCTAGACATAAAAATCGAAACTCGACGAGTTTAATGAGAACTCGTTTGCTTGGCTCGTTCAAAATCGACTCGTTTCCTTAACGATCTGAGCTGAGCTATAGTTTTTACTCCATATCATTAACGAGCTAAACGATCGAGTTAACGATGTTCATGAGCTACTTCTTAAGCTCGGTAACAACCAAGGTAAGGCCAACTTATGTTGCTACATGTCCATCTAAGGCAAACATCTAGCCCATTGAGTAAGACTGATCAATCCAGGAGCGAGAGCGACCGACCAAAAACCTTACCCTAGACTCTCCTGACCGATTCAGAATATTCTCATGTGTCTCGTCAACTCGTCATATCCCACTACATACCCCATCTCCATCTTCTCGATCTGGATCTGCTGACCGCGGCATTAACCGAACCCTGCCGACTGTCATTTTTAATTATCGGTATGCCTCAGTATGAGGCTGATACATTTTCATAATGAGTAGCTCGTGAGCGCTTGTTAACATCTAATGAACCGAGTTGAGCTTTACTTTTTGCTCGTTATCCTTAATGAGTTTAATGATCTAAGCCTTAATGAGCATGAGCCTTAACGAGCCGAGCCTTAACGAGTCGAGTTGCTCGATAGTCCAGCCCTACACAGTATAATCCTTTTTAGCAAACTAAACAAACATCATCTGGTCAAACATGACAGCAACAGTAACTCTAGTTGGTGTACATGGCAGTGTGCCGGCCTAGCTGTAATGGCCTGATGTCTACGCACTTCTATTCTTGTAGATAGTTGTTGGGCCTCCAAGTGCAGAGGTTTGTAGAACAGCAGCAAGTTTTCCCTTAAGTGGATTACCCAAGGTTTATCGAACTCAGGGAGGAAGTGGTCAAGGGTATTCCCTCTCAAGCAACCCTGCAATCAAGATACAAGAAGTCTCTTGTGTCCCCAACACACCCAATACACTTGTCAGGTGTATAGGTGCACTAGTTCGGCGAAGAGATAGTGAAATACAAGTGGTATGGATAAAATACAATGGTGCTAGAAAATAACTTGATGGCGTGGAAAAGACTAAAGTAAAACTGAAATAAAGATAGAAGCAAGCAAACATGTAATAGATCTAATAGCAAACGGTGTTTCAGTGCTTAGAAACAAGGCCTAGGGATCATACTTTCACTAGTGAACACTCTCATACAAATATCTTCTCTTCATGATACTACTCTTAACTACTCTCCGGTTGGACACTCTAATCAACGGTAGGGCTATAACAACACACCTCAAAGTAAGCCTTTCCCATCTAGATAACCCCACACTGTCACCTTGAGTACTAGATGAGTCCAACAAACACCACAATTTCATAAAGACATCCAACTCCAAATATAACTCATAACAAGTATTTGTAATCTCTAGCCTAACTGCCACCATGGTGTGCACGCTGTCACTTTCACACACATGGGGAGAGCAGAGATCTATTAAGCACTTGAGTAGCAAGGTAGATCTATAGATTACAAGCTCATGATGTCAATAAGATCATGCATAGAGAGAGATGAACACATAGCTACCGGTAGAACCCTTAGCCTCGAGAGAGAACTAATCCATCCTCATCATGGGAATCAGCAATGGTGATGGAGATGGTGGTGGAGATCGATGGAGATGGATCTGGGGCACTTCCCCGTCCCTGCAGGGTGCCGGAACAGAGACTTTCTGTCCCCCGAATCTCCCCTTCGGTGGCGGCGGCGCTGCCGGAACTTTTCGTGGATTTCCGATTGACGATTTAGGGTTTACGCATCGGGAGGCTTCTTATAGGCCAGAGGGCAAGGTCGGTGGGCGGCCAGGGGGCCCACACCATGCCCTGGCGTGACCTAGGTGGACCCGCGCCTAGGGGTGGTGTGGCCACCCTGTGGCCTCCCTCCGTCTCTCCTTCTGGCTCCGTGAGTCTTCCGGGAAAATAGTAACTTTGGCTTTTGTCCCGTCCAATTCCGAGAATATTCATTTTCTGACTTCCTGGAACCAAAAACAGCAGAAAACGGGCAACTGGCACTGTGGCATCTTGTTAATAGGTTAGTCCAAGAAATCATATGAAAAGTACTCCAAAGTTGGAACAAAACATAAGAAAGTAGATAAAACCAAGCATGGAACATCAAAAATTATAGATACATTTGCAATGTATCAACATCCCCAAGCTTAACTCTTGCTCGTCCTCGAGTAGGTAAGTGATAAAAAGAAAGAATAATTTTTGAGGTGACATGCACCATCAAATACTTTATCAAAGTATTTGCAAAACATTCAAAGCTGGGATCATAGTACTTCAATCATAACATGAAAGACAAAGTTCTAGCAATAAGACAAAGAAACTATGATGCAACATGAAAAGGCACAAACAAAAGATTCATGAATAACAATGCTTTGCAAGACGTTTGTTTGTTTCGCATAAAGAAAACATAGCATGATAGCATTCAGCTTGTCCCTCATAGAGTAGCAAATATAAATGCATAGGACACCTTCAAAGTTCATAAGAGTGACTAGATACAAATAGTTTAAAACAAGCAATATCAAGTTATGCATCAATCAACTAGTCTTGGGACAATGCACATAGAACTAAGAATGGACACTATGCTCTCAAAGTAGGTGCATAAAGGTAGAAGGTGGAGACTCAATATAATGGTGGAAAAAAGGCCTTCATAGAAGGATGTAGGGATTCAAGTCTCATAAAGAGCTTCCAGAAATTATGGTACTTATAGCTTTCAGCTCTCATTTCCCCTATCATAAGCATCTTGAAGTGATTAAGGTTAAAGTGAACAAACTATGGTGTACATGCTTGACGAAGTATAAGTCAGAAATCTCATGTCCCTTGTATATGAGGGCCGCTCCTCATGCTACTCAAGTTTAGTCACCGGTAAGTTCTTGTCATTGTAAGTACATGTGTATCATTGAGAACCGCCAAGCAGGTACCTTGCCGATGATACAGAAGAATCCCCATATCAAAATGACAAGGCAAGCAGACAACGAGCATCTCAGCATTCTTCTTATTTACCATGGGAATATGGTGCTTTTTTCTCTCTTTCCTCTTTTCATAGTATCTCTTTTTTTCTCAATATAGGACTCTTTTTTTATAAGAAGAATGCTTCATAGACAGCTCATTATGGTTACGCTGTAGGTTTCCACCATGTCAGCATGGATTAGACCAATGGCCCAGGCGTTTCTCTAACACATATACATAACTCCATGGACTTACAAGATCCCCTTTCATTTCACACCGACGACATCCATAGACAAAAGAGCATGATATCAACTAGGTACAAAGTACCAGTGCAATGTTGAAAGCATGCCCCATGACAACATGGTTCTGCTAATCCCCAACAAATAAGTGCAAACATATACAACATAGACGACACAATGGTTCAAGTTTATTAAGGGCAAGAAAAATAAAGTGTGGCATCAAGTTCGTGAGAGCTTTAATCACTAGTTTTCTCATAACAAGTTTAATTCGGAAGGTACATAAAAGCATGAATATACTTGGAATAGCAAATGCTAATAGGTAGGTATAGTGGACTCTTTGGAATAACTTGGTTTAAGGAATTGGATGCATGAGTGGAACTCATACTTTGTTGTGGAGGCTAGCAAAAGACTGGGAGCGACAAACTAAGAGAGCAATAATGGCCATAATCATGCAGAGCGATAAAACATCATTGATCAAAGCATAAAGTGATACTACAAGTTGAAAACTAAAGGATCATAAAGGCTATGGTGACTTTGGATAGTCATAACATGGTGTGAGCATGTGCCAAGTCAACCCAAATAAAGCATCAAAGGAGAATAACACTATAGTATGCTTTAATATGCTAAAACAACGCATGATTCATCCAAGGCACATTAAGAAATCTCAATGGATTATAACAAGTCATGCTACAGCAAAGAATACTAAGCATAAAGCCAAAACAATATCAAGCATGGCATGACAAAGCATATGCCACAGTCAAAAACAAGCTCTTTTTACCACATAAGTATTAACTTTCCTACTCTTTTCCAAACCAAACCAAACTATTTGCAAACCAATGTATAAAAGAGGGGGTCCAACCAATTTATTAAAGAAAACTAAGAAAATTAAAACCAAAAACAAAAACAAATACGCTGCAAGAACAACACAACTATGCATGAAACAATAAAAATGAAGTGTTTGGAAGAAACCTGGGATTTTTATTGATGAAGAAGGGGATGCCTTGGGCATCCCCAAGCTTTGACGCTTGTACTTCTTGGATATTTCTTGGGGTGACACGCGTGGAATCCCCAAGCTTGAGCTTTAGTCTATCCTTCATCTCATTACTCATTCCTTCCATACACCTAAATTTTTTCCTTCATACAAAACTTCACAAAATCTTTATTAGCAACATTAGTGCACTCAAGATAAATAAGTCTTAAGGTTCAGTTCTAACACCAATAAACTTCCATTATAACACTAGATACTGAAGCACTTCCCTCAAAAAGTTCAATTCCCCAAAAGAACTCAAAAAGGAATCAACAAGAAGCAAATGCAGAAAATGGCAGAAATCTGTCAAAACAGACCAGCAGGTAAAGATGAATTTTTTCGAATACCTTATGTTGCTCAAATCAAAAAGTGTTGAACTAACTAAAGTTAGATAACAACCTGGGGCATAAGAAAAAACAATTACAGCTCAATCCGACATACAGAGGTCTCTCACGAATTTTTACGGTGAAGCACAAAAATCTGTTTCGGGACAACAACTTTCCCAATCATTACTTCTCTCTCATTAGAGGTTACTCTTGGCACAAAAAGAAAATAAAAAGGATAAGGAGAGGTTATTACAGAGTTAATAACTTCCAAGTCTCATCTAAAACTCTTGGGTTATCTCCCAACAAGTACTTTTCTTTAACGCCTTTAAGTTAGGCATGATAGTTTGAGAAAATGCTCACATAAGAAATATGAATTGAAGTAAAAGAGAGCATCAAGAAGCAAATTCAAAGAACATTTAAATCTAACCCACTTCCTATGCATAGGAATCTTATAAAGAAACAAGTCATGAAAGCACAAAGCGATAAGCATAGGAAAGCAAAACAAGTGCAACTTCAAGACTTTCAACATAAAGAGGGGAAACTTAATATTACTGAGATGCATAAAACCATGTTTCCCTCTCTCATAATAACTTTCAGTAGCATCATGAACAAAATTAACAATATAACAATCACAATAAACATTCTTATCATGAGCCATATGCATAAAAGAATTAATACTCCCCACATAAACATAGTCATTCTTATTGATTGTAGTGGTAGCAAATTCAACAAAATAACTATCATTATTATTTTCATCACCATAATCATCAAATATAGGAGGCATATTGTAATCATAACTAATTTCCTCCTCAATAGTAGGTGGACTGAAAATATCATATTCATCATTGTAATCATCATATATTGGAGGTTTGGTATCATCAAAGTAAATTTTCTCCTCCATGCTTGGGGGACTAAAAATATCATGCTCATCAAAACCAGCTTCCCCAAGCTTAGAATTTTCCATAGCATTAGCAATAATGGTGTCCAAAGAATTCATACTAACAACATTGCTATTAGCATGCAAATAAAGTTCCATAGGTTTTTTATTTTTCTCTTCAAACACTTCATGTCCTAACTCAAGATAAATACTATAAAGCTCTCTAATTTTGTTGTTGTTTTCCATTAAGCCTAACTAGTGAAAACAAGAAACAAAAGACAAAATTGCAGAATCTAAAGGAAATAACTTCGACCGGAGGATGTGAGTACCTTTTACCTTACCTCCCTGTCAACGGTGCCAGAAAATAGGCGTTTGCCGTGGGAGGTTCTTCTTCGTTAATCCTCCGGTGTGAATACCTTTTACCTTACCTCCCCGGCAACGGCCCCAGAAAATAGCTTGATGTCTACGCACTTCTATTCTTGTAGATAGTTGTTGGGCCTCCAAGTGCAGAGGTTTGTAGAACAGCCGCAAGTTTTCCCTTAAGTGGATTACCCAAGGTTTATCGAACTCAGGGAGGAAGTGGTCAAGGGTATTCCCTCTCAAGCAACCCTGCAATCAAGATACAAGAAGTCTCTTGTGTCCCCAACACACCCACTACACTTGTCAGGTGTATAGGTGCACTAGTTTAGTGAAGAGATAGTGAAATACAAGTGGTATGGATAAAAGATAACGGTGCTAGAAAATAACTTGATGGCGTGGAAAAGACTAAAGTAAAACTGAAATAAAGATAGAAGAAAGCAAATATGTAACAGATCTAATAGCAAACGGTGTTTCAGTGCTTAGAAACAAGGCCTAGGGATCATACTTTCACTAGTGAACACTCTCATATAAATATCTTCTCTTCATGATACTACTCTTAACTACTCTCCGGTTGGACACTCTAATCAACGGTAGGGCTATAACAACACACCTCAAAGTAAGCCTTTCCCATCTAGATAACCCCACACTGTCACCTTGAGTACTAGATGAGTCCAACAAACACCACAATTTCATAAAGACATCCAACTCCAAATATAACTCATAACAAGTATTTGTAATCTCTAGCCTAAGTGCCACCATGGTGTGCACGCTGTCACTTTCACACACATGGGGAGAGCAGAGATCTATTAAGCACTTGAGTAGCAAGGTAGATCTATAGATTACAAGCTCATGATCTCAATAAGATCATGCATAGAGAGAGAGATGAACACATAGCTACCGGTAGAACCCTTAGCCTCGAGAGAGAACTAATCCATCCTCATCATGGGAATCAACAATGGTGATGGAGATGGTGGTGGAGATCGATGGAGATGGCTCCGGGGGCACTTCCCGTCCCAGGTGCTAACAGACTTTCTGTCCCCCGAATCTCCCCTTCGGTGGCGGTGGCGCTGCCGGAACTTTTCGTGGATTTCCGATTGACGATTTAGGGTTTACGCATCGGGAGGCTTCTTATAGGCCAGAGGGCAAGGTCGGTGGGCGGCCAGGGGGCCCACACCATGTCCTGGCGCGGCCTAGGTGGACTCGCGCCTAGGGGTGGTGTGGCCACCCTGTGGCCCCCCTCCGGCTCTCCTTCTGGCTCCGTGAGTCTTCCGGGAAAATAGTAACTTTGGCTTTTGTCCCGTCCAATTCCGAGAATATTCATTTTCTGACTTCCTGGAACCAAAAAACAGCAGAAAACAGGCAACTTGCACTGTGGCATCTTGTTAATAGGTTAGTCCAAGAAATCATATGAAAAGTACTCCAAAGTTGGAACAAAACATAAGAAAGTAGATAAAACCAAGCATGGAACATCAAAAATTATAGATACATTTGCAATGTATCATGGCCCAGGTTGTGACATGGTTAATTTAGCGCACGACAGCGTGCCGGCCTAGCTATAAAATGCGCTAGGATTTCAGATGGTTAATTTAGTGCAGTGCACCGTGCAAGCCAAGCTAATCGGCGTCTTGGATGCAGCTCTAGAGGCCTTGCAAAAAAACTCGTTCAAAGAGCCATCCCATCTTCCCCATCTCGGCTTTTTTTATCCCCACTCGCCAACGCCGCATGGCCCCGCATTTGGGATCATCACCAGTGCACGCTTCACACATTTTCCTCGCCATCTCACCCGCTGCATCAGATCTTGCAGGCCGCGCGCCACCCCTCTCCAAAAGTCCCCTGATAGTCATACTCTGGTCTGACCTCTTCCCCCCAATCCATCCCGATGTCGCAATCGATGTACAACCCACTGCATGACATTTGGAGCAAGGTCGGCGATGATGTTTTCAATAAAATTGCTATGCGTCTGGACACTACCAGCACCGCCCGGCTGGCCGCTTGCTCCAAGGAGCTGTACCGCCAAGTCGCGGGTGGAAAAGGTAGCAGATGCGCCAATGACCACTGCGGGACATTCGTCCCCTACAACGACGTCTACGACCACATAATCTGGTGCTTTCACGGCCAACAAGTCTGCATGGAGCCTGGATGCGAGTTTATCACCTCGTCGGTAGACCTAACACCTATGGTAGAGCTTGACCGCTACCTCAGAGTTGCCCACTCGCTGACTACGCCCATAATGCCCTATAGCCACAAACACTGGGAACCGTCTAAGTCGGTGCCCACAGAGGGCTCGTGGAGAGCGGATATCATCGACATCGGGAAAGAGGGCACCGTGTTCGTCGCCCAAATTGATGACCACATCACGGACATTGTAATATCCCCCAGGTTCGTCAGTTCAGGGGCGTGCGAATCGCCGCGGTACAAGGTGAAGCTTTGGTTGCTGTCTCTGTGGCATGAGCTCCATGCGATCGAAATGGTAGCGACATCTGAGCTGACAAGCAGGCCATTGTCGGCAGAAGTCGCCCTAGAAGGGCTCAGGTCGTACCTGTCGTAGCCGCGGTGTTACCTGGAAGCTTCTGAACCGTTCGTCGGAATTCCCTGTGGATTAGGAGTATTGCATCAACAAGTTTCAAAAGTGAGATAAAACATCTAAATTGTCTTTGTGATGATCCCAATGTTAAGATATGCAACGTTGTACTAATTAATGACTACTTTATGTTGGTGACAGATTCAATTTGTATGGGGAGAGATGGAACAAGTTTGCGGCAATGTATACCTATTTCTAATGTACGCTGCTGACATAGTGGGCCCAAAGGCAACGGTGTGACAAGGAAAGGGTAACAGACAGGAAAGAAAACACTACCCGGCCAGCACTTAACACGCTGTTGCGTTATGCTGAGTATTTTGTATGGAGGTGTTAACTTGCTACTGCTAATCTATTTTGTAGTATACATATGTACTGGTACTTGTTCAGATCGACCGATCGAGTGCTGAATATGGACTCTCTTTCCTTTTGAGTCATGGCCTTGCTACAACTATTGAATTTCAATGTCTGCATTGATGAATCTATCATTTATTTTGGCCATTGTCTGTACTGCTGAATCAGTCAGTTTGAAATGCTGCTGAATTTGTCAAGTGGTGCTGAATATGAACTGGGAATCTGTAGATATTTTTTCTGTGTTATTCTGTACTGCTCAAGCTTCAAATGCTACTCAATCTGTCAAGTGTTATGTCGTTACTATTACTAAGGTATTTTATAGAACTAATACTGATGTACTAGTACTTGTTTAGATCAAGTGCAGTAGATGGTCTTGCTTTCCTTTTTAAACTTGGCTTTGTCACAATCTAGATGAGGCTTGGGCATTTTGGGATGCATATATATAAGGTTCACACTGGTATTAATGTGAAGAGGAGGTATGCACACAAAAGCATACTTGATCATCAGTTATGCTTGCTCGATCGAGTGTGTTTGGAGAAATGGGCAAACTGATCGTGCCACAAGGTTTTTAGAGCTGAAACATGAACAGGTTCTCTCTGTACTGCTATTGAGTTTTAGTGTTTGTATAGTTGGAACAGTCACTTTTGAATGCTGCAGAATCGGTCAAGTGCTGCTGAATATGAACTAGGAATCTGTTGATATTTTTTCTATCTTATTCTGTACTACTGTAACTTTCAAATGCTACTGAATTTCTAAAAAAGTTCTGTCACTGTTGCTGGGCTGCTTGCACTAGAGCATTTGCATGTGTGTCATCGGAACTGTTGGATGTGTTTTGGACAGAAATGAGAGGGTACCAAGTGAAGTCATTGGATACCAGTCCAATTTTGGCGCACGCGGTCATTATGGCTTATTCTTTAGATATTTTTACACGAATATATGTCAAAAGAATTATCGTTTTTCCCCTCTGGTAGTGAGGTTTGTGTTCCGAATCCGGCAGAGCCACAGCATAATGCAAATTTTACTAAAGAGGAGGTAAAATCTAGCCCATTCGGTCCCTCTTTAGCCCAGAACAATTTAATTCGGCCTTGTAGGGGTCAAGGGACTTGCGGACGACAGCCCATTTAAATATTTATCAAGGAGCCCATGAAGAATAACGCATGGAGTATAGCCCATTGAGTATAGTAGATGTAGAATAGCCCAAAATCTTTAATTCGACATTTTTGGAATTGCGCTTTAAAACAAAAACAAAAAACCCGCCAACCCATGTTTTTAAGAAACTTCTCCATTATCTGGCATTTAATAAATTGAGATGCCAAGATCGCTTCCCTTTTATTTTACTAAGAGAGATAACATGGGCACATAAAATCTTTTTAAGAAGGCTAATATATAAGTTATAGGTACTATAAAGCTTTTTAATGAGAATGTTCATCTATTTTGTTTGTTGTTGTGGCAACGCACATGGTTTATATGTGTTTTGAAGTCTTGAGTTTGATTCTCTGTGCTTGACATAAAATTATCTTGGGTTTACATTTTTTCTTCTAGCAATATTGCTTTATGGAGAGGCTGACATCGCGTACCCACCAGCCTTCAGCATCCCTCGAGTTTAATGGTCGGGTTTGAAAAAAAGGTAAATACTTGTACAGAGAGGCTGGCATCAGGAACCCACCTGCCAGAACATCCGAGGCTGCATCTAGGACCCACAAGCCAGAACATACCAGAGAGCCTGACATGGGGGCCTCAACAGCAAGACCATACACGGCTGCCACATCGAGCAATGATGCTAAGGTCAAAACAGCGGACGCGGCCGAAAAAAAGTCCACGCAGGTTTGATTTACAGAGAGACCGGCATGTGGGACCCAGTAGCGCAGCCTTATACAGGTTTTGCCTCGAGCATTGTTGCCAAGTTCGAAACAGGAAGGCATGAGCGAGAAAAAAGTTCAGCATGCACACGTTTCTTCTAATGAGAGGCTCACATGGGGGACCCAGCAGCCTAGAAAAACAACAAAAATTCCATCATACACACATTTCTTCTAATGAGTGGATGACATGTGGGGCCCTGCATCATGATTAAACGGTAGATGCAGCGAGCAACGCTATCAAGTTCGGAACACGGAGGCGTGACCTAGGGAAAAAGTTCTACCATACACACGTTTCTTCTAATGAGACGATGAGATGTGGGGTCCAGGAGTTTGATTAAACGGTAGATGCATCGAGCAGCGTTATCAAGTTTGGAACAGGGTAGCGTGAGAGAAGAAACAAATTCCATCATACACACGATTCTGATAATGTGAGGCTGACATGGAGGACCTAGCAGCGTGACTAGACGACAGATAGATCGATTAACGTTATCAAGTTGAAATCAGGGAGGCAATAGCCAAGGGAATAAATTCCATTATACACATGTTTCTTCTAATGAGAGGATGACATGTGGGTACCAGGAGGTTGATTAGACGGTGATGCATTGAGCAGCGCTATCAACTTCGGAACAGGGTAGCACGAGCGAAGGAAAAAAATTCCACCATACACACGATCCTTCTAATGAGAGGTTGGCATGAGGGACCTAGCAACCTGACTAAACGACATCGAGCAACGTTATCGAGTTCAAATCAGGGAGGCATGACCGAAAAGTATGGTCTGCAAGAGACACTGATGTCCGGTACCCACACACATCAAAAGACATCAGCGAGTCAACATCGCGCGAGGAAACGAAAATCTTGCTTCTGCCACGCGGTGACCGAGATTCCTCCATGTTTTTAGCAGATCCATCGTAGTAGAGGGCCGCGAAACCGGAAAAAAAGTTTTCCATCGGCCAAGGTCGAGGCAAAAATTTCGTCACGGAAGACGCGCCTTCTACGACGACCGTCGGGCCAAGTCGTTGCGAAAGGAAACTTTTCTTGTAGTGATACTATACAAGCTTCGGTAAGTCAAGATAATCAAAGTAAAGTTTAATATAAGTATAAGTAACTAGAAGTGTAGCAATCAATCCAATTCCTCTAATTAACTCTCATCTTGCCAAGGAACACTAGGATGTTTAAAAAGCATAATTGAGTAAGAGAGTTTCATATCCCAAGTAGTATAACAATGAAGTGTCTTATTTTACACCCACATCAATAAATCAAGTCTATCAAAAACACTTCTAATCCAATCATTGTTTTTCAAGAAAAATTCGTAAAGTAGGAATGAGACCATGCCAAGGACTCGTTATGTGGATCCTCATAAAAAAAATCATTTGTCAAGGATCACTTTTGCACAACCTTTGAGAGTACCAATACTTTTGCCCATACATTGACACGGAAGCCACTCATGTCATCAACTCATAGCCAAAATCCAGGGTTATACCATAGATCGTTCAAAAGCTAGCGGAGTTGTTGGCATCCCAAAGGTGTGCATTAGAGACATAGATCAAAGATGTCTCACTTCTTTCTCTTTTTTGAGCTAGTACCGCAGTTTGATCCACAAGGTTAGCTTTGGCATGCATCACAATTACCACTAGACTTTATTTCAACCAAACAACTCCTTTCATGAGTGTCATCAAGACTATCGAAATATCTATGGGGTTAAGTATCATCAAGGGTATACTCTCAAGACAATCATTCATCAAACAAGTCGTAAATTTCAGACTTTTTCTTATTGTACTTGTTTGGCAATATTATTTCTAAGGCAAGACTCGGTTAACTAAAAGAACTAGAGCAAAAGCTTCCACTACTAATCATCATACCAATAAAAAGCCTTACTCTAACCATATTAAAGTACTTCCCACTAGAATGGCATCTTAGCAAATCAACCAACTAAGATAAACAACTCATAAGTGACTTCATGGTCCTCTTCCTTATAGGGATGTGTTCCTTCAAAACTCAAACACGATTACTCTCAAAATGATATCAAAGTAAAGAGGCAAATTATGAATCCACGTTTAAGAAAAAAGAAAAACGGAAAAATCTTTTTGTATTTTTGAGGATAGGGATTAAAGAATAGAAAAGAACTTGCGACCAAGCAAGGGTTTAAGAAAAGAAAAACAAATGAAAACAACATAAACTAAAACAAAATCAAATTAAAAAGCAAAGGAAAAAAGCAAGATGTTGGAACAAGCCAACACGAGTGTTTCAAAGCTCCCAAGGAGCTGGAGTACAACCACGTTATTACACAAATAAATTTGCCAGGGGAACACATCCCCAAGTTCAGAATTTTGCAATCCCTTTTGTTGCTCATTGTGGTGGTGGTGGATAATCTCCCACGTTCCATTGGCTACTCCAATCGTGAAACTAGGTGGCGAGGCTTGCAGTGGCGTCTCGAAGGTTGATGGCGAGGTTGTTCATGTTTTGAATATTTCCTTCGAGTGCATAAATTTATTCATAGGTGGTGTAGTAGCTTGGTGGCCGCACATCTTGTTCGGGTCCTCCTTGTTCTACTTCTTCATCTTCTCCTCCTCCCACGGGTATTTCTTGTTGGGGTAGATTAGCTTCAACCTGCGCATCATAACACAAACATCCATTCTCGATAGAGAATAAACCATTAGGCAAAGGATCTGGGATCAAGTGATCCACTCCAGGTATATCGAAGAAATATCTATCATGATTTTAGAAATCATAACACATGCTCTTAGAGTAGAAAGACCGAGACAGTTACTTCCAGTCAACGGTTGGATGTTACCTAGGTTGACGTGAAGTGCGCGTGAAAGAACGGTAACAACTCCTCCGCATATGGGTCCTCGAGATTGAAGAGCCTGATGCTTAAGGTAAAACACAAGTAGAGGGCCCAAATTGGCGTTAAGTTACAATTGATAAGAGCAGCTTTTGCGAGGATCAACATGTCCTCCTCATTAATTCTAGTAAACTCACCACGTGCATGCAGTGTGTTAGCAATCACATAGAATAAATATCGAATAGCAGGATGATCAATTTGGCTCCCCTTGAGTATGTTTCCATGAATTCTCATTAAATGAAAGTATTGTGAAGGTGAAGGATCTAAAACAAAAGTAGTTATGCCTACATTGGTGGTGGTGGTGGTAAATCCAAAGCATTGAGCCCATTGGCTGAGTGTCAAAGTATACTCACAATTCATAAGGCGGAATTTGATTGGATCAACTATGGGCCTTTGTTCCTCGGAACAACCATAAGGATCCACCGTGTGCGTCAAGGTGCTGAAGAACTCAAGCGTCAAGTGGCGATACGTCACAACATCCTAAAAGACAAAATTGTACAAACCAACATTGTTGCAAAGTAAATCGAAATCAGCACGAACGTCAAGTTGCTTAAAGATATATGGACACGCCCACTTGGTGGACTTGATCTCTTGAATCTTGAGACAATCGAAACGGATCAGTTCGAACTCCTCGGTGAACTCGATACCAAGTGACTCGGGGGTCAACATATCATCGGGTAGTGCGGAGGAATCCGCAGCCATCTCATGTGTACGACTCCTCGTGTGTTCATATGATAAATAAAACAAGATAAAGTAAATAAAGATTGCTAATATTTTTCTTGATCCAATAGAAACATAGAATAAGTGATTCTCTACACTAACTACAAAAGAAACTCCTCTAAAAACAATACTAAGCATACTCAATATCAAGATTGAATCAAGAACAAGACGTATGTCTAGATTGATAATGATGAATGATTGAGTGAAGCTTTTGCACAAATAAATTGAGGAGCGGAGGAGAATCATACCTTAGATCGAATGAGTGCGAAGAATCGAAGGAAGATTGAGTAAATTTGAAGATCCAATGGAGGTGGTTTGGAGTTTGGAGGAAGAAGAAAGAGAAAAATTGATTTGGGGATTTTTAGGTTACCTCCTTGGGGTGCTTATGGCGGCCAGATGGTGGGCGGTATTGGTGAAGCTCCGCCCATTCCGGTGACTTACCTTGGGAGGCGAGCTCCCGCTCAGGCGGTGCACTCGATGCAGGTAGCGTGGTGCAGTCGCTACCATACTACTGGTCGTTAACTATATGATGACTTTACTTTGAAATATGATATTTGCTCGGAGGTACGGTACGGGCGCGCGGTACTGGCGCGTCCGGCCGTACCAGTGGTCGTTATCGATATTGGTGCCTTCGGCAAACATCAATTTTTTATCTCCCTTTGGGTTGAGGTGGTACGGGCGTACGGTACGGTCCACTCCGGCCGTTCCAGTTGTCGTTACGAACACTGTGAACTACAAAACTCTAGGAATTTGATTAGTAGCTCCGTGCGCCTTTGCACACATCTTATCAAAGGACTTGATAACAACAAAAATACTGAGTAATGATCCAGAATACTTCTTCGGCCATGTCTTAATAAAATAAAATACAGAGGATTACCTTGTTTCTTATCCTCTCTCCATAGGTCTTCTTCAACACTCTTTATTAAAAACAAAAACAAAACTAACACACACTACAAGAAAAGTTGGCTTTTATAGCGGACGATTTTTGTGGTTGAAGGCCCGTTTTTCGTGGCTAAAAAGTCTTCTACGACGGATGCCCATCGTGGTAAAAACCCCATCACAAAAGAATCTACCACGGTTTTTTTCCTGACTGTGGCGGATCGCACCCTTCAACCACGAAAACTTGTTCCGTCGTAGATCTGTTCACCAGCTGTATTGACTGCTGACGTCATGCAAAATGCCACATGGAGAACACCATTAACGACCAGTTACCGCCGTTAACGGCCACGGAAACCGTGGTAGAAGCTAGGCCCAGCCAAGGCCTGCTCACAATTAAGTGGGCCTGCCCATCAAGAGAGCCAAATAAGATTACAACCCTTTACTGTTTCATCCGACACTATTTGAAATGGGCCTAAAGATGTGGCCAGCAGCGGCCCATGAATGTCAGGCATGTTACTATTTCGGCCTACAAAAACCCATAGTTTTCGAACACTGTGCGGCCCGTTAACAGACTGGACAAGTAGGCCCGATACTGTTAAAGCCCACTTTCAGCCCGTCACTATTCTCACAGCTCGTCATGGGCCGCCTACGAACGTCCCACTTTTGAGAAGGTCCGATACTGTTCTGGCCTTTTACTATTCTGGCTCGTTACTGTTTTGGTCATCTACTATTCATGTCCGTTACTATTCTGGCCCTTTACTGTTCAGGCCCGTTACTATGCTTACTGCCACTATTCAAGCTCGCCATCGTTCTCGCCTGCTTTTTGTGGTCTTTATCGCTCGCCGCCATTGTGTTGGGTTACTATTCGTCTCATTGGTGTTTTGGCCTCGCATCGTTTTGGCTCATTCGCCTGGCTCACATCGCTCGTCTCGCTACTATTTTGGCTCGCTCATCGCTTTGCATGTTACTGCTTTTGGCTCATACTATTTTGGCATGTTATTCATTTTGGTCTGTTACTGTTTTGTCCTTTATCGTTTCTACCGATTGCCATATCGTTTCATGATTCTGAAGGCCATGCAAATATCATAAAAGGAGTATAATTAGCGATCATCTTTTACTATTCATGGAAGGCGCAATAAAAGAAGGGCAAATAACAAAACCCTATACAGTTACCTGATCGACCTGGCTGGCGCAGTTATGGTACCGCCATTCGTGGACGGCGTCAACTAAATGCCTACATGGCCTATGCGAGTTATCTAGATATTACATCAGCTGCAAACTTCTTAAAAATATTACATAATATGAATAAAAGGGAAAGAAAATTTAGCATTTCAATTGCCAATCATGTTGATAGCAGAGTCCTTAATTTGTTTTCTCAATCCATCAACTGCATCTCCCTTTGAGTGTGACAGCTACATTGGAAAACCACCTTGAGACGTTATCTTGCAGTCCCCTCTTTGGTGGAGATAACAATAATTGCAGTCTAAAACTAACTAATAACAAGTTAATACAGCAAAGAAGACAAACTACTCGTAGCTAAGAATGAACCAGATAGGAATTATAACTGCATAATACGAACATGTAGAGCAGGAATGCAAACCATGAATTAACTATATAGTAGAGGATAGTTATGTCGTTACCAAGGACCAACTAGAACTAGATATGAGATATAATGGTGTGGCTTGTGAACCTGTAGAACAAGACAAACAAACATTAGACAAGTATGCCAACAATGAAATGAGCAATCAAACAAAGTGTTTCTTAGAATTTCAGTATAAACTAGCCAGGTCATTTCAGTAAATATATATGGAAGCAGTGGTATCTCCTGGAATGCAAGAGACATTGGGTGACTCGGAATTTGTGGTGAGCTACACAATGGCATGCAGTTATTGTCGTAGCTAAGCATGAACCACATAGAAATTATAACCACAGCATACCAGAACTTGTGAGCAGGAATGGAAAACACGAATGAACTATATAGTAAAGAATAATTTGCCATTGGTTAGGACGAACCAGCACCAGATACAGAAAATATATAATGGCATCGCTGGTGGACCTGTAGGCTATGTAAACCAACATGTTCAGTGTTGCCTTTTTGAGCTCTACGCAAAGAAAAAGAAAATAGTCAGTGTTGCAGCTTTTGAAGAACCAGATATCAACCAAAAAAATTATAATCGAACTAGTACGAAGAGTTTGAACGGGTACTATAGGATAGCAGAACGATGCCAGGGAGGACATAATAGCACGAACTTAGCTCAGGAATAACCAGATAGAGTTAATAATTGTGGATCAGGGAATCCACACTAATATTTTTCACTGACATTACATTTTGCAAGAACTACACAATAGCAGGCAATTACTAGTGTACAGAGCAGCTAAGATAAGAACATGTGCATGACAATATAACAGACATGTGCATGACTTGAAATTTGTAGAGCAGCGAATGGAAACCAACATGTCTAATGACATTGTATGTACTAGCACGAAGAATGGGTATGCCCAGTGACTTGCATCTACTAGCACGATTACAAAAATGCAGTTCACTCTGACAGGCTTGATCCTGCTATACCGCTGACAAAACAAAAACGGGTTGGAGATTTGGTTACCTTGGTCGGAGAGGCGTCTAAGTATCATCGGTACCATGCGAGTGACGTCCAGGTAATCGAGGGTGCTGCGGTTGCGGTGGCTGTTGGCGTCGTGGAAGCAGATCTTGGGCGGTCGATGCCGGTGCAGTCAACGACGACAACCGTGTAGCTGGTCTGGAGCAGTGGAGATGGAACTTGTTGAACTAGATCCCGTCTGGTGGACAACGGTGAAGCTGCTCTGGTAAGGTTGGGTAGCTTTCGGCGGCGGGGAAGCAGAGCGTGGGCGTTCGACGATGCCATAGGCATGGTCAGCGAGACCATAGCTCTGGCGGAGTGGAAGAGAGACCCGATGAACTAGATCCGATGGGGTGGGTGTCGATGAAGTGGCTCTGGAAGCCGTGGAATTGCCATCGGGCGGTGTGCGTGGTGGTTGTGGAGGTGAGGGCGTGGTAGAGAAGCCTGTGATTTTGGGAGGGCCAGCTAGAAAAACTACGCGAATCAGGACTATGGAGGTGAACAGAAATATAATTATGATCATGCCCCCAAGCTACCAACTTTAGCATGCCATAGGGCGTCGAAACAATGGGTAGAAAGGGAATTTTAACGTCAAAAGTTTTTGAAACGGTGGGGCGCGAAATGCTTCAAAGTTGGTCTCTGGTTTTGCCGCTCGATTGAGATTTTGAATTTGGCTAATAATAGAAAAATGGTAATCCCCCGGTGGGAGATTTTGTCTCAAAGTTTTTAAAACATTGGGGCGGGAAATGCTTCAAGGTCGGTCTGTGATTTTGCTACTCGATCGAAATTTTGAAATTGTCTACTAGACAAATAATAATAATATAAAAATGATTCTCCATGGTGGGAGATTTTGCCACAAAAGTTTTTGAAACGGCAGGGCGGAAAATGCTTCAAGGTCGGTGTGTGAATTTGTCGCCCGATTGAGATTTTGAATTTGGCTACCGAACAAATAATAATACTGCAATAGAAAATTGGTACTCCACGATGGGATATTTTGCCTCAAAGTTTTTGAAACGGTGGGGCGGGAAATTCTCAAGGTCGGTGTGCATTTTGTCGCTCGATAGAGATTTTTAATATGGCTACAGGACAAATAATAATAATAGAAAATGGTACTCCCTGGTCGAAGATTTTGTTCAAAGTTTTTGAAACGGTGGGGCGGGAAATGCTTCAAGGTTGGTGTGTGATTTTGCTGCTCGATTGAGATTTTAAATTTTGGCAAGAGTCCAAGTAATACTAGAAAAATGGTACTCCATTGGTGGGAGATTTTGCCTGAAAATGTTTGAAACGGAGGGGCGCGAAATGCATATGAGTCGGTTAGGATTTTGCTGCTCGATTTTACGATTTTGAATTTGGCTAGCGGCGAAGTAATAACAGAAAAAGATAGTTGTAGACTAGTACACTATCTGGTCAGGAATTGAAGGCCGAGAGTCACATCAACTGACCATCCATTACATAATTGCGCAGAACATTGGTAAATTTTGCTGATCAACTGAGATTTTGAATTTGGCTAGAGTATAAGTAATAATTTGAAAAAATGCTAATCCCTATTTTTAGAAATAAAAAAATATTCCCATAGAAAAAATAATGTTGACTCCATCTGCGAAATTGTTTGGGCTGTAGGTTTTTACCCTCGATTAAGATTTTGAATTTGGCTATAGTGCTAGTAACAAAATTTATGAGCGAACCCCACCACCCAACCCAGCAATTTCATAATCGCCATTGGTCATTAGTACGATAGGTCAAACGGAATTTCGCAGTATATGAAATATTAAACATGGGGCCCAAATATTTCGTGTAGGCGGGAGCTTTTGCCTCTCGATTTAGAATTTGAATTTGGTGACAGTCCAAGTAATAACTGCTAGTAGACCGTACTTCTCTTTGTTCACGAATCCAAGGCCTGGTCACATCAACTGATCATCCAGGACCTTACTTAGTAGCCTTTTTGTGGATGGAGGGGTAGAAAATTGGATACCATGATCTCGGATTCAAAAATATTATGGGGGATGGCGGGAGGATTTGTGGCTCTAGTACGGTTTTGAATGTGACTACTCTAGAACAGAAAAATTGTATAAGGTCTTTTTTTTGTGGGTCGTACTCCATCTGTTCATCAGTTCATTCAGACGTGAAAGAAAATGTTGAGCTCTGATTCAAAAATGTAAGGGCTAAGGCATCGTTTTGAGAACCTGAACCTTATGATCAATGATCTAGGACAACCGCACTTGTAACATAATGTACTGTATCACACTAGTACATATTGGTGCATCCACCATACAAATTAAAGACATGTCGCAACAAGGAAACAACCCAAGTTCATAACAAGTGCAGACTAGTGCACTAACAAATACTTTCAGCTTCAGGTTCCATTTCACGACAAAGGGACTTACCTCAGCTGTTAGTGCTCAACCACAAATACAGAGCATCTTCATGACTTTCTCCTTATTTTCTATGGAGTACTCTAGCCGAATTAAAATTTCTTCTAACTTTGCGATCAAACGTTCATTGTATACACTTAGGGCAGATGATAACGATTGTTCAGCTTGGAGTTGTTCCTCTAGAACTTGAATATGCAAAGAAATAGCCATGGAGTTGGACTTGAACTTGAACTTGGAATTTGATGAGCTCGCTGGGAACCCAACATTACACAGCAACATATTCTTGGCTATAGCACCGCATTGTAGTCCCTTGGAAAATAAATCACACATTATTTTGGAGTTTTTACTAAACAGTCTTTCCCAGGATTTGCCAGCTCCTCTTTCAATTCAGCCTGAAAAGTTTTCAGTTGATAGACATGTGTAAGAGAAGTGAAGTTACTACAGAGAAACATGCATACAGGTTTAATATGTGCATGAACTGCTATAATTGGCAGTGTTGCTAACGCATCTTATACACATCAGTAAAAAGATCTTTTTGTCGTGTATCTTTTTTTTATGTCATTTACTAATAAGACTATAAATGTGGCTTCCTGTGTAAACACTGTGAGGTGCATGATATGCCAACTATTTGTACAATTCATAACTTAAACTGACTGCAACATCACAAAATGCAGAGAAGACTTACAACAACTTTCTTTACAATGACACCATATCTATCCGTCTAGCATCCCTCAAATTTCTCCAGCATAGTCAACTGTTTTTTGGATCCCCATTAGACTTCGTCTGCATTTGGATATGCGAAAATAAATTGCATCACATGGTGGAAACAGAGGTTGAAAGATAAGATGCATACATATTCCACAACATCAATTACATACTTATTTAAAATATACAATACAGAACAACAGGTCCTTACCAATTGGTAGAGGTGCCCAATTATGCTGCGGGATCCGGTGCGACTTAGTACTCATACTTTATTATGGCTGGAATAGTTCCTTTGAGCGATGGCCTAAAATATGAGACTTGTAAAACACATGCATAAATACAAATTGACAATGCGATCTAGTATCAGTCTTCTCAAAGCATACCTCGTTCTTTTGATCAAGCCAGTGGTGGAGAAGATCACCCCACTGATCGTCAGTCATGTGATCCACAGGAGACGTTCTTGTAACATTCTTAAAACACTTGCCAGAGAAGTGTTGCTTCTTTAGCCTATGGCGCTGTTGGCGCAAACATGCGGAGAATATGCTTTTGAGAACAACCTTTACTTCCTCGCTATTGTCATTGAACATGAAAAATCTCTGTAGACAACAATGAGGAGCATATATAACAAACGGCAAGCTAAGTAGACAAGGGACAGAGCAATGGAGTATGTCTAAGAGACAGAGGACTTACATGTAACTTCTTCAGTAAACCTTCAAAATGCTCAGGGGTATTTCGGTGGTGTTTCCATGAGTGCAAGATGGGAATATCATTTCTCACAAAAACGCCTGTGATCGATGCAATATAAGCAGATTCATGTGGATCCAGTGGCCTTCTAAATCATACTATAGATGTGATCGGAAGTCTTGATTTAGTTATTTCAAGCATCTGCTCAAGATTTTTTCCCATCATCGGCCCCCTTGTTAATCTTCGTCGTAGTGCAACTAAAAAAATTTACATCAAAATATCAATGTATACATATTACATATAAAAGGGCATGCAACTACTAGTCTCTGAACATATAACAAATTTGGTGTCAAGCTCATTTGCAAGGGAGTAATATGTCTCTGTCGGTACTAAAGGGCGTTGGGAGATCATAACCAGTTCATTGATGAGAACCTGATGTTGAAATTGGTTCTGCTGCCAATTCTTCCTGGGTAACCGGATGGGCTACTGGCGGCTGTGGGGTGTGTATTTTTCTATTTGCAGCCGCTAGTGTAACTGGACCAACTGGTGCGGGATTTGGACGAAACTTTTTATGCTGATGTTTTGCATTATTGTCTTTTTTGGCCTGGTTGTCATTTTCAACTAGATTAAGTAGAGTCCGAGACCTTGTTCTGACTCCGTTTCCTGCATTGGAAGCAAATAGCTTTTCAGATTTATCATGGAATCATGTGAAAAAAGAAGAAATTATTAGGAGTTCTTGCAGAGGTTGACGGCTCGAAAAACAATGATTCCCCATCACAACTCTAGTACAGTACTTCTGCTATGAGTACTCTAATCATATGTAACCCCGAGTGAGAAGAAAACACATGAAGTTCCAATATAATCGACTAACCTGCAGGCTTGACTATAATACTTATAACATAACTAGCAGGGCCTGCCTAGTTATACTCTAAACAAGGAGCCATGACATACTAATTCGGCTTAGGACGTCAGCTAGAGTTGACGTATACCAGTTGTGCTATCTATAAACCTGTACGCCCCAACTAGAATCATTTTAGGAGATATTCCACAAATATCAGAGGAGCTTCATAACGATGGTAATGAAGGCTCTACCAAACTTTAGTAACGATCGAGTATATGAGCAAGATGCAGTACACTCCAACAAATGACGAAGTACTTTTGATAGTAATAAGGTGCATAACGAAAGTTAGCATAAAGTGTGCAACAACATTCGTATGTGGAGGAGACGGGTTTACGCTTCGCGTTGGTGCAGTCGAACGGGGGGCACGTCTTTTCCCCATCTCTCCGGTGCCGGAGACCAGGGAGTCCGTGAAGTAGATGGGACTTTGTGGCGACCGTACCGTGTTTGCCGGCGATGTTGTGCACGCTCCGGTGTGGTGGTCGTCGGCGTGGGGAAGCCGCTCCGTCTTGCTAGACAAGGGAGTGGTGCCTTCGGTCACAACGGTACCTGGTGAGGAGGCAGTGGTGGTGGGGAGGGACGGCGGTGCGAGGCCACGTTCGTGGGAGATGCTCCGGCTCCGAGGTCGAGTGAGAGATGTGGGATACGGCGTGTTTTCTATGTATCACAAGGGCGCCGATGGTAGGTTCGAAACTTTTGAATCGCGTCGCGCCGAGTAGTTCAAAGAAAAACCCGCCAATGTCATTCAACTTTTGATGATCTCAGTTTAGAACGAGATGAACCCGCCAAAAAAATTGGCGATCTCTACTCTATGATTATTGCTACACTAGCCAGGAGCCGAGCTAGAGGAAGTGCATCGAATGCGATGGGAGGTATGAACGCACCAGCAGCCTTTCCCAGTGCACTCTGTAGTCCCTATGCGAAAAGCTATAGCAATACCAGGTGGCCTCTGCTTCAAGCACTCCTACTCTAGGGTCCGTTTTATTCAAAGGATTTGCCTTGGAATTTTGTATACTACCTCCATTCCGGTTCATTAGACAAATACGTACTCGAAGAAAATAATTTGACCATAAATTTGGTCACCAATTTATGAATTGTATGTCACAATAATTGTACCATTGGAATCATCTTTCGAATATAAATAAATTGGTTAAAAATTATTAAATATAATTATATATTATTGACCAGATTTACGGTCAAACTATGTTCTTGAAGTAAGTATTTGCATAATAATTTTCATGTGAGATGTGTGCTTTCTCTTGTGAGACCTTTAACTTTTTCACATGGTTGGTGTTTGTATCAACCTTATCTGATCCGTAAACTGTACTCGGTACTTGGTTTTTAATAAAAGGGATTGTGCATCCTTTGAGTGCAGAGGTTGCGGTATCCCCATTTCAAAAAAACAAACGTGAGACTCAAATAAAAGACTATCATGTCATCTCTAGCTATGAGATGGAAAGTAAGACATGTCATGACTTATAAAATTATAATAGTTAAAGCTCAAAAGACTATTAAAGAATTTTGAGCCACATCATATCCATAAATTATAAGGTGTATACTTGGTTATTGGTACATAATAATACTCAAAAAAAATTGTAACATGCTTAGAGAAATGACAAAGAAGATTCTAGAATGGCGGAGAATTGTGTTTTGAAGTTTTAGCATAGCGTTCATTGTGCTAAAGACCATCCATTGAATCTGATGCTAGAATGGTAAAGATCCAGAGGTTAGATATGTTGCGATTTGCCAGTCTTCATCAAGCGGTCAACCTTCAAAGTTATTCGTACACTATATAGTAGTAATAAGATAAGATAAGAAAGTTCGACTTAGTTTCACGATATCGTTTTGTTTTTCTATAGTTTACTTTTTCTTTTTGCGACGGACTCGCTGCAGTTGAGTCGGTCCAAGAAATACCACATATTTTCTGGGTGTGTGCTCGGGCACAAGGGGCACAGTCGTTGTCACATAAATACTAATACACACGTTTTTTCATTTTTCATGGATTTGTTGCTTATTTCCGTAACAGGGTGAAAAATTGTCGGGGAGACCATTGATAGAATATTCATTCATCATCTTATTCTTGCAACTCTCATTTTTTTACTCATATATGTACCTCTCTCCCCTCTTTATTAGATCCTATGTACTCCCTCTATTCCAAAATATAAGATGTTTTAGCTTTTGTGAAACGAATATATCTAGACACCTTTTAATGTGTAGGCCTCTCTCCTCAGGAGAGAATTATTCCACCAGGTTGACACTATGCAGAATAAAGGCCATGTCTGTATCTAACGTATAATCCTACTCCCTTCGTATCAAAATAGATGTCACAAGTTATTCAAAAATTGGAAGAATCTATATACTACTACTAAATAACTAAATAGTGTTTTCTAATTGTCTACCAAATAGCACACATCAAGTTAAAGGTCGAATTAATTTGAAAAAATACCCGAAACTCTTTTAAATGGCTATAAAAGTGGTTTTCCCTTCAATGTATAAATTGTGGAGAGTGTACATATGTTCAGGAGGGATCCCCAGCAGTTACCTCTTCCTTCCCCTGTAAGCATTGGCGTAATGATTATACTACACTGCAGCTATACAGAGACAAAGTTAGGGTCCTGATCTAAAGTCACCATCAATGGGATACCGGTGCCACTACCATCAGTAGGACCAAAACCGAAGATGGCGGAAGAATGGAGGCTCTTTTTTTTGGAGTAAAGAAGAATGGATGCTTTGAGCAAGTGAAGTTGGTGAGATGCAGCATGACAACAACGGAAAGATAGCTACCGCTCTGCACGGAAGCGATAATAACTACTAATTACTGCTATAGTACAGTAGGAAAGATAATCACACCCAAAATTGGCTCTGGCAACATTGTGGCTGGTGATGCTGATGCATATCACATTCACCAAATAACCAAATATTTTACCAGCAAGTACACGATCATACATTCATACTAGTAATAAAGGTTTTTCAATTTACTGGCGCAATATTGCAATCAATATTCCGATCATCAACTAGTCCCTCTGTTCCATAATATATAAGCCTTTTTTGTAAGATGTTTTAGCTCTGTAAATAGGCTTATATTGTGAAAACAGATGGAGTACTAACTAAGGTCTTCCACGTGTCGGCTCATTGATGGAGATCGATGACATTTTCACGCTTCAGCTTTGCCAACTCGGCCAGGAGTTTGTCCCTCTGGTCCTCGAGGTCCTGGATCTGTTCGAAGCTTATGCCCAGCATCTCCATCATGCCGATGTTCCGCCGCTTCATCTCATCATGCTCAATCAAGTATTCCATGGCGAGATTCCTGAGGAGGCTAAGCCCGTCCTTATCAGCAGCGAGTTTGGAGTAAAGTCTAGTGCACTCGTTGATGAGGGTGCTTCTGTCCGCTATCTTGACGCAGAAATCGCCCATCGCCCATCACCTTTTTCACCGTAAACTCGATCTCGAAGCCAATATTCTGAAAGATGAACAGGGAGCCTAAATTCAGAAGTGTACCCAGAGAACTATCAAGGAAGAGAGACACCGAATCACAAGTCGAATGATTTCTTACTTTGCAGCTGTACCGATCGGCTTCCATCGGCGATGGTGAAGATGATTCTGCAGGCAGGAGTGCTGCAGGAATGCGAAGTCCACCCGACCTAAAACAACATTGAGAATAAATGTACTAATAGGGAAATGAGTGAATCAAGAAACGGTCAAAGACATGGAAAGTTGACCAAGCATGGAGATTTACCTGAAGGTATCAGTCTCCATCGGCGACTGTGAAGATGATTCTGCAGGCAGGAGTGCTGATGGAATTCGAAGACCGCCTGACCTAAAAATACCATTGAGGAAGAACATGCTTTTTTTAGGTAAACGAGAAATGAAGAAACGGTCAAAGACATGGAAAGTTGCACAAGAATGGAGATTTACCTGAAGGTATCTGTCCCTGGTTGCGACGGCTTCGAAGAACCTTGAGTTGAAGACCTCTCGCCTGCAACCGAGGGATTCGACTAGGACCCTTTGATCGTCGCATCGCCTGGTACTGGTAGCAACATAATGGAAGAACGGCAAGCCGACTTCTTCTCTTCTGCCAGCTTCGCCATCACGACACAAGCCCTTCTGTGCCGGGACTTGTTCTCGGTCATGCGGGTGAAATAGCATAGCAAAAAGGAATGAAAACGGGCAAAGCAATCTGGCAGAGAAGAGCTACAGTCGCGACGAGGAGGAGGAAGAAGGTCGAGGCCGTGAGAGGTGGCCTCCTAGTCTCCACGCGGGTAAAAAACCATTTCCTTTCAGATACAGTACTTGCTGCAGAAGACGGCCATAAGCAGTTGTCACCCCCAGCATGGTCTGGACATCCACTATAAAATTGAACGTGCCTTGCACGGGATAGATGAAGCTCAAAAAATAATTTTAATTTTGAGCCACGTGCATAAAGTATCGGGTGTATATTTGGTTCTTCTACTTTGTACTATATCATGTAGAAATCAACCTAGCTACTCCTACCTAATACTCCACGTGTTCTAGAGAAGATTCTAGAATTATTGAAAAGTGTGTTTTGAGATTTGTGCATAGCATTCATTGTGCTGAAGACTAACAATAGAATATTCTAGATGATGCTCCCTCGTTCACAAGTATAAGACATTTTACCTTTGTAAAACGAATGTATCTAGATGTCGGCCTATAGACTAAAAGACACCTAGATACATTCGTTTCACAAAGTTAAAATGTCTTATATTTCTAGATGGAGGGAGTAGAATGTGGATAGAAGATCCAACGGTTAATTAGCAATGTTGGGATTCACGAGTGTAGATCCAACGGTCAAAGTTCAAAGTTATTTGTATCGTACACTATACAGTGTTATCTTCTTTTCTTCTACTATAGAGCAGTTTTGAATTGGATCCATAGCACAAATCCTGACCGTTGGGATGTTAGATCCAATAATGGTTCAGAGCAGCTGGATTCGTGTTGAACAGCTAGTACTTACCTAGAGCAAACTCCACCATGTTCTAGAACCATCATGTCAACACCCCCCTAAATTTCATAGCAGAGTAGGCTATATTTTGAATATGTGTAGATAGTTATTATTAGTAGCACCAATCCTGACGATTGGGCTGTTAGATCTAATGGTTCAGAGCATCTGGATTCGTGTTGAACAGTACCCATAGAGCATACTCCACCATATAACCCCCTCCCCCCCCCCCAAAATAATCATAGCATAGTAGGGTGTATTCTCAATGTGTGTAGATAGTTATTATTAATAGAATTAATGTACTCCCTCTTACCCATATTGGTTGACTTGGATTTATCTAGATTCGGATGTATCTAGTACTAAAATATGTCTAGATACATCCGAATCTAGACAAATTCAGGTCAACTAATATGGGTCGGAGGGAGTATGCCTTTTTCTCTAACAGGACTATTGGTTAATAATAACAACTTAATGTTTGCTAAATCACATTTCATTCAGCATATACATGTGCGGCTCATGTCTTTTACTAGTAGACTTAATGTATGACTTGTTTCTCTAACAAGACTATTGGTTAATAATAACAACTTGATGTTTGCTAAATCACATTTCATACAGTATATACGTGTGGCTCATGCCTTTTACTATTAGACTTAATGTATGCCCTTTTTTCTCTAACAAGACTATTGGTTAACAATTTAATGTTTGCTAAATCACATTTCATAAAATATATACGTGTGTGGCATGTTCCTTTTACTAGTCCATTCTAGCTAGAATCTAAATAGAAGATACACTATGGATAGTACATTATTTTACCCACTATAGTGTACGAATAACTTAGAATTTTGGCCGTTGGATCAAGACTCCCGAATCCGATTATTGCCAACCAGTTGGATCTTCTTTTCCATTCTGGCATCTAGTAGATACAATTGATAGACTTTGTTATCGTATCTTATCACTATATTTTTTGCGAATAACTTTTATTATTGATCGGTTGGCCGTATCAAAACTCGCGAATCCCAACATTTCCAGCCGTTGGATCTACTGTTCCATTGTAGCATCATCTCTACAAAATACTATTGTTTATCTTATCTTATCTTACCACTATACAATGTACGAATAACTTCAAATATATTGATCGTTGGATCAAGACTCATGAATCCCAACATTGCTAGTTGTTGGATCTTCCTTTCCATTCTACTAGCTAGCATCTCTACTAGAATATATTATGGATAGTACGTCTTTAGCACAATGAATGCAATGCACAAACCTCAAAAAATACTACTCCATCATTCTACTCCCTTCGATCCAAATTATTGTTCTCAGATTTGTCTAGATTCGGATGTATCTAACACTAAAACATGACTAGATACAACCGAATCTAGACAAATCTGAGAACAATAATTTGGATCGGAGGAAGTAGAATAATCTTCTCAGGTGTATATTTCGTTCTTGTACTTTGCATATCATGTAGAAGTCAACGATTATTAGCTATCTAAAACTTTAAAATTTTGGCAACATGGTCTAGAGAAACGAAGGATAAGATTCTAGAATGATGGAGAAGTGTGTTTTGAATTTTGTGCATAGCATTCATTGTGATGAAGACTATCAATAGAATCTTCTAGATGCTAGAATGGAAAAGAAGATCCAATGTCTGGAAATGTTTGGATTTGCTAGTCTTGATCCAACGATCAATATTCAAAGTTGTCCGTACACTATATAGTGGTAAGATCATGTAGAAGTCAACGATTATTAGCTATCTACTAAAACATGAAATTTTCAGTAACACATGGTCTAGAGAAACAAGCTAGGGAGAAGACTCTAGAATGATGGAGAAGTGTGTTTTGAGTTTTGTGCATAGCATTTATTGTGATGAAGACTATCAATGGAATATTCTAGACCGTTCAAAAAATAGAATCTTCTAGATCCTAGAATGGAAAAGAAGATCCAACGACTAGAAATGTTGGGATTCGCGAGTCTTGATCCAACGGTCAATGTTCAAAGTTATTCGTACACTATATAGTGGTAAGATAAGATAAGATAAAATAAGATAAGAATAGAGCAGTTTTGAATTGGATCCATAGCACCAATCCTGACCATTGGGCTGTTAGATCCAATGGTTCAAAGCAGCTGGTTTCGTGTTGAATAGTACCTAGAGAAAACTCCGGCATGTTCTAGAACCATCAGTCACCACCCCCAAAATTTCATAGCACAGTAGGTTGTATTCTCTCTACTACTAGTAGTAAGTTGCACGTGAGGCTCGGATAATAGACATCTGACATATCATCACTATATAAAACTATAATAGGTAAAGTGGAAAAAATATAAATTTGATCAATATCTATTAAGTACGGGTGTATTGTTGGTTCTTCTACTTTGTATCATCATGTGTAGAAGTCAAAGATTATTAGCTACCTAACACTTGAAATTTTTGGTAATATGGTCTAGAGAAATGAGGGAGAGGATTCTAGTATGATGGAGAAGTGTGTTTTGAGAGGTTTATGCATAGTGCATTCATCGTGTTCAAGACTATCAATAGAATCTTCTAGATTCTAAAATGGAAAAGAAGATCCAATAATGGCTGGAAATATTTGGATTCGTGAGTCTCAGTCCAACGGTCAATATTCAAAGTTACTCGTACACTATATAATGGTAAGATAAAATAAGATAGTGGAGCAGTTTTGAATGAATTGGATTTGTAGCATCAATCCTGACCGTTGGGCCGTTAGATCCAATGGTTCATAGTAGCTTGATTCGTGTCGAATAGTACCGACCTAGAGCAAACTCCACCATGTTATAGAACCATCATGTCACCACCCCCAAAATTTCATAGCACAGTAGGTTGTATTCTCATTATGTGTAGATAGTTATTATTAATAGACTTAAAGTATGCATTTTTACTCTAACAAAACTATTGGTTAGTAACAACTTAATGTTTGTTAAATCACATTTCATATAGAACGTTCGGCTATTAGATCCAATGGTTCAGAGCAGCTAGATTCATGTTGAATAGTACCTATAGAGCAAACTCCACCATGTTCTAGAACCATCAGCATGTCACCACCCCCAAAATTTCATAGCATAGTAGGCTATATTCTCAATATGTGTAGATAGTTATTATTAATATACTTAATGTATGAAATTTTTCTCTAACAAGACTATTGGTTAATAACAACTTAATGTGTGTTAAATCAAATTTCATACATTAGAGAAAAAATGCATAAATTTAGTCTATTAATAATAACTATATACACATATTGAGAATATAGCCTACTGTTCTATGAAATTTTGGGGGTGATGACATGATGGTTCTATAGAACATGGTGGAGTTTGCTCTACGTACTATTCAACACGAATCCAGCTGCTCTGAATCATTGGATCTAACAGCCCAATGGTCAGGATTGGTAATATGGATCTAATCAAAACTGCTTCATTATAGCAGTGGAGATCTAAAATATGAAATTTTTGGTAACATGGTCTAGAGAAACGAGGGAGAAGATTCTAGAATGATGGAGAAGTGTGTTTTGATTTTTGTACAAAGCATTCATTATGATGAAGACTATCAATAGAATCTTCTAGACCGTTCAAAAAAATAGAATCTTTTAGATGCTAGAATGGAAAAGAAGATCCAACGGCTAGAAATGTTGGGATTTGTGAGTCTTGATCCAACGGTCAATATTCAAAGTTATTCAAACACTATATAGTGGTAAGATAAGATAAGAATAGAGCAGTTTTGAATTGGATCCATAGCACCATACCTGACCGTTGGCCTGTTAGATCCAATAGATCAAAGCACCTAGATTCGTGTTGAATAGTACCTAGAGCAAACTCCTCCATGTTCTAGAACCATCATGTATGTCACCACCCCCAAAATTTTATAGCACAGTAGGTTGTATTCTCAATATGTGTAGATAGTTATTATTAATATACTTAATTTATGCATTTTGGGGGTGGTGACATGATGGTTCTAGGTCTGTACTATTTACAGCCTACTGTGCTAAGAAATTTTGGGGGTGGTGGCATGATGGTTCTAGAACATGCATGGTGGAGTTTGCTCTTGGTACTATTCAATACGAATCCAGCTTCTCTGAACCATTGGATCTAACAGCCCAACGATCAGGATTGGTGCTATAGATCCAATTCAAAACTGCTCCATTATAGTAGCAGCGATAGAGATATCTTATCTTACCTCTTACCACTATATAGTGTATGAATAACTTTGAATATTGACCGTTGGATCAAGACTCGTGAATCCCAACATTTCTAGCCGTTGGATCTTATTTTCCATTCTAGCATCTAGAAGATTCTATTGATAGTCTTCAGCATAATGACATGCAAAGTACAAGGACCAAATATACACCCCTACTTTATAGATGTTGATAAAATTTATAATTTATTGTGCTTTACCAATTATAATTTTATATAGTGATGATATGTCAAACTATCAATCGAAGACTATCAATTTTATATAGTAATTTTATAATTTATTGTGATGAAGACTATCAACCGAATATTCTAGATGCTAGAATGGAAAAGAAGAAAGTTATTATTAATAGACTTAATGTATGCATTTTTCTCTAACAAGACTTAAAGTATGATGGTCCTAGAACATGGTTTTCTCTAAGTACTGTTCAACACAAATCCAGCTACTCTAAACCATTGGATCTTATAGCCCAACGGTCAGGATTGGTATTATGTATCCAATTCAAAACACGCTAGAGACTCTTGTCAAGAAAAAAAGGGAAAAATAGGCCACACACACACAGCGCGGCCGTACCAAGGCACACTTGTGCGGCGCGACGCAGTGGGACGAGGGAGAGATCAGCCGGCTGGTGCGCGTGGGGCGCTACACTGGAGGGGGGAGAGAGGATGGATGGTGAGAGACAGCGAAGGAGAGAGAAAACCTCGTGTCAAAAACCTGTCAAACTAGCTTTACTTTGACATCACACCGCCTTCAACTCCTTCGTTGCTCTCGCGCTGCCTCCTGTTAATAATCTCTTCTTTCTCTTTGTTTTTTCTTCTATTTTTTCTTTGGCAGCTTTGGGGTTAATTTTCTGGTGCCCCTCGTTCAGTAGAAGTACGGACTACTCAAGTTTTGCACAATAGTCCATTTTTTCTGAAAATTGGGTCTAGGGCATTCAGATCCAAAATATTTGTGCGCAAAATAATTCCGGTCACTGGGAACTTTTTATTTTTCTTTGTAACAAAGAATCTGCCCCGAAGTACCAAGAACGTGCGCATTAAAATCCAATGGTGGGCATAAAAATTACATAGTGGTCCAAAAAGAAAACCAAAATACATCTGGGACCTATACTTTTACAACACGGACCCTAAAGATACAACTCGGAAATATGAACATGTTTTTCCTAATACTAGTTCGAAACTACCACCCCAGCATTATTGTATACCATGGCAAGACACACCCATCTACCAAATATGGGAACATTATCATGAACTATGATGTAGATATGGCCATGACCTAATCGGTCGTTCCGCTCGAGAAACCCTCGAGTGTTCAGGCCATATCTAATGTGACTACGACTTTTTCGAATGTTTCAAATCTCATGTTTACCATCTTTTTCATGGCTGGTACTGCAAACGAGAGGATGTCATGCGGACCCTTTTCGTTTATTCATTTTCCTTTACATCCTTTTGTTTTTTAATCTATGTAAAAGTTGCCACCATGCAAATTCATATATATCAAGATATTGAGTCATTCAGAAATCTCGGTGATTTTCAAGATATTGACCCACAATGTACACCTTCAAAATAGTTTCATAGTATAACTTCAAGAGCAAAGCTACAATGGGTTCCTGACATGAGGTACAGAATACGGGGAGTAGTAAAATGCAATGATATGGGGGGAGTAATTTCTAGAGCCCTAGTTACTGCAGCCCCTAATTTCTGGCATCTACCATTTCTCTCTGCATGCGGTAGAGCGCGAGGGAAAAAATAAACCAATGGGGAGAGAATTACGGTGCAGTAAGAGGCTAGCTCTAATAACGTTCCCAAGATTTTCTCACCGATTTTCAAGGCCACGTCTTGGTACCAACAAAACAGTAGTACTAGCTAGTACTCCCTCCATTCCAAAATAGATGTTTTAGTTTTGTGAAAAGAGTGCATGTAAACCGCTTTTGGTGTATATGTTCATTTAGATTGAACATATACACTAAAAGCGGTCTAGATACACTCTTTTCACTAAACTAAAACATCTTGTATTTTGAAATGGAGGGAGTACATGTTTTTTGGAACAGGCAGTACTAGTACTCCATGTTAAGGCTAGTCATAGTGGGAGTAACATAATCCTACGTGTATTACCAACTAAGCATTTAGATGATATGGCATGTAATTAAATGATGAGAGAGAGGCTTGTGGTAACTAGCTATGTTACCGTAACAACACACATTTCAAGACAAAATGAGTCTACATTGCAATAAATGAGACTGTGTATTATACCACACCTATGTTATTTTCTACTATGGAGGTAGTAACTGACTAGTAACATACTCCTATGCATGTTACTACTACTTACTCCACTTCACACTATGACTAGCCTAAGTGAGCATTTGGCTATGCGAGAGGCCATACAATTACCAAGATAAGCATGCAGGCTTGGTTAGGTAGGCACTTATTACTTGAAGGTTAACTATACCGGCGGTAGTAGCTTTCTACCATTGATTGCTTGTACGAGTACTACTAGTAGTACCACTCTGTAGTACTACTATATATATGTACTACACTTCCAAAAGCAAGAGTATAAAAGTACCTAGATTGAGTAGCGGTGGAGTCTGCCGATATCCAGAGAGAGAGAGAGAAGGAAATATGAAGGTTGTGTGGGCGAGAGCCATCCATCTGTTAGAGAAAGCCAGGGACGCCCACCCCAGGTCGACTCTTTGCAGCGCCTCCATGTCGTGCTGGCACGTGCCGTGGCACGCACCCATTCTGACGCCATCTTTGCAGTCTGGCTCAAGAAGACGGTGGACTCTTTCCTCATCAGCTTCGGCATCATCACATGCACGGTGGACGACCTCACTGCCTGCCTTTAGGCCATGCGCCGTGACGCATACCCAATAGGTACGTTTGCCACAATGCATGCTACCGGCAACGATATTGTTTTCTTCTATGGACTTCATTCATCTAGCCTATCTATAACTGACTTTTAGCCCCAAATTTTGGTTCAGGTGTTCCTCCCCAGGTTGTTGTCGTGCTCACCACTTCCCTGGCTGGTCTCTCTGGAGACGATCTGTTCCGCGCACTGATGGCCCTACAGCTTTCCGAGGCTTTGCTCGCCGCACCAGCGGACGTCTACATGGATGTAGCTGTTATCGCGCAGCGTCTTTCCTAGCACGACGAGTTGGACCTCTTCATCGGCCTCCTTGAGCAGTGTGTATTCTAGGGCACGTCGAGCGTGAACAGCGCCCGCACGGCCGCCAGCCTCCGTCGCAGGGATATCCTCGACATCTTTGCAAAAAAACATGTCAATCTGGCATGTACCATTGCTCCTCGTGGCGCGGGCAACTAAGGTTGAAGACGAAGGGCATCTCAAGGATTTCAATGTAATTTTAGTTTTTGTTGAGGTGCTTTGTACTGTTTGATGTGTCTTTTAATGCCAGGATCCTTTTGTCAAAAAAAATGAGAAGGGAAGACGTATGATGATTCTCCATGGTTACTGTCACTGTGTCATTTATATAGACATATCACATGTGAGTTTAACAAACATTATGTTTTTATTAACCAACAGTCTTCATAGAGAAAAAAGGCATACATTAAGTCACTAAGGTTTATACACATCAGGTCATTGCATATGGTTATTATGTTGGAATTCATTTCTTGTGTTATATATTCTTGGTGATAAAGATATTATTTTTTGTCATGTAATGGAAACATTTCCCCTAATGGTGAAAACATTGTTTTGTTTTATGGAATGCTCTGTAAAATGGTAAAAAATAATTATTAACAATGAAAATATTTTTAGATACTAAAAAAAGGTCACAACTCTTTTTTGGTCGTTTTCATGCATCATTGAAAATGACGGTAGTTTAATGTAACATTTAGAAAGTAGGGAAAAAACAACAAAACTTACACGTAACATTGAGTGTAGACTCCAATCGTTGTTCATGGAGAGGTATATGTACATTGTCTGCCTGGACGTCAAATGTGAATAATGCAAAACCAAAATTGTGCATGTCGACAGTCATGCAAAACCATCCATAGTACTGCATCCATTAAAAAATACACGATATCTTGATAAGCTAAAAACATGTTTGGGAGTACTTCTAAAATATCCAAGAGATATTTAGTTCTAATAAGTCGACCAAGTATTGCAACAAAGTTCTAAATTATGCAGGATATTATTATGCTTTAATAAGGTAAGTTATTGGAGTGCACGCAATAAAATAGTCATGCGAAGCACGTACAGTTTATTAGTATACACCAAGGCAGCTGCAAACACACTAGAGACTCTTGTCAAGAAAAAAAGGAAAAAACAAGTCACACACACAGCACGGCCGTACCAAGACACACGTTAATGCGGGCAGACGATGGGACGAGGAAGATCAGCCGACGGCAAGTGGGCGCTCACAGAGGGGAGAGAGGATGGATGGTGAGAGACAGCGAAGGAGAGAGAAAACATAGTAGTACTACTAGTAGTATTGTGCTACTAGTAGTAGGTACCTGTATCTCGTGTCAGAAACCCGTCAAACTAGCTTTACTCTGACAACGCACCGCCTTCAACTTCTTTGCTGCACTCGCGCTGCCTCCCGTTAATAATCTCTTCTTGCTCTTCGTTTTTTCTTCCGTTTTTTTCTTTGGCAGCTCTGGGGTTAATTTTCGGGTGCCCCTGGTTCAGTAGAAGTAAGGACTACTCAAGTTTTGCACAATAGTCCATTTTTTCTGAAAATTGGGTCTAGGGCATTCAGATCCAAAATATTCGTGCGCAAAATAATTCCGATCACTGGGAACTTTTTCTTTTTCTTTCTAACAAGGAATCTGCCCCGAAGTACCAAGAACGTGCGCGTTCAAATCCAATGGTGGGCATGAAAATTACATAGTGGTCCAAAAAGAAAACCAAAATACATCTGGGACCTATACTTTTACAACACGGACCCTAAAGATATAACTCGAAAATTTGAACATGTTTTTCCTAATACTAGTTTGAAACTACCACCCAGCATTATTGTATACCATGGCAAGGCACACCCATCTACCAAATATGGAAATATTATCATGAACTATGATGTCGATATGGCCATGACCTAATCGGTCGTTCCGCTCGAGAAACCCTCGAGTGTTCAGGCCATATCTAATGTGACTACGACTTTTTCGAATATTTCAAATCTCATGTTTACCTTTTTTCATGGCTGGTACTGCAAACGAGAGGATGTCATGCGGACCCTTTTCATTTATTCATTTTCCTTTACATCCTTTCATTTTTTTTAATCTGTGTAAGACTTGCCAGCATGCAAATTCATATATATCAAGATATTGAGTCATTCAGAAATCTCGGCGATTTTCAAGATATTGACCCACAGTGTACACCTTCAAAATAGTTTCATAGTATAACTTCAAGAGCAAAGCTGCGATGGGTTCCTGACACGAGGCACAGAATACGGGGAGTAGTAAAATGCAATGAGACGGGGGAATAATTTCTAGAGCCCTAGTTATTGTAGCCCCTAATTTCTGGCATCTACCATTTCTCTCTGCATGCAGTAGAGCGCTAGGGAAAAAATAAACCAATGGGGAGACAATTACGGTGCAGTAAGAGTCTAGCTCTAGTAACGTTCCCAAGATTTTCTCACCGATTTTCAAGGCCACATCTTGGTACCAACAAAATAGTAGTACTAGCTAGTACTCCCTCCATTCCAAAATAGATGTTTTACTTTTGTGAAAAGAGTGCATGTAAACTGCTTTTGGTGTATATGTTCATTTAGATTGAACATATACACTAAAAGCGGTCTAGATACACTTTTTCACTAAACTAAAACATCTTGTATTTTGAAATGGAGGGAGTATATTTTTTTTGAACAGGCAGTATTGGAACTTCATGTTAAGGCTAGCCATAGTGGGAGTAACCTAGTCCTACTTGTATTGCCAACTAAGAATTTAGATGATATGGCATGCAATTAAATAATGAGAGAGATGCTTCTAGTAGCTAGCTATATTACTGTAACATCACACATTTCAAGACAAAATGAGTCTACATTGCAATAAATAAGACTGTGCATTATACCACACCTATGTTATTTTCCACTATGGAGGTAGTAACTGACTAGTAACATACTCCTATGCATGTTACTACTACTTACTCCACTTCACACTATGACCAGCCTAAGTGGGCATTTGGTTATGCGAGAGGCCGCATAATTACCAAGATAAGCATGCAGGCTTGGTTAGGTAGGCACTTAATACTTGAAGGTCAACTATACCGGTGGTAGTAGATTTCTACCGTTGATTTCTTGTACGAGTACTACTACTAGTACTACTCCGTAGTACTACTATATATATGTACTACACCTCCAAAAGTAAGAGTATAAAAGTACCTGGATTAAGCAGCGGTGGAGTCTGCCGATATCCAGAGAGAGAGAAGGAAAGATGGAGGTTGTGTGGGTGAGCGCCATCCGTCTGTTAGAGAAAGCCAGGGAAGCCCACCCCCAGGTCGACTCTTTGTAGCGCCTCTGTGTCATGCTGGCACGCGCCGTGGCACGCACCCATTCTGACGCCATCTTCGCAGCCTGGCTCAAGAAGACGATGGACTCTTTCCTCACCAGCTTCAACGTCATCACATGCACGGTGGACGATCTCACTGCCCGCCTTCAGGCCATGCGCCGTGACGCATACCCAACAGGTACATTTGCCACAATGCATGCTACCGGCAGCGATATCGTTTTCTTCTTGGACTTCATTCATCTAGCATATCTATAACTGACTTTTAGCCCCAAATTTTGGTCCAAGTGTTCCTCCCCAGGTTGTTGCCGCGCTCACCACTTCCCTGGTTGGTCTCTCTGGAGACGATCTGTTCCGTGCACTGATGGCCCTGCAGCTTTCCGAGGCTTTGCCCGCCGCAGCAGCAGACGTCTACGTGGAGGTAGATGTTATTGCGCAGCGTCTTGCCCAGCATGATGAGCTGGACCTCTTCATCGGCCTCCTTGAGCAGTGTGTATTCCAGGGCACGTCGGGCATGAACAACGCCCGCACGGCCGCCAGCCTCCGTCGCGGGAATATCCTCGACAACTTTGCAAAAAACATGTCAATCTGGCAGGTACCATTGCTCCTCGTGGCGTGGGCAACAGAGGTTGAAGAAGAAGGGCATATCAAGGATTTTGATGTAATTTTAGTTTTTGTTGAGGTGCTTTGTACTGTTCGATGTTTCTTTTAATGCCAGGATCCTTTTTGCAAAAAAAAGGAGAAGGGAAGACGTATGACGATTCTCCATGGTCACTGTCACTATGTCATTTATATGGAAAGATCACATTCTAGGCCATCATGTTTGATTCAAAGGGTTTACATGGGAAATTTATAGGATTAAATCCCATAAGATTTTTTCTATAATGGTTGTTTAATTTGTATGATTATTGATTCCTATAGGAAATTTTCCTAGGGAATCCTTTGCACTAGATTGCATAGGAATTCTAACATCGATCCACGCCCAAACCTCTTTCTTAGAATCCTTTTTTCCTTCGATGGAATCAAACAAACTTTCTTGCATATATATATGGGTTCCTATAGGATTAAAGTGGGCATGACATTGTAATCCTATGTTTTTCCTATTCCTATGTTTTCCTATCCTACGAATCAAACAAGCCCCTAGCATCTAGAAGATTCTATTGATAGTCTTCAGCATAATGAATGCTATGCACAAACCTCAAAACACACTTCTCCATCATACTAGAATTTTCTCCCTCGTTTCTCTTGACCATGTTACCAAAAATTTCAAGTGTTAGGTAACTAATAATCTTTAACTTCTACATGATGATACAAAGTACAAGAACCAAATATACACCCATACTTCTTATCTTATCTTACCATTATATAATGTACGAATAACTTTGAATATTGACCATTAGATCAAGACTCGCGAATCCCAACATTTCTAGCTGTTGGATCTTCTTTTCCATTCTAGCATCTAGAAGATTCTATTGATAGTCTTCATCACAATGAATGCTATGCATAAAACTCAAAACACACTTCTCCAACATTCTAGAATCTTCTCCCTCATTTCTCTGAACCATGTTTCCAAGATTCTATTGATAGAAATTTATGTTTTGTATACTAATAATTATGTTTATGTTCATCAGAAACATAAAAAAATCAACATAAAAATATGATTTATGGGTCATTATAGTGTAAAAACATAGAAAATACAAATTTTATGGCGTATTTTTATACGGCATGTAAACGAATTTTTTTACGACATGTCTAAATTTTCTTATGTTATTCTCGACTTCTGAGGTAAGAGAAAATTTATGTGACATAAAAAATTTATACGGTTTGTAACTAGGGGTCAAATATCACCTCTCTCTCTATATATATACTGTACAAAGTACCAGAACCAAATACACACCTATAATATTTATAGATGTTGATCAAATTTATATATTTTTCTGCTTTACCTATATTATAATTTTATATAGTGTTGATATGTGTTAGACGTATATTATGTGAGTCTCACGTGTAGGGCACGTGTAATTTACAGGTTATATATATATGATAATCAAATTTATAAATTTTTGTGCTTTACCTATTATAATTAAGAGCTATGTCCATAAAGTACTAGGTGTGTAGAAATCAACCTACTATTAGTTATCTAGTACTCGACATGCTCTAGAGAAATGACGAAGATGATTCTAGAATTACTGAGAATGTGTTCTGAAGTTTGTGCATAACATTCAGTGCACTAAAGAACATCAATAGAGAATCTTCCAGATGCTAGAATGGATTGAATATCCAACTTAATTCTATTTAGCAGTGTTGGGATTTGCCAGTCTTGATCCAACGGTCAAAGTTCAAAGTTATTTGTACACTATATATATAGTGGTAAGATATGATTATATAATAGGTTAAGCTTAAAAAAATTAAATTTGATGGACATCTATAAAGTATGGGTGTATATTTGGTTCTTGTACTTTGTATCATGTTGAAGTCAATGTAGAAGTAAATGTTTGTTAGCTATACCTAATACTTCCAATTTTGGTAACATGGTCTATAGAAATGTCTGAAAGATTCTAGAATGATAGAGAAGTGTTTTAAGATAAGAAGTATAGGTGTATATTTGGTCCTTGTACTTTGTATGTCACGTAGAATTCAAAGATTATTAGCTACCGAACACATTCAATTTTTGATAACATGGTCTAGAGAAATAAGGGAGAAGATTCTAGTATAATGGAGAAGTGTGTTTTGAGGTTTGTGCATAACATTCATTATGACAAAGACTATATATCAATAGAATCTTCTAGATGCTAGAATGGAAAAGAAGATCCAACGGCTAGAAATGTTGGATTCACGAATCTTGATCCAACAGTCAACATTGAAAGTTATTCGTACACTATAGAGTGGTATGATAAGATGAAATCATGCAGAAGTCAACGATTATTAGCTACGAGGGAGAAGATTCTAGTATGATGGAGAGGTGTGTTTTGAGGTTTGTGCATAACATTCATTGTGATGAAGACTATCAATAGAATCTTCTAGATGCTAGAATGGAAAAGAGGATCCAATGGCTAGAAATATTCGAATTTGTGAGTCTTGATCCAACGGTCAATATTCAAAGTTATTCGTACACGATAAGTTGGTAAGATAAGATAAGATATAGCAATCGCAATGTTTTTTTGTGTGTGCTAACGGGTGGGGCGAGTATATCATACATACAACACAATAGCACATACTCGAGATATATACGGATGTCTCTAGCACTAAAACTTGACTAGATATATCCGTATCTAGAGGAATCTAAACCAACAAATATGGGTCAGAGGGATTATATGTTTGTAGCAACTCGATCTCATATATATACTCATACTAAAACATGTCTTGTATATGGAAATGTATATATACACGCCTGCAGATACTTGGCCACTCACACGTCACACACACGCGCAAACAGCTACACGTATACATGTACATGGCCGCACACCACACACGCGTACACAGACACGTACAAATACATGTACACAAGGCCACACATGTACACATGGCAAGACATGTCGTCGGATTGATGACAAGTACGACATGAGGGGGTCCTCGAGGCGTGTGGAAGAGAGGGGTGTGAGACGTACGGTATTCCGAGACGGTGAGCACACAAGTTTACCCAGGTTTGAATCCGCCGGCTTTGGACGGATCCTACTCCTGCTAGCAATCCAGTAATACGGCAGAGCCGGAATATGGGTTACAAGGGTTTCACCTGTGCGAGTTGAGATTGTAGATTATTTAGGTGCCCTAAAGGCTCTCCCTAGGACAGCTTATATAGATATCCGGCCTAGGGTTTACAGGAGAGATCTATCCGGCTACGACTAAGAGTCAGTTACAGAGTACATCTTGAACTACAAGTAACATTATGGGCCTAAGTCGGTAAGTCTTCTGGGCCTTCCCGTAGCCGGATTGGACTCCGTCTTTCTCCCTGACTGGGCCGCCCGTGAAGCAAGGCTCTAACCCGAAGTGGGCCACCCTGGTCAGTGAGGAACTGTAAGGATACCCGAAAAGTATATCCCCAACAGCAGCCCCCAGAGGCCTCCAAGATCCAAAGTCGGATTTACATCGTCTAGCTTGATCTTCAGCTTGCAGAATCTTGAAGGGTTCCTGAAACTTCACAACAAAAATACGATCCGGGTCTTAAAAAATAAGTCGGACCTATCAGTAAGTTACTCGGATTTTCCAGCTCGATTTCAAACTAAGCCGGAACTTGGTTCCCAACGCCACCTGACCCAAGTCATGGTCAAGTCATGTCATCTGATAGGCATTCCGTCAGCACGACCGTTGGTGGGTCTGCGGACCGCGGAACCGAGGCGCCGTTTCAATGTGTGCGTGGAGATCGAGGCGACGCAATCATCTCGCGGGTCCTTCCTAGCTCCTTCCATGACGCGTGGCGGTTACACTGTAGCATTTGCACGAATCTTGGCGCAGTTAGGTGGGTATAAGGGGTTAGGATTTCTTCCCTCTTCTTTCACTAGTCCCTTGCCTTTTCCTCTCCTCCAATCTCCTAGCGCGCACAGAGCTCCCCCGTTCTTCCTCCACAGAACTCCCAGCGCTGCCCCTTTTAGGTCAATCACTCGCCAAAGAAATGGCTTCATCTTCTTCCTCCGGCTTGGTGGCAGCGGCGGCGGAAGCGGTGGCGGAGAAGGAGAGCTTTCGCGGTCTCTGGATCCCCTGCGCTCTCAACGAGGAGGGCCTCAGGAACATGGAGAAGGAGGGACTTCTTGCCGCCGGTGACTGGTGGAGCGGCTTCGAAGAAACCTTCCTCAACCCGCGCGACGGCGAGTGGGTAAACTTCGGCACCCATCTCGACCGAGGTCTGTCCTTTCCTCCCTCGGAGTTCTTCTCCGAGGTGATAGATCATTACGGAGTTTAACTCCATCATCTTCCTCCCAACTCTCTGTTAGAAATGAGCGCATATGCTTCGTTGTGCGAGGGCTTTCTCGGCATTAGGCCGAGCCTGACTCTCTTCCGGTATTATTTCCATGTCCGGAGAAACTCCATTACCGCCGGTGTTCCTTATATCACCGGCACTATTAGTTTTTCACTTAGACGCGACCGGGCGTATCCCAAAATTCTAGCCAGTGACTCGGTCAAACAATGGCCAGCCACATTTTTCTATCATAGGGATATTCCGGCTCCCGGCAAAGCCATTGCTTTGCCGGGTTTCATCGACGGAGCCGCCACGACCCAACCTTCTTGGGACGAGGCTGGTCCGTCTCTCACCGATGATCTGATCCTCGCTAAGCGGTAGATCGAATATTTGATCAAACACAAGGATCTGAAGGGATCCGACTTGGTCCAGTGCTGGGTCTCACGTCGGATCCATCCCCTCCAGTATCACGGAACCCGACTGATGCATTCCATCACGTCGTCTCCAAAAGACTCCCTCCACATTAGCTCCAAAGCCTACACCACTCAAGGCTACATAAGCCAGATCAAGTGGCTGATCGGGGAGCGGATCGAGAGGAGAATCCCGGAGGTTTCTCTGGACATGCATACGACGGATAACCCCGTAGTGCCGGTAAGCTTCTATCAGTACACCTTTTTATGTGTTCCAATCTTTGAGTTATATCGCAATACTGATGTGTTTTCTTCTTTTCAGCTTGATGACCTCCCCCGAGTCGGAATTTGCTCCGCTCGAAGGATATCCTCTGGAATTCTCTCAGGAGGTGGAGGTAGTTCCATTGCCGGATCTTGCGCTCAAGAAGCGTAAAGCTCCAACAGTGGCTGTTGGCACAAAGGAGGTGCCTGTCGTGAAGAGGTAACATTCAACCACAACTTCCGCCTTTGTACCTTATTCAAATTTCTTTCCGAGATGTAATGTTTTCCGACTTTACTACATTCTCAGAGCAAAACCGCTCGTCAAGGACAAGGGGAAAGGGATTCCTTTGAAGCCGCTGCGACAGATGAATCTTACCATAGCTTCCCCTGCCGTGGCTCCTCCGACTCCTGCCCCTCAACCTTCTGCAATGCCGGTTATCTCGCCGGACGCTGTAGAAGATCCGGCTCCTTCAATGGGGCCTGTGAACCTTGGATCGCAAACTGACGTCACCACGGGTGCGTCAGATCTAGACAAGGGTGAACCCTCTTTGGGTAATGATCCCTCGGCAGAAACCTTCACCGAAAACCTCCTGAGCAATCCGGGTCTTGCCAAGTTCGGCTTGTCCCGGAAATCTGCTGAAGAAATCCAGCGGCTTGCCAAGCTTTATCCGCCGAGGAAGAAGCGCAAGAAGCAGAGGACGTCAAGTTCTCAGACCTTCTCGCTCAAGTGCACCTCCACGACGAGAGGATTAGGACTGGTGAGCTTCCAACAGCCCCAGTGGTTCCTTTGACTCTCGCCGAGAAGGTGGCTACTGAAGTTAACGCGGATTTGAATAAACTCACCCGCGAACAATATGTAAGTCGGAATTCCATCTCCTCTTTTTTCCATTATGTTATATCATATCCTCTAGCCCCCAAGCATGAAGTAGGATATATAATCCGGGTTTATGCTTCATTAGGATGCCAAAGAACGAACTAGTGTAGCCCCCAAGGCTCGTGTTGATATTTAACAAAAATATTAGCCCGAGTCTTAAGTAGCTTTCTGACTTTGGGTATTCTGACTTACAGAAAGTATGTTCCTATAACCAGGAATTACTGACCAATGTCTGCGACAAGCGGAGAGAGATCAAAGCTCTCTGGCTTAAAAATGCCGAACTCAAAGTTGTCAAGGATGAGGCCGAAGGTAAACATTCTGAGACTTGAACCTTGTCTTTGTTATTTCCAATGTCAAATTTTTCTGAACTTTTGTTCTTTTTGACTTATAGCGCTGGTGAAACAATCCGTCGCCATGATTGAAGAGGCCGAGAACCTCAAGACCCTGGTGGTGGAGAACAAGGAGCTTCTCCAAGAGCTGGACCAGCTCAAGGCCAATCATGAAAAGAGCATAGCTCAAGTCCTTGAATCCTCCTCCATGGCCACTGAAGAGCATGATCGCAAGATTGCTGCTCAAGATAAAATAATCTCGGACCTTAAGAATGAACTTGGCAGAGAGAAGAATATGTCCCAGGCGCTACGGGCTGAACTCCAGAGTCTCCAGGAGGAGAAGACCAAAATTGACGACGTCATATTTGGTACGTTCCATCTATCTGACTTGTCTCTTTCTTCGACTTTTATCAATGTCGGATTTTTCTTAACTTGTTTTGTGTATAGGTCCTCTGAACTTGACGGACTCTTCCTCCTCCGAGCCCCACACCCACCGGCTTACCCAAGTCGTTGACCTGCTTCATGACTTCCGCCAGTCCCTTGAGGACGTCGGCGAAGCTCTCAAGATTCCGGACATGCCAAGTATGTCGGATTTTCAGGTGCGGGACAAGGCAAAAGAGATGCCGCAACTTGTTCGGGACTAGAACATGTCCTACGCGCGGACTGCTGCGCAGAACGCTCTCACCATGGTCATGAGCCACCATGGAAACATGGAAATATGGCAAGTGACCAGAGGGTACTGCAAGGTAGATGAAGACGGCCAGGAGCAGGACCTTCAAGCCATCATGCACTCCTGCGCCGGATATGGGTGTCACGTGGCTGACCTGACTAACTACAAGATCCCCTTCTTCACTCGCGTGGCTACTCTGCCTCCTCCTCCGGAAGAACCAACAGAAGTTTCCGATGATGAACGCACCATCTCGGATGCGGACATCTCGGAACGATATCAAGGTGGAATCTCCAGCGAGCCGGCAGCTCCTTCATCTCCTCCTGCATCATAGATCAAAAATGTTTGTATTATTCCGGAAAGACATGATGCATCTTTAAATATGCAGTACTTTAAATTGCTAGTGCTAAGCTTTTGATCTATTCAGCACTTTGGGCTTTGAATTTTTTTTTGTGTGTGCCTGAAATGTTTACATAAGCACTTGTACTTTTTCGTCTCTACTTATCGTTTATCTGGCTTTCCGCCTCGTCTCTTTCGTGAGCCGGCTAAACCTTCCGCCAGAAACTTTTCCGAGCAACGGAGCGCAATTGCTAAACCAGTTTAAACTCGAAAACAAAGTCGGCTTCCACTACCAACAATTCACTACTCAGAAAATGCCCGCATCCAGCAATCAGAAAAATAACCAAAGTAAAGACTAGAAACTTTAGAGTTATACCCGAGTGTAGCAGTTTTAGAATCGGAAATCTAAACCAGAACGAACATGAGCATAATGTACTTTCAAGCATTCTGGGATTTTCGACTATGACATGATCATTCGGAAATAAGATGGTGAAAACTTCTCAGAAAAATTTGAGGCAACCAAAACTTTTATTTCTCACATAATCATGTACATATATATGTTTACAAAGAAGGATAAACTAAGTATAAAAGGGATGTAGCTGAGAAATATTCCACGGTCTATCTAACTCATCCGGATTTGTACTGCCTCCAGCTCTCTTTCTCTTCTTACTAGCAGGTCTTTCTTTGACTGGCCTCATGTCAGTTAAGTAGTACGATTCATTGTGTAACACTCGACTAACTAAAAAGGGCCCTTCCCATACTGGGAAATTTTTGTGCTTTCTTTGTTGCACAAGCTGGAGAACCAAGTCACCTTTATTGAAAGATCTATCTCGGACTCTCTGGCTATGATACTTGCGTAACTTCTGCTGATAGGCTGTAGATCTCATTTCAGCAACAACGCGAACTTCTTCGACTAAGTCGAGATCATTTTGTCGAGAAATCTCGGCATCCTCTTCAATATACGCGGCCACTCTAGGAGAAGTATGAATCAAATCACTAGGAAGAACTTCTTCTGCGCCATAGACCAAGAAAAAAGGTGTGTATCATGTTGACCTGTTTGGAGTTGTTCATAAACTCCAAATTACAGAGGGTAATTCCTCTGCCCAAGCCCCTGCAGCACGTCGTAGTGGTGCTTCGAGTCTCGGTTTTAGGCCTTGTAGAATTAAACCATTTTCTCTTTCAACTTGTCCGTTAGCCTATGGATGTGCGACTGATGCTATGTCAAGCCGGATATTTTGCTCGTTGCAGAATTCAGCCAATTCCCCCATAGAAAAGTTACCCCCGTTGTCCGTGATAATGCTATGCGGATAACCATACTGGATTATAACATCCTCGACAAATCTTTTGGCTGTTGCTCCATCACAACTAGTGACAGGTTTAGCCTCAATCCATTTGGTGAATTTATCCACCATCACTAAGAGGTGAGTGAATCCACTTGGATCTCGTTTAAAAGGTCCTACCATGTCAAGTCCCCAGACCGCAAAGGGCCATGTTATAGGTATTGTTTGCAGCTGATCAGCCGGAACATGAGCTTGCTTGGCATACTTTTGGCAGCGTTTGCACGTCTTGACTAATCGTTCGGCATCTGCCTGAGCTGTAAGCCAGAAAAATCCGTGTCTAAAAGCTTTTTCCACTAAAGATTTGGCTGCAGCATGGTGACCACACTCGCCTTCGTGGATTTCTCTTAAGATTTCCACTCCTTCTTCCGGAGATACACAGCGCTGAAAAACCCCACAAACACTCCGTATATGGAGCTCACCTTTAACAATAGTATAGGCTTTTGCTCGTCAGATAATCTGTCGGCTCAGCACCTCATCTTCGGGTAATTTTCCATCAACCAAATAATCGAGGTAGGGTTGAGTCCAGCTGGGAATTACAGCCAGAACTACTATCAAGGGTGAGTCGGATTTGGTCGGATATTCCTCATCTACTCCCTTTATTGAGGGAACTTTGAGGTTCTTGAGAAAAGCGCCATTCGGGACCTCTTTCCGCGCAGAACCTATCCGATATAGTGCATCTGCTTCCTCATTTTCTGCTCGAGGGATGTGTTGAACTTCAAACCCTTCGAACGATTTAGATAGATCATACACGACAGCTTTTTATGCTGCCATGTGTTATTTGCATTACAAATATCCGACACTTGCTGAGCAACAAGATCCGAATCTCCGTAACACATCAAACGTCGGATGCCAATATCCTTAGCAATCCGGATTCCATGTAGTAGTGCTTCATACTCGGCAATATTGTTTGTCGCTGTGAAGTGGATCTGCAACACGTATAAAAGTTTATCTCCTTGGGGTGATTTGAGCACCACGCCAGCCCCTGAGCCCCCTCGAGCCTTAGACCCATCAAAAAAGAGGGTCCAATATTCTGACTCAGGGAGGATCATATTCTCCTTCATCTCTGTCCAATCAGCGACAAAGTCAGCAAGGAGCTGGGATTTGATTGCTGTCCGAGGTTTATACTCAATGTCGAAAGCTGAAAGCTCTATGCCCCACTTGGCAACGCGTCCTGTGGTGTCACTGTTGTTGATTGTATCTCTCATGGGAGTTGTGCTCACCACGGTAATTGGATGCTCCTGAAAGTAGTGTCATAACTTACGAGATGCTAGAAAAACACCGTAAGCCAACTTTTGATAGTGCGGATACCGTTGTTTTGATTCTGTCAGGACCTCACTGACAAAGTAAGTCGGAAGTTGCACCAGGTGTTCCTGATTTTCCTCTGGTCTCTCCACCACCATGACGATACTAACGACCTTATTTGTCGCAGCAAGATAGAGCAACATCGGTTCCTTAGGTTCCGGCAGATGAGAGTACTTTCTTCAGGTCTTGTAGTGCAGCTTCAGCTAAGTCAGTCCAGACAAAATCCTTGGTCTTTTTCAGGAGTTTGTATAGTGGTGCGGCTCCTTCACCAAGCCGGCTTACAAATCGACTGACCGCGGCAACGCAACCAGTTAATCTTTGTACGTCCTTCAGGCGGGTTGGCCTAGAAATATTGAGTATAGCCTTGATTTTGTCCCGGTTCACCTCTATGCCTCTCTGAGACACGATGAAACCTAACAATTTTCCGGCCGGTATTCCAAAGAAGCATTTCTTCGGGTTAAGCATGATGTTGTATTTTCATAGATTGGCAAATGTTTCCTCCAAGTCGGAAATCAGCGTTTCCTTCTTTTTGGACATTACCGCGATATCATCCACGTATGCATGTACATTGCGTCCGAGTTGGTCATGGAGGCAACGCTGCATCGTGTGCTGGTACGTAGCTCATGCGTTCTTCAGCCCAAAAGGCATCGTAACAAAACAGAAGGTTCCGAAAGGGGTTATGAATGAAGTTTTGACTTTGTCAGATTCCTTCATCCGGATTTGGTGATAACCGGAATATGCGTCGAGAAAACAGAGGAGTTCCGAGCCTGCCGTAATATCGATAACTTGATCAATTCTAGGCAGAGCGAACGGATCTTTTGGACAAGCCTTGTTCAAGGCAGTATAATCAACACACATCCTTAAATCAGTGGTGTCCTTTTTAGGGACCATTATAGGATTAGCCGACCACTCAGTGTGGATGACCTCTTCTATGAATCCAGCTAACTCGAGCCGTGCTAGTTCCTTAGCTATTGCCTTACGCTTTTCATCGCCAAACCGTCGTAAGGACTGTTTGACGGGTTTAGCGTTCGGGTTTACATTTAGAGAGTGCTCGGCAAGTTCCCTAGGTACTCCGGTCATGTCAGATGGCTGCCATGCGAAGATATCTTGATTTGCTTGGAGGAACTTGACGAGCACGCTTTCCTATGCGCTACCTAGGCCTACGCCTATCTGGGTCACCTTGGAGGGGTCATCATCTGTCAATGGTGCTTTCTTCATCTCTTCTGATCCCTTGAACTCCAGATTTGGCTTTGTCACCTCCTTCTTCGTTGCGGGCATCTCGGACGGATCTATGCTCTTCTTAATCTCCTGGTACTTCTGGGTGTGCAGCACGGCTTCGGCAAAGCGGCATTTCCATCCTCGCACTCTTGCTCTTTCTTCGGGTCTCCCCTGATGGTGATCACACCGTTGGGACCTGGAATTTTCATCATATTGTAAATGTAACACGGACGAGCCATAAAAGCCCAGTAAGCCGGATGTCCGAATATAGCGTGGTATGTGCTTTTGAACGGGACCACTTCGAAGGAAAGTGCTTCCATCTGATAGTTCTTTGGAGTTCCAAAGGTAACATCCAAAGTAATCTCTCCTAGGGAATTATCTTGTCTTTCTGGGACAACTCCGTGAAAGATCATAGAGCTATGGTTCAGCTGGGTCTCTGAGATCTTCATCCGGCGTAGCGTTTCAACATAGAGAATATTGATGCTGCTACCACCGTCCATGAGGGTCTTGGAGAAACCATAACCGTCAATAAGTGGATTGACGATTAAGGCGTATTCTCCTCGCCTGTGTAACTTAGGCGGATGATCATCGCGGTCAAATGTGATTGCCACTTCCGACCAGTCCAGATACTGGGGGACAGTCGGAACTGTTGCATTGAGCTCGTGTAGAACTGCTTTCTTGACGTTTGCTGGTTGAGATCCGAGGAAAGTGACATAAGTGTCCTTCTTGGTGGGAAAAGTTTTCTTCCCTTCCGGCTTGGGATTTGAAGCATCAGCTTCCTCCATGTTGGAATCTTCCTTGGTCTCCTTGTCCTTTTCGAGATTTTTCTTTCCCTTCTTCCGCTTAGCTTTGTAGCCCGCGGTGTCATCTCTTTTGATGTCGTCATTGAAACGACATTCAGCATTGGTGTGGGACGAGCCCCCATTGGCGTCTAGGTGATGCACACATGGGTTATTAGCAATGTCGGCCCAAGAGTAGGTTTTGCCTGGTTGTTGTTCTCCTCTACCTTGGACCCTTGAAGTCCCACAGCCACGCCCGCGGCCTCCGCCACGTCCTCCTCGTCCTCCAGACCCGGAAACAGTAGTAACCACCACTGTTTCCACATTGGGGTTTTCTTCCGAGGTATTTTTGCGCTTCTGAGCTTGTTGCTTTGGTTGTCTTGCCGACTGAGGCACAGCTAGGGCATTGAGCAATCCCTCTGCATCGTCGTCAGCATCTGCATACTTGCTCGTTGTTTCTATCATCTCTCCCAAATCAGTGACCTTGTCACACTTCAAGCGATGACGCAGTAGACCAATTGGGAGACCTGCAATGAAAGGTTCAATCGCAGTTTGATCATTTACTCCCTCACAGGAGTTCTTGGTGTCGATCTATCATCTGAGGTAGTCCCGGCAAGTTTCTCCGGCTTTCTGGGTGCAACACCTTAGGTCTACGACCGTACAGGGCCTCCGATATGTGCCTTCGAAATTCCGAAAGAATGCACTTTGCATGTCATACTAGTTATGGATGGTGTTCTCCGGAAGTTCATTGAGCCATGATCGTGCCGTCTTCCGCAACATAAGTGGGAGATATCGGGTTGCAACCAGGCTGTTTCCGCCTTTGGCAATGCAGCAAGCTTGGAAGAAATCCTGTAGCCAGGTATCTGGCCGAGCAATGCCATCGTAGGCCTGGATATGTCTTGAGATAGCAAATCCTTTTGGGAATTTTATAGCTCTGATGCATGGTCCGAAGCACTTTGGGCCCACGTAGATATCATCGTTTTCATAGCGCCGAGCCTCTATGTTGGAGTTGATCCTGTGCCTTGCGTCGTTCGGGGATAAAGATCGTTCCTAATGTCGGCTGTGGCTGCGGTACCTTGGAGCCGGACTTCGGCTTATGCCACCACCTCCTCCGCCACGTCATCCTCCTTGCCCTCCTTGGGAGCCGTTGTGATGACTGTGTGGTGGAGAGGGTGGGGCAGCTGGATAATTTACGGCTGATCGCAGGCCTCCGTCCGGAACGTCATTATTCCGATTTCGGGGAGGGTCTTGACTACGACGAGCCTCCTACCTGCTTGTTCTGGCATGGTTTCCGTCGTTTCTTCGTCCGTCGTTCCCACCATGGTGGGGCTCGGCCGGACGGCTTGCATGTCTAGGGGGTGGCATTTTTTGACGATCCTCCTCCCGACGTTTCTCTTTATCTTCTCCCCTTCGATCGTTAGATTCTCGCCGGGGAGAATTCCTCGGATTCAGAGCAGCGATGGCCTCTTTCTCGACCGCTGGTGCGACGTTGCTCCAGTCGCGTGCTATCCTGCGATGCTGTCCTGACAATCCAGTTCTCGAATAATTGTCCTCCCGTCGTTCGGGGCGATAATGCTGCTCCGGAACGCGGTGGGGTCTTACGTCAGCCCATGCCGGATCTGTTCGACATTGGTCGGAATCTGAGACTAGTTTTTGACTTCCGGACAGGGCGACCTTTCGCTGCTCCAGTCCCTTATTGAGTAGCTTGATACCCAAACGGATCTCCTCTGGTCCTGGATTAGCCGATAGAATTTCTCGGGCCGCCACGGTATTCTGTACTGGGGTTGGATATACCCAATCTCCTTTGCTATCTTTCCGTGGATTCCCCATCTCATCTCCGAAAAGGACGGCACGGACATGTGGAAATTGGTTGTCATCTGTGTGACGCTTCCGTGTCTTCTTATGGAACCGAGACATGTAGTCCTTGGTTGTCATGCGTTTCTTCTCTACCTCGATGTTTTTGGCTTCATCGAGGAGTTGTTGACGACGCGCTTCTAGGGCTTGGGCCCTTTCATCCAGCTTTTCAGCAGTAAGTTCTGCAGCTGTAGGGATAGGTGTGGTTAATGCAGCATCGATGAGTTTACGTGCACCTTCGGTGATCACGTGTAAATCCACCGATTCTTCTTTTTTCGGCTCGTCTGGGATAAGTGCTCCATCCGAGTCTTCTTCGTATTCCTCGGCAATCACCTCCTCAGCCAGAGGGTCTTTTGCCGGGGTCTTGTTCTTCTTGTTCTTCTTCTTTGCCTTCTTGGCAGCGCTGGTAGCAAAGACAGCTTTGGGTCTGTTTCCCGGAGTCAAGCTCTGATCGGTACTTTCAGACATCTGGACCTCGGGATTATCTCCGATGTCCATGTCATCCTGCGCTTTGGGAGAGTGTTCCCCAGATCCTTCATCCATGGCTTCTCCTTCTTCTGCAGCTTTGGAGTTGTACTCCTTCATATTCCGCGGAGAACTTTCGGACATCTGCTAACGTCATCGATTCATCCGAGGATGCGGGTATGTCGGCGTTTGTTCCAATTGCCTCCAGCACCGAGTCGATGTTTTCTCCAGCATCGGCAGAGCCGGATCCGGATCCCACATATCCGACGAAGTGTGACGCGTGCTTCCTGAGGTACCTGCGGCTTTCGAGATCAGCCATGTCGAAACTTTTGATGGTCTCGAGAATTGCATCTGCGCTTTCACCTTGCAGTATCATACGTCGTAATGTGTACCTTAGAAAAGGTATGTCTGTCCTGGCATCATCAGAGCCGGAATCAGTGTCACTGATATGCTCCTCCTGGATTTCGATTTCCGTGGGTGGGTCGATCTAGGATCCGGCTCCTCCAGGGAGATCCACTCCAGATTCGACTTGGACCGCTAGGTCTTCCTCGGGCTCGGATTTCTCCACTATCTCCACAACTGGTGCGGGCTGGGTGGGATTAGGGTTTTCTGAGATCCGGAACTCTGATGCCTCTGCGGACAAAGGGGACCCAGAAGATTTTTCTGCCTCTATCATCACCGCTAGGGTGGGTTGGGCAGGTTCAGTGAAACCAATGTAAACATCGATCTCGCCAAAGGACATGATTGTGTAGGCAGTCACGACCTCCCTAGCCGGAATCCAAGTCTCGTCGAGAACGATGAGAGGGACGTCGCTGGCATAGAGGATGCGACCGACAGCGATAGTCTTGCCGATTCCGATTCTTGCAGATTCCGCTCAGAACGCAGATCCGAAGCTCACTTGCCCCACTGTGGGCGCCAACTGCCGTCGGATTGATGACAAGTACGCCATGAGGGGGTCCTCGAGGCGTGCGGAAGAGAGGGGTGTGAGACGTACGGTATTCCGGGACGGTGAGCACACAAGTTTACCCAGTTTTGAATCCGCCAGCTTTGGACGGATCCTACTCCTTCTAGCAATCGAGTAATACGGCAGAGCCGGAATATGGGTTACATGGGTTTCGCCTGTGCGAGTTGAGATTGTAGATTATTGAGGTGCCCTAAAGGCTCTCCCTAGGACGGCTTATATAGATATCCGGCCTAGGGTTTACAGGAGAGATCTATCCGGCTACAACTAAGAGTCAGTTATAGAGTACATCTTGAACTACAAGTAACATTATGGGCCTAAGTCGGTAAGTCTTCTGGGCCTTCCCGTAGCCGGATTGGACTCCGTCTTTCTCCCTGACTAGGCCACCCGTGAAGCAAGGCTCTAACCCGAAGTGGGCCACCCTGGTCAGTGAGGAACTGTGAGGATACCCGGAAAGTATATCCCCAACAAGACACATGTACAAAATTATAAGCCTTAATTAGTAAGCTCTAGGGTGGAGGTAGTACAAAATAATTTTACGACATTTAGGCCTTAATATTGTATTGTTTTGAAAAAGGAAAGTTAGTGTCCTACGAGTTCTCTAGCTTTTCTTTTACAGTATAAGTTAGAGGATCTGTATAACTTGTTTCTTGCCAAAGACCGTGGTAAACATAGTTTTAGTCCCACTTCTCGCATCCGGGGTACAAATTAGTCCCATATCTTGCAGAGTGGACAAAATCAATCCCAAAGCATGCATCCCTGGTGCAAATCAGTCCATTTCAAACAAATTTGAGCGTATTTGACCAAATTCGTACACGTTTAGCTGTCCTGATCATGCCTTTTTGTGATTGAGACAGTAAAACAGTATCGTCCTGGAAGTGGTGTCCTTCCATGACTTCTATTGCTTTTGAAAGTTCATGTAGAATTTTTGCATAGATTGATGTCGTTTTAGCTTGGCTGAACACTGTCCTTTGCAAATGCTCAAGTTAACTAAAACTACACATGTGTGCATTTTACTCAATATTTCATCGTTAGTTTCAAGTTAGCTGAAATCTAACCAAATTTGATTCTTTTCTTATACACTTCACAATCCATATGCATCAATTGTTTTATATGTGATGATTCAACTTGAGCATTGTGAAGTGCATTGGATGAGCACATGGACATATGTTGTTCGCATATCATGTCAAATTCCCAAGATTTTAGCTTCAGCACATGGGCTTTTCTGTAAACAACGATGCCTTGCATGGGCCCATAAATTACCCTCGCCTCGCTTTTCTTATCTTATCTTACATCTTACAACTATATGGTGTATGGAGAACTTTGAACACTGGTCGTTGAATCAAGATTGTCAAATCCCAACATTGTTAGCGGTTGTATCTTCTTTTCCATTATGGGATCTAGAAGATTCTATTGATAGTGTTTAGCACAATGAAATTTATGCACAAACCTCAAATACACTATGAGGGTAGTTCCATATTTGCTTCATGTGTTGTTTTAGCTAGATGGTGGGACCCACGTTATAAATATTTGCAACTAGTACATTGTGGAGCTCTTGCTATATTTTATACCAAAGCCAAATTTACCTTTACGTCATATTTGGCAATGGCAACATTGTGGGTGCCCTTGGACAAGCCACAAGCTTATGGGTCACCCTTAAGAAAATTTCCTTAAGGTGAAGCTCTACTATGTATATATATGTGGTCATCCATAAGGACTACTTTTTGCTTTTGGACACCCTTATGGACAACATAGTGGATGCCCTAGGTGAACTTTTGCCATAAGGTGGGTCCCACAAAGCTTGTGGAAGTAGCTATAACATCACCTATGTATAAGGTGAACTTTTGCCATAAGATGGGACCCGCACAACTTATAGAAATAGCTAGTACAATGTATAAGGTCAAGTTCACCTTAAGCTCGGACCCACATGTTTGTTAAAAATACACACATGCAAGAGAGAGGAGAAAGTAAAACAATTGTTTATTGCTTATGGACAACCCATAAGCTTGTAGGTCACCCTTAAGGAAATTCCACTAAAGTGAACCTCTACTATGTATATGGATAGGCTTATGGACTACTTTTTGGCTTCTGGGTAGACAACATAGTGGATGCCCTGGGCACCCACAATGCATAGCCAAATCTAGTTCCAAAATAGATATTTGGCTTTTGGAACTAGTTCCATACGTTGCAGGGTTAGTTCCAAATCTGAGAAACTAGGGAATCGGAGCAACTCCGTGCACCGATGCCAAATTCCAAGTACTACTCTATCTGACCATGTGGCAGTGCATTGCTTCTCTCTCGTGCGATGGGGAGAGAGAACACCCTTTACTATGTGTTGTTTTATTCTGTGTAAGGGCCCACTATGCAGATATTTGGCAAGACAAATGTTGTGGAGCTAATGCCAAATTTGCCTCCCATGCTAAATAGTGTTGTGGCTCAGATTTCGCAACATCAACGCCGTGGCTGATAAAGTGAACTTATCTATAAGCTGGGACCCATATGTCTAATAAAATTATACAGGTGCAAGAGAGAGAGGAGAGAGTAAATAATTTTATATTGCTTATGGACAAGCCACAAGCTTAGGTGAAGCTCTACTATGTATGTGGTCTCATCCATAAGGACTACTTTTTGCTTATGGACAACATAATGGATGCCCTAATACTTTTTGCTTATGGACAACATAGTACAGATCTTGTTCCGTGAAAAAAGAAAAATAGAGCTCATCCATGCAAGTAAAATAGTACCACAGAGCTCGTCCAGTACAACACGTACCCTAGGCGTCTAGTAGAGTCAGGCCGGTCATAGTCTCCTCCAAATTAACTACTCTGAATGTCTAGATGTCTACTGGTACTAGGGAGTAGGGAGTCGACGGGTCACTGTCTCCTCGAAATGCAGCTGAGGAGCGCATGCTCGTGTTGATTAATCTAGCTTTCCCCCCTTGCCTATTCCCCCGCCCCCTCCAGGGCGTCTTCCCCTTCTACACCATGTGCTGCCACAGCCACCATATGCCGCTTTCAGATTCTCTTCCTCGTCTCACTCAGGCAGTTGCCACCCTCGATTCCCCCTCTCTTCTGAAACCCCAATCAATGAAATACGGACGCTGCCTTGCGATGGCATCAGCAAGCAAGAACAGTGAGAATGATTCTGAGATTTTTCACGACGTGTTTACCGAAGGCCCCTTTGAAGAACTCATAACCCGATGCGATGTCATCACCGTCGCCAGCCTAATCGGTTCGTCCAAACTTTTTCTTGAATCTGCGAAAGCTAGTGCAACTCTGGATGCTTCAATGCCATTTGGCCTCCCATGTGTTCTTCATTCCCCCCTAACCAAGGGACCGCTAGATTTCTTGCATTACTTCAAAATTGATAGCCTCCCGTGCAAGTTGTCGCCGCTGGACAGGTTCTCCTCCGATGCTATGGTACCATGCTATACTTCTGGGCAGTGGGTAGGTGCCACTGGAGATTGGATTGCCACGACTAGCTTCAGAGTCAAGTTGGAGCTTCGCAACGTGTACACTCATCGCAAAATTCCTCTCCCAGCATTGCCATTCCAAGCAACCGACCAGCCAACCACGTTCTTGTTGGATAATGATCTTCCAGCTGTAATGCAGAAGATTGCTATTTGCCAAGTTCCCACAGCTGCTGGGAGATATAAAGATTTCACGCTTGTTGCAGTCTTCAATGTTAGAATTGCCATCCTTCAGGGCAGTGATGATGGATGGACAGTTCTTCCACTTCCTATTAACCACACCCTGAGCCCTTACAGTTACAATGATGGAATTACCCACGACAGACTGGCGTTCGCCACAGCTCTGTATGGCAATGTTCATGTTTGGGATCCTCTACATCCTGGTAATTATTCCTTCATATGTAGTGTACTGGCTTAATTACTCATGTGCCCAAGCTATTGTACTGAATTGACATAGGGAGTGTTTCCTTTAAATGAAAATACGAGTAGTTATTTTAGACTCTATGAACTGTATGAATCATAGTTTTTCCATAGGATTTTTCTTATAGCAGTCGTTTGATTCATCGGATTGAATTATGCACAGTAGATTTTTCCGGATATCTTTTAGTTCATTCGATAGGAATTCAAGATATACTTGAAGCTCCTGAAAAGAATCCGTTCAGTGGTTCTTTCGTGCAATGTAATGCAACACAACTGTAATCCTGCAGGAGTATAAATGGACATGCAAATGTAAAATCCTGTGTCTTTCCTATCCTATTTTTTCTGCATTTGCACGGGTTTTCGGCAAGTTCCCCTAAAAATGAACTGGTCATTTCTCTTTGTCTTTTTAGACAAAACGAGCCAAAAATGCCTGTCTTGTTCAAAAAAAGATGAGTCCGTTCTCTAGGAAATTTCCCTATTATATAATGCTTTGTTTCCTTTGTACGATTCTAGGCCATAGTTGTTTTTCCTATGTTCGAGCTACTTTGCATGCAGATCAATTGGAAGGAATTTTTTAGTAGGATTCACTATATCATGCTGTCGGAATCATAAGTTAACGCATTCTGCTACCTTTTCAAGGTCCTGCGCTGGTCTTGGCGCGACCAGCTGCCGCGGACGAGTTGGTCGATTCATTTCCTAATGCTACTGGAGACGAGCACGACTACTTTTTTGGTTTCTGGTGGTTAGCAAGATCTGTAGATGGTTCTAGACTTCATCATATATATACGCTTGGCGCTTCTTATGATCCCAGCTATCTTACTTGTCATTGGCGCCATCGTACTGGTGCTGCTCATCCTCGTGTTATACTTTGCGGTCACACTGTCTCCACTTATACTTTCGGGTTTGGCTGCTTGGTGTTCTCAATGAACACTGGTCAGGTTGATCAAGCTAATCCATGGGAAAGGATTGCTGACCTTGGATCATATTCTTTTTTCCTTGGAGTGAACTATCCGATTATCATGCACGTAGGCGGTGCAGATCTTACCTCAGGTTATCTGATGAGAAGCAACTGTGTCTACATCTTACCAACTACAGCATGGCTTTCCAAAGAGGCGCAACCTGAATTATGCCGCTTCAGTCTTAGTGGTAAAGACTGCGGTGTTACTTCTGAAATCAATGTCCTTGAGGGAATTAGTAACCCTCGCTTCTGGACAGGAACTGTGAAGCATCCGCTTTGGTTCATACCAACCTTCACGAACGTCGTCGATTGGAACCGGGCTCATGCTTAACTAAGAAACAAGACATGTTGCCACAGTACGTAATGATGCAATCCATATGTAATAGTTGGTACTACAAGTAGAGAAATAGTTCTGAACCATGTTGAACTATTTATTTTGTTTAGTTGTCTGAAGTCATCGGCTTTCAACTTGTTGGTCTCCTCTCTTTTGAAACATGTCCTTGTATCGGTACTATGTTTATTTACTCGTATGAACTTGACTATATTTTTTTGGATCTTTAGCATAATGCACTCTAGTCCGCCGATTCTAGAGTTCTTTTAGAAATTATGGAAATTTTAGCATCAACAGGATGTTACAAACCACATGCCATACACATGAACAATCACCTCAATGCTTGTGTAAGGGTCGTACTCTATGAAAACAAACTTGGCTTGAACGATTATATAGCCTCATGCACTAGATAAGCTGATATGACGAGACCATATTTTTTAGAGATTTATCTTATCTTATCTTACCACTATATAGTGTACGGTTAACTTTCAACATTAACCGATGTATCAAGACTAGCAAATTCTAACATTGCTAACCCTCGAATCTTCTTTTCCATTCTAGCATCTACTCACTCCGTTCCATAATATAAAATGTTTTAACTTGTGCGAAACTTGTGTGGTTCACTCCTAACATACACACTACTTTTAGTGTGTAGTAAAAGATGTCTAGATACATTTTTTCACAAAAGCTAAACCATCTTATATTTTGAAACGGAGGAAGTAGGAGATTCTATTGATACTGTACTAGACTTTAGCACAATGAACGCTATGCACAAGTACAAGAACCAAATATACACCTGATATTTTATGGAAGCAGCTCGAAAATATAATTATTTTCTCAGCTTTACCTATTACTACTTTATGGAGTAGTACAATTTTATGTTGTGATGATATGGCATGCATTCTACTAGGGTGTGTTCGGTTTGAGAATTAGGTGGAATGGAACGGAACCATTCTATACCTAGAGGCAATTCTAGTGTTCGGTTCCGGAATAGAACAGAACCAACTAGTTCTACGAAACCGAATATTCCTTGAAGATGCAGAGCCAACTGATGCGACTGAATCGGTGGAGTCACGAGGAACGAGGCAATAACCATCACACAAACCGCTTTGGAAAAAGATAGGCCTATTCTCACCCGTCGGGCGACCACCCATCCCACAACCCTATCCACGCCTTCCTCCTTTCTCGCTGCTCCCACTCCCCCCAGCGGCCCTCCCTCGTCTCTCCCACGCCTCTTCCTCTCTCCGGGGCAAGCGGCGACGGCGGGGCAAGCAAACAACAATGATATATCCTCATCTATGTGCCATGTCCACTTTAATTTGGACCAAATATTGCAAGTTTTGTTGATTACTTGATCAAATCTATGATATATGCTTGATAAAATATATTTGTTCTTCTTACTGCTTAAAATACAAACAATATGCTGCTGAATTTTTTCTTAGTTTGTGTTACATCTAGGAGGTATCCTCACCATAGGTATGAATGAGGTGGGATGAACCCAATCCTAGGCATTCCATTCCATCCAACCGAACAAAATATAACCATTCCGTTCCTCATTATTGGCTGAACCAAACACTGGGATGGAACCGTTACGTGCCTGGAGAATGGAACCATTCCATTCCATGCTACTACATTCCAGAGCCAAACACACCCCTAGACAGCGTTGGCGTGCTAGAATAGCTAGCTAATTACTAGTAAAGTTTCCTCGATGCTAGTAGTAGTACTACAGTAGTACTAGACAGCATTGGCGTGCTACACTAGCTAGCTAATAATTAAAGTCTCCTCAATGCAGTTGCGCCCTGTAGCAGAAGACCGACGAAGGAACACGCAAAAACTCCTCGTTCAAAGAGCCATACCGTCTTCCCCATCTCCGGCAGTATTTGGTATCGTATCCAACATGCGCATCACTCATTTTCCTTGCCATCTCGCCCGCAGCATCGGCCCTTCCAGGCCGCCACCCCTCTCCTCCAAAACCTCCCAACAGTTATAGATTGATCTGCCTCGCCCCCAAACCATCAGGACGCAATGGTGAATTAGGGGCCCAACCGGTGGTACGACGGATGGAGCAACATCGGTGCCGACGTGTTCGACGAGATCGTTATGCGTATGGACACTACCAACGCCGTCCGGCTGGCCGCATGCTCCAAGGAGTTGAACCTCTAAGTCACCAGCGGAAAAGGTAGCAGATGCCCCAACGACGGTTGCGGGATATTGGTCGCGTACCGTCAGGTCCAGAACCACAAGATTGCGTGCGCGCACGGCCCTTGCAACTGCATGGAGGATGGCTGCATTTTCGCCGTCTCGTCGGCGGCAAACCTCGCCCACCTCTGTGAAGCTCACTCGATGAGGGTGCATAGTTTCCGCTATGGCAAAACAAGCAGGTACTCATCTAAGCCTATGCTGGCAACAGGCATGCGAATAGTAGATATCATCGGATCCGGAGATGATGGTACTGTGTTCGCGGTGCGATTTGACACGCGCCAAACGCTACACTTCGTATCCGTCGTATGTGTCAGGTCGGCGGCATGCTTGTCGCCGTGGTACATGGTGAAGTTTTGGTCGTCGACTGTGATTGAGGGGAGAAGGATAAAAAATTCCAGGCTATGCATGCCGGAGAGCACCGCTTCACCCGACGGCATCCTGTTTGAAGAGCTGTAGTGGCTTCTGCCGGTGCCGATGTCGCACCTGGTCGCTCGTCAACTATCGGTGTTCATCCTGGAATAATGTCTTCAGATTAACAGGATTCATGAGTGAGATAAACACATCTTAATGTTCGTTGGAGTATTTGAACTGCTAGAAAGACTTACTACATGTTCTTAGTAGATGTTCTTAGGAGTATTTTTATGGAGTTCAACTACTGCTAATGTATTTTGTAGTAATACCTACTGTATGTACTGGTACTTATCATTTTGGGAGACGTGGTTCCTAGCTTAAGGTAGTTTTGAGTATTTTCTATGGAGTTCTTCCTCTGCTAATCTATTTTGCAATAATAACTATGTACTGGTGCTTGTTCAGATCGACCAATGAAGTGTAGAGTATAGTCTCGCTTTATTTTTGAATCAGGCCTAGCTACATCTATTGAATTTCAATGTGTGCATTTCTGAATCTGTCAATTATTGTCTATGTACTGCTAATTCGGTCAGTTTGAAATGCTGCTGAATCTGTCAAGTGCTGCTGAATATGAACTAGAAATCTGTCAAGTGCAGCTGAATATGAGCTAGGAATTTGTCGATATTTTTTCGGTCATATTCTGTACTACTGAATCTTTTAAATGCTACTAAATTTATCAAATGTTTCTGTTGTTACTATTAGTATGTACAATACAATATTTTGTAGAACTAACTGTGATGTATGTGTACTTGTTTAGATCAAGTGCAGCAGATTGTCTTGCTTTTCTTTTGGAACTTGGCATTTTATAGAACTAATACTGATGTACTGCTACTTGTTTAGACCAGGTATAGTACATGGTCTTGCTTTTCTTTTGGAACTTGGCATTTTATAGAACTAATACTTATGTACTGCTACTTATTTAGATCAAGTGTAGTAGATGGTCTTGCTTTTCTTTTATAACTTGGCCTTGTCATAAACTCATAATTTTGACCAGGCTTTGCATCGATGTGAGAACGAGCATCGTCAGTTTTGCTTGCTCCAATGATTGAGTGTATTAGGAGAACAGGCCAAACTGATCGTGGGCCAAGGTTTTTTTAGCTAGAACAAGAACTGATTCTCTCTGTACTGCTATTGAATTTTAAGCAGGAAAGCTACTTAATCTCTCAAATGTTCTATCGTTGCTATTACTAAAGCATTTGTGCAACTAATACTATTGTACTGGTATTGTATTTCATTGTCTATATTGCTGCATTGGTCACTTTTGAAATGCTGCTGAATTGGTCAAGTGCTCCCGAATATTAACTTCGAATCTGTTGATAATTTTTCTACCTTATTCTATACTGCTGAATTTTGACATGAATATCTGCCAAAAAGAATTATCGCTTTCCCCCCGCCCTTGCTGAGGTCTTTGTTTCGAATCCGACAGAGCACATCACAATGCAATTTTTATTAACCAGGAGAAGAAATCTAGTACTCCCTCCGGTCCAAATTAATGTTCTTACATTTGTCTAGATTCTGACATATCTAGTCATGTTTTAGTGCTAGATACATAGGAATCTAGCCAAATCCGAGAACATTAATTTGGATCGGAGGGAGTAACTCATTCGGCCCCTTTTTAGCCTAGAACATTTTAATTCAGTCTTTTAGGGGTCAGGTACTGCTGACCACAGCCCAGCGAAATTGTAGAAAGGAGCCCATGGAGCATAGCCGAGAACATATTAGTTCGACCTTTTACGGGTCAGCAGACTGCTGAGCACAACCCAGTAAAATTTGAGGATGAAGCCCATGGAGCATATCCTATGGAATATAACCCATGTAGAGCAATAGCCAAACTCTTTTTAATTCGGCCTTTTGGGCATTGCCCCCCCCCCCACCTCTCATAATAAAAAAACTCTGCCTACTGATGGCTCAATGCACGGCGCCCAGAAAAGTGTTGGTGTGGTGTTGATGTAGAGCTTGTTGGGAACCCCAAGAGGAAGGTATGATGAGCACAGCAGCAAGTTTCCCTCAGTTATGAAACCAAGGTTTAATCGAACCAGTAGGATCAAGGAAACACCCCAAAGGTGTTACTAGCTGAGCTTTGGCAGGACACACTACCGGTGCTAGTAGCAACATGGAGACCTGCACAACACAACCACAGAACTTTGTCCCCAACTTGCGATGAGGTTGTCAATCTCACCGTGTTTTGCGGAAAACAAAGGATTAAACGTATCGAATAGAAAGAAGTAAAAGTTTGCAGAAAGTAAACACAAAGCAGTAAAAGATTGTAGATTGTATGTAAAAGACAAGGACTGGGATCCATAGTTCACTAGAGATGACTCTCCTTAAGATAGATAACATGCTGGGTGAACAGATTACGGCGGGGCAATTGACAAACACCGAGAAAGCAATACATGCATATACTAATCATCTTGACTCCTCTGAGACTTGATTGGGCATTACAACATAATACATAGACCGCCATCCAACTGCATCTATGACTAATAATCCACCTTCAGGTTATCATCGAACCCCTCCAAGATTAAGTTGCAAGCAACAGATTATTGCTTTACGAACTGCATATAAAGTAAACAATATGATTGTTCTATGAACAAAGGATTGTTGTTTTCTCCCTAGTAGCAACAGCACATCTGGTACCTTAGAGATTTCTGTCACTTCCCCGGATTACCAGAGGCATGAACCCACTATCGAGCATAAATACTAACTCTTGGAGTTGCTAGCATCTACTTGGCCAAGATAGCTACTAACAACGGAAAGCATGCAAGATCTCAAATAACAAAGACATGATAGAATCAATAATCAATCTGAAATAGCATCTCAATATCCATCGGATCCCCGCAAACACAACATGTATGATTACAAATAGATGATCTTGATCATGAACGGAGCTCACAAGATCTAAACATAAAAGCACAAAGGAGGAGAACCAGCCATCTAGCTACTACATGGATCCGTAGTCCAAGGACGAACTACTCACGCATCACACCGGAGGCTTGCATGGTGATGAAGAAGGCCTGTGGTGAATTCCCTCTCCGTAGGTGCCGGGAAGAGCTTCAGATCCCTCCCGATCTAGGGATGGAGATGACGGCGGCTACAGACTCTTTCATGGATTTTTGATCGAGTACATAGGGTTTTCGTCCCGAGGGCAATATATAGGCGGAAGGAGAGGCCGAGGGGGTGCCTGGGCTGGCCACACCACCCCCTGGCGCGGGCCAGGCCTGGCCACGCGGCCAGGTGGTGTGGCCGCCCTCTGGCCCTTCTCCGTCTCGTATTCTGATACTTGATCCCTTCCGGAAAAATAGGCACTTTGGCTTTTGTCCCGTCCAATTCTGAGAATATTCATTTTTTGACTTTCCTGGAACCAGAAACAGCAGAAAACAGGCAGCTGGCACTGTGGCTCTTGTTAATAGGTTAGTCCAAGAAATCATATGAAAAGTACTCCAAAGTTGGAACAAAACACAAGAAAGTGGATAAAACCAAGCATGGAACATCAAAAATTATAGATACATTTGCAATGTATCACCTACCCATGTTTTTAAGAAAATACCCCATTATGTGGAATTTTATAAATCGAGATGCCAGGAGTGCTGCCCTTTTATATTTTAAAAGAGATAAACATAGACACACAAAATATTTTAAGAAGACTAATACAGAAGTTGTTGTATTTGGCACTCAGTTTACGTTTATTTGATTTGAAGGTCTTTTATTTGAATCGCCTTTGTGTGTGTGTATCTTGGGTTTACATTTTTTTCCTAGCAATATCGCATTACGGAGAGGCTGACATCACGGACCCACCAGCATGCAGCATCTCTAGAGTTTGTTTTGAGGGTGGGTTCGAAAAAAAAGTTCAAATACTTCTACAGAGAGGCTCGCATCGGGGACCCACCAGACAGAACATACAAGGCTGCATCAGGGACCCACCAGCCAGAACATGCCAGAGAGGCTCACATAAGGGCCCTAGCAGTAAGACCATACACGACTGCCACGGTGAAAACAGCGAACGCGGCCGAAAAAAAGTCCACCATACACACGTTCCACTTACAGAGAAGCTAACATGTCGGACCCAGCAGGCCCAAGCATAGCCCATGAAATTAGCCTATCAGCCCCAAGCATAGCCCAATACCTTTTAATTCGGCCTTTTCGTGGTCTTGTGGTCACCGATCATAGCTCATTCAATTTAGGAGTGAGCCCATAAAATATAAGCCATGACGAATAGGGCATCCGCCCCGAGTTAGCCCATAATCTTTTTAATTCGGCCTTTCTGAGCATTTTTTGTACTCTAAGGCTGACATTTGGGACCCGAAAAAATAGTCTAACATACACACGTTTCATTCAAATAGAAGCTGTCAGCTGGGACCTAGCATAGACATGTTTCCTACACAGAGGTGGTTGACATCTGGGACCCAACAAGTTTCAAGGTCAAAACAGCGGACATGGCCAAAAAAGGTCCATCATACGCACGTTTCATTTACAAAGAGGCTGATATGTGGGACCCAGCAATGCGACCTTATATAGATGCTGCATCGAGCAACGTTGCCAGTTCGAAATAGGGAGGCGCGACCGAGAAAAAAGTCCAGCATGTACACGTTTCCTTTAATAAGAGGCTGAAATGGGGGACCCAACAGCGCTACCTTATACATATGCTGCATCGAGCAACGTAGCTAGTTCGAAACAGGGAGGCGCGAGTGAGAAAAAAGTTCAGCATGTACACGTTTCTTTTAATGAGAGACTGAAATGGGGGACCCAGCAGCGTGAGCAAACGGCAGATTCATCCAGCAATGTTATCTAGTTCGAAACAGGGTAGCGCTAGAGAAGAACCATCATACCGATGATTCTTCTAATGTGAGGCTGACATAAGGGACCCACCAGCCTGAATAAACGGTTGATGCAGCGAGCAACGCTATCAAGTTCGAAACACGAAGGCGCACATAGGGTAAAAAATCCATCATACACACGTTTCTTCTAATGAGAGGATGACATGTGGGGCCCAGCATCGTGATTAAACGGTAGATGCATCGAATAACGCTACCAAGTTTGGAATAGGGTAGCGCGAGCGAAGGAAAAAAATCCATTATACACATGTTTCTTCTAATGAGAGGATGACATGTGGAACTCAGGAGGTTGGTTAAATGGTAGATGCGTCGAGCAGCGCTATCAACTCGGAACGGGGTAGCGCCAGCGAAGGAAAAAATTCCATCATACACACGTTTCTTCTAATGAGAGGATGACATGTGGGTCTTAGGAGGTTGATTAGACGGTAGATGCATCGAGCAGCGCTATCAACTTCGGAACAGGGTAGCGCGAGCGAAGGAAAAAAATCCATCATACACATGATCCTTCTAATGAGAGGCTGACATGTGGGACCTAGCAGCCTGACTAAACGGCAGACGCCTCGAGCTACGTTATCGAGTTCAAATCAGGGAGGCATGACCGAAAAGTATGGACTGCTAGAGACACTGACGTCCAGGACCCACACGCCTCAAAAGACTACGGCGAGTCAACATCGCGCGAGGAAACGAAAATCTTGCTTCTGCCATGCGCTGGCCGAGCTTCCTCCATGTTTTTAGCAAATCCGTCGTAGTAGAGGGCCACGAAACCGGAAAAAAAAGTTTTCCATCAGCCACGGCCGAGCCGAGAATTTCGTCACAGAAGACGCGCCTTCTACGATGACCGTCGGGCCAATTTGTTGCAGAAGGAAACTTTTCTTGTAGTGACAATAAAAAATACAAAAAGAAAGAAATTTATTTCACATGGGTTGCCTCCCATGAAGCGCTTCTAGTTAAGGTCAATTAGCTTGACCTCGATGGCAATCACTTAGGTTTGTGAAGTGGAACACTGATAGCTGTGAGATTCGACCCATTTTTTGATGGCTTTTATTGATGGTTTTCTCCCGGATTTGATCGTTTTCTGGTTTTACCTAACGCTAATACTTCGGTAGCAAAGAAAACTTGGTTTTTAATGTGTGTTTTAGGTTCTGAATGTCAACATGAGGATTTAACTAGAGAAACACAATGTTCTGGGGAAAACAAGAAAGTCTCACTTTGGAAGCACGCAAGAGGAGTCAACAGAAGCTCCAACGAGCAACTATACGGTGGGAATATTTTTCTGGCTATATAGTTCCCGCCATATAGTTGTCGCCGCCTCTGTTGTCAAAAGGGACAACTTCCATTAAGGGACCGAGGACGAAAACACAACACATCAGCCGCCACACCATCCAGAAGGGAGAAGAAGAGATCTGGAGAAGAAGGAGAAGACGTTCTTCATCTCGCTCCACGATCTTCGACCTCCTAGCCAATACACCCCATATACACTACTTGTACTTGAGATAGAGAGGGATCTCCACCTTGCAAGACTAGGGTTTGAGATTGTTTCTTCACATCTTGAATTGTGTTAGATATTTTCTATTCTTATTGTGGATCTCTACGGTAATACCAAGATGAATTCCCTTTATTCAATTATATTGATGATCTGTTCTTCTCTCATGTGTGAGTAATTTCCTTGGGCGTGGGAGATGTAGGGGATTGGTGAGATGTGATGTGCCTTCATATATTTTCTGTTAGTTTGTGATTGATTCTAATTACTATAATATGTGTGCTTTACTATCTATGGGATGCCTAATGCTTGTTTTCCAATTAAGGGCCCAGACAACATGATACCTTGTTCTACACAGATAAGATCTTGTACGCTAGTGGACCGGCGACCCTCGGGTGACACGGGGATATCAATGGAAAGCTAGTTGACTTGACGATAACGAGTAACCACTATGCTTATTGCATTAGTCCGATCCAAGGAGCTTAATCGCTAAGCAACCTGAAGGGTCTTAATCGTCTAGTGTGTGACCATGGTTTTGGTAGCAGGCTAGTAGGATTATTGAAGTTGGCATGAAATCTACCAAGAGGAGTTCCGGCTAATTATGGGTTGCTCGCCTACACATATATCTGTAAGATTATAATTGTTACATTTACCACTCATCCACCTGGCACAGTCACTATCACCATGAAATGAATCTCCCCGCGCCTTCGTTCGTCATCTTCAGGAAACAACAAACAAGCAAAGTCGTTCTTTATTTTTATGCTTTATATTTCTGAAGTTTATATTTTAGTTTTATTTAAATCTATCGCATTTAATCAAAACCCCATTCTTATTTCAACACTTACAGTCAATTCACTCAAAGACCTGTGACAACTTTGGGTGTGATAGAGACTTCACCAATAAACACTTACCTTCAGGATCCCTGTGGGATCGATATCTGAACTTTGAAACTAACTACAAACGATCTATGCTCTTGCAGACATCAAGCTATTTTCTGGAACCGTTGCCGGGGAGCTAAGTGCTAAGTGTTTATCTCTTGACATTTCAGGTATTGCTACTACAAAATGTTCTCCTTAGGAGACAAAGAGTCTACACGCTTTGGTAGGACTTATCTACCAGATTATATTGAGCACGTGCCTGCTCAAAGGCGCGAAGAAATTACCCGAGTGATATTATGGAACTTATGTCTATTTACAGGACAACTCCTATGAAACCTGAGAAAACTCTCGGGGAATACAGTGCTCCAAGTTCTGAATTTCATAAACAACCAATAGAGTTTCCTAATCTTGGAGTTAGAGAATATCGATTTGATGGTGGAATCATTAAAATTTTACAGGAAAAACTTTCAGTGGAAGGGAATATGAAGATCCAGGAAGACATATTAGAGAGTTTAACGATGTGATAACATCGCTTGGACCAAAAGGTTTGCCAAGAGACTTCTCTCATCTTAAAATATTTTGATGGTCTCTTAAAGGTAAAGCTCTACACTGGTTATATTCTCTCCCTCGTCATTACATTAAATGTTGGAAAAACTGCATTACTAAATTCATAAACAGGTTTATTCCTTTTAAAAAGGTAACTGGGCTAAGAAAAAACATAGGGAATTTTAGTCAGAATGTGGGAGAAAACTACCCACAAGCCTCGGAAAGATTCTTCGGAATGATCAATAGTATTCCTAATCATGGCTATTCTGAACTAACAATTTGCAATTTATTTTACCATGGTCTCAATACTCAATGTAGAGAGTTGCTTGACTTCTCAACAGGAGGTTGAATAAATACTTTAACTATTAAAGAGTGTTTAGAATTAATGTCTACTAGGGCTAAGAATGATTCTTTATATAATCCTGATTTTGGTACTAAGCCGGAAAAAGGGATACTTTAGATAACTCCTAATCTTATGCCTGAGGTACGCAAAACTATGAAAGAAAAAGGTATACCTTCTGAACTTGCTAAGGAAAACAAAGAAGATTTGTTCCAAGTTTTTACTGAAGAAGATGAAACTAGAATTTTTTTTCAAGAATTAAAACATCGACAAGTAAAATCTCATAATAACTTGCATAGGCATTTCCAAAAACATAAAAAGATTTTGGCAGAACTCATAGAAAATTATGATGAGATAGACCAAGAAATAAAATTATTTCATAAGTATCTTAGTATGAATGAAACCCAGTGTGAGCAAATAGCATATGGTTATCAATTTTTTCTTCGTGAAGACGAAGATATTTCTGTTTTTGCTAATGTTGTCACAAGGATGGGTGCAGTTGTTATAGGACCCTTAGGACCACCGGAATATGAAGCGTAAAAAGAGTGCAAGGAAAAAGCCTTGCTTGAAGCAATCCAAGAAGATGATACATTGGTGGATCCTCAAGATGAAACTAAGACGCAAGAGCATACCAAGGGGGACCAAAATGATGCACAAGATGATTACTATGACTCTAATGCAGAGACGGTTGATCTAGGAGAAGATAAAGAAACAAGTAAGGAAGATGAAGTTGTTGTAGTAGAAAAGAAGAAAAACAATAAGCAACAACAAAAGAAAGCAACTAAAGACCCTGACCCCCCCCCCCAAAAAAAGGTAAAAGACAAGAGTAAGTCATGTGAGAAAAAGCTTCCTTACCCCGATCGGAAAAAGAAAGCACCGGATGAGGTAATTTATAATTCTTTCACAAAGGCACTTAGTGACCTTTGTCTAGAAATTCTGTTTGCGGATGATAAATTCCTTCATGATATTCTTAGTAGAAAGAAAGAAATAACTGAAACTGTTGCCATGGTAACTAGCTATCCTGCTAATGGGAAGCTGTTGTCTAAGTCTAGAGATCCCAGAATACCAACTATTTCATGCTCAATAGGTAAAACTGATATTCACAATGCCTTGTGTGATCTAGGAGCAGGAGTTAGTGTAATTCCATACTCCCTCTACAAAAGGTTAGGATTAGGGGAGTATTCTCCTACTACTATCACTTTACAGATGCCTGACAAGTCCACTAAACAATCTATTGGTATGATTGAGGATGTCTTACTTAGGATAGATGAACATGTTATTCCCACTGATTTTATTATTCTTGAAATGCCGGAAGATGAAATATTATGTATAATACTTGGAAGATCTTTCCTTAGTACTGCAGGTGCATCAATAGATTATGCAGAAGGGAAGATAATCTTTAATGTTTATGATGCTGAAATCATTCGATGTTTTCCAAAGAAGCTAGAAGCAGGAGAAAGATATGTTCCACCGGCAAAACGAGTTCACGTGGTAAGTGCCATTGATAAGGGTCAACCAAAGGTAAGAATTCGAGAAGAGAGAAGAGGTTGAGTTATTCAACCATTCTTAATAAATGTTTGATGGGAGTCAACCCATTTTCGTTAATTTAGTAGAATAAAGAATAAGAAGTTTATCGCATTCCTACCACTTCTTCACAGACATTCTTGCGAAAGCGCGCCCGTAAAGATGCAGTTGTCAAAAGTAGTAGAAACATTGATTGAATAGGTAGAGAATAATAAGAAGAATAAAACATTGAGTTTTCTATTTGCAGAAGCTACAATTTTACTTTTACTATGCTAATGTTGGTCAATAGTTTTTACTATCTTTTTTCTGTTACAAACTAGGTATTTCACTAAGTTATGGGTTAAGAAGGTATCCTCGAAGAAATAGAAAATTTTTGATGTTTACTGATGGTTTAACGACCAACTATATGGAGGGAATAAAAAAAATTCCGGCCGTATAGCTCCGGTCGTATAGTTATCTTTGCATCACCAAATTTTCTTCGAAGGCACAGAGAGTTTAACGACCAACTATACGGCGGGAATAAAAATTTCGGCCGTATAGCTGCGGTCGTATAGATATCGATGCCTCCATACAAAAATTTATGAAAGGTACTAAGAGTTTAACGACCAACTATACGGCAGGAATAAAAATTCCGGCAGTATAACTGCGGTCGTATAGATATCAATGCCTTCCTAGAATTCTATTCAAAAGATACTAGGAATTTAACGACCAACTATACGGCGGGAATAAAAATTCCGGTCATATAGTTCCGATCGTATAGATATCGATGCTAGTTTTAGAAATTTATCTCGAGAGGCAAACGGTTTAACGACCAACTATACGGTGGGATCATGTTGATACGACCATATAGTTGCATCTGTATAGCTGTTTTCTGAATAAAGAAACCCTAGTTTCTTGTGCCGCCACAACTATACAGGCGGAACAACTTCACCCGCTCGTATAGTTCTGGCTGTATAGGTCGGCGCGACCACTTAATCGCACGGGGGTGGCTAGGTCATCCTACTCTCTTCATTATTTCTCTCATATTTTCTCTCCAAACCTCTCAAAATCCACCTAGAACTTTCGATTCTTCGTGGATTTCATTCGTTTCAGTGGGGGAATCAACATATCGGTATGTTTCTCTCCCTATCCATGCTTTATTTTCAGATTTCCATGGTTGAAACTCTCACATTGATCTAGTGGATGAACTCAAGCTTATATTTTTTTCCTACTAATTTATCATGTTAGGATTGATTTTTTCCACGTAGAATTGTTCATATATCGTATAGAAACTATATGCCTAAGGTTTTATGGTGAAATTTTTCAGTGCATCACGATGAACAAAATCGGTAACCTTTTTCGTTTGAGCAAACGCCAACAGGGTGAGGGCTCAAGCTCGGGGTTCCAAGCTTCGCGCAACTCCAAGATGGACGTTGTCTCAGCGAGGAGGGTGCTGCCCACACGTTGGGTCGACCACAATGTTCGTGGCAGGGTTGAAGGAGGACTTCGACCTCATGTGCAATAGGTCGGGGCTGGGGGTGATCAGCTTCGCAAGCCACAACACCTACGCCGAGCTCACCCACGAGTTCCTTTCCTCCTTCTACGACGACCACAAGGAGAAAGGTAACATGTGAACTATCAGCTTCAACATGAACCGGCAGCACTATGACATAAGTTACGAACAATTTTGCACTACTTTTAGCCTCCCCCGTACTGGGAAGCCCAATATTACTAACCTCTATAGCGTCACAAGTGGGACGACTTGGGAGGTTATTTTTGTTAATAGTGGCAGGCATTTTTATCAATAGAAGATGTCCACTGTTTAGAACCCAACCATTCGCTACTACGCTCTATTCCTCGCCAACACACTACTGGGGAGAGGTGACATAGGCTCCATGGCCAATGCGGACATGGCAATGATCACCAAGGCTCGCTTCTCTACTTCACCATAGAGCACCAGTCCTACAGCTCTACTCATCCAGCATTTCCGCCACCAAAGAAACAAGACCATAGGTGATATTCGAATTGGTGGATTGGTAACTCACCTTGCCTTTGCATTGAACGTTGTACTACCTGTCATGGAACCAGTTGACGGCTCCAAACTTATGGATGTCAAGTATTTGACTGCTTGTGGCTTCCTTAGTGTCTACCATGCTAACCCGAGGCTCCGAGCATATCAATTTGGTTATCTTGATGATGTATGTGGTGGCAGTGATGTTCTGCCCCATGAGCCTTCTCAATTGTGTACAAGAACGCTTGGATCCTTACCAAGGACCAAGTGATGGTGATCTTGGCTGAGCACCAGCCCGAGGAGGAGGAAGATGGAGGACAGCAGGATGATGAGGAGCAGGAGGAAGAGCAGGGACACAACCCTGTTTGGGAGGGACAGCAGTAGCAGCAGGGAGGAGCATGGGACCCGTGGCCCAACCACCACAGCAGGGGTACGACTACGTCCCATACCAGGAGTTCCAGCAGCTCAACTAGCACATTGGGGAGATCGACCACACTCTCCAGGATGTGAATGAAGATGTGAACACTTTGACTCACAACTTCAGTCACTTCATGACCCACTTCCCCGACTTCTACCAGCAGTATCCGCACAAGCCGCCAAATGACGGCAACAAGTGAGCCTAGCAATTTCCTAAGCTTGGGGGAGGTTTGAAAACCTCCAAACTTTGCATACATATTTTTATTTTATTATTTTTATTTATTTTATTGCTTCAAATTTGCATGTTTACTTTCAGCTTTCCATGTCTAAACCAAAAATACAAAAAAAATAGTTGTAATTTTATTTTGCAAGTTTCTTTATTTGTTTCTCTCGAAGATTGTTTAATTTCAGGTGACTTGGCAATAGGAAAGCATAGAGGGGTTTCGACTCAAATACAAGAATGAAACAAGTTAGAAGAGGTATCACGTTCCTTTCATCATCCTCTCTGCAACCTTAAATTGATCCTATAAATATTTACTCGCTTGCACTAAGGACACTCCCCACTTAGCTTGTTATCCCATAAATTCTATTCCCTTGCTAGTGTCTCCTTTTTAGCCTTGAAACAACGAGAAAATAACTTGGTTTAAAATACTCCCTATGTCGTGGTGGTGTCATGGCAGATGCCATGGATAGGCTAAAGGTGGGGACTAATATGCGCTAGGGGAATCCAGGGAGGGATAGTAGAGTGATTCTCTACACAGAAGCTTTGTATTGATGTTCTAACTCCAAGATTACAAGTGCTCCTTGAGCTGTATTGACAAGAGGAGGAAGAAGAAACTCTCTTACTCTTGCCTACTATCTAGCCCAAGAACCCTAGATCCACTAGTGCTCAACTCACTAGAATTCTGCCAACTCTGTATCCCAGAAAAACCCAACCCCTCTACCAGAACCCTAACCCCCCTTATATAGTGGTGGTTCGGTCCTGGCCTAGGGCATACGTGGAGGCATATTCCTAAGAATATGCCCCCTCCCAAAGTAGTAACCCGACAGGGGTGCTTTTCCCCCGCGTCATACTTGCTTTAACGACGTAGCCTCTGCAGCGCCCGCGTCAGCCGACGTGAGCACCGTCACCCTTGTCGGTCACGATCCGGTGGTCCTGTCCTTGCTTTATTCGCTCATCCAGTACGCACCGGACCTTCTTTTTTGACCAGAGAGATTCCTTCCTTCTCCTGGAAGCCAAGCGAGGATCCGGATCACAGTAGATCCGGCCACACCTGTTCCTGCATATAGGTTAGACAAGCATTTTCGACTTACTCCTTAAGTCGGACGAGACAACGTTAGGCGTCCCCTCCTAGCCCGGGTTACTCCGTAATCCGGCCTGCCTTGAGGTGACTCGGCCAGCATCCGCTTTGACCTTGCCGACCCTCGGCTAACTCGGCCCTTATACCCCAGAGTGACCCTACCCGGGGGTATCGCCCCAACATTAGTCCCCGAAGCTAGTGCGGTCTTAGCGGCCTTGGTCGCTAAGGCCACATCAGGTTCATTCATATTCGAGCCACGGACGTTTAGTTCCGGGCTAACTTCTTGTCTCGGATTATATGGATTTACGTTCCCTTCGCACACTCCAAGTTTTCACTTGCCGGCCGGGTCACCACTTCGGCTCGGATCCTATGGTTTTACTTTCCCTCTGCACATTTCAAGTTTTCACTTGCCGGCCGAGTTACCATTGTGGCTCGGATCCGGGCCTTGCTTCCTTCTCTCATACGCCAACCCACGTAAAGGTCAATCATTACGTTCCCTCATTTTAAGGGCCTGCACAGTAACCGCCGCAGTAACTGTCAGTGATTACTGTGTGTGGGTTACGTCACGCCTGTCTCCTTGTTTACCGCAACTGCACGTCGTGTCATGGGATCATATTTACTCGGTGGCCCATGGTGTGGCTTCTCTCTGATTGGCTAGTGCCGGTGATACACGGCCACACCGTGTGGCTTTCCGGCGCAGCACAATCCCACTCATCGATCACTGGGTGCAGTTAAATAGGGGAGGGGCGCGTCCCTTAGCACTTTTCCATCTCCGCGCCCCTTTGCCCGTTCCTCTTCTTCTTCCTCGCGACCGCGCCGCCATGCCGTTGCAAAGCAGGCCGCCACAGACCTTCTCCGTGCTCGCGCACCACAGCCACCGGCCACAACCTGCTTATACGGGTCCCCGTCAATCTAGACCGCAGAGCCCCGCCGCCGCTAGCTCCAGCGAGGACAGCGGATTCGAGATGACGGAGGAGGAGCTCATCGTCGTCGAGCAGGAGATGGAGGAGGACGCCGGCGCGGCGGCCCGTGGCGCATGGGCCGGCTCGTGGGTCTGCCAGGACGACATCGACTGGCTCTACCGGACCCGGCGTATTCCCGCCGGCGTCACCGCTCGTCTCCCCTCCTTGGAATTGGCCCCCTCACCCAATCCGGGTGAGTTTGTTGTTTTCCTATCCCATTTCCAACGGGGATTTGGTCTTCCGGTGAGTGATTTCTTCCGGGACTGGGTCCGGACCTATCATTTGCAACCACACCATCTCCCGGCGAACGCCATCACCTCTCTGTCCACTTTCGTCTCTTCGATCAAGGGCTACACCGGACTATGGCCCACGAAGGAGCTGTGGATCCGGTTCTTCAGCCTCCGTCGCAACATCGTCCCCAACATCCACGTTGAGTCGGAGGACAAGCAGCTCACTCAGTTCGGAGCTGCCTCGATCTCGCCCCGGAGATTTTCAATCTTTCCCTGGGTCACCGGGCTTGACTCCTGCAAAGGATGGGCCCGGACCTTCTTCTATGTCCGGAACGAAGGTACCGAAGACTTGATCGGTTGCTGCCCTACGCTCCGGATCCTCCTGACACGGATTTCTGGGAGGAGGTCGCCAAGAAACCTACAGCTCTGGCCAACCAAGTCCACAAAAGGTTCGCGGAGCTGAAGAAGCTCGGATTGCGCAACGAAGATGCCATGATCACATTCGTGCACAACCGAATCTCTCCCCTCCAGCGGCGCACTCACGAGTTGTGCCATATGAGCTTCAGCCGTGACCCCAACCGAACCTCCTCGTTCGAGTTGAGCAATACGGAGATCTTCCGCCGGGTCAAGGCTCTTTTCACCACACATAAGGATTTCTCCGCCGAATGGACGTGGGGAATGGAGCATTACTGTCGTGACAGGCTTCCTCCCGCGGTAAGCTTCGCGGGGTAAACTTATTTCGGATCAATTACGTGTCGGTTCTTATCATATTTTTGACTCTGCTCTTTGTTCTTTTTTCTCAGCTGTTTCTCTAGCAAACCCTCGAGGACGGTATAGATCCAACCCTTAAGTGGGCCCCGGACCGAGAAATCCCGGATGAGGAGGAGCCGGACCAGGAGATGTTCCTCCCCACGACCGACGCCACCAAACGACCCAGCGGTAAATTCTCTTCTCTTAGAGATTGGCCCGACAATGAGGATGACTCGGATATCGACATGATTGAACCCATTGAGGCTATCCCTCTTTCTTTTGCCTTCCCGGCATCAGCTAACCCCGGTGGGCATATCCACGAGGATCCTCCACTTGCCATGGGCGAGCCTGTTCCGGTGGCGTCGAAGAAGAAGCGCGGATCCGCGTCAAGTTCTTCTTCCGAACCTTCTCAGCCTACCAAAAGGCAAAAGAAGGCCCGAGACAAGACTCCCTCCAAGCGGGTAGGCAAAGCCCCGGCACGGAGGGCCCGGAAACCTAAGGAGGCCGAGACCTCGGATGTGTAAGTCATTTTCACTATGCAACACACTTCCTCCTGCACCGGGGTAATTTCACTCCTGACATCATTTTCTTTTGCAGGGCTCCTGTGGAGGTCCCTCGGAGCGGATCGAGCATCTCTTCTCCCCTTCGGTCCAGTCCTTCCCCTTCTCGTGACGACGAGTCACGCCCGCTGAGCCCTATTCCGGAGGGCTCTGCGGCCTCTCTGGGTTCCGCAGTACCTCCTCCAGAGGAACGCGACCTCGGATCGGGAGGGGTCGGATCGGCCGAGGCAACGGCGTCCGTCACTTCGGCATTGCCACAACCAGCAACCACCAAGTCTACCGCAACTCCAGCACCAGCCACCGAACCAGCGCCTGTCCCGGCTCCGAAGAAACCAACAGCAGCTCCCAGTCCTGCTACCAAAGCTCCGTGCAAGTTAAATACGCCTCGTCCGAGTCATCCCAAGCTCGACGAGGAACCACTCCAGCAGCTTCCAAAGGCAAATCCACTGTGGTCACATCCTCCCAGCAAGCTAAAGGCAAGAAGGCTCCAGATGCTGCCAAGTCTACCTCCGTCGAGGCCGGGTAGCGAACCTTGTCGTCAATGCTTCCGAAGAAGTCACCAGCAGTGACGGATCCTCCTCCGAGCCAGCCAATTCGTAGCAGATGGTTCTTCACACCAGCCCAGCTCTTGCCCTGATTGAGAGGAAGGAAGCTCACGCCAAGGGCTTGGTGGCACCCCACATGCCCACTAACGAACGGTACCCTCCGAGCCTTATCGAGTTCGTCATGAACTGGAATAAGGCGGAGTTCGTCTACAACGACGATCTCCTAGAAAAGTTCGGCCCCGCTGAATTTTCCGCTCAGATGAATACCGCCGCCAAGGCCATTAACCTCGCTGGGCGAATGATGGAGGTACGTCGTTTCTTCTTTACATGCTGTAGATAATAACCATTAGTCCCCGAGCCTCCGGCGGAGTAACTTGTTACTCGGCCGGATGCTCATTAGAAGATCAACATAGCTGCATGTAAACTTCGAATATGCACACACCTAGAGCCGGGTTAAGTTCCGCTTGGCCCGGATCTTGTACACTTCGAATATGCACACACCTAGAGCCAGATTAAGTTCCGCTTGGCCCGGATCTTGCACACTTCGAATATGCACACACCTAGAGCCGGGTTAAGTTCCGCTTGGCCCGGATCTTGTACACTTCAAATATGCACACACCTAGAGCCGGGTTAAGTTCCGCTTGGCCCGGATCTTGTACACTTCAAATATGCACACACCTAGAGCCGGGTTAAGTTCCGCTTGGCCCGGATCTTGTACACTTCAAATATGCACACACCTAGAGCCGGGTTAAGTTCCACTTGGCCCGGATCTTGTACACTTCAAATATGCACACACCTAGAGCCGGGTTAAGTTCCGCTTGGCCTGGATCTTGTACACTTCAAATATGCACACACCTAGAGCCGGGTTAAGTCCCACTTGGCCCGGATCTTGTACACTTCAAATATGCAACAAACTAATTTTACACTCCTGTACCTTTGTCAGGTAACTACCAATCGTCGGAGCGCCGAATTTCAGCGCCTGCTTGATACCCACAAGATCTTGCGCGCAAAACATGTTACACTTGGCGCGGAGCATGAAAATAGGGGTAATTTCCTCCCTCAACACCTCTCCGTTTCACTTGTTTCCGCTAGACTAACTTCCTCATTCGGTTTTTTGCAGCTGGGGTGGAGGCTGAAAACAAAATTATGCGGAAGAACCTGGAGGAAATCCAAGGTATGTCCTCTTTCGCCCAACCTTGTTGTGTTTTCCATTTCATCTTCTCCTTGGCTCGGCAAACATTCACTCCTCGGCTTTGCCGGGTCAACATACTATTTCAGCATCGCTTGAGGATAGTGTGCCCGTGCCTGATATGATGCTGCATTTTCTCGAACAAGCAGGACAGCATCAAGCCGAGCTGAAGAAGAAGAATGATGAGCTTGCCCTCCTCCGGACCAAGGACGACAAAATAGCCAAACTCAAGGCCGAGATGGAGAAGATGAAGGCCCAACACAAAACTGAGCTCCAAAAAGTTGGCCAGAACTTCACCGAAGAACGTGAGCGCTTTACCCTCTAGATCTCCAAGGACCAGGACCTGCTCAAGGAATCCGAGGTCCAGCTTGGGTTGGCGCTCGCTGAGCTTGAACAACTTTGCCAGAGACGCGACAGTTGTATCAAGGAGTTGACCCGGATCCATCGGCATATCTCACGTAAGTTTCTTCCCCTTATCCGACGTAGTTTTCCGGGTTAGCTCATATGCCTTTGCTTCAGCATCTTCCCTTTCCTTATTTTCAGATCACTTTCCGGAGGGTACTCCCATTGCCAGTGCTGCCATTGCCAAATTCCGCCGAGAGAGGGGTACTCCTGTCGCTCCTGATGGTGAAAGCGTCCCCTTAGACATGGAGGACCTGTTGGTCAGCGTGTCAGCTCGGGTGGAAACCATCAAGAACTATGGGAAAGATCTCCTCGACGTTGCGGTCCGGATCTACAACACTTTCTGGCCAAGCGAGAGCGCTCCGAAAAGGATCACACTCCTTGCTGAGAAGCTATTGGAAATCGAGACGCAGCTTGATCTCTGGAGATAATCCGCCGGGCGTGCCGCAGCAGATACCCTCCTCCATCATATCCTTACATGGTACGAGAAGATCGACCTGGGCCTCCTCACACGCCAGCGCACCGGATCCAAATGGACCGATGATCCGAAGTGGGTAGCTCGGCGCCAGGCTTGCGCCTACAGCCTTGTCGAATATTCTCCCATCCATGACTAGGTTGAGGGGCCGAGCTTTCTGGAGTCCGGCGAGGAGGAGCATATGGAGAACATGGAAGATGGGTCGGGCGAGGATGGAGAAGATGCTGCTTCAGATATTGAAGACAGTGATGACGACGCCGAACTTCCTCCTCCTGCTGCTCCTTAGTGGAAAAAACTTGAAAATTTATCAGATCCCCGGTATGCCGGGTGCAATTGTATGCTGAATACATGATATTTTGATACTATGCTTGTATGCCGGATTAACTTGGGCGTAGTCCCCGAGTTTCATTTTCTTGTTCGTCCAATTCTCCGGCTCGATCCGTGTCTACCTTGATTCGGTTTTACGACTTACGAATCCGAGCCTCAAGAATCGTCTTAACAATACTTAGAAACCTTGAGGCTTGGCTCAAAATAATTCAACATAATAACTTGAAAGTAAATACGGGGTTAGTCCGAAAAAAAAGGTTAGCTGGAATAAGTTCGTTTCCTTAGTGGTTTTTCATGTGCTACGCAATTCCAAACTTGTTCCCTTGCTTGCCATGAAGCCAATTCTTGTTGGACAGCAGCAAGTCAAAGGGTTGGGTTTCTGGTGCTCACACATTACTAATCCGGGTTAAGCGAAACGAGTCATTCCAGCCAACGCATAAAAAGTAACAACAACTGTTTATTAAGGCATTCCCCGAGTTACTGCTCGAGGCTCCGCTATTTCATTGATAAGCTCATTGTCGACATACATACCGACATATGAGATGACTCGGATACATACACTTCTTAGCTAAGTGTAGAAGGGAGAAGTAGTGCTACATTCCATGGTCGCTTCGATTCCTCTCCGGACCTGTCCACCTTGTTCTTTTACCGTGGCTTCGCATCTATAAGATAGTAGGAATCATTGTGCAATGCTTTGCTCACGATAAATGGCCCTTCCCATGGGGGGATAATTTATGCATGCCAGTGGTACGTTGTACCAACCGGAGCACCAGATCGCCTTCCCGAAAGACTCGGGGGCACACTTTCCGGCTATGATAGCATCGGAGATTTTGCTGATATATGGCGGATCTGGATAGTGCCAGTTCTCTCGCTTCTTCCAGCAGATCAACATCATTTTGCCAGGCTTCTTGCACTTCGGCTTCTGTGTATTGGGTGACCCTAGGCGAATCATGCTCTATGTCGGCTGGTAATACAGCTTCTGCCCCATATACCAGAAAGAACGGCGTGTAGCCTGTTGATCGATTCGGGGTTGTTCTTAAACTCCACAATACCGCTGGTAGTTCTTCTATCCAGCACCCTGCTGATCTTTGCAGCGGCTCAATGAGCCGGGGTTTTATCCCGGATAATACTAATCCGTTGGATCTTTCCACTTGTCCGTTCGATGCGGGGTGGGCTACCGAGGCTACGTCGAGTCGGATCTTCTTGTGTCGGCAAAAGCGCGCAAATGCTCCTTCCGCGAAATTCGTTCCATTATTAGTTATAATGCTGTGTGGATAATCGTATCTCAAGATGATGTCTTTGATAAATGTCATGGCCGTAGCTCCATCACATTTTCTTATAGGCTTCACTTCAATCCATTTTGTAAACTTGTCCACCATGACCAGAATGTGTGTCATGTTTCCTCTCGCGGGTTTGAACGGGCCAACCATATCCAAGCACCACACAGCAAATGGCCATGTAATTGGTATGGTTTTGAGTTCCGACATAGGCATATGTGTCTTGGTGGCGTATCTTTGACAACCATTGCATTTTCTCACCAGATCTTCTGCTTGCTCCAAGGCACTTGGCCAGTAGAATCCATGCCGGAACGCCTTTGCCACTAATGCCCGGGATGAGGCATGATGCCCGCATTCTCCTTGGTGTATATCTCGGAGGATGTTAAGTCCTTCTTCTGGGTCAACACACCGCTGGAGGACATTGGTTACACTCTGTTTGTACAGCTCGGAATTGATGATTGTGTAAGCTTTGGCTCTCCTCTGAGTTTGCCTGGCTAGCACTTCCTCAGTGGGTAACGTTCCATCTTTCAAGAACTGGTATATAGGCGTGCCAAGCTGGTATCGTCACGAGGAACATCTCCTCATCAATGTCCATCCGATGCACCGCATAACTTCAGCCGGATCATGCTGAACAGTCCAGATGCAGCGAGGTAGTCCCCGGTTCTTGAGCGATCCCGGGTTTGCCGAGGTAGTCCCCGGGTTCGGCGTGCTACCTCCCATGTCAATGTCCATGGGCTCAGCTCCGGATTCCGTGTTTTCCGGGACAAAGATTGAGTCGGTTCCTGGGGATGGCCTGATAGAAGGTTTTCTGAGGTGCCCCAATGCTACGCCCGGTGGAATGGCCTATCGGGTCGATCCGAGCTTTGACAGCATGTCGGCAGCTTCGTTTTCCACGCGAGGTACATGGTGAAATTCGCATCCCTCAAAGTAACCCGAGATCTTCTGCACATGAAATCTGTATAGTGCCATGTTTGGATCCAGGGCGTCCCACACTCCGGACACTTGCTGTATTACTAGATCCGAATCGCCAAAGCATATTATCCGACGTATGCCAATCTCCTTTGCCACTTTGAGACCATGCACAAGAGCCTCGTACTCAGCGACATTGTTCGATGCCGCGAAATGGATCTGCAATACGTACTTGAGCTGATCCTTCTTTGGCGAGGTAAGCACAACCCCGGCTTTTGGTTTTCGATCCGTCAAAGTGCATCCTCCAGTAGTTCGGATCTGGTGGCGGTGGTTCGTATTGCACCTCGGCCCAATCTACGAAAAAATCCGCCACAGCCTGGGACTTGATTGCTTCTCTTCTATCATACTGGGGTGCGTAAGGTGCTAGCTCAATTGCCCATTTCGCAATTCTGCCATTCGCATCTTTGTTACCCATTATCTCGGATATGGGGGCCTCGCATATCACTTTGATGGGATGCTCCTCAAAGTAGTGCTTTAACTTCTTTGCCGCCATATAGACACCGTATGCCACCTTTTGAAAGTGTGCGTAGTTCTGTTTTGAGGCAGACAATACCTTGCTCAAGTAATACACTGGCCTCTGCACTGACTTACCCTCTTCATCACGCTCCACTACAATCACTGCACTTACAACTCGGTTGGTTGCGGCTACGTAGAGCAACATTGGCTCCTTTGACAGTGGAGAGGCTAACACTGGTGCAGTGGCCAACATCTTTTTTAAGTGGGCAAAAGCTTCATCGGCCTGCGGCGTCCAAACGAATTTATCTGACTTTTTCATGAGTTGGTAGAGAGGCAGTGCCTTTTCTCCCAACCGACATACAAACCGACTCAATGAGGCCAGGCGCCCAGTGAACTTCTGGACATCGTTGAGACACTTTGGCAGCTCCATTCGTTCGATGGCTCGGATCTTAGTTGGATTAACCTCGATACCTCGGCTAGAGATGAGAAATCCGAGTAATTTCCCAGCCGGGACACCGAAGGTACATTTCTCCGGATTAAGCTTCATCCGGAATCTCCTCAAGTTCGCGAATGTTTGCCTTATGTCGTCAAGGAGCGTTGCGCTTTCCTTGGTCTTGATAACTACATCATCCACGTAGACTTGTATGTTTTGACCTATTTGATCGTGCAAGCATTTTCGCATACATCTTTGGTACGTTCCACCTGCATTTCGTAAACCAAACGGCATAGTGCGATAGCAATAAGCCCCGTACGGGGTAATAAAGGCAGTTTTTATTTGATCATCCGGGTTCAGAGGTATCTGGTGGAAACCAGAATATGCGTCAATGAATGACAACAGTTCACATCCCGCGGTTGAGTCGATAACCTGATCTATCCTCGGCAGTGGAAATGGATCTTTTGGACAAGCCTTGTTCAGGTTCGTGTAATCAATACACATACGCCAAACCACTGCCACGTTCGGATCATCCTTCTTCTTTTCTACCAGCATCGGATTAGAGAGCCAATTTGGATACAGCACTTCCATGATAAATCCAGCTGCTAGCAACCAAGCTATCTCATCACCAATGACCGTTCTCCTATCCTCAGCGAAGCGTCGGAGAGGTTGCTTCACCGGCCTTGCTCCGGGTCTTACGTTCAAAGAGTGCTCGGCCAACTCCCTCGGAACACCTTGCAAGTCATGTGTGGACCAAGCAAAAATGTCCCAATTCTCACGGAGGAAGTTGACGAGCTCGCTTTCCTATTTGTCAGTTAACCCGGCACCAATTGTTACGGTACGCTCTGGAAACATGTTATCCACTGGAATCTTCTTGGTGTCCTTTGCGGCTTGAAACGAAACGCTTCCATGCGGGTTACTTAACGCCGGCATATACTGCTGCGCCGACTGAGCTAATGCCGCCACCTCTTGGATTTTTCTTTTCTATTGCGCAATTACGAGTGACTCGGCTAGGTTAGACCCGGCTGAGGCGCACTCAATAGAACGTCAGAAATTCCCAGCGATAGTAATTGCTCCATTTGGCCCGGGCAACTTCATCTTCAGATAACTAACGTGGCAACTTGCCATGAACTTGCTCAATGCTGGTCTCCCGAGTAATGCATGATACGTGCTTTCCAGGTTCACCACCTCAAACTCCAGATTCTCAGTTCGGCAGTTATCCCTCGTGCTGAATAGCACGTCGACCCGGACTTTGCCTATGGGCTCATAGGAGATGCCTGGTACGATGCCATGGAAAGTTGTTCTTGTAGCCTGAAGCATGTCCTCCGAGATGCCCAACTTGCGCATCGTATCCGCATACATGATGTTAATGCTACTACCATTGTCGATCGGTACCTTGGAGAACCTCACATTAATTTTTGGTCCAATGAACGTCGGATCTAACACCAGTGCATACGAGCCCGGACTTGGCATAAGCTTGGGATGATCTTTGACGCTCCAGGTGATTTCCTGGTCCGACCAAGGCATGTACCTCGTCACTGCAGGCATAACCGCGTTAACCTCCATATGTCGGTGCTACAAGCTCTTCCTATCTGTTTCTCTGCTAGAACACACAATAGCTCTGGTGATGTTCCCTGTACTCATTCCTTCCCTCGTTTCCGGGGTACCTCTGATCCGGTTGTTGCTGGTTTTCCACCTGATGCACTGCATCCCTTCTCTCATTGTTGTCATACCTCGGCGGAGGGGGAGGCAACATTAGTTGCTGCGTGTTTGCTCTGGAGAGCAATTGCTGCCGAGGTAACTCCTGCCGAGGTTGATCATTCCGGGGTGTCTGAGCATTCCCCGAACCACCTTGTTCTATCTTACGGATCCACTCACATTGCCTCGTTGTGTGACCCGCCGGGCTGTTCGGATTTGGCGTGTGAAACTTACACGGCTGGTCCAACATTGACTCATAGGTATACCTCGGATGGTCTTTCTTTTCTTGCCATTGCTTCTTCTGCTCCGGAGTCCACGTTTTCTTGCCATCGTTTCGAGGAGTCCATTGCCCTCCCGTTTTCTGGCGTTGGTTGCTCCCTGCTCCGGGTTGATCTTGATTCACAGCTGCAACTTGTTGCGAACTATACCAATGATCCGGTCTATCGTCTCTCCTTTTTCCCCTGTAATCGTTCCTTCGGGATGACCCGGCACTGTCCCTCGGATAGTACTCCTCGTTTGACTCGTTCGACGCGATCCTAGGTTGAGTCGGATCACCCAAAGCATATGAATCCGCAATCTGGATCATCTCTGCCAACATGACTGGCATTTTCCTTTGCAATTTCATCCACAACTCGCTGCCATACCTGCACCCTTGTGCGAACCATGCTATAGCCTGTGACTCTATGACTCCCTCACATGAGTTTCTCACGGTACACCACCGGGTCAAGAATTCACGATCCGTTTTGTTAGATCTCTGCTTGCACATCGCCAGGGTCTGCGGTCTATTCGGTCTCTGATATGTACTTGAGAAGTTGCTGATAAACATTTCTTCAAAGTCTATCCAGCAATTGATGCTTCCAGGTGGAAAATTATTCAGCCATACCCTAGCCGGACCTTCCAACATCTGGGGTACGTATCGTACAGCCCATCTCAAGTTGCCAGTTGCAATTTTCACAGCTGTCGCGTAGTTTATCAGCCAATCCTCCGGCTTGGTACTGCCGTCATATGTCTTCGTGCCCCTGGGCAATTGGAAGTTGGGTACTGGCGGTTCCTTCATGATCCGGGGTCCAAAGCACGCTGGACCCGGAGGACCTTGACATTCGATCTGTTCCGACCTATACAGGCGATCCAGCTTTAACCTGGCGTCATCTGGCATAAAATCCCTGCTTCCCAATCTCGACCCTATCACATGATAGTTCGGTCTTGCGTATCCTGCATTCATCATCTCCGAGTCTCCGTCATTGTATCGGTCTTGCTCTCATTGCGCTCCTCTCTGTTGCATACCTCGGCCGGCACTTTGCTCTTGCCTTGGTATATTCTGTTGTTGCGGTTGACCTGCTCCTGCCGAGTTTCGCTGTCCGGCATTGCCGTTGGCAGCATTCCCTTGCCCGGCATTGCCTTGGTCGTGATTACCTCGGCCAGCTTCACCTCGGCTCACACTTCGTCGATCGTTGTTTTTCCGCATCTCTTTTTCTTTTCCCGCACGCGTTGGGTCGTACGGAACGATCTGCTTGTTCCGTCTGGCCGAGGTTACTACCTCTTCTCTCCTTGGGCCACCATGAGGCGACGATGCGGCTCCAGCGGATTTCTCCGGGTTACGCATCGCCGAATGGACAATCTTAGAAGCTCCAACTCTCTCTGGGTTACCCCTCAATAGCTCCTCATTCTGCCTGTTCGCGATCCAAACCAGCTCGTTAACCCGGTCTTGCTGCCTCTGACGGGCCTCACCCGTCAGACCCTCTAGTTCGGACGCTGCGGCATCTGCTGCTCTAAGGTTCTTCGCCGGGGAACTATATCGCGGCAACCCCACAGACATATAATTTTCCGACCCCTCTGGTCCATCATCACCTTCTCTGTTCATCTCGTTCATGAGATTTTTTCCTTCTACCCTTACAGCATCAACCTTGTTTGCCTTTGCGTACTCGCGCAGCGTCATGTTCAACGACTGCTGAGCCGCTGCGATTTTCTTTGCACCCTCCAGTATCTTTTGCCGGGTTTCCTCTAGCTCGGCTTGTGCCTGAGCCAGATCTACCACTGCTGCCACTGGGTTTGCCAAGCTATTCATAGATTCCCTCAGCACGTTCTCAGGTCTCTCTAGCGGAGGACCCCTAGCTTTCCTTGGTGCCTTAGGCGTCACCTCCGGGTCTGGCGCTGGATCTTTGCTCATGCCTGCGCCTGGCGCAGTCATCATCACCTCTGCATGGTCCGGGGAGCGAGCGATACGCGCCCCGCGAGCCACAGTGAGGGGTGGTTCTCCTGCATCGACGACGCGACGCGGATGAACACAAGACACTGTAGGGGTTCGTAGCATGGAAAACAAAAATTTTCTATCGCATACAAACAAACAAGCCAAGATCTATCTACTAGATTGCAGCAACGAGTCGATGGAATAACTCACCCTCGAAGATTCCGAAGTGTTTAACGAGAGCAGATTCTCGTGGGTGATGTAGTCGTACTCTTTCCGATCTCAAGATCGCGTAGACGATCCTTCCAGCGCCACGTTCCAGCAGCGCCCAATGGTCACATCGCTTCGATTTTCGACGAAGACCTTCCTCTCCCTTGTTCCAGCAGGCAGCGGAGGTTGTAGCACTCTCCTCGCGATTCCGGCAGCACAACGGCGTGGTACCGGAGGTAGAGGGGAAATCCCGCAGGGCTTCGCCTTAAGCCGGTGCGAGTATGGTGGAGCTTATGAGAGAGGCTATTAGTGGTCTAGTAATTAGACACACCAATTAGAAGGCTCTAAACCAATTAGAAGGCTCTAAACCGAAATAGCTCTAAACCGGGGTCTAGATCTAGGGTTTAGTTTAGAGGATAGGAAACTTGTGTGTCCTAGGAGGGGAGCCCTGCCCCTCCTTATATAGGTGGGAGGGCTGGCCGGCCAAGGGGAGGGAGTGGAGTCCCTCCCCAACTCGGCCTTGAGGTGGGGCGCCGGCTTGGGGAGGAGGGAATCCCTCCCCAACTCGGTTTCCACTTCTCCTCCTCTTTCCACTTTCCAAAACTTGTCGTTTGACTTTCAAACTAGCCGTTTGACTTTTCAATTTAGGATTTAAATAAACCCTTTATTTTGGACAGCGAGAACACTTAGTACATGATGCAATCATTCCAATATGTAATGACACATTCATGTACCTTCCCTTCCGGAGTCTTGGGACATTCCGGGACCTTCTAGAATGTTCCCGATGAAAACACCGGAATCATTCCGCTACTCCGAAACGGGACTTTCCTTATATGAATCTTATTCTCCGGACCATTCCGGATCACCTTGTGATATCCCGGATCCCATCCGAGACTCCGAACAACATTCGGTCTCTTTCTCATAATACCATAACTACTCAAACAACGTCGAATCCTTAAGTGTGTCTCCCTACGGTTCGTGAATTATGCGGACATGATCGAGACACTTCTCCGAACAATAACCAATAGAGGAATCTGGAAATTCATATGGCTCCCACATATTTCTACGATTACTTTGCGATCGAATGAACCACTTACATACGATACCAATTTCCCTTTGTCTCACGATATGTTACTTATCCGAGGTTATGATCGGTATCTCGCATACCTAGTTCATCCTCACATCGATAAGTACTCTTTTCTCGTTCCGTGATATGTGATCCCTTGTGACCAAGTCACATGCTTGCAAGCTAATTGGATGACATTTCACCAGAGGGCCAGAGAATATCTATCCGTCATGTGGATGGACAAATCCCACTCTTGATCCATGTGTTTCAACCAATACTTTCCGAACACTCAATGCCACCTTTATAGCCACCACTTTACGGTGTGGTGTTTGATGACATCAAAGCATCCATCCAAGAAGGTGATATGCATGATCTCATGGTCGAAGGAATTAGGTTACTATGTATCAGAAAGCATATAGCAATTGAACTATTGAAATGACTTGATCTTTATGCTACGCTTATCTATAGGAGTATGTCCACCATATCATTCTCCTAACGATATGATCTTGTTGTTAATAACATCTCAATGTTCATGATAGGGAAACCACAATCATCTATTAACCAACAAGCTAGTATTATATAGAGGCTTTACTAGGGACTTCAAATTAAGTTTACAATTCACACAAGTATTAATGTTTCCTTGTTAATACTATTATAGCATGAATATAAACATTTATCATAAACACAAAGATATATAATAATAACTACATTTATTATTGCCTCTAGGGCATATCTCCAACAGACACTTCCACAGCAACGTAGACCTTGTGCGCACCGAGCTTGACGAAGATGCCATTGCGCGGAAGGGGGCGCGTGCCGAAGCAGGCAGCGTTGTCGCTGACGTAGTCCAGCGCTTCAAAGCGCTGAACGAGCCCGGAGACGATGCGTTCTCCGGTGCCGATGAGGTTTCCCGTCCAGATCTTCACCCCTGCTAGCGCCGCTAGCCCCACGGTGGGCGCCAACTGTCGTGGTGGTGTCACGGCAGATGCCATGGATAGGCTAAAGGTGGGGACTAATATGTGCTAGGGGAATCCAGGGAGGGATAGTAGAGTGATTCTCTACACAGAAGCTTTGTATTGATGTTCTAACTCCAAGATTACAAGTGCTCCTTGAGCTGTATTGACAAGAGGAGGAAGAAGAAACTCTCTTACTCTTGCCTACTATCTAGCCCAAGAACCCTAGATCCACTAGTGCTCAACTCACTAGAATTCTACCAACTCTGTATCCCAGAAAAACCCAACCCCTCTACCAGAACCCTAACCCCCCTTATATAGTGGTGGTTTGGTCCTGGCCTAGGGCATACGTGGAGGCATATTCCTAAGAATATGCCCCCTCCCAAAGTAGTAACCCGACAGGGGTGCTTTTCCCCCGCGTCATACTTGCTTTAACGACGTAGCCTCTGCGGCGCCCGCGTCAGCCGACGTGAGCGCCGTCACCCTTATCGGTCACGATCCGGTGGTCCTGCCCTTGCTTTATTCGCTCATCCAGTACGCACCGGACCTTATTTTTTGACCAGAGAGATTCCATCCTTCTCCTGGAAGCCAAGCGAGGATCCGGATCACAGTAGATCCGGCCACACCTGTTCCTGCATATAGGTTAGACAAGCATTTCCGACTTACTCCTTAAGTCGGACGAGACAACGTTAGGCGTCCCCTCCTGGCCCGGGTTACTCCGTGATCCGGCCTGCCTTGAGGTGACTCAGCCAGCATCCGCTTTGACCTTGCCGACCCTCAGCTAACTCGGCCCTTATACCCCGGAGTGACCCTACCCGGGGGTATCCCCCCAACACCCTACATTTTTACAACAAGAAGAAGCATCTAAAAGATGACTTGAGTCCATGTTTAGCCCGAAGAATTTAATTTTTGAACCACTCCATCCCATTTGAGCTTAATACAAATAGACTTGATAGTACCCTTGATTGAAATTGATTGATGAAATAGATGCTTTGAAGTAGTAGAAATTATGCCACTACTTTTTCTGATAATTACCGTAAGATATTGCTTTACGCGTGTCATTACAACTCTGTCGTACTCCATTGGAAACTATTAACTCCGCTGGCCAACAAACGATCTAAATGTGGGAAACCACTTGATTTCAGCTATTGAGTTATGTAAATGTCTATAGCAGAAATGCTATGACGGGTAAAAAATTTAGTCTCCTCATGGTTTCATGTTCCAAGTGAAGTTGTAGTACTCCTCTGGCCCATTATTGCTCAACGATTATTTGTTGGCATGGTCACGAGTGCACAACACTGCCCCAATTAAACATGATAAAAATAGTGGCATAATTTGTCTATGAAAGAGATAAAGTTTTTGAAAGACAAAAGAAAAGAAAAGAGGTGCTTTGATAGTCTTGAGATTTTGACATCAGATAGATGAGTTGTTCTAAAATTATATACTTTGATGCCTACCTAAGTACTCTTAATTGGGTAAACAAATAAGAACAAAAGGTTTTTATCTCTCCATAAAGAGAGTGACCAAAAGAATTTGTCTCACTTTCCTAGCTAAACCGTCGACACTTGCTTGAGCATATGATTTATTTGCTAACAAGATATACGTGGTTAGGAAGTGGACTCGGTGCAATCTTGTGAATACTTGTATGATTATATTTAAGATTGCAGGAATTATGAAGAAAAGAATTTGACACCAATTCAAACTTGTGAGTTCCTCTATTTTCAGTTTCGAATCTCTGATACTCTTCTTTATTTCCTTGTCACTCGAGGGCGAGCAACATCTAAGCTTGGGGAGTTGATAGTTGTGAGATTTGACACATTTTTTATGGCTTTTTTGATGGTTTTCTCCCGGATTTGATCGTTTTCTGGTTTTACCTAATGCTAATACTTCGGTAGTGAAGTAAACTTGGTTTTTAATGTGTGTTTCAGGTTCTGAACATCAACAGGAGGATTTAACTAAAGAAACACAATATTCTGGGGAAAACAAGCAAGTCTCACTTTGGAAGCACGCAAGAGGAGTCAACAGAAGCTCCAACAAGCAACTATATGGCGGGAATATTTTTCTGGCCGTATAGTTCCCGCCGTATAGTTGTCGTCGCCTCTGTCTTGTCAAAAGGGACAACTTCCATGAAGGGACCGAGGACGAAAACACAACACATCAGCCGCCACACCATCCAGAAGGGAGAAGAAGAGATCCAAAGAAGAAGGAGAAGACGTTCTTCATCGCGCTCCACGCTCTTCGACCTCCTAGCCAATACACCCCATAGCCACTACTTGTACTTGAGAGAAAGAGGGATCTCCACCTTGCAAGACTACGGTTTGAGATTTTTTCTTCCCATCTTGAATTGTGTTGGATATTTTTCTATTCTTATGGTGGATCTCCACGGTAATACCAAGACGAATCCCCTTTATTCAATTATATTGATGATTTGTTCTTCTCTCATGTGTGAGTAATTTCCTTGGGCATGAGAGATGCAGGGGATTGGTGAGATGTGATGTGCCTTCATATATTTTCCATTAGTCTGTGATTGATTCTAATTATTATAATATGTGTGTTTAACTATCTGTGGGATGCCTAATGCTTGTTGTCCAATCAAGGGCCCAGACAACATGACACCTTGTTCTACACAAGTAAGATCTTGTACGCTAGTGGATCGGCGACCCTCGGGTGACACGAGGATATCAATGGAAAGCTAGTTGACTCGAGGATAACGAGTAACCACTGTGATTATTGCATTAGTCTGATCCAAGGAGATTAATCGCTAAGCAACCTGAAGGGTCTTAATCGTCTAGTGTCTGACCATGGTTTTGGTAGCAGGCTAGTAGGATTATTGAAGTTGGGATGAAATATACCAAGAGGAGTTCCAGCTAATTATGGGTTGCTCGCCTACACATATATCTATATGGTTATAATTATTACATTTACCACTCATCCACCTGGCACAGTCACTATCACCATGAACTGAATCTCCCCACGCCTTCTTTCAGGAAACAACAAACAAGCAAAGTCGTTCTTTATTTTTATGCTTGATACATTGCAAATGTATCTATACTTTTTGATGTTCCATGCTTGGTTTTATCTACTTTCTTGTGTTTTGTTCCAACTTTGGAGTACTTTCTATACACTTTCTTGGACTAACTTATTAACAAGATGCCACAGTGCCAGTTGCCTGTTTTCTGCTGTTTTTGGTTCCAGAAAGTCAGAAAATGAATATTCTGGGAATTGGACGGGACAAAAGCCAAAGTTGATATTTTACCGGAAGACTCACGGAGCCAGAAGACGAGATGGAGAGGGGCCACAGGGCATCCACACCATGTGATGGCGTGGGCTAGCCCTGGTCGTGCCACCAGGTGGTGTGGGCCCCCTGGCCACCCACCGACCTTGCTTCTTCGCCTATGAGATTCCTCCCGATGCAAAAACCCTAAATCGATCAGCCTCTAGCCACGAAAAGTTCCGCAGCGCCGCCGCCACCAAAGGGGAGATTCGGGGGACAGAAAGTCTCTGTTCCGGCACCCTGCCAGGATAGGGAAGTGCCCCCGGAGCCATCTCCATCGATATCCACCACCATCTACATCGTTGTTGTTGATTCCCATGATGAGGAGGGAGTAGTTCTCTCTCGAGGCTAAGGGTTCTATCGGTATCTATGTGTTCATCTCTCTCTCTATGCGTGATCATATTGTGATCATGAGCTTGTAATCTATAGATCTACCTTGCTACTCAAGTGCTTTAATAGATCTCTGCTCTCCCCATGTGTGTGAAGTTGACAGTGTGCACACCATGGTGGCACTTAGGCTAGAGATTACAAATACTTGTTATGAGTTATATTTGGAGTTGGATGTCTTTATGAAATTGTGGTGTTTGTTTGAACCATCTAGTGCTCAAGGTGACAGTGTGGGGTTATCTACATGTGGAAAGTGAACTTTGAGGAGTGATGTTATAGCCCTACCATGGATTAGAGTGTCCAACCTGAGAGTAGTTCAGCGTAGTATCATAAAGAAGAATATATTTATATCAGAGTGTTCATTAGTGAAAGTATGATCCCTAGGCCTTGTTTCTAAGCACTGAAACACCGTTTGCTATTAGATCTATTACATGTTTGCTTGCTTCTACTTTATTTCAGTTTTACTTTAGTCTTTTCCACGCCATCAAACTATTTTCAATCACCATTACCACTTACAATTATCTATATCACTTGTATTTCAATATCTCTTTGCCGAACTAGTGCACCTATACACCTGACAAGTGTATTGAGTGTGTTGGGGACACAAAAGACTACTTGTATCTTGATTGCAGGGTTGCTTGAGAGGGGATACCTTTGACCACTTCCTCCCTGAGTTTGATAAACCTTGGGTGATCAACTTAAGGGAAAACTTGCTGCTGTTCTACAAACCTCTGCACTTGGAGGCCCAACAACTGTCTACAAGAATAGAAGTGCGTAGACATCAAGCTATTTTCAAGGCGTTGTTAGGGAGGTAAGGTAAAAGGTACTCACATCCTCCGGTGTGAGTTCTCGAAGTTATTTCCTTTAGTTTCTGCAATTTTGTCTTTTTGTTTCTTGTTTTCACTAGTTAGGCTATTTATCTTGAGTTAGGACATGAAGTGTTTGAAGAGAAAATTTAAAAACCTATGGAACTTTATTTGCATGCTAATAGCAATGTTGTTAGTATGAATTCTTTGAACACCATTATTGCTAATTCTATGGAGAAGTCTAAGCTTGGGGAAGCTAGTTTTGATGAGCATGATCTTTTTAGTCCCCCAAGCACGGAGGAGAAAATTTACTTTGATGATACTATACCTCCAATATATGATGACTACAATGATGAATATGATATTTTCAGTCCACCTACTATTGAGGAGAAACTTAATTATGATTACAATATGCCTCCTATATTTGATGATTATGGTGATGAGAATAATAATAGCTATTTTGTTGAATTTGCTCCCAATATGATTAATAAGAATGACTATTCTTATAGGGAGAGTAATATTTGTTTTATGCATGTGGCTCATGATAAGAATGTTTCATGTGATTGTTATATTGTTAATTTTATTCATGATGCTACTGAAAGTTATTATGAGAGGGGAAATATGGTTTTATGTGTCTCAACAATATTAAGTTTCCCCTCTTTATGTTGAAAATTTTGAAGTTGCACTTGTTTTGCTTTCCTATACTTGTTGCTTTGTGCTTTCATGACTTGTTTCTTTACAAGATTATTTTTCATAGGAAGTGGGTTATACTTAAATGTGTTTTGAATTTGCTTCTTGATGCTCTCTTTTACTTCAATTCATATTTCTTATGTGAGCATCTTCTCAAACTATCATGCCTAACTTAAAGGCGTTAAAGAAAAGTACTTATTGGGAGATAACCCAAAAGTTTTAGATGAGTCTTGGAAGTTATTACCTCAGTAATAACCGCTCCTTATCCTTTTTATTTGCTTTTTGTGCCAAGAGTAACCTCCAATGAGAGAGAAGTAATGATTGGGAAAGTTTCTGCCCTGAAACAGATTTATGTGCTTCATCGTAAAAATTCGTGTAAAATCTCTATACGTCCTTTTTGAGGCGTGAATTTTTGTTCTTCTGACCCAGGTTGTTATCTAACTTTCCTTAATTAAACATTTTTAGATTTGAGCAACATAAGGACTTCGAAAAATTTTGTCTTTACATGCTGGTCTGTTTTGATAGATTTCTGCCATTGTCTGCATTTGCTTCTTGTTGGTTCCTTTTTGAGTTCTTTTGGGGAATTGAGCTTTTTGAGGGAAGTGCTACGGTATCTTGTGTTTTAATGGAAGTTTTATTGGTGTTGGAACTGAACCTAAAGACTTATTATCTTGATTGCACTAATGTTGCTAATAAAGATTGTGTGAAGTTTTGTATGAAGGAAAAATTTCAGGTGTATGGAAGGAATGAGTAATGAGATGAAGGATGGACTAAAGCTCAAGCTTGGGGATGCCACGCGTGTCACCCCAAGAAATATCCAAGAAGTACAACCGTCAAAGCCTGGGGATGCCCAAGGCATCCCCTTCTTCATCAATAAAAATCCCAGGTTTCTTCCAAACACTTCTTTTTTATTGTTTCATGCACAGTTGTGTTGTTCTTGGAGCGTCTTCATTTTTCGTTTCTTGTTTGCTTGGTTTTATTAGTTTGCTTGAATAAATTGGTGGGACCCCCTCTTTCATACATTGGTTTTCAAATAGTTTGGTTTGGATTGGAAAAGAGTAGGAAAGCTCATGCTAAGTGGTAATGGGGGCTTGTTTTTGACTGTTGCCTATGCTTTGTCATGCCATGCTTGATATTGTTTTGGCTTTATGCTTAGTATTCTTTGTTGTAGCATGACTTGTTATAAACAATTAAGATTGCTTAATGTGCCTTGGAAGGATCATGCGTTGTTTTAGCATATTAAAGAATAGTATTGTGGTATTCTCCTTTGATGCTTTATTTGGGTTGACTTGGCACATGCTCACACCATGTTATGACTATCCCAAGTCACCATAGCCTTTATGATCCTTTATTTTTCAACTTGTAGTATCAGTTTATGCTTTGATCAATGATGTTTTGTCGCTATGCATGATTATGGCCATTATTGTTCTTTTAGTTGGTCGATCCCAGTCTTTTACTAGCCTCCATAACCAAGTATGAGTTCCACTCATGCATCCAACTCCTAAAACCAAGTTATTCCAAAGAGTCCACCATACCTACGTATTAGCATATGCTATTCCAAGTATATTCATATTTTATCTACCTTTCGAATTAAACTTGTTATGAGAAAACTAGTGATTAAAGCTCTCACGAACTTGATGGCACACTTTACTTTTCTTGCCCTTAATAAAATTGAACCATTGTGTCATCTATGTTGTATATGCTTGCACTTATTTGTTGGGGATTAGCAGAACCATGCTGTCATGGGGAATGCTTTCAACATTGCGATTGTACTTTGTACCTAGTTGATATCATGCTCTTTTGTCTATGGATGTCGTCGGTGTGAAATGAAAGGGGAGCTTGTAAGTCCATGGAGTTATGTATATGTGTTAGAGAAACGCCTGGGCCGCTGGTCTAATCCATGCTGTCATAGTGGAAACCTGCAGCGTAACCATAATGAGATGTCTATGAAGCATTATTCTTATAAAAAAGAGTCGGATATTGAGAAAAAAGACAAAAAGAAAAAAAGAGATATGAGAAAAGAGGAAAGAGGAAAGAGAGAAAAAAGCACCATATTCCCATGGTAAATAAGAAGATTGCTGAGATGCTCGTTATCTTCTTACCTTGTCATTTTGATATGGGGATTCTTCCGTATCATCAGGCAAGGGGTACCCCGTTGGCGGTTCTCTATGATACACATGTACTTACTATGACAAGAACTTACCGGTAACTAAACTTGAGTAGCATGAGGAGTGGCCCTCGTATTCAAGGGACATGAGATTTCCAACTTATACTTTGTCAAGCATATAGACCATAGTTTGTTCACTTCAACCTTAATCACTTCAAGATGCTTATGATAGGGGCAATGAGAGCTGAAAGCTATTAAGTACCATAATTTTTGGAAGATCTTTATGAGACTTGAATCCCTACTTCCTTCTATGAAGGCCTTTCTTCCACCATTATATTGAGTCTCCACCTTCTACCTTTATGCACCTACTTTGAGAGCATAGTGGCCATTCTTAGTTCTATGTGCATTGTCCCAAGACTTGTTGATTGATGCATACCTTGATATTGCTTGTTTTAAACTATTTGTATCTAGTCACTCTTATGAACTTTGAAGGTGTCCTATGCATTTATACTTGCTACTCAATGAGGGACAAGCTGAATGCTGCTATGCGATGTTTTCTTTATGTTAAACAAACATCTTGCAAAGCATTGTTATTCATGAATCTTTTGTTTGTGCCTTTTCATGTTGCAACATAGTTTCTTTGTTTTATTGCTAGAACTTTGTCTTTCATGCTATGATTGAAGTACTATGATCCCAGCTTTGAATGTTTTACAAATACTTTGATCAAGTTAATGATGGTGCATGTCACCTCAAAAAGTATTCTTTCTTTTTACCACTTACCTACTCGAGGACGAGCAGGAGTTAAGCTTGGGGATGTTGATACATAGCAAATGTATCTATAATTTTTGATATTCCATGCTTGGTTTTATCTACTTTCTTGTGTTTTATTCCAACTTTGGAGTACTTTCTATACACTTTCTTGGATTAACCTATTAACAAGATGCCACAGTGCCAGTTGCCTGTTTTTTGCTGTTTTTGGTTCCAGAAAGTCGGAAAATGAATATTCTCGGAATTAGACAGGACAAAAGCCAAAGTTGATATTTTACCAGAAGAGTCACAGAGCTAGAAGACGAGACGGAGAGGGGCCATAGGGCAGCCACACCATGTGGTGGCGCAGGCTAGCCCTGGCCACGCCACCAGGTGGTGTGGGGCCCCTGGCCACCCACCGACCTTGCCTCTTCGCCTATAAGATGCCTCCCGATGCAAAAACCCTAAATCGATCAGCCTCCAGCCACGAAAAGTTCTGCAGCGCTACCGCCACCGAAGGGGAGATTCGGGAGACAGAAAGTCTCTGTTCCGGCACCCTGCCGGGATAAGGAAGTGCCCCAGGAGCCATCTCCATCGATCACCACCACCATCTCCATCGCCATTGCTGATTCCCATGATGAGGAGGGAGTAGTTCTCTCTCGAGGCTAAGGGTTCTACCGGTAGCTATGTGTTCCTCTCTCTCTATGCGTGATCATATTGTGATCATGAGCTTGTAATCTATAGATCTACCTTGCTACTCAAGTGCTTTAATAGATCTCTGCTCTCCCCGTGTGTGTGAAGTTGACAGTGTGCACACCATGGTGGCACTTAGGCTAGATATTACAAATAGTTGTTATGAGTTATATTTGGAGTTGGATGTCTTTATGAAATTGTGGTGTTTGTTTGAACCATCTAGTGCTTAAGGTGACTATGTGGGGTTATCTAGATGTGGAAAGCGAACTTTGAGGAGTGCTGTTATAGCCCTACCATGGATTAGAGTGTCCAACCTGAGTGTAGTTCGGCGTAGTATCATAAAGAAGAATATGTTTATATGAGAGTGTTCATTAGTGAAAGTATGATCCCTAGGCCTTGTTTCTAAGCACTGAAACACCGTTTTCTATTAGATCTATTACATGTTTGCTTGCTTCTATCTTTATTTCAGTTTTACTTTAGTCTTTTCCACGCCATCAAACTATTTTCAATCACCATTACCACTTATAATTATCTATATCACTTGTATTTCACTATCTCTTTGCCGAACTAGTGCACCTATACACCTGACAAGTGTATTGGGTGTGTTCGGGACACAAGGGACTTCTTGTATCTTGATTGCAGGGTTGCTTGAGAGGGGATACCTTTGACCACTTCCTCCCTGAGTTTGATTTCAAACACCCACTCCAAAGTAGTTTGCTTTTAAAGTAATTACACCATCATCATCATTAGGCTTCACCTTATTCTTCCTAGGGAAGTGGACTACAAAAGGATCTTTAGATGGTATCCCTATTCTCACATTCCCTTCATGTAAATTAATCAAAGCTTTAATAGTTCTTAGGAATGGTCTACCTAGAATTATAGGTGCCATGGGATCTTCAGGCATGTCCACAATAACAAGATCAATAAGAGCGGGACTACCTTTAATTTTAACAACTATATTTTCTTTTATCGCAATAGCTTGTTTATAAATTGAATCAGCTAGATGGAGTCTCAGTTTAGTTGTAGCAAATTGCCTAATACGTCCATTTTGCATCACTATTCTATATCATAATTTACTGTTATTCATTGATATATTTCATATTAAGAGATGATACTTATGTTATTTCATCTGTTTTTTACATGGTTGATGAATTTTGGAGCATGCACTACTGCAGTCAGGATTATGATGGAAAAGGTGCTGTTTGGAGGCAAAATTTGCGAAGATCAGAAAATCCAGGAAAATACATGGAAAATCCTATTTTTCTAGAAGACGAAGAAAGCCAGAAGGGGAAGTGGAGATGGGCCACAGGCGGCCCACACCACCCCTTGGCGCGGGCCACCCCAGGCCGCACCACCAGGTGGTGTGGCTGCCCTGGTCCACTCCAGCCTCTCCCCTCTGGCGTATATTATCCTCCCGAAACCCTAAGACTCGGGGAGCGACAAAAGAAAGATTTCGCCGCCTCTGCGGGGCGGAAAACACCGAGAGAGAAAGATCTCTCCGACAGACAGAATTCTGCCTGAGGAATTCCTTCCCGAAGAGGGGAGATCGTCGCCATCAATAGCACCATCAAGCTGGACTTCATCGGGATCATCATCATCTCCACCAGCACCATCATCATCGCCTCATACCGCTGTAACAATTGGGTTGAATCTTGCATAGTTCTTAGGGGAAACTTTCCCGGTGTTGATTACTCTTTGTAGTTGATGCTATTGAGTGAACCACTGAATTATCGTTTATGTCCAGATTGTTACATATCATTATATCATCTCTGATCTTGATCCATATGATGTCTTGTGAGTAGTTCGTTTTGTTCTTGAGTACATGGGAGAAGTCATGTTGTTAGTAGTGGAATTGTGTTGAGAAAGATTCAATAGTTTGATATTTAAGTTGTGGTATATTTCTTCTAGTGGTGTCATGTGAATGTCGACTACATGAAACTTCACCTATATGGGCCTAGGGGAATGCATTGTGTATTTGGCTACTAATCGTAGGGCTTGCCGGAGTGACAGAAACCTGAACCCCCGTTAGGAAACCATTGCACAAGGGACGTCAGGGTCTTAGAGTTTAAAGTTGTGGTTAGGTTTCTACCTTAATTACTTTCTTCTACTTGCAGATGCTTGCAAGGGGTATAATCATAAGTATGTATTAGTCCTAGAAGGTCGGTACATTAGCACAGGTTCACCCACACAACACTTAGCAAACTAAAGAAGATTAATCAACTATATGAAGCGAAAGCACTTGATGATATCCACATGTGTCCTCGAGAACGTTCGGTCATCTTAAGTAATACAACCGGCTTGTCCTTTGCTAAAGAAAGGATTGGGCCACTTGTTGCATTTATTATTATTGTCTTTTATTTACTCATACTTTATTTACCTGCATTCTCAAAAACTCCTAAAATCCGTTTGCTAAGTATTAACAGAGAATTCCTGCTCCTAGCCACTCGCCAGCACCTTCTGCTCCTCATTGGGTTCGACACTCTTACTTATCGAAAATACTGCGATACACCCCCTATACTTGTGGGTCATCAAGACTATTTTCTGGCACCGTTGCCGGGGAGTGAAGCGCTATTGGAAAGTGGAACTGGTAAAGGAAACTTCTACTGTGAGTATTGTTTACTTCTGTTAGTTGCTTTATTTCCATATGGATAATTCGTTGAGTTTCTTATTTCATAATGCTACTACCACTTCTAAGGTAGTAGATGAACCACCACCTGCTGAGAATGATACTTTAAAATACCTACAAGAATTACTGATTGTGTTATGGATAACTATTATGTTGGAGATGGAACTGTCCATCACGGTGATCATTTGCTCTTTATACACAAATTATGCGGGTTGTTCAAGTGTGCAGGTATTACTATAGATCAAGTCAAGAAGAAGTTATTCTCATTATCACTAAAAGGAAGAGCTAAGGAATGGTATAAGCTACTAAAGAATGGTCAAGCTCTTGAATGGGAGGAAATAGTACCTTTCTTTTATTCAAAGTTTTATCCTCCTTGTGAGATTCATAAAGATCGGAATCAAATATATAACTTTTGGCCTCTTGATCGAGAGAGTACAGCCCAAGCTTGGGGGAGATTGAAGTTACTAATGCTCAAATGTCCCATTCATGAGCTCCCCAACAATATTATTATCAATAACTTTTATGCAAGGCTTTCTCTTCATGATAAGGATTTATTGGATGCCTCTTGTGCTAGATCATTCATTTGTATGGAAGAAGAAGCTGAATGGGATCTTCTGGACCGTATTCAAGACAATGCTGAAGCATGGGAGAATGACGAAGGAAGAAAGTCAGGTATAAATTATGATTATGAATGCATTGAATCTTTTATGGGAACTGATGACTTTTAAAATATTAATAATGCTTATGGTCTTGATTCTCAAGTTATTACAAACTATTTTAAGGCTTTTGCTTCTTATATTGAAATCCCGAAAAAGGGATGGAACAAGTATCATGCACCATATAAAGATATTATTGAATGTGTCCCTGTTAGGAGTTCTGAATTTTGCACTATTGATCACATTCTACCTGAACCTTATATCGAGAAAATACCCTTCCCGGATAAGGTAAAGGAGCATCCTATGATAACTAGTGTAATCAATAAAAGTGCAAAGAGAACTGTAAAACCTGATGAACAAATAAACATTGAACATGTTGTAGGAATTGTGAAAGATCTTGTTACTAAAAGTGTAGAAGATGGACACATAGTTTTCTATGAGGATGCTTCTAATATTGTCTCACATCCTAATAGAACTAAAAAGGCTAGTGTCCTTGTGCTTTCTGTTAGAATTGGTGATCATTGCTATTATGGTTTATGTGATATTGGTGCAAGTTCAAGTGCTATTCCTTATGAGCTTTACAAAGAAATTATGCATGAAATCAGTCCCTGCGAACTAGAAGAGATTGATGTGGTTTTTCACCTTGCTAATAGAGAGACCATCTCTCCAATTGGTATTGTGCGGGATGTAGAAGTTCTTTGTGGTAAGATTAAATATCCTGCTGATTTTCTAATACTTGGTTCAGCTGCTAGTAAAACCTATCCCATCATTTTCCGTATACCTTTCTTGAGTACATGTGGAGCTATTATAGACTGCAAAAGGGAGAAAATCTTGACTAAATTTGATGGGGAATCTTATGAGTTTAATTTTTCGAAATTTACTAAAGAACCTTGTGAAAATGAAACCCATAATGAGGACTTTAGAGTTGAACAACTTGCTTCTATTTCTCTTGCTCCTAACAATGCTTTGCAGCAATTTATGGAAGACCACGAAAGTGAAATTTTCATGGAAGAAAGAAATGAGATTGATGAGATTCTCCATCGTCAACCTAAGATGCTTAAGCATAACTTGCCTGTGGAAGATTTGGGTACCACGTTGCCACCTAAAAAGGATCCGGTCTTCGATCTAAAACCTTTACCTGACGATCTTAAGTATGCTTACATTGATGATAATAAAATTTATCCTGTTATTATTAGCTCTAAACTTTTAGGGAAGGAAAGATTATTGGAGGTATTGAAGAAACACCGAGGACCTATGGGTTATACTCTAGATGATTTAAAAGGGATTTCTCCTACTATATGTCAGCATGCTATCAATATAGAACCAGATGCAAAGCCAGTGGTAGAGCACCAACGTCGTTTAAATCCTAAGATGAAGGAAGTGGTAAGAAACAAGGTATTGAAACTCCTTGATGCTGGTATTATTTACCCTATTGCTGATAGTGAATGGGTTAGTCATGTTCATTGTGTCCCTAAAAAGGGGGAATTACCGTTGTTCCTAATGATAATGACGATCTTATTCCCCAAAGAATAGTAGTAGGTTATAGGATGTGCATTGATTTCAGGAAAGTTAACAAAGTTACTAAGAAAGATCATTACCCACTTCCTTTTATTGATCAAATGTTAGAAAGGTTGTCTAAAAAGACCCATTTTTGTTTTCTTGATGGATACTCCGGTTTCTCTCAAATTGCTGTTAAACAACAAGATCAAGAAAAAACTACTTTTACATGCCCTTATGGAACCTATGCCTATAGACGTATGCCTTTTGGTTTATGTAATGCTCCTGCTACTTTTCAAAGATGCATGTCTGCTATCTTTCATGGTTTTTGTGAGGAAATTGTGGAAGTATTCATGGATGACTTCTCCGTCTATGAACTTCTTTTGATAATTTTCTGCACAACCTTGATAAAGTTTTGCAGAGATGTGAAGAAACTAATCTTGTTCTTAATTGGGAGAAATTCCACTTCATGGTGAATGAAGGGATTGTACTTGGACATAAGATTTCTGAAAGAGGCATAGAAGTTGATAGAGATAAAGTTAAGGCAATTGAGAAAATGCCCTGTCCAAGAGACATCAAAGGTATTCGTAGTATCCTTGGTCATGCTGGTTTCTATAGAAGGTTTATTAAAGATTTCTCTAAGATATCAAAACCCCTCACTAATCTTCTTCAAAAAGATGTACCCTTTGTCTTTGATGATGATTGTAAGGAAGCTTTTGAAACTCTAAAGAAGGCTTTAACTACTCCTCCTATCGTTCAACCACCTGATTGGAGTTTACCCTTTGAAATAATGTGTGATGCTAGTGATTTGGCTATAGGTGTTGTTCTTGGGAAACGAATAGATAAAAAGTTAAATGTTATCCATTATTCTAGTAAGACTCTTGACACTGCTCAAAGGAATTATGCCACTACAGAAAAAGAATTCTTAGCCGTTGTCTTTGCTTGTGATAAGTTTAGACCTTATATTGTTGACTCAAAAGTTACCATTCATACTGATCATGCTGCTATTAAGTACCTTATGATGAAGAAAGATGCTAAGCCTAGGCTTATTAGATGGGTGCTACTCTTACAGGAGTTTGACCTACATATTGTAGATAGGAAAGGTGCTGAAAATCATGTAGCTGATAATTTATCTCGATTGGAAAACATATCTTTTGATCCCATGCCTGTTAATGATAGTTTCCCAAATGAACAGTTGGTACGATGAGGGGTAAGCTTCATGAGGGAGCCCTTGGTATGCTGATTATGCTAACTTTATTGTCTCCAAGTATTTGCCTCCAACTTTCGCAGCTCAGCAAAGAAGGAAGTTCTTTTACGATTTGAGGCATTATTTTTGCGATGACCCACATTTATATAAAGAAGGAGTGGATGGTATTATGCGAAGATGTGTTCCAGAATATGAACAATAGGAGATATTGCGGAAATGTCATGGAAGTGCCTATGGAGGACATCATGCGGGAGATAGAACTGTGCAAAAGGTGCTACAATCAGGTTTCTACTGGCCTACCCTTTTTAAAGATGCGAGAAAAATTGTTTTATCTTGTGATGAGTGTCACCGTGTTGGTAATATTTCTAGACGAAATGAAATGCCTATGAATTACTCTCTAGTTATTGAACCCTTCGACTGTTGGGGATTTGACTTTATGGGTCCTTTTCCTCCCTCGAAAGGTTATACTCATATTCTTGTTGCCGTTGATTATGTCACTAAGTGGGTAGAATCCATACCTACAAAGAGTGCTGATGGGGAGACCTCTCTCAAAATGCTTAAGGATGTTATCTTTCCTAGGTTTGGAGTGCCTAGGTACCTTATGACTGACGGAGGTTCTCATTTCATTCATGGTGGTTTTAGAAAGACCCTTGCTAAATATGATGTTAATCATAGAATCGCTTCAGCTTATCATCCCCAAACTAGTGGACAAGTAGAGTTAGCAAATAGAGAAATTAAATCCATCTTGCAAAAGACTGTTAATAGATCTAGAAAAAATTGGGCTAAAAAGTTGAACGATGCTTTATGGGCATATAGGATTGCCTATAAAAATCCTATGGGAATGTCCCCTTACAAAATGGTTTATGGTAAAGCTTGTCACCTGCCTTTAGAATTAGAACACAAAGCTTATTGGGCAATTAAAGAACTTAATAGAGACTGTAAGCTTGCTGGTGAAAAAAGATTATTTGACTTAAGTTCGTTGGATGAATGGAGGAGTGAAGCATATGAGAATGCTAGACTCTTTAAGGAAAAACTTAAAAGATGGCATGACAGGCGAATCCTTAAGTGAGAATTCCATGTTGGTGAGAAAGTTCTATTGTATAGGTCTCATCTCAGATTTTTTGCAGGGAAAATACTTTCAAAATGGGAAAGACCTTTTGTTATTGAAGAAGTGTAATGTTCAGGAGCAATAAAAATTTCTTCTTTAAAAGACAACACTACACAAGTGGTGAATGGTCAGCGACTCAAGCACTATATTGCTGGAGATTCTTACAATGAAGATATTGATGCTATTCAAGTTGTAACTCCGGAAAAATTTATCAAAGACCAAATTCAGAGACCTGCAGAGTCCGTTTTCAAATAGGTAACAGATCTAGTAAGAAAAGTTCCGCGAAAATACTATCCAGTTATATTTTTGCAATTTTTATCCAGCAAGGAAAGCTACGAAGCGAAAGAGGGACAGAAATGGAGCCAGGGTGGCTCACACCACCCCTGACGCGGCCCCCCTGGTCGCGCTAGCAGGTGGTGTGGCCACCTCGGCCTCCGTCTCCGACCCGTTTTCTCCCAGTACCTTCCTTTTGTTGTAAAACTTCGTAATATATAATCCCCCAGATCCCCCGAGGTTCGTATATCGTGTTCTCGTTGTGTTTTCGTTTTGATCTATTTCTGATAGGTAGAGTCCCAGATTTGGAGCCACAATGTCTTCCTCTGGACCAGCCAAGGAAGATTCCCCAGCGGGTATCATCAACATGCGAGAGTTGATATTCATCCCAAGGAGTTGCTTCTCGAAGATGGGGAGGTACGGATAAAAGAGGTTCAAGGCCCTAAAGGTGAAGGAAGTCTGGAGGACAGGATAGAAGCGCTAGAGCAAGAAGTCTTTAAGTACAAGAAGATGGCGAAACGCGAAGTGGATGCCATCCATAAGATTTGTTCCGAACTCATTGCCGCGCACCAAAAGGAGACTGCTGAGCTTAAGGATGAAATTCTCTCACTCCACCAAACAACCAACCAACTGCAAGCATAGCTCTACGACGTCCAAAATCAAAACTGTGAGTACGAGGTTAGGTTTAAACGCAAAGTGCTGCTGCAAGTTTCAGGATGCTGGAGACAACGATGTCCTTTGTTGATGGGGAGCCCTTACCTTGGAAGCCGGACGATGATGAGAGAATACCACCACCACCGAAGGAGTAATTCGTCATCAGGTTTTGGCATCCCCTTGGTTTGTTCGAAGCTTGGGGGAGTGTCGCGGTATCACATCACTATCTTCTATATTTTTACCTTTTTAGTAGAGTCATATCATGAATAGAGAAGTTATCATGTAGGATGGTTTGCATTATGGAAGTTTCCACCCTCTCGTTAGATATGTATGTATCCCTTGGTGTGAGTTACCGTTAAGGAATATTACTGAGAAGTTTTATCATTTACTCTTTTGCATATCTTATATTAGTTTTCAATTCATGGTTATATGATTGATCTTGTCGTTAGTATTGGTATCACTTTGGGATCATTGAGTTAATTTAGTTGGTTTTGGCAAATCTGGCTCGGTCAGTAGCAACACTATTTTGAGAATTAAATGAAAAAGATAAAAGTACTCTAAAGAAATATAATTTCATCATCTTTCTTTCTTGATTTGCTCATAAATTTAGTATTCTCTAGTTAAGATCTTTTGTGCTTCCAAGGAAGATTGCATGTTTGTTTTTATCACTTGTATGTTTGTTTGTTTCCTTCAACTCTTATGCTTGCTACCTAGCCTTGCTAGCCAAAAACCTGTACTAAGAGGGAATGCTTCTCGTGCATCCAATCCTTGAACCAAAACCTATGCCATTTGTGTCCACCATACCTACCTATTAGCACTATTGCTATTCCAAGTAAATTGATGTTTTTATCTACCTTCCAAATTAAACTTGTTATGTGAAGATTAGTGATTAAAGCTCTCACAAACTTGATGGCACACTTTACTTTCTTGCACTTAATAAACTTGAACCATTGTGCCCATCTATGTTGTGTATATGCTTGTGCTTTGTAAGTTGTGAATTAGCAGAACCATGCTGTCATGGGGAACGCTTTCAACATTGCACAGGTACTTTGTACCTAGTTGATATCATGTTCTTTGTCTATGGATGTCGTCGGTGTGAAATGAAAGGGGAGCTTGTAAGTCCATGGAGTTATGTATGTGTGTTAGAGAAACGCATGGGCCGCCGGTCTAATCCATGTTGTCATGGTGGAAACCTGCACCATAACCATAATGAGCATCTATGAAGCATTCTTCTTATAAAAAAAGAGATAGAGATTGAGAAAAAGAAAAAAAAAGATGAGAAAAGAGGACAGAGAGAAAAAAGCACCATAATCCCATGGTAAATAAGAAGATTGTTGAGATGCTTGTTGTCTGCTTGCCTTGTCAATTTGATATGGGGATTCTTCCGCATCATCGGGCAAGGGGTACCCCGTTGGCGGTTCTCTATGATACACATGTATTTACTATGACAAGAACTTACCGGTGACTAAACTTGAGTAGCATGGGGAGCGGCCCTCGTATTCAAGGGACATGAGATTTTCAACTTACAACTTGTCAAGCATATCCTCATATTTGATCACTTTAACCTTAACCACCTAAAGATGCCTATGATAGGGGCAATGAGAGCTGAAAGCTAAAAAGTACCATAATTTTTGGAAGCACTTTATGAAACTTGAAATCCCTACTTCCCTCTGCGAAGGGCCTATTATTTACTTTTTAGTTGAGTCAGTAAACCTATTCCCTTCTACCTCAGCAAGTATTTTGAGTTGTTGTGTTTCATTCATTCATATGATGATTTATTCAATCATGTTTCTTATGTTCCTTGTTTTGCACATTGCTCTTATCTTAGTGTCTACTTCTTTGAAAGCTATCATTGAAAATCAGTTATTTGTGAACTCCAGCAAATTGTCAACTATTCTTCGACCAAGAGCTAAGTTTGCCATTACCAATTGTGATTTACTTTATGTATCTTTATTGTGTTTCCTTTACTTATTGCAAGTAAGTTATATAATAGTGAGTTGTCTTCTATTATGACTTATGTATTAATGAATGTGATGCTACTTGTTCGTATTCTTTTATCGACTCTTCACTCCATAAACCTGAGGTCATGTTTATTGAGTTCGGTTTAAACAGGGACAAGCAAAGTCTAAGCTTGGGGGGAGTTGATACGTCCATTTTGCATCACTATTCTATATCATAATTTACTGTTATTCGTTGATATATTTCATATTAAGAGATGATACTTATGTTATTTCATTTGTTTTTGCATGGTTGATGACTTTTGGAGCATGGACCGCTGCAATAAGGATTCTGATGGAAAAGGTGTTGTTTGGAGGCAAAATTCGCGAAGATCAGAAAATCCAGGAAAATACATGGAAAATCCTATTTTCAGGAAAGGCGAAAAGCGGAAGGGAAGTGGAGATGGGCCACAGGGGGCCCACACCACCCCCTGGCGCGGGCCACCCCAAGCCGCGCCACCAGGTGGTGTGGCTGCCCTGGTCCACTCTAGCCTCTCCCCTCTGGCATATATTATCCTCCCGAAACCCTAAGACTCGGGGAGCGACAAAAGAAAGATTTCACCGCCTCTTCGGGGCGGAAAACACCGAGAGATAAAGATCTCTCTGGTAGACAGAATACTGCCGGGGGAATTCCTTCCCGGAGAAGGGAGATTGTCGCCATCAACACCACCATCAAGCTGGACTTCATCGGGATCATCATCATCATCTCCACCAGCACCATTGATGTCTACGCACTTCTACTCTTGTAGACAGTTGTTGGGCCTCCAAGTGCAGAGGTTTGTAGAACAACAACAAGTTTTCCGTTAAGTGGATTACCCAAGGTTTATCGAACTCAGGGAGGAAGTGGTCAAAGGTATCCCGTCTCAAGCAACCCTGCAATCAAGATACAAGAAGTCTCTTGTGTCCCCAACACACCCAATACACTTGTCAGGTGTATAGGTGCACTAGTTCGGCGAAGAGATAGTAAAATACAAGGGGTATGGATATAAGACAACGGTGCCAGAAAATAGCTTGATGGCGTGGAGGAGACTAAAGGCAAACTGAAATAAAGATGGAAGCAAGCAAACATGTAATAGATCTAATAGCAAACGGTGTTTCAGTGCTTAGAAACAAGGCCTAGGGATCATACTTTCACTAGTGAACACTCTCATATAAATATATTCTTCTTTATGATACTAAGCTGAACTACTCTCCGGTTGGACACTCTAATCCATGGTAGGGCTATAACAGCACACCTCAAAGTAAGCCTTTCCCATCTAGATAACCCCACACTATCACCTTGAGCACTATATGGTTCAAACAAACATCACAATTTCATAAAGACATCCAACTCCAAATATAACTCATAACAAGTATTTGAAATCTCTAGCCTAAGTGCCACCATGGTGTGCACACTATCAAATTCACACACATGGGGAGAGCAGAGATCTATTAAAGCACTTGAGTAGATACGTAGATCTATAGATTACAAGCTCATGATCTCAATAAGATCATGCATAGAGAGAGATATGAACACATAGCTACCGGTAGAACCCTTAGCCTCGAGAGGGAACTACTCCCTCCTTATCATGGGAATCAGCAATGGTGATGGGGATGGTGGTGGAGATCGATGGAGATGGAGATGGGGGCACTTCCCCGTCCCGGCAGGGTGCCAGAACAGAGACTTTCTGTCCCCTGAATCTTCCCTTCGGTGGCGGCGGCACTATGGAACTTTTCGTGGCTGGAGGCTTGACGATTTAGGGTTTTTGCATCGGGAGGCATCTTATAGGCGAAGAGGCAAGGTCGGTGGGTGGCCAGGGGGGCCACACCACTTGGTGGCGCGGCTAGGGCTAGCCCGCGCCACCACATGGTGTGGCCACCCTCTGGCCCCTCTCCGTCTCGTCTTCTGGCTCCGTGAGTCTTCTGGTAAAATATCGACTTTGGCTTTTGTCTCATCCAATTCCGAGAATATTCATTTTCTGACTTTTCTGGAACCAAAAACAGAAGAAAACAGGCATTTGGCACTGTGGCATCTTGTTAATAGGTTAGTCCAAGAAAGTGTATAGAAATACTCCAAAGTGTGGACAAAACATAAGAAAGTAGATATAAAACAAGCATGGAACATCAAAAATTATAGATACGTTTGCAACGTATCAACATCCCCAAGCTTAACTCCTGCTCGTCCTCGAGTAGGTAAGTGATAAAAAGAAAGAATAATTTTTGAGGTGACATGCACCATCATAAACTTGATCAAAGTATTTGTAAATTATTCGAAGCTGGGATCATAGTACTTCAATCATAACATGAAAGACAAAGTTCTAGCAATAAGACAAAGAAACTATGTTGCAACATGAAAAGGCACAAACAAAATATTAATGAATAGCAATGCTTTGCAAGACGTTTGTTTGTTTCACATAAAGAAAACATAGCATAGTGGCATTCAGCTTGTCCCTCATAGAGTAGCAAACATAAATGCATAGGACACCTTCAAAGTTCATAAGAGTGACTAGATACAAATAGTTTAAAACAAGCAATATCAAGGTATGCATCAATCAACAAGTCTTGGGACAATGCACATAGAACTAAGAATGGCCACTATGCTCTCAAAGTAGGTGCATAAAGATAGAAGGTGGAGACTCAATATAAAAGTGGAAGAAAGGCCTTCATAGAAGGAAGTAGGGATTCAAGTCTCATAAAGAGCTTCCAAAAATTATGGTACTTATTAGCTTTCAGCTCTCATTGCCCTTATCATAAGCATCTTGAAGTGATTAAGGTTAAAGTGAACAAACTATGGTGTATCTGCTTGACGAAGTATAAGTTGGAAATCTCATGTCCCTTGAATACGAGGGTCGCTCCTCATGCTACTCAAGCTTAGTCACCGGTAAGTTCTTGTCATCATAAGTACATGTGTATCATAGAGAACCGCCAACGAGGTACCCTTTTCCCGATGATACGGAAGAATCCCCATATCAAAATGACAAGGCAAGCAGACAACGAGCATCTCAGCAATCTTCTTATTTACCATGGGAATATGGTGCTTTTTTATCTATTTCCTCTTTTCATATATCTCCTTTTTTCTATTTTTTTCTCAATATCTGACTCCTTTTTTTATAAGAAGAATGCTTCATAGACAGCTCATTATGGTTACGCTGCAAGTTTCCACCATGTAAACATGGATTAGACCAGCGGCCCAGGCGTTTCTCTAACACATATACATAACTCCATGGACTTACAAGCTCCCCTTTCATTTCACACCGACGACATCCATAGACAAAAGAGCATGATATCAACTAGGTACAAAGTACAAGTGCAATGTTGAAAGCGTTCCCAATGATAGCATGGTTCTGCTAATCCCCAACAAATAAGTGCAAGCATATAGAACATAGACGACACAATGGTTCAAGTTTATTAAGGGCAAGTAAAGTAAAGTGTGCCATCAAGTTCGTGAGAGCTTTAATCACTAGTTTTCTCATAACAAGTTTAATTTGGAAGGTAGATAAAAACATGAATATACTTGGAATAGCATATGCTAATAGGTAGGTATGGTGGACTCTTTGTAATAACTTTGTTTTAGGAGTTGGATGCATGAGTGGAAGTCATACTTGGTTGTGGAGGCTAGCAAAAGACTGGAAGCGACCAACTAAGAGAGCAATAATGGACATAATCATGCAGAGCAACAAAACATCATTGACCAAAGCATAAAGTGATACTACAAGTTGAAAACTAAAGGATCATAAAAGCTATGGTGACTTGGGATAGTCATAACATGGTGTGAGCATGTGCCAAGTCAACACAAATAAAGCATCAAAGGAGAAAACCACAATACTATGCTTTAATATGCTAAAACAATGCATGATTCTTCAAAGGCACATTAAGCAATCTCAATTGTTTATAATAAGTCATGCTACAACAAAGAATACTAAGCATAAAGCCAAATCAATATCAAGCATGGAATGACAAAGCATAGGCCACAGTCAAAAACAAGCTCTCTTTACCACTTAAGCATGAACTTTCCTACTCTTTTCCAATCCAAACGAAACTATTTGAAAACCAATGCATGAAAGAGGGGGTCCAACCAATTTATTCAGAAAACAAAGCAAACGAAAAACCAAAACGAAAACGAAAAAGAAGACGCTCCAAGAACAACACAACTGTGCATGAAACAATAAAAATGAAGTGTTTGGAAGGAACCTGGGATTTTTATTGATGAAGAGGGGGATGCCTTGGGCATCCCCAAGCTTTGACGCTTGTACTTCTTGGATATTTCTTGGGGTGACACACGTGGCATCCCCAAGCTTGAGCTTTAGTCCATCCTTCATCTCATTACTCATTCCTTCAATACACCTGAATTTTTCCTTCATACAAAACTTCACACAATCCTTATTAGCAACATTAGTGCACTCAAGATAATAGGTCTTTAGTTTTAGTTCCAACACCAATAAAACTTCCAATAAAACACAAGATACTGTAGCACTTCCCTCAAATAGCTCAATTCCCCAAAACAACTCAAAAAGGAACCAACAAGAAGCAAATGCAAATAAAGGCAGAAATCTGTCATAACAGACCAGGAAGTAAAGACGGATTTTTTCGAAGACCTTCTGTTGCTCAAATCGAAAAATGTTGAACTAACAAAAGTTAGATAACAACGTGGGGCAGAAGCACAAAACTTCACGCCTCAAAAGGACGTACAGATATTTTACACGAATTTTTATGGTGAAGCGTAGAAATCTGTTTCGAGACCGCAACTTTCCCAATCATTACTTCTCTCTCGTTAGAGGTTACTCTTGGCACAAAAAGCAAATAAAAAGGATAAGGAGCGGTTATTACTCTTCCAAGACTCATTTAAAACTTTTGGATTATCTCCCAATAAGTACTGATGTCTACGCACTTCTATTCTTGTAGATAGTTGTTGGGCCTCCAAGTGCAGAGGTTTGTAGAACAGCAGCAAGTTTTTCCTTAAGTGGATCACCCAAGGTTTATCAAACTCAGGGAGGAAGTGGTCAAAGGTATCCCCTCTCAAGCAACCCTGCAATCAAGATACAAGAAGTCTCTTGTGTCCCCAACACACCCAATACACTTGTCAAGTGTATAGGTGCACCAGTTCGGCGAAGAGATAGTGAAATACAAGTGGTATATATAATTATAAGTGGTAACAGTGATAGAAAATAGCTTGATGGTGTGGAAAAGACTAAAGACAAACTGAAATAAAGATGGAAGCAAGCAAACATGTAACAGATCTAATAGCAAATGGTGTTTCAGTGCTTAGAAACAAGGCCTAGGGATCATACTTTCACTAGTGAACACTCTCATATAAATATATTCTTCTTTATGATACTACGCTCAACTACTCTCCGGTTGGACACTCTAATCATTGGTAGGGCTATAACAACACACCTCAAAGTTCATCTTTCCCATCTAGATAACCCCACACTGTCACCTTGAGTACTAGATGAGTCCAACAAACACCACAATTTCATAAAGACATCCAACTCCAAATATAACTCATAACAAGTATTTGTAATCTCTAGCCTAAGTGCCACCATGGTGTGCACACTGTCAACTTCACACACATGGGGAGAGAAGAGATCTATTAAAGCACTTGAGTAGCAAGGTAGATCTATAGATTACAAGCTCATGATCTCAATAAGATCATGCATAGAGAGAGATGAACACATAGCTACTGGTAAAACCTTTGGCATCGAGAGAGAACTACTCCCTCCTCATCATGGGAATCAACAAAAATGATGGAGATGGCGGTGGAGATCGATGGAGATGGCTCCGGGGGCACTTCCCCGTCCCGGCAGGGTGCCGGAACAGAGACTTTATGTCCCCCGAATCTCCCCTTTGGTGGCGGCGGCGTTGTGGAACTTTTCGTAGATTTCTGATTGATTATCTAGGGTTTCTGCCTTGGGAGGCTCTTATAGGCGAAAGAGGCAAGGTTGGTGGACAGCCAGGGGGCCCACACCATGCCCTGGCGTGGCCTGGGCTGGCCCGTGCCAAGGGGTGGTGTGGCCACCCTGTGGACCCTCTCTGACTCTCCTTCTGGCTCCGTGAGTCTTCCGGGAAAATAGTAACTTTGGCTTTTGTCCCGTCCAATTCCGAGAATATTCATTTTCTGACTTCCTGGAACCAAAACAGCGAAAAAGGCAACCCTTTGTGGCTCTTATTAATAGGTTAGTCCAAGAAATCATATGAAAAGTACTCCAAAGTGTGGACAAAACACAAGAAAGTAGATAAAACCAAGAATGGAACATCAAAAATTATAGATACATTTGCAATGTATCAACATCCCCAAGCTTAACTCTTGCTCGTCCTCGAGTAGGTAAGTGGTAAAAAGAAAGAATAATTTTTGAGGTGACATGCACCATCATAAACTTGATCAAAGTATTTGTAAAACATTGATAGCTGGGATCATAGTACTTCAATCATAACATGAAAGACAAAGTTCTAACAATAAGACAAAGAAACTATGTTGCAACATGAAAAGGCACAAACAAAAGATTCATGACTAACAATGCTTTGCAAGACGTTTGTTTGTTTCACATAAAGAAAACATAGCATAATAGTATTCAACTTGTCCCTCATAGAGTAGCAAATATAAATGCATAGGACACCTTCAAAGTTCATAAGAGTGACTAGATACAAATAGTTTAAAACAAGCAATATCAAAGCTATGCATCAATTAACAAGTCTTGTGACAATGCACATAGAACTAAGAATGGCCACTATGCTCTCAAAGTAGGTGCATAAAGATAGAAGGTGGAGACTCAACATAATGGTGGAAGAAAGGCCTTCATAGAAGGAAGCATGGATTCAAGTCTCATAAAGAGCTTCCAAAAATTATGGTACTTAATAGCTTTCAGCTCTCATTGCCCCTATCATAAGCATCTTGAAGTGATTAAGGTTAAAGTGAACAAACTATGGTGTACATGCTTGACGAAGTATAAGTTGGAAATCTCATGTCCCTTGTATACGAGGGCCGCTCCTCATGCTACTCAAGTTTAGTAACTGGTAATTTCTTGTCATCGTAAGTACATGTGTATCATAGAGAACCGCCAACGGGGTACCCCTTGCCCGATGATACGGAAGAATCCCCATATCAAAATGACAAGGCAAGCAGACAACGAGCATCTTAGCAATCTTCTTATTTACCATGGGAATATGGTGCTTTTTCTCTCTTTCCTCTTTTCATAATCTCTTTTTTTATTTTCTTTTTCTCTTTTTTCTCAATATAGAACTCTTTTTTTATAAGAAGAATGCTTCATAGACGGCTCATTATGGTTACGCTGCAGGTTTCCACCATATCAGCATGGATTAGACCAGCGGCCCAGGCATTTCTCTAACACATATACATAACTCTATGGACTTACAAGCTCCCCTTTCATTTCACACCGACGACATCCATATACAAAAGAACATGATATCAACTAGGTACAAGTACCAAGTGCAATGTTGAAAGCGTTCCCCATGAAAGCATGGTTCTGCTAATCCCCAACAAATAAGTGCAAGCATATACAACATAGATGACACAATGGTTCAAGTTTATTAAGGGCAAGAAATATAAAGTGTGCCATCAAGTTCGTGAGAGCTTTAATCACTAGTTTTCTCATAACAAGTTTAATTCGAAAGGTAAAAAAACATGAATATACTTGGAATAGCATAAGCTAGTAGGTAGGTATGGTGGACTCTTTGGAATAACTTGGTTTAGGGAGTTGGGTGCATGAGTGGAACTCATACTTGGTTGCGGAGGCTAGCAAAAGACTGGGAGCGACAAACTAAGAGAGCAATAATGGCCATAATCATGCAGAGTGACAAAGCATCATTGATCAAAGCATAAAGTGATACTACAAGTTGAAACCTAAAGGATCATAAAGGCTTATGGTGACTTGAGATAGTCATAACATGGTATGAGCATGCGCCAAGTCAACCCAAATAAAGCATCAAAGGAGAATACCACTATAGTATGCTTTAAATATGCTAAAACAACGCATGATTCATCCAAGGTACATTAAGCAATCTCAATTGTTTATAAAAAGTCATGCTACAGCAAAGAATACTAAGCATAAATACAAAAAAATATCAAGCATGGCATGACAAAGCATAGGCCACAGTCAAAAACAAGCTCTCTTTACAACTTAAGCATGAACTTTCCTACTCTTTTCCAATCCAAACCAAACTATTTGAAAACCAATGTATGAAAGAGGGGTTCCAACCAATTTATTCAAGCAAACTAAGAAAACCAAGCAAATAAAAACCAAAAACAAAAAACAAAGACGCTCCAAGAACAACACAAATGTGCATGAAACAATAAAAATGAAGCATTTGGAAGAAACCTGGGATTTTTATTGATGAAGAAGGGGATGCCTTGGGCATCCCCAAGCTTTTACGCTTGTACTTCTTGGATATTTCTTGGGGTGACACGCGTGGCATCCCCAAGCTTGAGATTTAGTCCATCCTTCATCTCATTACTCATTCCTTCCATACACCTGAAATTTTTCCTTCATACAAAAATTCACGCAATCTTTATTAGCAACATTAGTGCACTCAAGATAATAAGTCTTAAGGTTCAGTTCTAACACCAATAAACTTCCATTAAAACACTAGCTACTGTAGCACTTCCCTCAAAAAGCTTAATTCCCCAAAAGAACTCAAAAAGGAACCAACAAGAAGCAAATGTAGAAAATGGCAGAAATCTGTCAAAACAGACCAGCAGGTAAAGACGGATTTTTTCGAAGACCTTCTGTTGCTCAAATCAAAAAGTGTTGAACTAACGAAAGTTAGATAACAACCTGGGGTAGAAGCACAAAAATTCACGCCTCAAAAGGACGTATAGAGATTTTACAAGAATTTTATGGTGAAGCACAGAAATCTGTTTCAGGACAGCAACTTTCCCAATCATTATTTCTCTCTCATTAGAGGTTATTCTTGGCACAAAAAGCAAATAAAAAGGATAATGAGCGGTTATTACAGAAGTAATAACTTCCAAGACTCATCTAAAACTTTTGGGTTATCTCCCAATAAGTACTTTTCTTTAATGCCTTTAAGTTAGGCATGATAGTTTGAGAAAATTCTCTCATAAGAAATATGAATTGAAGTAAAAGAGAGCATCAAGAAGAAAATTCAAAACACATTTAAGTCTAACCCACTTCCTATACATAGGAATCTTGTAAAGAAACAAGTCATGAAAGCACAAAGCAACAAGCATAGGAAAGCAAAATAAGTGCAACTTCAAAAATTTCAACATAAAGAGGGGAAACTTAATAATGTTGAGATACATAAGCCCATGTTTCCCTCTCTCATAATAACTTTCAGTAGCAACATGAATAAAATTAACATATAACTATATCACATAAAACATTCTTATCATGAGCCACATGCATAAAACAATTATTACTCTCCCTATAAGCATAGTGATTCTTATTAACCATAGTGGGAGCAAATTCAACAAAATAGCTATCATTATTATTCTCATCACCATAATCATCAAATATAGGAGGCATATTATAGTCATAATTAATTTTCTCCTCAATAGTAGGTGGACTGAAAATATCATATTCATCATTGTAATCATCATATATTGGAGGTTTGGTATCATCATAAGCAATAGAATAGCTATCTTCCAAAGTTGTGGAACTAAAAAGATCATTTTCATAAAAACTAGGTTCCCTAAGCTTAGACTTTTCCATAGCATTAGCAATAATGGTGTCCAAAGAATTCATACTAACAACATTGATATTAGCATGCAAATAAAGTTCCATAGGTTTTTTAATTTTCTCTTCAAACACTTCATGTCCTAACTCAAGATAAATACTATAAAGCTCTCTATTTTTTTTGTTGTTTTCCATTAAGTCTAACTAGTGAAAACAAGAAACAAAAGGACAAAATTGTAGAATCTAAAGGAAATAACTTCGAGCACCCACACCGGAGGATGTGAGTACCTTTTACCTTACCTCCCCGGCAATGGCGCCAGAAAATAAGTGTTTGCCGTGGGAGGTTCTTCTTCTTTAATCCTCCGGTGTGAATACCTTTTACCTTACCTCCCCGGCAACGGTGCCAGAAAATAGCTTGATGTCTACGCACTTCTGTTGTTGTAGACAGTTGTTGGGCCTCCAAGTGCAGAGGTTTGTAGAACAGCAGCAAGTTTTCCCTTAAGTGGATCACCCAAGGTTTATCGAACTCAGGGAGGAAGTGGTCAAAGGTATCCCCTCTCAAGCAACCCTGCAATCAAGATACAAGAAGTCTCTTGTGTCCCCAACACACCCAATACACTTGTCAGGTGTATAGGTGCACTAGTTCAGCAAAGAGATAGTGAAATACAAGTGGTATATATAATTATAAGTGGTAACGGTGATAGAAAATAGCTTAATGGCGTGGAAAAGACTAAAGGCAAACTAAAATAAAGATGGAAGCAAGCAAACATGTAACAGATCTAATAGCAAACGGTGTTTCAGTTCTTAGAAACAAGGCCTAGGGATCATACTTTCACTAGTGAACACTCTCATATAAATATATTCTTCTTTATGATACTATGCTCAACTACTCATCGGTTGGACACTCTAATCGTTGGTAGGGCTATAACAGCACACCTCAAAGTTCATCTTTCCCATCTAGATAACCCCACACTGTCACCTTGAGTACTAGATGAGTCCAACAAACACCACAACTTCATAAAGACATCCAACTCCAAATATAACTCATAACAAGTATTTGTAATCTCTAGCCTAAGTGCCACCATGGTGTGCACACTGTCAACTTCACACACATGGGGAGAGCAGAGATCTATTAAAGCACTTGAGTAGCAAGGTAGATCTATAGATTACAAGCTCATGATCTCAATAAGATCATGCATAGAGAGAGAGATGAACACATAGCTACCAGAAAAAACCTAAGCCTCGAGAGAGAACTACTACCTCCTCATCATGGGAATCAGCAATGGTGGTGGAGATGGTGGTGGAGATTGATGGAGATGGCTCCGGGGGCACTTCCCCATCCCGGCAGGGTGCCGGAACAGAGAATTTCTGTCCCCCGAATCTCCCCTTCGATGGCGGCGGCGCTGTGGAACTTTTCGTGGCTGGAGGCTTGACGATTTAGGGTTTTTGCATCGGGAGGCATCTTATAGGCGAAGAGGCAAGGTCAGTGGGCGGCCAGGGGGCCCATACCACCTGGTGGCGCGGCCAGGGCTAGCCTGCGCCACCACCTGGTGTGGCCACCCTGTGGCCCCTCTCTGTCTCATCTTCTGGCTCCGTGAGTCTTCCGGTAAAATATCGACTTTGGCTTTTGTCTGGTCCAATTCTGAGAATATTCATTTTCTGACTTTTCTGGAACCAAAAATAGAAGAAAACAGGCAACTGGCACTGTGGCATCTTGTTAGTAGGTTAGTCCAAGAAAGTGTATATAAATACTCCAAAGTGTGGACAAAACATAAGAAAGTAGATATAAAACAAGCATGGAACATCAAAAATTATAGATACGTTTGCAACGTATCAACCATCATCATCACCTCATACCGCTGTAACAATTGGGTTGAATCTTGCATAGTTCTTAGGGGAAACTTTCTCCGGTGTTGATTACTCTTTGTAGTTGATGCTATTGAGTGAACCATTGAATTATCGTTTATGTTCAGATTGTTACATATCATTATATCATCTCTGATCTTGATCCATATGATGTATTGTGAGTAGTTCGTTTTGTTCTTGAGGACATGGGAGAAGTCATGTTGTTAGTAGTGGAATTGTGTTGATAAAGATTCAATAGTTTGATGTTTAAGTTGTGGTGTATTTCTTCTAGTGGTGTCATGTGAACATCGACTACATGACACTTCACCTATATGGGCCTAGGGGAATGCATTGTGTATTTGGCTACTAATCGTAGCGGTTGCCGGAGTGACAGAAACCTGAACCCCCGTTAGGAAACCATTGCACAAGGGACATCAGGGTCTTGAGTTTAAAGTTGTGGTTAGGTTTCTACCTTAATTACTTTCTTGTACTTGCGGATGCTTGCAAGGGGTATAATCACAAGTATGTATTAGTCCTAGAAGGTCGGTACATTAGCATAGGTTCACCCACACAACACTTAGCAAACTAAAGAAGATTAATCAACTATATGAAGTGAAAGCACTTGATGATATTCCCATGTGTCCTTGAGAATGTTTGGTCATCTTAAGTAATACAGTTGGCTTGTCCTTTGCTAAAGAAAGGATTAGGACACTTGCTGCATTTATTCTTATTGTCTTTTATTTACTCGTACTTTATTTACCTGTATTATCAAAAAACCCTAAAAATCCGTTTGCTGAGTATTTACAGAGAATTCCTGCTCCTAGCCACTCGCCAGCACCTTCTGCTCCCCGTTGGGTTCGACAGTCTTACTTATCGAAAATACTGCGATACACCCCCTATACTTGTGGGTCATCATTGCCCCAAGTTTAACTTATTGAATAGGCTTTTGGAAATTGTTGAGACGCTTGCACCAAGATCACAAAGTGCGGATATCTCATTAAATCCCAACTTAATTTTAATAGTGGGCTCAAATATATCATATAGCTTAGTTGGAAGCTTATCAGCTAGTATTTTATACTCCATCTCTAAATCATGAACCTTAGATGCTACTTGTTGTATAAATTGTTGGTACATAACATCATTACCTTGTTCTATACCTGGATTCTTAACGGTGATCATCTTCAATAGATATTCCACGGTATATTCTGGTGTTGGCGCGTTGCTATAATCCAGCTCTTCAGGTTTTCTTCATTGGTTACCATCCTCGTCATCTTGAGGTATTCTACCGGATTTGGCTCGGGTTTTCTAGCAAACTTTGCTAGTATGAGAGCTTAGCTCTCGGCTACCTTACCCAGCTGATCCTCCACGGTCTTTGTTCTTTCCTGTAGAGCCTACACATCATTTCTAGTTGCAATGGCCTGGTTAGATAATCTTCTTATACTACTTTCATGATTCTATGTAATCTTAATAAGCATATTATTTTGCTCGGTTTGAGCTTGTATAAATGTTCTAAAGGTTTGCTCAAACGGGAGATTGCCATGATTTGCTCCATTAGTATTATAATAATTATTATAAGGAGCTCCTACAGGATTAGCATGATATTTTTGAACATTGGAAGCATAATTATTTTTCCATGTAGTATTAAAAGGAGTGCTAGCTATAAAATTGACATTATTAACATCGGTAGTGATAACATTAACTTGGCTATCTTCCTTACCCTCTACTAAGCTAAGCAAATCATCTACCTTAGATGTAAACTCTCCATTATTTACCTTGGTAATTGAACTTACTCTCTTCGAGGTTCTTTCCACATGCCATTGGGCATGGTTATTTTGCATTATCATCAAATAATTTCTTTGCAACACTCACTTGCTTTCCCATGATCGTTCCTCGTGTTGTAGTATCTAGCATAGACTTGGACATTGGGTTAAGACCATTATAAAACAAATGTAATATAAGCCACTCTTCCATCCCTTGACTAGGAGTTCATTATGGCTTCTTTCCCTTTCCCACACAAGCGCTAGTGGCTCACGGTCTTCTTGTTTAAAGCTTGTAATACTGGATCTTAGCTACATAGTCTTAGCCGGGGGGAAATTTAGTCATAAACAAATTATTACATTCCTCCCAAGATTTAATAGTCCTATTTGGTAGAGCTAGCAACCAATCCTTAGCCTTTCCTCTAAGAGAGAAAGGAAACAATCTTAGCTTAACAACATTTGGATCTACATCCTTAATACGCATCATGCCACAAATTTTAGTAAAAGTATTTAAGTGCAATCATGAATCTTCAACGGATGAATGCCCAAATTGGTTTTGTTCAACTAAACTTAAAAGGTTAGGTTTTATCTCATATGTTTCCGCATCAACTGCGGGCTGAGTGATGGGTGCATGAATAAAATCATCAGAGGGACTAGCATACTCCTCTAATCTCTTTTGAGCCATGGCTCTTATATTTTTGGTAATTTTTAAGTAATGAAAACAAATAACAAGTAACTATTTTTTTGGGTTTCCAAATAGATACCAAGAAAGTAAACTAATAACAAGAATTAAACTACAATTAATAATAAAACTAAAAACAAGGTCTCTAATGACCTCACTAGGATAGCGAAATTGCTTTCCCGGCAACAGCGCCAGAAAAAGGGTTGATACCTTTGATCCAAATTCACGGATGTAGTATAATAGCTTTTTCCCTACAAGACCTAGGTTTAATCGAACCTCAGAAAGCACTTCTAAAAGGTAATAAAAAAGGACATGTCTCCAAGACTTTGTTTGTTCATTTTACATTAGTTGACCGGACCAATCTAGTTTACTTTATAATGGGTTTGAATGAATGGATGGAGATAGGCTAGGGTTGAAGATCCATATGTAGCTGCACATCAAATGGGATAAAAGATAATAATAAGCATAGTCATGTATAATGTTTGTATCGAGATAATCTCTTGTGGGCAACACATCCTAATATTCTAGAGCCTCCATGATGCAGCGGGCATCACAATAGACTTTTAATCCAACCGAGAGCACACTTAAGCCATGGGTTACAAACGATTATTAAGTGTAAAACGTAGATCAAAGCTTTAAGTGGTGATGTTGTTGTTGATCCCGAATTGGACGCTAAGCAAAGACCGTACTACCCTTTCTGTCACTGAGGTTCCTGTGAGATTGCCGCTAGCCAAGTATCTCACCTCAAGCCTTTATCAATCTATGGGATCGTGGGTACCTACAAGTCAACAGATCGAGACAAGAGACGAAGAAACAAAAGATACAAATCACAATTACATACAAAATACAATTCTCCCATGATCTTGATGCACATAATCGCTGCGAGGTTTCTCCCAAACCCGCAGCCCGTGAGGACTACTCACTCATAAAAAAATAGATCAGAGATAAAAACATCATACAAATACTTAGATTGAAATCAAATATTCTTACAATGGTCACCAAATCACAAGGAGATCTAAAGTACAAAGCAATGGCTATGGCTAGTGGATGGATGGATGGGGGAAGTGATGAACAATAGATGAAAAATGGTGTGGATCTCCTTTGGTGGTGTTGTGATGCAATCTGAGAATGGCGGCTCTCTGGCTGGCGGCTGGAGCCTCAAAATATATAGGCGTCTTCACGGAAGTTGTAGGGTTTGACGAGATGAAGTCATCGCCACCTGGGATCGAGCAAGGCCGTATAGTCTCTCTCCACTCGAAGCACGTCGCATGTCGCCTCCTCTTCGCTTCTGATCGAGGCATCTAGCGAGAAGAGAAGAGGATCGCTCAAAAAATTCTAGCGAGAAGAGAAACCGCTTTACCCCGCCGCAACTTTGGGAGTGAGAAGAGAAACTGATAGAGGGAACATGCTCAGAACTGTGGCTGGCGGCGGTGACATGGCATGGCTTCAGGTCGAAGGGAGCTGGTGTAGGACTGGGCAAGAACGTCCGCCAGTGGTACTCGGGTCGATCGGCCACTCGCAAGCAGGTGGCTTAGCCTGGGCAACATCGTGACGGTGCGATCAGGCAATGGAAGGTCTTGGCAACTCCTTAATTTGACACTTGGATCCGATCTAGAACTCTCATATTGAAGATGGAAGATGGACTAGAAGAGGAAGGGCAACAAAGGGAGAAAAGGTACTCCCTCTTATTCATATTAATTGTCACTAGATTGGATGTATCTAGAACTAAAACATGTCTAGATATATCCATTATAGTGACAAATAATATGGATCGGAGGGAGTATATTTTTCCAGAATTTTGCATATGGCTACACCACTTATCTCTTATTTTTTGAATTTATAAATTGTGAATTGCATATGTAACAAGATATTTTGCCCTGCTGGCTACGGGAGTATCTCTAAACCAAGCACACATGAAAGTGAGAATGTCACAGTACATCAAGAGCAAGAGAACAGGAAGAAGTGGAAAGAAATACAAACAATTTTAGGGTTGCTCAAGAAGTGGAAGAAATATTGAAGATTCAGTCAAAGCCGTTGTTGAACAATAGGTTGAGGTTTCATAAGCTGAAGCTAAAACTCATTTTGGTCTAGACAACAATTTTTTGTCCTGTTGCATATTTTTATCTTTTCGATTTAGGTTTCGCCCGATCTTAATTTTTTCGTCCTCCGCCACTATCGCTATTATATGGTAATGGTGGATTCCTATGTTATCCAGGCCTTGTACGACCAATGGACGAGAGGTTGCATACCCAAAGTTAACTAAAACTAGGTGAAGGTGCGCGCTTTGCCGCACCGCCTACACTTCGTCCTGACATAGGGTGGCCGAGGCGGTAGAATTGCAGGCGATCATCTGTTTTGATTACAAATCTTCAAAAAATCACCATAGAAAGGGTTAAGCAAATACGCAAGGAGTCACCATAGAAGGTTAAGCAGATATGCAATTTCGCATCATCTACTTTTGTCACCACCAAACAACATTGTGTAGCAGAAAATAAAAGATAGTTAACTCATGTGCAGTCCATAAACTCCACATTGCCATTGATTTATTTTTAGTTTTATATTTGGAAAAATAATTTAGGGAAGAAACACCAACCAACCTCTTTCAAAAAAGTCATACACTTGCGGTTATTAATAATAGTAAATATAAGAAAGTGGCACTAAAAGTATTTCATTTCAAGAACCAGTGTGAATACTGAGAAAAAATTGAGAGATAGATTGTCAGAGTGATGGATATAGTTGATGAACCTTTACTCATAGAGAGTTAAGCATCAATGACATGAATGATGCAAATAAATATGCCAAAAGTTTGTTGATTTTCATTTTATTGGTGCTATGTGGATACGTCATTTAGGAGTCACTACATAACACTTTGCACACATTATTTGTAAGTAAAAATCCACATTGACATATACGTAAATAAGTAAAACAAGGAAGCAATAAAATATATACTTCTTTTGAAGATTCAAATCCAAATGAATAATACAAAAAGTATGACACTATAATGATCAGACATCAGTATGCAATTATATTACATATTTGCATAGTTGTAATTCTTTAGTTTAGCTTTCAAATCTTTACCATTCACGAGCATCCTAGGTATTCTACTATTTCATATGCTCACAACAAAACCATTACTAATCTGATCCAATGCGTCTTATATGAAATGGAGCTGTATGTACATACAAATATTTGTAGTAAGGTGAATGCATGTTCGTAGGAGCAAGTGGTAGTGGATCAAGTCAACTTCAGGTGCTTCCTAAAGGCTTGTCGTGTTCTATGATAATCGATTCATGTCCATGTCCCAATCATCTCATCATAACATAAGGTTGATAATGCATATCCATTTATCAAATGATAACAATATCATTTGCTCAAAAGGAATAAATCATTATCAAGATTGCCACTTATCTAGTTTTAGCAAACAAAGCCTCCACACTAAAATTAAGAGAACACTAAGTGGATACGCACTTCGCCATGCCACCTACATTGCGTTTTGACACTTTGTCGTAGACGTGGTGTGATTGACCGTATTTTCTGACAGGAAGCTAAGAACATAGACTGCTGTCTTGGTTAGAAACTCTTCAAAGCATAATTCTAATATAGGATAACAAAAGAATTATTGTAATAGATTATTAAATAATCAAGACGAATGTATTAGAATGGCAACATAAAACCAAAATGGTATAACCAATGGGAGATGAGTCTATTCCATCTAGGCAATACTTACATTAGTCAAATTGAAGAGCATGACGTCTATAAAATAAACTATACTTCCTGTCAAAAAACTATACTAATTTTTGGAGATTATAAAAGCTTTATTTGTGAAGAACATATCACTACTTTCCGTCGATACAACAAACAATTCCACAGACATATACACCTTGATTTTGGTTGACCTTCTGCTCCCCAAAACCAGTATATAAATGATCAGAGATTCATACGCGTACTTGACTATCTACTGAGACAATACATCACCATAGCACCTCGATCTTCAGCGCTTACAGTAACATATGTTCACAGACATTCAATATTGTTAAATCAGCATTCGATTTTGAGATCGTGACATTTTGTATCAAATAAAAAAATATGAAATGTATGAAAAATAATAACATGCTATATCATGATAACTGGAATCCTACACGAGTGTCAAATGGCTAGCCTGAATAAAATGAGAGTTTGAAACTCTTTAGGAAATCGTTATCTGCTGACTTGTATATTAACGAGCTCGTTGGGAAACCCCAAGAGGAAGGTATGATGAGCACAGCAGTAAGTTTTCCCTCAGTACGAAACCAAGGTTATCAATCCAGTAGGAGCAAGGAAACACCCCAAAGGTGTAGCTAGCTGAACGTTGGCAGGGCGCACTACCGGTGCCAGCAGCAACGTGGAGACCTGCACAACACAACCACAGAACTCTATCCCCAACTTGCGATGAGGTTGTCAATCTCACCGGTTTTGCTAAAAACAAAGGATTAAAAGTATCGAATGGAAGGAAGTAATAGTTTGTAGAAAGTAAACACAAAGCAGTAAATAGTTTGTAGATTGTATGTAAAAGAAAGGACCAGGGTCCATAGTTCACTAGAGGTGGCTCTCCTTAAGATAGATAACATGTTGGGTGAACAAATTATAGTGGGGCAATTGACAAACATCGAGAAAGCATACAAGCATATACTAATAATCTTGACTCCTTTGAGAATTGATTGGGCATTACAACATTATACATAGACCGCCATCCAACTGCATCTATGACTAATAATCCACCTTCAGGTTATCATCCGAACCCCCTCTAGTATTAAGTTGCAAGCAACAGATTATTGCTTTATGAATTGCGTGTAAAGTAAACAATACGATTGTTCTATGAATAAAGGATTGTTGTTTTCTCTCTAGTAGCAACAGCACATCTAGTACCTTAGATATTTCTGTCACTTCCCCAGATTACTAGAGGCATGAACCCACTATCGAGCATAAATACTAACTCTTGGAGTTGCTAGCATCTACTTGGCCAAGATAGCTACTAACAACGGAAAGCATGCAAGATCACAAATAGCAAAGACATGATAGAATCAATAATCAATCTGAAATAACATCTCAATATCCATAGGATCCTCGCAAACACAACATGCAAAATTACAAATAGAAGATCTTGATCATGAACGGAGCTCACAAGATCTAGACATAAAAGCACAAAGGAGGAGAACCAGCCATCTAGCTACTACATGGACCCGTAGTCCAGAGATGAACTACTCACGCATCACACCGGAGGCTTGCATGATGATGAAGAAGGCCTCCAGGGTGAATTCCCCTCTCCGGCGGTCCGGAAGAGCTTCAGATCCCTCCCGATCTAGGGATGGAGATGACGGCTCTGCACTCTTTCAGAGAATTTTGATCGGTACTTAGGGTTTCCGTATCAGAGGCAATATATAGGCGGAAGGAGAGGCCGAGTGCTTTGGGGTTGGCTGCACCACCTAGCTGCTGCCAAGGCCTAGTGCGGCTGGTTAGGTGTGGCCAGGCCCCAGCCCCTCTCCGTCTCGTATTCTAGCTCCATATGTCTTCCGGTAAAATAGTGACTTAGGCTTTTGTCCCGTCCAATTCCAAGAATATTCATTTTCTGACTTCCTGGAACCAAAAACAGCAGAAAACAGGCAGCTGGCACTGTGGCTCTTGTTAATAGGTTAGTCCAAGAAATCATATGAAAAGTACTCCAAAGTGTTGACAAAACATAAGAAAGTAGATAAACCCAAGCATGGAACATAAAAAATTATAGATACATTTGCAATGTATCAACATCCCCAAGCTTAATTCCTGCTCGTCCTCGAGTAGGTAAGTGATAAAAAGAAAGAATAATTTTTGAGGTGACATGCACCATCATAAACTTGATCAAATTATTTGTAAAACATTCAAAGCTGGGATCATAGTACTTCAATCATAACATGAAAGACAAAGTTCTAGCAATAAGACAAAGAAACTATGATGCAACATGAAAAGGCACAAACAAAAGATTCATGAATAACAATGCTTTGCAAGACGTTTGTTTGTTTCGCATAAAGAAAACATAGCATAATAGTATTCAGTTTGTCCCTCATAGAGTAGCAAACATAAATGCATAGAACACCTTCAAAGTTCATAAGAGTGACTAGATACAAATAGTTTAAAACATGCAATATCAAGTTATGCATCAATCAACTAGCCTTGGGACAATGCACATAGAACTAAGAATGGCCACTATGCTCTCAAAGTAGGTGCATAAAGGTAGAAGGTGGAGACTCAATATATAAGTGGAAGAAAGGCCTTCATAGAACGAAGCAGAGATTCAAGTTTCATAAAGATCTTCCAAAAATTATGGTACTTATAGCTTTCAGCTCTCATTGCCCCTATCATAAGCATCTTGAAGTGATTAAGGTTAAAGTGAACAAACTATGGTGTACATGCTTGACGAAGTATAAGTTAGAAATCTCATGTCCCTTGAATACGAGGGTCGCTCCTCATGCTACTCAAGTTTAGTCCCCAGTAAGTTCTTGTCATCGTAAGTACATGTGTATCATAGATAACCGCCAACGGGGTACCCCTTGCCCGATGATACGGAAGAATCCCCATATCAAAATGACAAGGCAAGCAGACAACGAGCATCTCAGCAATCTTCTTATTTACCATGGGAATATGGTGCTTTTTTCTCTCTTTCCTCTTTTCATAATCTTTTTTTTCTTTTTCTCTTTTTTCTCAATATAGAACTCTTTTTTTTATAAGAAGAATGCTTCATCGACAACTTATTATGGTTACGCTGCAGGTTTCCACCATGTCAGCATGGATTAGACCAGCGGCCCAGACGTTTCTCTAACACATATACATAACTCCATGGACTTACAAGCTCCCCTTTCATTTCACATCGATGACATCCATAGACAAAAGAGCATGATATCAACTAGGTACAAAGTACCCGTGCAATGTTGAAAGCGTTCCCCATGACAGCATGGTTCTGCTAATCCCCAACAAATAAGTGCAAGCATATACAACATAGACGACACAATGGTTCAATTTTATTAAGGGCAAGAAAAGTAAAGTGTCCCATTAAGTTCGTGAGAGCTTTAATCACTAGTTTTCTCATAACAAGTTTAATTCGGAAGGTAAACAAAAACATGAATATACTTGGAATAGCATATGCTAATAGATAGGTATGGTGGACTCTTTGGAATAACTTGGTTTAGGGAGTTGGATGCATGAGTGGAACTCATACTTGGTTGTGGAGGCTAGCAAAAGACTGGGAGCGACAAACTAAGAGAGCAATAATGGCCATAATCATGCAGAGCGACAAAACATCATTGATCAAAGCATAAAGTGATACTACAAGTTGAAAACTAAAGGATCATAAAGGCTTATGGTGACTTTGAATAGTCATAACATGGTGTGAGCATGCACCAAGTTAACCCAAATAAAGCATCAAAGGAGAATACCACAATACTATGCTTTAATATGCTAAAACAACGCATGATTCATCCAAGGCACGTTAAGCAATCTCAATTGTTTATAACAAGTCATGATACAGCAAAGAATACTAAGCATAAAGCCAAAAAAATATCAAGCATGGCATGACAAAGCATAGGCCACAGTAAAAAACAAGCTCTCTTTACCACTTAAGCATGAGCTTTCCTACTCTTTTCCAAACCAAACCAAACTATTTGAAAACCAATGTATGAAATAGGGGGTCCAACCAATTTATTCAGCAAACTAAGCAAACAAAGCAAATGAAAAAACAAAACGAAAATGAAAAAGAAGACGCTCCAAGAACAACATAATTGTGCATGAAACAATAAAAATGAAGCGTTTGGAAGAAACCTAGGATTTTTATTGATGAAGAAGGGGATGCCTTGGGCATCCCCAAGCATTGACGCTTGTACTTCTTGGATATTTCTTGGGGTGACACGCGTGGCATCCCCAAGCTTGAGCTTTAGTCCATCCTTCATCTCATTACTCATTCCTTCCATACACCTGAAATTTTTCCTTCATACAAAACTTCACACAATCTTTATTAGCAACATCAGTGCACTCAAGATAATAGGTCTTTAGGTTCAGTTCTAACACCAATAAAACTTCTATGAAAACACTAGCTACTGTAGCACTTCCCTCAATAAGCTCAATTCCCCAAAAGAACTCAAAAAGGAAGCAACAAGAAGCAAATGCAGAAAATGGCAGAAATCTGTCAAAACTGACCAGCAGGTAACGACGAATTTTTTCGAAGACCTTTTGTTGCTCAAATCGAAAAGTGTTGAGATAACTAAAGTTATATAACAACCTGGGGCAGAAGCACAAAAATTCACGCTTCAAAAGGACGTACAGAGATTTTACACAAATTTTTACGGTGAAGCATAGAAATCTGTTTTGGGACAACAACTTTCCCAATCATTACTTCTCTCTCCTTAGAGGTTACTCTTGGCACAAAAAGCAAATAAAAAGGATAAGGAGCGGTTTTTACAGAGGTAATAACTTCTAAGACTCATCTAAAACTTTTGGGTTATCTCCCAATAAGTACTTTTCTTTAACGCCTTTAAGTTAGGCATAAGAAGCAAGAAAAAGAATCAAGTGTTCTCAAATGAAGAAGCATTAAGATCAATACCAGAAATATTTTCAACAAGGCAAGGTATATCATCCAAATAAGTCCTAGAGGATCCTCTCTCAATGCTCTTAGGTTCACTATTCTCATCAAAAGGGTTTGCAGGAACAATCCAATCAAGATTCTTTTCTATGGCATCATGTATTGCTACTAGTTTAAAGGGTATTGGTATCTTAGGTTCCTCCCCATTAGGTTCGGTTTTATTCATCTTTTCTCGTGTACCAACAACAATCTACAGATGATCCTAGCATATTTAAATGTTCAAAGACTTTCCTAGCTTCCTTGGCAACATCATAGAATTCCTTAAACAAGGTTTCTAGAATAAAATCCCTCTTTTCAGGGTACTCAATTTCTTTAAGCTTAAGAAACATTACTTGCATTAAGGGGTTGAGGTTAACAAACCTAGCTTCTAACATGTGAAGTAAAGAAGCTGTAGCAATCTCATAGTTTGGAGCAAGTTCTGCAAGGGATCTATCCTCAGTATCTTCGTGCTTACTAACATGATTGAAGAATTCTTCAATATTATCTTTCCCAATTATAGAACCACTACCAATGGAAAGGTCTTTCAGGGTGAATTTAGGGATCAACATGGTGAACTAAGAAAAAGGTAACAACTATAGCAAGACTTATTTTTTGTGTGTTTTTGATAAAGAAACAAGCAAACAAAACAAAAGTAAACTAAGCAAAACAAAAATAACAAAGTAAAGAGATTGGTTATGAGGGACTCCCCTTGTGAAGATGTCCTTGACTCCCCGGCAACGGCGCCAGAAAATATTTTGATGGCGTGTGCTTGACGTGGGAGCTTCTTCTTCTTCAGTCCCAGGCAACGGCGCCAGAAAAAGTACTTGCTGACTCGTATATTAACAAGCTCGTTGGGGAACCCCAAGAGGAAGGTATGATGAGCACAACAGTAAGCTTTCCCTCAGTACGAAACCAAGGTTATCAATCCAATAGGAGCAAGGAAACACCCCAAAGGTGTAGCTAGCTGAATGTTGGCAGGGCGCACTACTGGTGCCAGTAGCAACGTGGAGACCTGCACAACACAACCACAGAACTCTATCCCCAACTTGCGATGAGGTTGTCAATCTCACCGGTTTTGCTAAAAACAAAGGATTAAAAATATCGAATGGAAGGAAGTAATAGTTTGCAGAAAGTAAACACAAAGCAGTAAACAGATTGTAGATTGTATGTAAAAGAAAGGACCGGGGTCCATAGTTCACTAGAGGTGGCTCTCCTTAAGATAGATAACATGCTGGGTGAACAAATTACAGCGGGGCAATTGACAAACATCGAGAAAGCATACAAGCATATACTAATCATCTTGACTCCTTTGAGACTTGATTGGGCATTACAACATTATACATAGACCGCCATCCAACTGCATCTATGACTAATAATCCACCTTCAGGTTATCATCCGAACCCCCTCCAGTATTAAGTTGCAAGCAACAACAGATTATTGCTTTACGAATTGCGTGTGAAGTAAACAATACGATTCTTCTATGAACAAAGGATTGTTGTTTTCTCCCTAGTAGCAACAACACATCTAGTACCTTAGAGATTTCATCACTTCCCTGCATTACGGAGGCATGAACCCACTATCGAGCATAAATACTAACTCTTGGAGTTGCTAGCATCTACTTGGCCAAGATAGCTACTAACAACGGAAAGCATGCAAGATCACAAATAACAAAGACATGATAGAATCAATAATCAATCTGAAATAGCATCTCAATATCCATCGGATCCCCACAAACACAACATGCAGAATTACAAATAGATGATCTTGATCATGAACGGAGCTCATAAGATCTAGACATGAAAGCACAAAGGAGGAGAACCAGCCATCTAGCTACTACATAGACCCGTAGTCCAGAGATGAACTACTCACGCATCACACCGGAGGCTTGCATGATGATGAAGAAGGCCTCCAGGGTGAATTCCCCTCTCCGGCAGGGTGCTGGGAAGAGCTTCAGATCCCTCCCGATCTAGGGATGGAGATGACGGCATGCACTCTTCGTGGAATTTTGATCGGTACTTAGGGTTTCCATATCGAGGCAATATATAGGCGGAAGGAGGCCAAGGTGGTGTTGGGTCGGCCACTCACTCGGCGCTGCCAAAGCCGCCTGGCCAGGTGGTGTGGCCAGGCCCCAGCCCCTCTCTGTCTCGTATTCTGGCTCCAGATGTCTTCCGGTAAAATAGCGACTTTGGCTTTTGTGTCGTCCAATTCCGAGAATATTCATTTTCTGACTTCCTGGAACAAAAAACAGCAGAAAACAGGCAGCTGGCACTATGGATCTTGTTAATAGGTTAGTCCAAGAAATCATATGAAAAGTACTCCAAAGTGTGGACAAAACATAAGAAAGTAGATAAAACCAAGCATAGAACATCAAAAATTATAGATACATTTGCAATGTATCATTATCCACACACAATATATGAACAATGTGCTTGAAATAACTAATTCATTTGTCAAATATCACAAGAAACCAAAATTATGTCCAAAGCATGTTGGTCAGGCTACATTTATATCCACAACCAGAGAATTCAAAGAATCAATTCAACATGACAGCATGCAAATGTGTTGTATAGCTAGATACAACCACTCGTGCCTTAAAATTCGATAGAAGGTAATATGATTTTGTGTCCAGCTAAATAATCAGGAAATTCCCAAAGTTTAAACCGATTGATAGCATGATTAGTAGTTTGTAAGGTAGGGGAAAATAAAACATCCTGACCAATACGATAGTTTAGTGGCAACGGTAATGCGTAATAAATCCATAATCTATGACTAAAATCATAAGAAATAACAACTGCAATTCAAATGTTGCATACCTATTGGAAACATATGATATTTTACAGGAAAAACTAAATCCAAAGCAAAATAGAGGTTAGAAGATGGGGTAGAAATTTGAGCTAACACACTTATAAGATACCACACAATAGCCCAATTGAAGTATGAGAAGACCTGATCGACGATCCATTGATCCTAAGCAACACTTGCTAGCATAACTAAATTTGTCCTAGGTGTTACTTGATAGATAAATCCAACAATACATCACAATTTTCTCATATCACGTCATCATCAACCATATCATAGTTCACACTTTGTGTCTCAAGCCATGTCATGCGTAGAGAGACATGTGTGGCATGTAATCACGTGCATATCAACTATCACTTCCTGACTGATCAACACATCGACATTGCATTGACTGGTCAGTTGTAACCAAATTTCTCACATATCTCTTGGGACACACCTTCTGGTTCAAACCGTATCAAAATTTGATAGCTGAATTAGATCATAGTCGTAATTACAGCATGAATGTGCCAAGCACTTATAGGACGCACCCACACTGGTCCTGAAGCATGGAAGGGAACCAAGGTAGACATGAGTAGAGACCAGTTGTATCTCTGCTCCACTCCTCAGAACATGAGGATGCCAAGGTGCACCTAACAACGGCTAGCAACAACAATAGCACTTGACGCACCACAAATCCAGCGCACCAAAAGAAGACCATAGATCAGAGGCCATTAAAATCAGAATGAAATAAAGGAAAGGAACACTTTACAGACCTGCACCGGCCCTTCACGATGCCATCCAGTAGCAAGAGCCCTCAGCAAAAGCCGCAACCGAGTTAGAAACACCCACGAGCGCCCGCGCCACCAACATAACTCTTAGCAATCCTGACCAGCAGGGCCTTCACCAATAGCGTATATTATGGAAGTATGTTTCATGGTGAATCTACTAATTTTGACTTAGTATCGTGAATGTAGATATTTTTGTATCAAACATTGGTCAAAATTAGACGACTTTGACGTTTGACAAAATTTATATGCCTTATTCGTTGGAACGGAGTGAGTATATCTTAACTTGTTAGCTGAGAAAAATGTAAGTAATAATGCAAGGAAGTACAAAAGCTGAAATGAGTCCACCTAAGATGAACATCTATGATAATTGTTTATCATATAAGAATGAGTGGCGAGGCAGGTTTAGTATGGTGCATAGTTATATCATGAGGGGAACAATTTCTGGGGGCAAGGGGCATTGATCTAGGATTTTCTTAATAGTAAATTTTTTTGCCCCATAGCAGAGTCAGTAACATGGAACAACAACTATTTCAGTTTTTGTACATGATATATATGTACATGTAAATTTATGAACTAACATCCATCTATATTTGCTTGATTGTAAGACCTAGCTATAATAGATGGGAGTTTCTTGAGTAGTGTAATAGGTGACGATTTGCACCAATGCCGGCCACATTGTCCTCGTGGAACTCCAAGTTGGGCTGAAAAATTAAGAATTTCCCCCATGTCCATGCTGACATAAATTGTAATTTGAAGAGATGACACTATTTGAAAAGGGCAAAGGGGACACAATTATGTGTGAGCAAAACAATTGTTTAATCATGGTTAACAACGCCATGTAAAGTAGAATAATCGGCACCATTAGAATATGTGTGTTCAAGATATACCATTTGCATAATGGCTCACTGGACCGAACAAAGAATTAAATGATGAAATTTTCTACTTTGACGGAATGGCTGGAAGAATGAAAGAAACATGAAACCCAGCAAAAAGAGATGTAGAAAATACAGAGTGGATAATAAGATCAAAGAGAGGAGGCCTAAAACAAATTATGTGGTAAAAGTTACAAAAACAAATTACACAAGGCTCAAACTAAATTACATTACCCTCGAAAATATTTTGTAGGAATTAATTACTCAAAGTTCAGTCAAGAAAAAAAGAGAATACTTTTAACAGAGTTATCCAAGGATTTAACAAACATTATCTTTCAAAACCATTCTTAGATTAGAAAACACCACTTGCGCTGGTGGGCATCAGATCAGATGAGCTAATGGACATGCACAACTGTGGCATGTACATGTATGCTTCAAATATTAATACAAACAATACCATATTCAGGAAAATTATTGTAGACATCCACGTTTAAAAACTATATTACCTAATATTATATACTAACAGTTTTTTGATCTATCATCTTTGCAAATACATGGTGGGCATGTCGTTGTTGAATTGCATGTGCTGAAAGAGAAAGAAAAAGGAGTTTTGCTCCGGTGTCCTCCCCCTCCCGCCAAACTTAGAAAAACTGAAAATACAAGGATGATCATGATTGGCCGATACCTCTTCGTGCTCTCCGAACCGAAGGGGTATTGACCCTTTGTGTGTTTTCAATTTCTTAAGTTTGGGAGGAGGGGGTGGACACCGAAGCACACCTAAAAAAAGCATTTGGCACACATAGAAGACTCAAGCAAAATTAATAAATAAATTAATAGCTACGAACCCAAGAAGCTTCAAATGCCAAAGAATGAAATCGAGATATTGAGATAGGGGAATCACTTGAGATTTTAGAGTTCATTAGTTCAGATGTACTGTACACCTAAAACTGCAGAAATCAATGCATTGAATCTCCATGGCACAAAGCAAGAGGACCAGAGCGGAAGGATGTCTCAACCTCACGCCATGGAGTGGCACCAAATTCGGTGCTCCTTCGGGGCACGGGAGAGGTGGAGAGGTCTAACACATGCAGCATGTGTGAAATCCAGAGAGGTGGTAGCATAAAACCTGACAATGGAGGACGTGGGCACGGCTCTTTCCTGGTGTCGTTCCTGATGGAGGAGGGAGGAGGACGATGGTCATAGTTTAGGGTTTGCTAGGGAGGAATCGGGATGGTGCTAGTGGCAAGCACTAATGGAGGGCCTCGACTCTGCCCTCGTCACCATGCATGGTCATCGTCACCATCATCGAGAGCCGCCATAACTTCCTCCGTCAGTGTCTCCCCCACAATCTACATAGCAGGAAGGAGAGAGCGGGAGAGGAGCAGCGGGGCACGGGCAGCAGCCGCGACATGGAGGAGGGAGTGCCGATATGATGTAGGGTCGAGAGGTACGGTGTCTTCGGAGTAGAGGGACGTCGGCAATCGAGTGAATCCTGCGAGGGGAAGGAGAGAATGGGTCGGCCTTGGCACGCGGGTAGAAGGACATGACACATCCTACTCCTAGATGCACCCTATGTGTCCACCTGTGCGTCACATGGTGATGATGCCAGCTGAAGCCCACATGCAAGAAAAATTGCACGGGCCCACATGATAGCATCGGGGAGCGGGACAGGGCTTGCCTGCACCCTCTTCATGTGCCCATCGTGTAGCCACATCCCCCTCCCACCCTCCCCCGAGGCGGCGCTGCCCCCGCCCCCGGGGTGCCCCTCCTCATCCGCTCCAGGCCCTCCCCGCGCCCCTCCTCTCCCTGGCGCCGTCATCGCCATAGGCGTCACCGGTCAAAGGCCCGCGGGCGCGGCGACGGCGGCGACGGTTTCCCTCCGCTTGAGATCTAGGCTTCGGTGGTGACGCTCCAGCGGATCTCCAGCAATGATGGCGGGTGGGCAGCGGTTAGTGCTCTGACGGCAGCGGACCCTGGGTGGCAGGGCGGCGAATGGTGCCGAGATCTAGGTTTCCTAGATTGATGACGTCTTCGCGTCCTCGACGTTGGCCAGTGTCGTCCGGAGGTATTCTACGGCCTACTTTGCATCAGGAGGGCGCCCGGGGTGGAGGCCCTGGGTTTGGTGGAGGTGGACATATTCTCCGTCGAAGGTGGCCGGCCTGTGGCTGGATTGGCAGATCTCGCAATCCGTCTTCTAGTCCCAGCAGCGAGGCGGGGAGACCTAGGTGCCGGTGAAAACCGAGCCATTGGCAGGCGATGACGGTGTTACCACGTCGATACCTTGATGAAGGCATCGTCGTGCACCTTGCGTCGACCTTAATCGTGCTACTCTGGGGGAACCCTAAGATCTTCGGGTCGGGCGATGGTGGTGCTGCGGTGTCGGTATCAGATTCTCTCCTGGGAGCATCGCCTGTGGACCAGCGTTGGATGGAAGTGGCAGGAGAGGTAGAGCGGCTAGCGCGTGGGGGGTGGTGCTGCTTGGCACCGCGGTGGTGTCGGTGGTTGTTGTGGCAAGATGTAACATCCCAAAACTTAATCCAAGGTTAATCAAGATCCAATCTACCCAATTTAGGGTTAACAAAAACTTTTCCATTTAAAATGATTAAGCATTCATATGTGTGTGTATTTAAATTAGGAGTTGTTTTGAATTTCCATGATTAAGTGATCCATTGTTTGTAAAATGATTCTAAGGTGAATTAAACATCATCTAGATCATTCTCAAAGAAATCCCAAATAAAAACAAATCAAAATGAATAAAATAGGGAAATGGTCATTTGTGCCATTTTAATCACCATGCCTACTTTGGCCATTCCTAGAACTCAAATCTTAACAGAAACAATTGTGGTTCTTTGCACCCCTTGCTAGTACAAGTAGTGATGTACCAAGGCCCACTTTGTTTCACCCCAAAAACTTTCAAACACTAAATTTAAAGGGCATTTGAAAATGGAATCCAAATCATATGAGAAGATCCCACTTGTGCAAAAACCAACCAAACCAATTCACCTTGACAATTCCAGCAACCAGAGACTACCAAGCATAAGATAAGATCACACACCAAAAATCTTTTCAAAATTCGAATTTAAACTTCTTGCGGGCATTGTGTCGAACACACAGCGAATAAAGTTAAAAGCCTAACTTATACTGTTTTTGATCAAATTTGGTCGAGCCATTTGAACCCAATTCAAGTCCCTTGTCTCCCTCTGACCCAACCAAGCCATCAAAGACCTACCCCTTAGCCATTTGCAGCAGTGCCGCACCACCTGAGCACCATGCTTGCCGGTCGAGCATGGATAGCTCGCAGCCGACCACCCCTCTCTCTCTCTCTCTCGCCATGTCTAGGAACTAGACCAGACCACACCACCGCCCTCTGTTCCCTTCCGAGCAGAGCCGAGCCATGGACCACCCGCCGAACGCCGCGCCTAGACCGTCTGCACCATGCCAAGCACGCCAGCGCAGCGTGCCGACAAGCGATACCGACACGCCATGACCGCATCCGCCGCCACGACCCCAGGAACCGCCCGGACATGCCCATTCTCCGCCGCTTTACCTATAGCCCCCATACGCCACGTCGAACGCCGCCTCTGCTATGCAGAGCACCAGCCGCGCCCGACCAAATGCCACCGCCCCTAGCCGCGCCTTTAAGCCGTAGAGCACCGCCAGGAGGCAAGCCACCATCCCCTACCTCTAGCCACGACGATAGCACGTTGTACCGCCCTCGCCGGAGACGCCAGCCCATCTTGTTCGGTCGCTTCGTTGAACTATAAATAGAGGCCACCCCTAGCCTCATTCTGCACACCGGCTCACTCCCTCTCTCCACTGATCCTTCCACCCCATCCCCGGAGCAAGGCGGGCCGCCGTTCGCCGGAATTTTGCTGGAGCTTGCCGCAGCAGAGGAGGAGAGGCGTCATTGATTGCGTCTGTCCCAAGAGCCGCCGCGACCACGCCTAGAACCGTCGTCGTCCACCAGCTCGATCGCCCCCATCACCACGTCTAGATGGAGCCCTGGTAAGCCCCCATGTACCCCCACCGTGCCGCTAGGGTTAGCTCTCGTCGGCGACTTGTTCGCCGGGAACGACGATCCTCAGCTGTTGATCCACCTTTTAATCGTAGCGCTGAGAGTGCCCTGTACCGCTTCGCGTTTGATGTGTCGCTGACATGCGGGACCCCCTGTCAGCTGTCCTCAGCGCCGCAGAGTGAGACTGGGCCGGCCCATTTCCTTTCCCACGCGACCCAGTTAATTCAAATATAGATTTTTCTATTTATATTTAAACTCAATTATGTCCCTTAGATTAAAAATCAATTCAGGAAGATTTACAAATGCAAATTGAGTGATTCCAATTTTGTTGGAAAGCTTCTGAAAAGATCTATCCAAGACCGTTGGATTTAATTCATTTATAGTTAGAGATCTCTCCTAGTAAAAATAACAAAACAGAAGCTTTTGCACATTCAAACAATTTTATAAAGTCAACCATAATAGCTTTTGAGTTGATTCCAACTCTCAAAAATCACATTTAACCATACCTATCTGAATATGTAATAATATTAAGGTTTGCATGCAGTAACTTTGGACTAGTACCAAAATAATGCTATATAGGCATTTCTAGTCACTTTAAATCATTAAATATTAAACTTAAACTTATTAAAATGTGATCCAACATTTAAATCACATTCCCATATGTTAGAATATGTGGTGATGACATGTGTACACATGATCCCATATTTTAATCGGAGAATATTAAACCTTAGTTATTTTTAATGAGTAGAAATTACTTTTCTCAGATAAAATAAATGAAACTAGTTCATTAAACCTTGTGATGCTTGTGATGATATTAGATCATCAAATGTGTGCATTACTGTGCTAAGTAGACTAGTTAAGTATTGTTTGGTGATTGTGTACCCCATATGTATTTATAGACGATAGTACCGACCAAGCTTACGAGGAGGAGGAGTTCTACCAAGAGGAGGAGGAAGAAAACTTCAACCACCGCACTACCCAAGGCAAGCTACTGTTAGCAAGCTAGCACTATACCAGTGAACCCTTGCAAGCTAACCCTTGCAATCTATATAATCTAAGCAAGATGCATTAGGCATGCTTTGGTTATACCACTTTGACTATTATCTACCCCAAGTTTTATTTCCAAGCTTTTACTTCTTTACTTTATTAAAGTACCTTACTTGTTTGAAGGTAGCATAAAGAGTATAAAACTTGACCTATCTAGATAACCTTAGATGTCATTCTATGGCATGAGATTGACATTAGCATTCCACATTAGTGAACACTCTTAACTTAGTAGTTAGAACAAACATCAAAACTTGATTCACTTAGATGGGAGTACTTGGTGAAAATGAATTGTGAAAACCTTGGAATGATGAGTCATTCTATTGAGATGTTTTGACATGTGTTGAGAAACACAAATGGTTTATGATGATGAAAATGTTGAGGCATGAGCCTTAGCCCTTTTTACAAAAACTGATGGTTGGATTCGGATGCGATACCATTCCAATTTTACCGTACAACCACAATACCTAAATTGGGTAAGGCTTAGTCGGAAGTTTATATGCATTAGTATTAGTTCCCTCGCGGGAGAGGTTTGAGCTGAGGCTACCTCTCAATGTTGTCCACCTATGCAGTGCCCAAGATGACAAATGGTCATGGTTGGGAGGCCATGCTCATAGGAGAGGTGCTTATACTAGGGTGTGTAAAGGAAATGTTATGTTTGATTATCTGCATACTAAGTATGATGATTCAGGGTTATCCCTGACAGATGTATCGAATCTTGTGGTGGAAGTGTACCACCTCTGCAGAGTGTCAAACTATTCGAATAGCCGCGTCCGCGGTTATGGACAGTGGGAGTGGCCATACTGTTCCGTTGTCAGATGTTTTCAAAATGACTTATGAAATGAATTGTGACATGACTTGACCACAACAGGGTTGTGACTATGATTCTAGAACTTTGTTTTATCTTTCTTTGTTTCAGAACTCAGCTTAGGTTTCAAACTGAACTTTATAATTAAACTTAGAGTTAGCTTTTACACTAGAACTATACTACTTGTTAGTGGTAGTTTGCGAGTACTTAAAGAGTACTCATGGCATTTGTCCCTGGCTATTCCTATGGCTAGACTATGAAGGAGACTACCAAGATGAAGGACAGCAGGACGGCTATGATAACTAGGACTATCTTCCATCGTCAGCATTCCCTGTGCCTCTGAAGATGGACCCCACCGCTATGCTTATTATTTATTCCGCTGCTTGTTATATTAAGACTAGATCATGAGATCCTTATTTGTGTAAGACCTTATTTATGGTTTTTAATGGATGATGTACTGTGATATCCAATCTGTTATGTCTCGCAAAAATGGTAATCCTGGGATTGCGATGTATGACATAACAGGCATCTGGGATTAAAAATCCGGGTGTTGACAAGTTAGTATCAGAGCCATCTTGACCATAGGAGACCCTAGTTAGAATGGCCGTCTGAACAAAAACTTAATTTCAAAACTAAAGTGAGTATTTATGAAAAACTATTTCCTCTCTTACCCTTGGGAATTCATTCTTTCTCAAAAAATCATGTTCCTCCAATTCTTACATTACTAGCTAAAATTTGACACACTTGATCACTTCACTAACTTCCTCATCCTAAATTCTTATAGATGGAGACTCAGTTCAGCAAGTTCTACCAGTTGGGCAACGTAGGCCAACTGATCTTCGAGAGGGATCTGGATTCACTGTCTGAGTTATTGGGATGCCCACATCCGGAGTTTCTTGGAGCTCAACTTCCTGGACCCCCAGGAGGAGATTTACAATGGCTAGTCACCGCTGATCTTCGAGGAAGCATAGAAGCACCAACATTCGGGAGAATCCAGTTCTCCGTAAGAGAGAACAACTGGCTAATGGATTAGCCAGGGCAATGCATGAAGCTCTCGCACGTCTATGTGCCCTTAGTGTCAACCAAATCCAAGGAACCCGTTTTGCTCACTATGCAAGGCGTGACTTCATGGGAATGCCAATGGAGATGCCAAGTCACCCGGGACTGAAGCGTCAAGTGGAGAACCTTGACTTCCTTATGTACGATCGCCAGAAGGAATTGGACAATGCTAGGGAGTTTGCCAACCACAACTGTGCCATTGCTGCCTAGAAGGCCCAGACTTTCTCACTGCTTGTCAAGGACCATCAGTCTCTTCGCCTCCAGTGCGAAAAGAAGGATCGCACCATCGCCTGTCTTTGCAAAAAGGTTGCTGACCTCGAGAAGACCATCAAGGAGAAAGAAGCTCAACTTGCAGCAAAGGAAGAAGAAGAGGAAGGTGAAGACATCCAGGGAGATATGGATTTTTACCTCAGCAATGATGATGACTTTCTGGAGGAGGATGTCGTGGACTTCTACACCGACGATGACGACTCCGACTTCATCGATGATGAGTAGATGCACTAGAGCACTGTCGTAGCATGAGATGTATCGGTCCCATTGTATCGTAGCTTGCAGAATGGTTCTTAAAACCATTTGTTTTCCTTTGATGTTGTGGTGTGTGTTTGTATCGTGTGCTTTGCTTGAATGAATGAAAAGGAGTTAGTCACAAAACCTGAGTCAAACTCAAAGTTTTAGCTTTGAAATCAAAACCATGAACCTTAGAACTTTCCCTCTTACCCCTTTATCTACCTCAATATTTAGATGACTCGTGGAAACCAAGGAGGGAGCAGCTCATCACAAGACCCAATGATGCAGATCCTGCAGAATCTCATAGCAGACAGAGAAGCAAGCAGGGCAGAGCACCAAGCTAATCTAGCAACACTGCAACAGATCGCCCAGATGGCTCTCAACAACCAGAACCATGGAAATTAGGATCATTAAGGATCCAAGCTGAAAAACTTCCAAAATACCAATCCCCCAATCTTTAGCACTTCGGAGAACCCATTAGATGCTGATGACTGGTTGCAGACGATGGAGAACAATTTGGAAGTAGCCAGAGTTGATGACAACGAGAAAGTTCTCTTTGCCACCCACTATTTGGCAGGAGATGCAAGAGCATGGTGGAACAGTATCCGCACAATGAACCATGGTCAAGTGATGACATGGGAAGCCTTCAAAATCAAGTCTAGCCCTGCCCACCATTGACCAAGTCAGAATAGTCTGTGAATACCCCGACGTATTCCCAGATGAATTGCCAGGTATGCCCCCGGATAGGGATATTGAGTTCATTATTGAATTAATCCCCGGAACCGGACCCATAGCACAGAGACCCTATAGCATGAACCCCTCAGACTTAGTGGAATTGAAGAAGCAGTTGGATGCCATGTTAGCAATAGGCTTGATTCAACCAAGCGCATCGCCATGGAGATCACCAGTGTTATTCGTCGACAAGAAAGATGGAGGCAACCGTCTGTGCACCGACTACAGGAAGCTGAATGATGTCACCATCAAAAATAAGTACCCATTGCCAAAGATAGAGGATCTATTTGATTAATTGACTGGTGCCCAGGTATTCTCAAAGATTGATCTTAGGACTGGTTATCACCAACTTAAGATTCATGCAACGGATATTCTGAAGACCGCCTTTACTACTCGCTATGGTTTATACGAGTATACGGTCATGTCTTTCGGATTAACCAATGCCCCTGCTTATTTCCTGAATCTCATGAATAAGATCTTTATGAATTTCCTGGATAAGTTTGTTATTGTGTTTATCGATGATATCCTTATCTACTCCAAGTCCGAAGAAGAGCATGAGCAACATCTGAGAATCATCCTAAAAACTTTGAGAGAGCATCGGTTATATGCCAAGTTCAGCAAGTGTGAGTTTTGGCTGAAAGAAGTAGGATTCCTAGGACATATTGTGTCTGTCGGAGGAGTCTCTGTTGATCCCACCAAGATCAAAGATGTCGAAGAATGGGAAGCCCCAACCACTCAAACTCAAGTCCGTGCATTTCTCGGATTAGCGGGATACTACCGCAAGTTTGTAGAAGGATTTTCTAGCATCGCCAGACCCATGACCCAATTGTTGAAGAAGGACAAGAAGTTTGAATGGACCGACAAATGTGAAGCCAGTTTCCAAGAGCTGAAGAAGAGATTGATTTCAGCCCCAATATTAATCATGCCAGATATCAAGAAGCTGTTTGATGTGTATTGTGATGCATCCAAGATTGGTCTCGGATGTGTACTGATGCAAGAAGGCAAAGTCATTGCTTATCTGTCTCGACAACTGAAGCAGCATGAGCAGAACTATCCGACCCATGATCTTGAATTAGCAGCCGTAGTTTTGGCCTTGAAGACATGGTGTCATTATCTGATGGGTAATCGCTGTGAGATTTACTCAGATCACAAAAGATTGAAGTATATTTTCACTCAAAAGGAGTTGAATATGAGGCAAAGGAGATGGATAGAGTTAATCAAGGATTATGACCTTGAAATTCACTATCACCCCGGCAAAGCCAATGTGGTAGCAGATGCTCTTAGCAGATTACCGAGTAGGCTAAACACCATGATCAAGGAGAAGCAACCAAGTTTGTATGAGGAGTTGGAGCAGTTCAGATCTGAGCTCGTTAGCAAAGGATTCTTAGCTAGCATTGAACTTCAACCCACTTTGATTAGCTGAATCAAGGAAGCCCAGAAGGGAAATGAAAGTATCAACGGAATCAAACATCATATTGGTACAGGAAAGGTACCTGGATTCACCGAAGATGAAGGAGTTCTGTGGTACAAAGGACATATCTGTGTGCCATCAGATTCGGAGCTGAAGCAAGTTATCATGCATGAAGCTCATGATACTCTTTATTCTATCCACCCCGGAGGAACGAAGATGTATCAAGATTTGAAAGAGCAATTTTGGTGGCACAAGATGAAGAGAGAAATCGGAAGCTACATCGCCAAGTGTGACATCTGTCAAAGAGTCAAAGCGGAACATCAGAGGCCCGCAGGACTGTTGCGACCATTGCAGATTCCGGAATGGAAATGGGATTTCGTCGGAATGGACTTTATCACCGGATTGCCTACTTCTAGTAGGGGAAATGACTCAATCTGGGTCATCGTTGATAGACTGTCCAAGGTAGCTCACTTTATACCTGTCAAGACAACCTACCAGAGTTCGAAGCTAGTAGAGCTATATATTGCTAGAATTGTTAGTCTGCATGGAACCCCCAAGACCATAGTATCAAATCGAGGAACCCAGTTTACCTCAAGATTTTGGCAGAAAGTCTAGGAAGGATTAGGCACCAAGTTGAATTTCAGCATCGCTTATCACCCGCAAACTGATGGACATACTAAAAAAGTCAACCAGATCTTAGAAGATATGTTAAGAGCTTGTGTGTTAGAGTATGGATCAAAATGGGAAGACTGCCTGCCTTTCGCAGAATTCTCATATAATAACAGTTATCAAGCTAGTTTGCAAATGGCCCCATTTGAGTTCCTATACGGAAGAAAGTGTCGCACCCCTTTGAATTGGTCACAAGTAGGAGAGAGTCGGATCTTTGGACCCGACATTCTCCGAGAAGCTGAAGAGAAGGTTCACAAAGTCCGTGAGCACCTCAAGACCGCCCAATCCAGACAGAAGAGTTATGCTAACAAGAGAAGGAGAGACCTGACTTTCAATGTTGGAGATTTTGTGTATCTCAAGGTTTCGCCATTGAAGGGAACCCAACGTTTTAGTCTCAAAGGAAAGTTAGCCCCCGGATATATCGGACCCTTCAAGATTCTGAACCATCGAGGAGAAGTATCTTATCAACTAGAACTGCCAGAGGAGATGTCAGCCATCCACAATGTGTTCCATATCTTGCTACTTCGCAAATGCTTAGAAGTGCCGGAGAAGACCGAAGTTTTCAAGAATATCGATCACCGAGCTGTTGATATCAACAAGGACCTGACGTATCATGAAGTGCCCATCCGTATCTTGGAGGAAGCCTACAGAACCACTAGGACCAGGAGTATCAAGTTTCTCAAGATTCAATGGAGCAACCATACCAAAGAAGAAGCCACCTGGGAGTGATACGTCCAAAACGTATCTACTTTCCTGAACACTTTTGCTATTGTTTCTCCTCTAAACTTGTGTGATTTGGATGCAACTAACACGGACTGATGATGTTTTCAGCAGAATTGCCTTGGTGTCTACTTTTTGTGAAGAAAATCAACTATCAGGAAAAATCCCAGAAAATATGCCAAAAATCATATTTCACCCGAAGACTCCAGGAGCCAGAATACGAGACGGAGAAGAGCCAGGGGGTGGCCACACCACCTGGTGGCGCGGGCCAGGCCAGGCCGCGCCAAGGGGTGGTGTGGGCCTCCCAGGCACCCCCTCGGTCTCCCTCTTCGCCTATAAGAAGCCTTCTGACCTAAAAACTCTGGGGGGTTCGACGTTTTTCCAGAAGGAGTTCCGCTCCGCCGCCACCACCAGATTCCACGAAACAGCACCAAAAACTCCGTTCTGGCACTCGCCGGACGGGAATTGAGGAGATCATCGCCATCATCATCACCATCGCTTCTCCATCGACCATCCATGTTTCCCCCATCTATGAGTGAGTAATCCCCCGCTGTAGGCTATGGGGATGGTAGGCATTGGATGAGATCGTTCATGTAATGGCATCAGATTGTTAGGGCATGGTGCCTAGTATATTTAATTAGTGCTTTATGACTTTGTTGCGACTTGTTGTGCTTAATGCTTGTCACTAGGGCCCGAGTGCCATGATTTCAGATTTCAACATGTTATTGATTCATTATGATAGTATTGTTTTTGGTCTTATCTGCAAGTTGTATACACACGTTGTTGTCCGAAACCAATGGCCCCGAAGTGATAGAAATCGGGATAACCGGAGGGAATGGCTTTGATGTGAGGATCACATGTGTTCACGGAGTGTTAATGCTTTGCTCCGGTGCTCTATTAAAAGGAGCACCTTAATTGCCAGTAGTTCCCTTGAGGCCCCGCTGCAAACGGGCTGGCAGGACAAAAGATGTTGTGCAAGTTCTCATTGCGAGCAGGTATGACTATATATGGAACACATGCCTAGGATTATCGAGTACTTGGATGCTTTATCTTATTTATCGGCAATTGCCCTATGTTCTGATTGCTATGTGAATTGTCTTGTCCATGCAACGCCCGTCCATCCATCCCTATGCCTACCGTTTTCGAATCCCTGCATCGCTATTATTGTTACCGTCTTTACTTTACTACTGCTGCTATTTTACTATTCCTACTACAAAACTGTTGCTACTGATAAACTGTTGTGAGCAAGATTGTTTCCAAGTGCAGCTGAATTGACAACTCAGTTGTTAAGGCTTATAAATATTCTTTGGCTCCCCTTGTGTCGAATCAATAAATTGGGTTTCACTTCCCTCGAAAATACTGCGATACACCCCCTATACTTGTGGGTCATCAAGACTATTTTCTGGCGCCATTGCCGGGGAGCATAGCTTTATTTATCAAGTTCACTTGGATTCTCTATTGTTCGCTGCTATCCATCCATCATGGGTAAGTATCGTGATGGCAAGTTTCCTATTTTACCATCCACTACAAGAAGAGGTACGGTTCTGAACACCTCTGCTTCTCTTGATTCACCATCTGTTATAAGTAAGATCGTTACACCACCACATACACATGCTACACACACTGCTACTACTGCTGAATCTGAAACTTCTGATGCTTACGATGTTGCTTCTACTATGCTTGATAATAGTGGTTCATTAGGTCTTTTCCTATATGCTACGATTGCTAGAACTATAGATGGAAATACTGAAACTCCTAATGAAGACACTACCACACCTGTTAGTTCACCTGAGTCTAGTGAAAGTTATGATATTGAAGATGGTTATGTTGAGATGACTGATGAATTATTAAAGAATGTAAAAACACCCATGATAGGAGTGCTGCTAAGAGTCTCCTTGAGAGGCATACTATTAGACCCAAATTGTCTCCTATTGCTAAGTTTGCTGCTTCTCCCATAAACATTATAGATAAAGATTATGATTTCTCTCTCGATCTATCTTACATAGCTATTGTTGAGAAAGAACCTTTTTGTGGGACTAAGAATGAAAGTGAGGTAGCACATATGAATGAGCTTTCTACTATGAGTGACTTGTTTTCTGATGATATTAAGATGCGTACTTACTTTGTTGCTAAGATTTTCCCCTTTTCATTGAAAGGAGAAGCTAAAACTTGGTTTAGTAATTTACCTCCTGGATCTATTGATAGCCCTGAGTGCTTGATTAGTACTTTCTGCAGAAATATTTTCCTCCTAGTGCTAGACATGCTATTTTGTAGGAACTTTTTGATTTTAAACAGGGAGAAAAAGAGGTATTGCATAAATCTTGGGCAAGGTTTTGTGCTTTGATTCATGCACAAGCTGGAAGTCCACTACCTAAGAATGAGCTTCTTGATATATTTTATAATGGACTAACCGAGGAATCTAGGACATACCTAGATAGTTGTGCTGATTGTGTTTTCAGGAATAGGACTCCTAAAGAAGCTGAGGAATTAATGGCTTAAATAAGTAAGAATTATGAAGACTGGACTCCTCCTGAACAAGCTGTACCTGAAGTAATTGTACCTGAACCAACTATTCCTGTGCCTATTCCAACATCAAAGAAGAGGGGAGTTATTGAATTAAATGACGAAGTGATGAAGGAAGCTAAGAAATGTCTTAAGGAGAAGGGAATTAAAGCTGCAGATGTTAAGAATTTACCTCCTATAGAAGAATTATGTAAGCCTATTCCCTACTCACCCACTATTGAGGTATACTCTCTCCAACACTTTGATGAAGGTGACATCCCTTACTCTAAACCTCCTGATCAATGCTTAGAAGAATTTGATATCTTTATTGTTAAGCAAGATAATTTTAATAAAAGGGTGCAAAATCATCTAATGGAAAACACTGGAGCTATTGTTGAGCTGAAAGATATTGTGGAAAGAACCTCTAATGATGTTAAAATAATTGTTAAACACTTTCAAATGGTTCAAACTCAAATAGATCAACTTGTTAAAGTACAAAACGACTTGCTAGTTAATGCTGCTAAAGAAAAACATGCTTATGAAATTAGAACTAGATGTGGAGCTGTTACCCAGGATCCTCTATATCCTGAGGGGCATCCCAAAAGAATTGAGCAGGATTCTCAACAAGCTGAAAATAGTGGCTCTACTCGTAAGAAAAGGAAAAAAGAAACATAAAACTGTTGTAGAACCCTCTGAACCTGCTATAGATCCTAATAGTATATCTATCTCTGATGCTGAAACTGAAAGTGGTAATGAAGAAAATGAAGCTCCTAATGAAGAGAAAGTTGAGGAAGAACCTGAAAACCACACTAAGAATACTAAATACACCAAAGAAGATTTTATTGCTAAGAAACATGGTAGTGAGAGAGAACCTTGGGTCCAAAAACCTATGCCATTCCCTGATAAGAAACACAAGTCAAAGGAGGATGAACATTATAATAAGTTTTGTGAGTGGATGAAACCTTTATTCTTGCAAATTCCTTTGACCGATGCTATTAAATTGCCTCCTTACTCAAAGTATAGTCTCAAATAAAAGGAAGATCCCTACTGAAGAAATTTCTACATTACTTGCTAATTATTCCTTCAATGGTAAGGTTCGTAAGAAACTTGGAGACCCAGGGATTCCAACTATCCCTTGCTCTATTAAGAATAGTTATGTTAGAACTGCTTTGTGTGATTTGGGAGCTGGAGTTAGTGTTATGCCTTTTTCTCTCTACAAGAGGCTTCAACTAGAAAAATTAATACCAACTGATATATCTTTGCAAATGGCTGATAAATCTACCACTATTCATGTTGGTATATGTGAGGATGTACCTGTTCAAGTGGCTCATAATTGCTTGATATTAACTGATTTTGTTGTGCTTGAAATGCCTGAACATGATAATATGTCTATTATTCTTGGGAGACCTTTTCTTAATACTACAGGAGCTGTTATCAATTGTAATCAAGGAAATGTGACTTTCAATGTGAATGATAAGGAACATACTGTCTATTTCCCAAGAAGATTGAAAGGACTTATGGTTTGAATTCAATTGAACATATTGAGGGCATTCAAGTTGGAGAAATATATTGTCCCATACTAAGAGAAAATTTTGAAACTATTATGATTGGGACCATTGCTATCAAAGTTGAGGTAACATAATCACTAGTGGAATACATAGTTTTGTCTCATATAAAATTGTTTTGGTAGCAAGACCTGATCAACCTTGTTAACAAAAGGATTTCATTGAACAAAACAATGTTTTCACTATGATAATTTCCGTGTACTTCTATTCTATCCATTTTAGTTTTTGTTTTCGTTTAGTTTTCTTTTTGTTGTTAGTTGCTTGCGTGTTAGAGTGTCTTAGAACTTCTGTAGTTCTAGCCTTGTTTTGTCATTGCATCATTTCAAAAAAAATCTGTTTGTCTGAAAATCATTCTTCTATTCCTGAAAATTGCCCAAAAATAAAGTATCTCGAAAAATTCCAGAAAATTCATATTAAATTTTTACGTGAAAAAAGGGGCAGATGAGTACCTGGGAGGTACCAGGGGGACCCACCAAGTAGGCACACCACCTGGTGGCGCGGCCTGCCCAGGGTGGCGCCATGCCCTGGTGTGGGCCACCCCTGACCCCCCACTAACTCTCTCACCTGCCACTTTCTTCTCTCTCCCGAGTAAGCTCTAGTTCATTGTTCAAAATCGCGTTCTTGTTGTGCTTGCTCTCGATTTTTTTATCTCCTTGCTCAGCCCATCTTTCTTGCTGAAATTTGGAGCATTTGTTCCCTGGTATGTGACTCCTCTCCTTGTCCAAGTAGATTTGTGTTTGGTGGATTATATATTGAGTATTTTTCTGCTGTAGGTGACAGGTTATGAGAGCTTGTAAGCTTGTTTGATGCTTAGAGATATAGTTTTGATGCATGTTTAGGCCTCTTACAAGTCCCTATGAGTAGAATCCTTCATTATATTTACTTTGCAATCACTTGTTTAATAGGTGTTTAAATTTCAAAATACCAAACATGAACAACCATACCTTTGGAGAGATATTTGAGAGTGATGCACCTAGGAGGTCGAGGCCCTCAAGATTGGCCTCTCAGTTTAGGCCATCATACAACGAAGATCTCATTGCAACTCAGACAGTAATGAAAGGGATGATGGGGATGCTCACCCATCCACTTTTCCTTGTTTTACTTTCTTACAAGCTGCAGGTATTCTTGATGATTTCTTGCTACTGATTGAGAGGGTTGGTTTGACCTCATATATGCAAGATGAGAGTGAGCAATACGCTATGCTCACTAAAACCTTTGTTAAGAGCTTCACGTTTACTAACACATCCTATCAGCCGACTGTCTCTTTCAAAATTTATAATCTGCCCTTCACCATGCCTTTGGAGAGATTTTGCAGTATTGTAGGTGTACGCATGACAGGGACCGTGAAGAAAATTCAAGGACGACCGGCTGATTTATTGGAGCTTTACTGAGGGGTGACCAATGATGATGACCGCGTGGCACAACGCAGAAAGATAAGAAATATCCAACTCCCCTCTCTTAGATACTTTGCATATTATCTTGCTACTAGTGTACTGGGTAGGGAGAACACAAGTAATATCTCCAACTATCATTTGGCATTCCTTGCTGCTGGGCTTAACAATGATACTTGGTACAATCTTGGTTCGCTTATTGCTTGCGGCCTAGCTGCTAGAGGGCCTATCTTTGGGGGCATCATTGCATCGCGTATAGTCAATGCATTAGGTCTTTTTGTGTATCCCAATGATGCTATACTGGCACCACAGAGGCTTGACCTTGTCTCTATGAAAACTCATCACTTTGTTACTGCTACTTCTGATTTGGACAGTCTAGTATATAGGATGCTTTTCACTGACGGGGATGAGAGGGAGATCCCTTTGCCACAACCTTCTTTGTTTAGTGTTCATAGGAGACCGTGGTCGCGCTCCAAGGAGGAGGTGGACGAGCAGCTTCGCTTGCTGGGGTTCCACGAGCAGCACCAGGAGGATGTACCCTCCTACGATTACTCCGCACACTACGGGGGGGATGTACTCGAGCTCGCACCAGGACGAGGGTACCTCCTCGTCGTACCACGGTGACACGTCATCCTGGCCGGCTTGGGATTGAGACCCACTTAGGCCAAAAGCCTAAGCTTGGGGGAAGGTACGCCGACACCGCACTCATCCCCTTATCATGTTGCGTCGGTACTTTGTATATTCATGTTTCGTTCTCTCTTTAGTTTTCGTTCTTTCTTTGCTTTTTCTTTCTAAAACACAAAAAGACCAAAAATATTTCTATTGTTTCTCTTTGGTTTGCTTCTTTTTCTCTTTGCTTTGCTTTGGTTTGTTTTTCCCTTTTGCTTTGTTTGAACTATTCAAAAACCCCAAAAAGATTTTGCTTTGCTTTTTTTTCCTTTTGGTTCTTGTTTTAAAAATCGAAAACAACAAAAATATTTGTTGTTCTTCTTTGGCTTTGTGAGTTTGTTGTAGGGTTCAGCAGTCCTTAGTGGGATTTGGTTTCATATTATTATTCAAGCCACACAAGTGAAGAGCAATAATGAGGATTAATGACAACTTGAGGCGTGGTAAGAGGCTGGTAACGAACTCTATTTGTTTTCATTTTTGTACATGTACTCATCATTGTGGGCTTGCTTAGCCCGTTCATGTAGGGTGTATGTTATCTTTGGATGCTTAGTAGTTCTTGCTTTCTTATGATTAGCCCCAACTCGATAATAGTTTGTAGCATGTTTTATGAATGTTTGCTTGCATTATTCTATTCATAACTTGGTATGACACCGTGGTATCCTCCTCTAAATGTTTCATTTGAATTGACTTGGCACATGCTCACGCATGCACATGACTGTAATAATCAGTTAAGCCTTGATGAATTATTTTGCCTTGAGGATCTTCAGTCACTTTCATGCCATGATTAGTCCTGTTTTGTTGCAAGCATGATTATGACAGATATTGTTCTCTCGTTGGTCGCTCCCTTACTATTGCTAGCCTTCACTTACACTGAGTATGATTTACTCAAGTTTCAACTCCCTAAATCAAATATTTCCAAAGTTTCCACCATACCTACCCATTAGCATCATTTGCTACTTCCGTGCATATTCATTATGCCTTGTTTTCTTCCGAATAAAATGTTTGCTTGTTTTGAGAAAGTTAGTTAGTAAAGCTCTCACGAACTTGATGGCATACTTTATTTTCTTGCACTTAATAAACCTGAACCATTGTGTCCTTCTTTGTTGCGTATATGCTTGCGCTTTATAAGTTGAAGTTAGCAGAACCATGTTTCATGGGGAACGTTTTCAACATTTCGTTGGTACTTAGTACCTCGTTGATATCATGTTCTTTTACTTATGGATCCCGGCGGTGTGAAATAAAAGTGGAACTTGTAAGATCATGGAGTTTGTATGTATGTTAGAGAAACGTCTGGGCCGCTAGCCTAAGTCATGCCTAATCATGGTGGAAACTTGCAGCATAACCGTAATGAGCATTCTATGAAGCATCCTCGATAAAAATCTATGCACATAGTAAATAAAAAGATCGCTGAGATGCTCATCGTCTGCTTGCCTTGTTATTTTGATTATGGGACAGCTCCCGTGTCATGTGCAAGGGGTACCCCGTTGGCGGTTCTCTATGATACGTATATACTTACAATGACAAGAGCTTACTTGTGATTGAAGTTGAGTAGCATGAGGATCGGTCTTCGTAAGTAAGGGGCATGAGACTTCGATTTATAACTTGTCAAGCATATCCTCTTAGTTGTGTCACTTTAACCTTAACCATTTAAAGATGCTTATGATAGGGGCAATGAGAGCTCAAAGCTAACGAGTATCATACTTTCAGCATTTGGAAGCCTTTCAAATTATTTAAAACCTTTTCTTGTTGAGTCTCCACACATTCTCTGAGCACCTTCTTGAGAGCATAATTGTCATTCTTTGTTCTTGTCCCATTACTTGATTATTTGTGTTATGACTTTGATGCTTGTATCTTTGATATCTTTACTTCTAGTCATCACTTGAACTTCAGAGGTGCCTTGACATTCATAATCAAAGGCAAGCGAGATACCACTCTATCATACCTTTTTATGAGCATTGTAATGTTGCTTATGTTTATGCTTCATGCTACTTATTATTTTTGAGTTGGAATCTCTTCATAGCTTGCAATGCCTATTGAGTAAACTTAGTTGCATACTCTTTATTATGAACTGTCTAAGTAATTGATCACATTGCTGAGAATATTTACATCATATGAAGCAAATGTGTTCGTGAAAGTTCTTTTATTGCACTCAGTTTTCAACTGAATTGCTTGAGGACAAGCAATAAGCTAAGCTTGGGGGAGTTGATACGTCCAAAACGTATCTACTTTCCCGAACACTTTTGCTATTGTTTCTCCTCTAAACTTGTGTGATTTGGATGCAACTAACGGTGACCTACTTGTTTTCAGCAGAATTGCCTTGGTGTCTACTTTTTGTGCAGAAAATCAACTATCAGGAAAAATCCTGGAAAATATGCCAAAAATCCTATTTCACCCGAAGACTCCAGGAGCCAGAATACGAGACGGAGAAGAGCCAGGGGTGGCCACACCACCTGGTGGCGCGGGCCAGGCCAGGCCACGCCAGGGGGTGGTGTGGGCCTCCGAGGCACGTCCTCGGTCTCCCTCTTCGCCTATAAGAAGCCTTCTGACCTAAAAACTCCGAGGGGTTCGGCGTTTTTCTAGAAGGAGTTCCGCTCCGCCGCCACCACCAGATTCCACGAAACAGCACCAGAAACTCCGTTCTGGCACCCTGCCGGGACAGGGAATTGGAGGAGATCATCGCCATCATCATCACCATCGCTTCTCCATCGACCATCCATGTTTCCCCCATCTATGAGTGAGTAATCCCCCGCTGTAGGCTATGGGGATGGTAGGGATTGGATGAGATCGTTCATGTAATGGCATCAGATTGTTAGGGCATGGTGCCTAGTATCTTTTATTAGTGCTTTATGACTTTGTTGTGACTTGTTGTGCTTAATGCTTATCACTAGGGCCCGAGTGCCATGATTTCAGATCTGAACATGTTATTGATTCATTATGATAGTATTGTTTTTGGTCTTATCTGCAAGTTATATACACACGTTGTTGTCCGGAACCAATGGCCCCGAAGTGACAGAAATCGGGATAACCATAGGGAATGGCTTTGATGTGAGGATCACATGTGTTCATGGAGTGTTAATGCTTTGCTCCGGTGCTCTATTAAAAGGAGCACCTTAATTGCCAGTAGTTCCCTTAAGGCCCCGCTACAAACGGGCTGGCAAGACAAAAGATGTTGTGCAAGTTCTCATTGCGAGCACGTATGACTATATATGGAACACATGCCTAGGATTATCGAGTACTTGGATGCTTTATCTTATTTATCTACAATTGCCCTATGTTCTGATTGCTATGTGAATTGTCTTGTCCATGCAACGCCCGTCCATCCATCCCTATGCCTACCGCACTCGAATCCCATTGCCATCGCTATTGTTACTTTAGCCTTTACTTTACTACTGCTACTTTACTATTCCTACTACAAAATGTTACTCTTGATAAAACCTGTGAGCAAGATTGTTTCAGTGCGGTGAATTGACAACTCAGTTGTTAAGGCTTATAAATATTCTTTGGCTCCCCTTGTGTTGAATCAATAAATTGGGTTTCACTTCCCTCGAAAATACTGTGATACACCCCATATACTTGTGGGTCATCAGGGAGCGAGAAGATTACATTAGGACAGAGTTCCCAGATCTCTTTAGTTCCTAGTTTTCTTTCGTAAATCTCGGGACGAGATTTTGTTTAAGGGGGGAAGGTTTGTAACATCCAAAAACTTAATCCAAGGTTAATCAAGATCCAATCTACCCAACTTATGGTTAACAAAAACTTTTCCATTTAAAATGATTAAGCATTCATATGCGTGTGCATTTAAATTAGGAGTTGTTTTTGAATTGCCATGATTAAGTGATCCATTGTTTGTAAAATGATTCTAAGGTGAATTAAACATCATCTAGGTCATTCTCAAACAAATCCCAAAGAAAAACAAATCAAAATGAATAAAATAGGGAAATGGTCATTTGTGCCATTTTAATCACCATGCCTACTTTGGCCATTCCTAGAACTCAAATCTTAACATAAACAATTGTGGTTCTTTGCACCCCTTGCTAGTACAAGTAGTGATGTACCAAGGCCCACTTTGTTTCACCCCAAAAACTTTCAAACACTAAATTTAAAGGGCATTTGAAAATGGAATCCAAATCATATGAGAAGATCCCACTTGTGCAAAAACCAACCAAACCAATTCACCTTGACAATTCCAGCAACCAGAGACTACCAAGCATAAGATCAGATCACACACCAAAAATCTTTTCAAAATTCGAATTTAAACTTCTTACGGGCATTGTGTCGAACACCTGGCAGACAAAGTTAAACTGGCCTAACTTATACTGTTTTTGATCAAATTTGGTCGAGCCATTTGAACCCAATTTAAGTCCCTTGTCTCTCCCAGACCCAACCAAGCCATCAAAGACCTACCCCTTAGCCATTTGCAGCAGTGTCGCGCCACCTGAGCACATGCTCGTCGGTCGAGCATGGATAGCTCGCAGCCGACCACCCCTCTCTCTCTCTCGCCATGTCTAGGAACTAGACTAGACCACACCACCGCCCTCTATCCCCTCCCCGAGCGAAGCGAAGCCATGGACCACCCGCAGAACGCCGCGCCCAGACCGTCTGCACCATGCCGAGCACGTGCCAGAGCGTCGCGCCCGATAAGCGTGCACACGCCGCGCCTCGATCGCAGCCCGCGCGCACCGCTTCGCCACGACCCCAGGAACCGGCCGGACATGCCCGTTGACCGCCGCTTTACCTGCAGCCCCCGTTCGCCGCGTCGAACGCTGCCTCTGCCGCGCAGAGCACCAGCCACGCCAGACCAAATGCCATCGCCCCTAGCCGCGCCTTTAAGCCGTAGAGCACCGCCAGAAGGCAAGCCACTGTCCCCTACCTCCAGCCATGACGATAGCACGCTGTACCGCCCTGGGCCCACCCAGCCCCATCCCCGTCGCGCTCTTTTTAACTATAAATAGATGAAGGGAATATGCCCGAGAGGCAATAATAAAGTGGTTATTATCTTATTCCATGTTTATGATAAATGTTTATTTTACATGCTAGAATTGTATTGATCGGAAACATCAATACATGTGTGTTTAATAAACAAAAAGGGTTCCTAGTTATGCCTCTCTTATAGACTAGCTTGTTGATTAACAAGATGATCAAGGTTTCCTGATCATGGACATTGGATGTTGTTAATAACAAGGTCACACCATTGGTGGAATGATGTGATGAACATTCATCCGAAGTATAGCATTACGATCAAAGTCATTATGTTTATATTGCTATAATATCATACAAAGTAATCTTTATCCTTAGACCATGAGATCATGTTAATTGCTAACACCGGAAGAGTATCTTGATAACATCAAACGTCACACCGTAATGAGGTGACTATAAAGGTGGGTTCATTACTACGAAGGTGTTATGTTGAGGCTCATGGATCAAGAGTGGGATTTGTCCATCCCGATGACGTATAGATATACTCTGGGCCCTCTCGGTGATATCACATTGAAATAGCTTGCAAGCAAGTGATGTGATCACTAGAATGTTATATCACGGGAACGAGAAAAGAGTGCATGTCGCTAATGAGATCAAACTAGGTATGGAGATACCGATGATTGAATCTCGGACATGTAATATATCGCGAGACAAAGGGATTTAGTTACTAGCGTTAAAGGTTCTCACGATCACACAAGTCATCGTTGAATGTGTAGGAGTCAGTATGGATCTCGTGGTCATTGTTGATTATTGATCGGAGAGGGTCTCGATCATGTCCGCATTATTCGAACCATAGGGTGACACACTTAAGGTATATCGACACCATTTGGAGCAAATATGTTTTATAAAGATTTAAGAAAGCGCTGGAATTATTTCAATAGACACCTAAACTGTTTATGGTGAAAATGCTGAAATTGGTTCTGCATGTAATATTGAAATGTTGCAGGGGGTTTTATGTGAATGTTTGTTAATTAAAGTAATTAACAAAATTCTGAATAAAAATAATAAAAGAGTTTTATTAAATGAGAGAGCATTAAATTTGGAGAAATTTAATGCATTTAAAGTAGAGACTTTAAAAGAGAATGTGAAGGGGCATTTTAATGTGGAGGGGTTACCACCACATGAATGCAGGAGGTGAAGGTCACCCCTCCATGCGCCAAGCCATGAAGGAGGGCACCCCTCCTCCTATAAAAGGCCACCCTCCTCACTTCTCACTCACACCTCCTTGTGAAGGATCTCTCTCCCCCTCTAGTATTATTTCCCCATGGTCTCGGATTAGCGAGATACATGTTCCCGGTGGCTTTATCTGGAAAGGAGTTGTTGCTTCCGCTGCTTTGCTGGAGCGAGGGACGGAGGTTGTTGGGGTACCGTACGTGTGTGCGATCACGGATGCACCGCTGCTTTGTGGTGCTGGACTTGGTGGTGCTGGAGCTGGATCTGATGGACGTCTTTGGGCGGACTGCTGGACTTCATCACGATCTTGAGATCGGCAAGTGTACGACTACATCAACCACGAGTTCCTACTCCTTAACAAAGCTTGTTGTCTACGAGGGTAAGTTCTCATTGGATGTATGTCCACCCGTTGCTTTGTACCTAGTAGATAGATCTTGGCGTGTAGTTCACACCGTAGGAATTTTTTTGTTTTCTATGTCATGGACCCAACAAAGGGTATCGAGCCTGATCTATGCGTAGGTGCTTAGCACGGGTAGTACACATATGTTAATATGTGGGCGATGATGATCATGTTATTGCATCTTCTATGTATTTTGGATATTGGTGGCATAGTGGGATGAAGCGGCCCGGACCAACCTTACATGTCATCGTACATGAGACCGATTCCACGACTGACATGCAACTTGTTTTGCATAAGTGGCTGGCGGATGTATGTCTCTCCTACTATAGTCAATATCTGATTTACAACGAGTTGCTAATAACTTAGTTATCCTCGTTGTGGTTCATGTTCGTAGGTAAGAACGGTTCTATCTCCGAAAGCCCTAAGCCACGTAAAACTTGCAATTGATAAATTAGAGGCGTCTAGTTTAGATCGTTGCTGGGCTAGTGTATTGATATGGTATTGTTGTAAGTAGATGTATAATAGATACTCTTACAACACACTCAACGTGTAAGTTCCATAGACCTTGGCCTTACACACAAAGGAATGATAAAGATCATACCACGATGCAAGTGATAGAGATCAAATGCATGGACCATATCATCTCACTTTACACATTAGATGTTAGCATCTTATACTGCTAGTTTAGCTCAGAGCATTGTAAGATGATCCTCTTTAGATATCAAGATAAAAATGTGTTCTTCCTTAAGTATGCACCGTTTTGTGGATCGTATTTCGAGACATCACGTGATGATCGGGTGTACTCGACTCTACGCTTTCATACAAACGGGTGTAAGACAGTTTTATACATGCGAGTACTAAGGTTCTTACTTGGCGAGCCTAGCATGTACAGATATGGCCTCGGAACACGGACCGAAAGATTAAGCATGAGTCATATAGTTGATATGATGCCCATATAGATGCTCGCCTTTGAAGCTACATCAACTCACGTGATGATCGGACTTGGTGTAGTGGATTTGGTTCATGTAATCACCAAAAAGGCACGAGGATGTCGTTTTGAGTGGGAGTTCATTTCTAATTTGGATTAGTCGAACCAAATTTGTCATAAATTAAATCAAAGTGAATTTGCAAAGTTTGTTGTAGTCATTGGCATTCGTTTTCTACCTTATGCTTAGTTTTTATTTGAGATAATAGAACTATAGAATTCGGATATTTACTTTTAACCGGTATCGTATTGTTTTGAATGTCAATTTAAAGTTTATAAGTCCTATTGCAAACTTTCAGCAAACTCTATTTACTCCATGAAGTTTAATAAGTAGTATTAAATCAAGAGTAAGAATTCCAATGTTAGTATCTAAAGTATCATGTTTGCCTCCATGATTATTGATATTCAAAAGTTGTTTTAATATCAAGATTATATTGAGCTGAAATTGTTTCGTAAACCATCATGTGTGAAAGATATTGTGATATCTGAAACAATGTTTTTGGTTGCATTATGATAGAGTATAATTTAGCAAAATACATGTTCTCATATTGTATGAGAATTTGTGAAGGATGGAGATGCTAGGCATCCGAATCTACCAAAAAGGTTTTGGGAACTGATATTATACTCGCGATTCTTCCTTATAGGCTATAGTAGCTTGATCATGAAAGTTGTCATGATAAGGATGAATAGAAGATGTCAGTAAAATGTTTACTACACTAATAGATTACTAAAGAATGGATTTTTGAAAGAACACCAAACATTTGATGATGGTGATCCACTTCAAAGTGCAAGCCCAAAGGTATTAGTATTTGACTATATACGCTTTGTACCATGTGTCATGTTGATGACACCACTATTGATGTTGATAGATTCTTTTAAAAGAAAAGGAATTGCTGAAAGAGAATCTATAAAATATTTGGCAGAAAATAAAAGGTTGGAGATGTCCAACTTAGGTATATAGAAGATATACATGTTATGGCTATATTCCTTGCTTGTTAAACAATGTGGTTCTTAGGTATTGAATACCGGTATTGGATACCGAATTGGTTGGTATGAAGTGTCATACAGGACAACGCAATTCATGAACTATAATGACCTAAGTAACCAGCAAGAGAATGAGTGATGATGTTCATCGAAAACAAATAAAGTGTTATTGTGTTTTTCGTTGTCATCAAACCAAGCCTTCAAGATTTGTTTAAATAATTGTTATTTTGTTCTGGTATCATGAGAACAATGGCTGTTCAAATAATTACCGTATTCCATAAAGGTGGATGAACTTTTACAAGTCTAGTTGGAGAAATCACATCCATAAACACTATTGCTAAAATGTCGCAAGACAAATGATTGAAAGATCACTTATGAAGTGACATCGCTGTTTAAATTATATTTGAAAGAAAACATGAAGAAACTCTATGTTGATGGATTTTTGGAGCCTTTGATTTTGATCAATTGACGCATGTGAGACTTTCCTCGAGATAACTGAAACTCCGTCCATAGGCCAGAGAGGAACGGATGACTAGCTTATTGGAAATTGTGCATGTTGATGTGCATAGTCCATTATGTGTAGCCATATGCGATGGATCTTTTTGCTTCATATGCTTTCTCCGAAAATTTGAGTGAATATATCTGTATATTTACTTAATAAGGAAGAAGTATGAAACATTTGAAAATTGTTCAAAGACTTTCAAGATGAAGTGGAAAATCATTGTAACAAGAAATTAAAGAGTTTATGATTCGATCATAAAGGAAGATATTTGAGTTACATGTTTAGAAAAAACACCTAAGACTTGAGGAATTGTTCCATGATTTGTGTTTCCTGATAAACCATAGGAGTATGGCATATTCGAGAGATAAAATCAAACCATGTTTGACATGGTAAGATCAAGGGTGTCATTTATAAAACTGCCATTATGTTTTAAGGATTGAAGCTTTAGAGACTACCGCTTTTACACTGAAAAGAGCACCATCGTGATCCAGTGAAATGACACCATATGAGTTATGGTTTGGGATAAAACCCGAATTGTCTTTTCTTAAATTTTGATATGCTATGCATAAGTAAAATGTTTACAACCAAAGTCGGATAAGCACGTCTTTGTAGGTTATCCCAAAGAATTTGTTGGGAATTTCTCCATAACACCAAGGACAAAAGAGTTTGTTACTTGGAACGTCAAGTTTCTTGAGAAGGAATTTTTCGTGAAAAGTTAAGTGGGAGGACAATAGAACTTTGATAAGGTTGTTGAACCTTAGCTATATGTGCTAAGTAGCGCAGCGCCGGAAAGTGTCCCGGTGGCGGCCACAATGCTCATGGCTCTCGTGATTAGAAAAGGTGTGATCTCGGAGATTAGAGTTCCTATAGAACCGTGTGGGTCGGTAAGAATCAAATAGTAAGATTGGATAAGCAAGTCGTTATTGTTTTGACAATCATGAACCGACTACATGCAAAGAAGCGATGATGGGCCCTGACTCCATAAAATGACTAGAAAGTCATAGAATCCGTGATAGTACCCATACACGAGAAAACAAGTTTCTGAACTTGGAAGACCCTCCGGAAAGGCGTGAAGCCTATCGGTCGTGTTTGGATCTATAAAGAAATAAGACATGGATGTTTAACATCTATGAAATAGTCGACATGTCGGAAAGAAGTTTACGACAATGTTTCAAGGAGTTGACTATGACAAGATTTGATCTTTCATAGCGATATATAGTCTTGACGGATTAATGTAGCAACCACTACATATAATTTGGTATATGGTAGTTGAATAAACAAAACAAGGTTCTTCTAATAGAACGGTAACCTAGGACATGTACATGACATGGTCCAAGGGTTTTGTTAATTCAAAGGGTGCTAAAAGGGCATGTAAACTTCAATAGTTGAAGTAAGCATAGCGGAGTTGGAATCTTCACCATGATGAAACTGTTAAAAGAGTTTAAATTCATCAGAGATGATGAAGATGCTTGCATTTGCAAGAAATTAAGTGGGAGCGCTGAGACATATTTCTAATACATTATGTAGAGGACATATTGTTGATTGGAAATGATGTATCTTGTATTGACACAAGTTAAGAATTTCATTAAAATAAGATTTCGATGAAAGACTTGGGCAAACCCGGAATATTAGGCATCAATATCTATATGGATAGATTAAGGTGCTAATATGGTTGTTCCAGACATACATATATGAGATATTGAAAGGGTTCAATATGTAAACAACAAGAAAGGTTATTGCTGCATGGAAAGGATTGTATCAAAATTCAAGTGTTTCAACACTTGGTGAGTAAAATCACATGAAGATTTTGATCGATTATACCATGATATATATAAATCCAGAATGTCCTATGCTCTAAATGTTATGAGCATATACCAGAATAATTCATAAGATGATCATTGGACAATAGTAAAGATATTCTTATGAGCTTTGGAAGAACTAAGAATATATAATGTATAAGTGACAAATAGTTAAAGGTAGTTCATTGTAAAGTGTTACATTGATACTAGTTTTGTCACAAGATACAAATTAAATTTATCTCAATTTAGACTATGGGTGTCACAATGTAATGGAAAGGATGTTCCATGATGGATTTGGATGAGTTCCAAAGTTGAGACATTGTGACGGATACTACAACAAAAGGCTAAGTATATGACTGCTATAGTAGCAGCAAAGGAGGGCATTTGTGTTAAGTAGTTTGTTATCAAACTAGGTGTGGTTCAAAGTGGGCTAATACTATGAAGATATATTGTGTGACAATAATATAACCATATTTTGAGCCGAACAAACTAAAGGTCTCACCAAAGGACCAAATCTATACAATGCCATCTCATTTGAGAATGAGTGATGCGTAGACACGCAGAGACATGCAAATACACACGGACCTGAAACCTGGGATCCGAGATTATGTTAACCACTAGCAATAGCGTATATGCAACACCAGAAAGCCATAGGTGTTCAATACGCAAAGTTTTTCAAACTAGATTATTGACTCTAGTGCAAGTGGGAGACTGAAAGGAATATGCCCGAGAGGCAATAATAAAGTGGTTATTATCTTATTCCATGTTTATGATAAATGTTTATTTTACATGCTAGAATTGTATTGATCGGAAACATCAATACATGTGTGTTTAATAAACAAAAAGGGTTCCTAGTTATGCCTCTCTTATAGGCTAGCTTGTTGATTAACAAGATGATCAAGGTTTCCTGATCATGGACATTAGATGTTGTTAATAACAAGGTCACACCATTGGTGGAATGATGTGATGAACATTCATCTGAAGTATAGCATTACGATCAAAGTCATTATGTTTATATTGCTATAATATCATACGAAGTAATCTTTATCCTTAGACCATGAGATCATGTTAATTGCTAACACCGGAAGAGTATCTTGATAACATCAAACGTCACACCGTAACAGGGTGACTATAAAGGTGGGTTCAGTGCTACGAAGGTGTTATATTGAGGCTCATGGATCAAGAGTGGGATTTGTCCATCCCGATGACGGATAGATATACTATGGGCCCTCTCGGTGATATCACATTAAAATAGCTTGCAAGCAAGTGATGTGATCACTAGAATGTTATATCACGGGAACGAGAAAAGAGTGCATGTCGGTAACGAGATCAAACTAGGTATGGAGATACCGATGATCGAATCTCGGGCATGTAATATATCGCGAGACAAAGGGATTTAGTTACTAGCGTTAAAGGTTCTCACGATCACACAAGTCATCGTTGAATGTGTAGGAGTCAGTATGGATCTCCAGGTCCTGCTGCTGATTATTGATCGGAGAGGGGTCTCGACCATGTCTGCATTATTCGCGAACCGTAGGGTGACACACTTAAGGGATATCGACACCATTTGGAGCAAATATGTTTCAGATAAAGATTTAAGAAAGCGCTGGAATTATTTCAATAGACACCGAAACTGTTTCGGGTGAAAATGTTGAAATTGGTTCTGCATGTAATATTGAAATGTTGCAGGGGATTTTGTATGAATGTTTGTTAATTAAAGTAATTAACAAAATTCTGAATAAAAATAATAAAAGAGTTTTATTAAATGAGAGAGCATTAAATTTGGAGAAATTTAATGCATTTAAAGTGGAGACTTTAAAAGAGAATGTGAAGGGGCATTTTAATGTGGAGGGATTACCACCACATGAATGGAGGAGGTGAAGGGTCACCCCCTCCATGCGTCGGCCATGAAGGAGGGGCACCCCCTCCTCCTATAAAAGGCCACCCCCTCCTCACTTCTCATTCAGACCTCCTTGTGAAGGATCTCTCTCCCCTTCTAGTATTATTTCCCCATGGTCTCGGATTAGCGAGATACATGTTCCCGGTGGCTTTATCTGGAAAGGAGTTGCTGCTTCCGCTGCTTTGCTGGAGCGAGGGACGGAGGTTGTCGGGGTACCGGACGTGTGTGCGATCACGATGCACCGCTGCTTTGCGGTGCTGGACTTGGTGGTGCTGGAGCTGGATCTGATGGACGTGCTGGAGCCGGACCTGCTGGACTTTATCATGATCTTGAGATTGGTAAGTGTATGACTACATCAACCACGATTTCCTACTCGTTAACAAAGCTCGTTGTCTACGAGGGTAAGTTCTCGTTGGATGTATGTCCACCCGTTGCTTTGTACCTAGTAGATAGATCTTGGCGTGTAGTTCACACCGTAGGAATTTTTTTGTTTTCTATGCTGCGGACCCAACAATAGAGGCCACCCCCAGCATAATTCTGCACACCAGCTCACTCCCCTCTCTCCACTGATCCTTCCACCCCATCCCCGGAGCAAGGCGGGCCGTCGTTCGCCGGAATTTTGCCGGAGCTTGCCGCAGCAGAGGATGAGAGGCGTCATTGATTGCGACTGTCCCAGGAGCCGCCGCGACCACGCCTAGAACCGTCATCGTCCACCAGCTCGATCGCCCCCATCGCCACGTCTAGCTGGAGCCCTGGTAAGCCCCCACGTACCCCCACCGTGCCGCTAGGGTTAGCTCTCGCCGGCGACCTGTTCGCCGGGGACGACGATCCTCAGCCGTTGATTTACCTTTTAATCGTAGCACTGAGAGTGCCCCGTACCGCTTCGCGTTTGATGTGTCGCTGACATGCGGGACTCCCCTGTCAGCTGTCCTCAGCGCGGCGGAGTGAGACTAGGCCGGCCTATTTCCTTTCCCGCGCGACCCAGTTAATTCAAATATAAATTTTTCTATTTAGGTTTAAACTCAATTTTGTCCCTTAATTTAAAAATCAATTCAGGAAGATTTACAAATCCAAATTGAGTGATTCCAATTTTGTTGGAAAGCTTTTGAAAAGATCTATCCAAACTCGTTGGATTTAATTCATTTAGAGTTAGAGATCTTTCCTAATAAAAATAACAAAACAGAAGCTTTTGCACATTCAAACATTTTTATAAAATCAGCCATAATAGCTTTTGAGTTGATTCGAACTCTCAAAAATCACATTTAACCATACCTATCTGAATATATAATAATATTAAGGTTTGCATGTAGTAACTTTGGACTAGTACTAAAATAATGCTATATAGGTATTTCTAGTAACTTTAAATCATTAAATATTAAACTTAAACTTATTAAATGTGATCTAACATTTAAATCACATTCCCATATGTTAGAATATATGGTGATGACATGTGTCCACATGATCTCATATTTTAATCAGAGAATATTAAACCTTAGTTATTTTCAATGAGTAGAAATTACTTTTCTCAAATAAAATAAATGAAACTAGTTCATTAAACCTTGTGATGCTTGTGATGATATTAGATCATCAAATGTGTGCCTTAGTGTGCTAAGTAGACTAATTAAGTATTGTTTGGTGATTGTGTATCCCGTATGTATTTATAGACGAGTACCGACCAAGCTTACGAGGAGGAGGAGTTCTACCAAGAGGAGGAGGAAGAAAACTTCAACCACTGCACTACCCAAGGCAAGCTACTGTTAGCAAGCTGGCACTATACCAGTGAACCTTTGCAAGCTAACCCTTGCAATCTAGATAATCTAAGCAAGATGCATTAGGCATGCTTTGGTTATACCACTTTGACTATTACCTACCCCAAGTTTTATTTCCAAGCTTTTACTTCTTTACTTTATTAAAGTACCTTACTTGTTTGAAGGTAGCATAAAGAGTATAAAACTTGACCTATCTAGATAACCTTAGATGTCATTCTATGGCATGAGATTGACATTAGCATTTCACATTAGTGAACACTCTTAACTTAGTAGTTAGAACAAACATCAAAACTTGATTCACTTAGATGGGAGTACTTGGTGAAAATGAATTGTGAAAACCTTGGAATGATGAGTCATTCTATTGAGATGTTTTGACATGCGTTGAGAAACACAAATGGTTTATGATGATGAAAATGTTGAGGCATGAGCCTTAGCCCTTTTTACAAAAACTGACGGTTGGATTCGGATGCGATACCATTCTAATTTTACCATACAACCACAATACTTAAATTGGGTAAGGCTTAGCCGAAAGTTTATATGCATTAGTATTAGTTCCCTCGCGGGAGAGGTTTGAGCTGAGGCTACCTCTCAATGTTGTCCACCTATGTAGTGCCCAAGATGACAAATGGTCATGGTTGGGAGGCCATGCTCATAGGAGAGGTGCTTATACTAGGGTGTGTAAAGGAAAGGTTATGTTTGATTATCTGCATACTAAGTATGATGATTCAGGGTTATCCCTGACAGATGTATCGAATCTTGTGGTGAAAGTGTACCACCTCTGCAGAGTGTCAAACTATTCGAATAGCCGCGTCCGCGGTTATGGACAGTTGAAGTGGCCATACTGTTCTGTTGTCAGATGTTTTCAAAATGACTTATGAAATAAATTGTGACATGACTTGACCACAACAGGGTTGTAACTATGACACTAGCTTCCCAACTTAAGTGATTTTAGAACTTTGTTTTATCTTTCTTTGTTTCAGAACTCAGCTTAGGTTTCAAACTTAACTTTATAGTTAAACTTAGAGTTAGCTTTTACACTAGAACTATACTACTTGTTAGTGGTAGTTTGCGAGTACTTAAAGAGTACTCATGACTTTTGTCCCTGGCTATTCCTATGGCCAGACTATGAAGGAGACTACCAAGATGAAGGACAGCAGGACGGCTATGATAACTAGGACTATCTTCCATCGTCAATATTGCCTGTGCCTCTGAAGATGGATCCTATCGCTACGCTTATTATTTATTCCGCTGCTTATTGTATTAAGACTGGATCATGAGATCCTTATTATTGTAAGACCTTATTTATGGTTTGTAATGGATGATGTACTGTGATATCCAATCTGTTATGTCTCGTAAAAATGGTAATCCTAGGATTGCGATGTATGACATAACAGACATCTGGGATTAAAAATCCGGGTGTTGACACAAGAGTTGGCATATCGATCTACACGCTGAAGATGGTTGGTGGAAGATAGTAAAGACGACGACATTCGGAGCATGCGCGTGGGCGCCGCTCCGTGGATATGCTGTGCGGTTCTAGGGCTACTTTTGCTTGAGTTCGAGCCGTCGCGCCAAGGCGCTCCAGCTTCTCTTGGCGAGTGGCAATAGTGTGAGTGACCATTGGGCAGGGTCGAAACAGGTAGATCAGTGTTTGATAGATCTCGTTGGGAAGCTGGCGATACTGTTATCGTTTTTGCTCGGTGTTTTGTTTTGGCGGTTCCGGTTTGTATGATCTTTGTAATGGCCTTTGCCAAACTTTGTGGTTCTAATAATAAATAAAGGCTGTCTGCGTCGCTCGATGCAGAGGTCGGGGCTCCACTCCACATTTCGAAAAAAACCGTCCACGCCTTTTTTTAGCATCGAACGGGTTCCCCCAACGGCCCCACTCTTCTGTAAGAAAAAACACAAATACCATCGGAGTACATGGCTCGCCGTAATCCTTGGTAAGAGTTTCTTTGATGATGATGTCGGCGCGATGTCGAGAGCAACGACGTACTCCTTTCCAGTGAAAGTAATGCTGACGGTCGCACCGTCGAGGGTAATGGCGTACTCCTCGCCAAGGGCTAAGAAGGTCATCGGTCACCGGATGGCCGCGGCCATCGATGTGCACCTCTCCGGCTAAAAGTGACTCTTCGATGATGGTGGCCGGCGACTTCTGCAATGCCATCCAGAGCATCTAAATTGCTCTTCCTTTGATTTTCTTCACTAATTCATATGCAGCTTCAATTTTTTTGTTCGTGTCTCGCATTGTAATTTGATCAGAAATACCAGTAGCTATGGGGATGGGAAGTAGAGCACATATGCTCCCCAACGCAAGTCGGCAACACTACTTGGCCAGCGAAGGCATGAAGTCACTGCCCACGGCCACGACGCCGTTCCTCCCGCCGTCGCCTGGACAGGAGCACAGTTTACACCTGCGGTGGTGGTTGTGCATGTAGTGGAACCAGGACCATCATGTGTTCCGTCTTCGGTGACTCCTTCCGTCTGCAAGGAGCCGCCGGCGTTGCCAGCAGTTTAACGACTTGGCCATGTACGGCAAGGACTCGTATTAGGATCCGTATTTGATTTTTTGTGTGCATGAAATATAGTTGTCGTAGAGTAAAAAAAGGTCAGAATCGCTTGATGTATACCACTTAGCTGGCCCGCACCGCTGGCAAGCCCCGTCCCGGGGAGACGCAGATGGCGTGAGAGGGCTTGGATGCCACCATTCTTAAGAAGTTAGATAATTCTGTAGGAAAATCCAATAGTTCAATTTGGCATGTGTGGAATACACCACGAAAGTTGCAAAAGACCTTGAAATTGATTTGGTGCCACCCAGCAAATGTAGGTGCACACAAAAACTGCGCCGTGGCAAAGTCAAAGTTCGTGTGCGCAAAGAAAAAAAAGTTCGTGTGCGCAAAACCCTACCACCCTCCTAACAATTCCTAAACAAACGTAGTTCTTTTTTTTTTCAAAATTCTACATTCTATTAATAATCATCAACAGTTTAATAAAAATTACAAATAAATCATTGGACCATCCGACGACTATAAACACTGGCACGAGCCGAAGGCGCGCCGCCGTCCTCGCCCCTCCATCATCGAAGCCGGGCAAATCTTGTCGTAGTAGAGCTTGTTGTAGTAGACAAACGGGAAGTCGTCGTGCTAAAACCCCAAAGAACCAGTACACCAGAACAACAACCATCGTCGAAGATGAACAACGTAGATTGAAAGAGACTGACCTCAAAACACACATACAAAAAACGACTGGATCCCAAGGAATTCTGGACACATGATTCCACGCATCCTCCACTGATGCTAGACGCACCACCAGAGCGAGGATAAGGCGGGAATGACCTTATTCTGACATCAGGACGTAGCCGCCGCCTCAACATCCTGAAGAAAACACTAAAAATAGTCTAAACAAAACGCTGAAATCTCGTCGGCGAGAGACCGTGGTCCGCCACGCCTCCAAGACCCTAAGACCGCCGGAGATAGGATAGACCGGTGGCTTCACCGGCGGAGGGAAGGAACCCTAGATGGGTTTGTCTCCGCCTCTCCTTCTCTTCTCTCCTTCACAAACGTAGTTCTTCTTTGACAAATCCGGTTAATGTGATTAGAATAATTAAATACTGTACTACAAATATTCTTCTTTAACAAAGTTTACGTCTCATCATCAGTTGCAGTAACTTGAAAAGCTGAAGTCGAGGCGGCGGTAAAAAAATCCATCTAGGGTTCCTTCTCTCCACTGGTGACGCCATCGGTCCGCCCATCTTCGATGGCCTCAGGGCCTTGGAGGTTTTTGTTCTTCATTTAGGTTATTTTCTCGTGTCTTTTTCGGGATGTTGAGGCGACGACTACATCTTGAAGTCAGAATAAAGTCCCCCCCGCTCTATCCTCGCTTCGGTGATGTGCCTAGCGCTGACGGAGGGCGCATGGAGTCGTGTGTCCGGCTTATCTCCTGGGATCTAGTCGTTTTTCGTGTTAATTTCAGGTCAGTCTCTTCCAATCTATTGATATCATTATTGGCGATGGTTGCTGTTTTAGTGCACTGGTTCTTTGGGACCTTAGCACAACGACTTTCCGTCTGTCTACTACAACAAATTCTACTACGACAAATTTTGCCTGTCTCCGGTGATGGAGGGGCGAGGACGGCGGCGCGCCTTCGGCTTAATGTTTGTAGTCCGCTAGGTGGTCCATCGACTTATTTATAATTTTTATTATTTTTAGACTACTGTTGATGATTATTAATGGATCAGTGAAATTTTCGCAAAAATAAATAAATAAACTTTACGTGTCTGAGGTGACTAGCACACAGGTCAGACAGGACCCCACATCGCATCGCAATCGCGGAAGAAAAAAGAAGACGACCCCACCAAGTCCCCCACTCCAGAGTGTCCCTGCGTAGGTCAACGTCCCGAAACGGAGAAGTCGGCAGGCAAGCCGATTTGCTGCCGAAACGAGAGCCCCTAAAATCGAATCGCACCTTTCCCGTTTTATTAACGTTAAACCCCCTAAACCTAGCGAACCGAACCGCCAATAACTCCGCACGCGCAATGTTAACGGCGTAGCGTAGCGTAGCGTAACGCCTCCCCCTGATCCCTCCCGACTCGACTCGTCCACCACCAGCTCCCGCACCCAGCACCCAAGCACCCAGCTATAAAGGATCGGACCAGAAAACCCCCTTGATATCTCCCGTAATCGCGCGCCGACCCTCGACAGCACAGTCTAACCTGTCGCGCCGCTTGGGCTTGGGCTTGCCTGCCGTATCATTGGTGGTCGCCGCGGCGGCGTCCGTCTATTATATTGCCCCCGCTAATCCATCCACCCCCCCCTTCGATTTTTCCCTTTTCTCTCCTCCCCTGCCCCTCTCCTCTCCGCGACGCAACAACGCAACGTTTTTGGTTCCTTGCTTTCGTCTCCTCTCCCCTCTCTCCCTCTCGCCTCTCCTCGCGTCGTCGTCGCCGCCGATCCGACAGGGGAGGAGGGGATGGTCGACACCAGGAGGAGCGCCGCCGCGGCCAAGCGCCCGGCGGACGACGAGGACAACAAGGGCTCGCCGCCGCCTTCGCCGGAACAGGCGCCGGGGGCCGAGCCGGCCGAGGCGCAGTCGTCGGCCGGACGCAGGCAAGGCGGCAAGCGCGCCAAGGTATGGATCTCTCCCTGCATGCGCCGCGCCCGGTTTCCGCTAGCCTTGATCTGTCGTCGCTGACGCCACGGTGTCCCTGTCGTTGTTCGCAGGTCGCGGCGGTGGAGGAAGATGACAGCGCCACCAAGGCGGCTGCGGAGGCGCCAGCGGCAGATGGGGCCGAGGCGGCTGTTGCCGGCGGTCCGGCCGTCTCACCGCCCGACACCACTGGCCTCCAGGCGCTCACGGGCGCCATGGACAGGTTCGAGGCCTTGCTCAGGTCTGGGGAGGCGGTCACCAATTCGGACGGTAGGATATGCTCACCTTCTTCACCTTATGGTGCCATGGCCGCCAACACGTCCTGGGTTCTGATCAATTTTCGCCTCTCGCGCAGGGGCAGGCCATAAGCGTGGCGCCGCTGACAAAGATTTGTCGGCAATGTTAAAGAGGGCAAAGGATTTGCCGGCGTCGGGCAAGGCCACATCCAGCAAACGCCAGGGCGCGGTCGCCACCAGGCGCCAGGAGCCCTGGTGCAGACTAATCTCCCAGTATGCCACGGTGCGGAATTGTTTCTCATGCTCTTTCTGTTCGCGAATTGCTTTGGATGAGAACACTCGTCGAGTTTCACTTTTTTCCCCATGCCCTAGATATTTTGTTGCAAACAGGAACACTTATGTGCTACCATCACCAACGACACCACGCTAATTGTTCATCAGGCCTACTGTAAAACCTTGCCTTCCCCTCAGAATAGGTCGTTGTTGTGGCAAACACTCTTTTCTTTCTGTGATGAATACAATGCACTCTTTTCCTTCTCTTGAGAATAAGATGAAATCACGAAAAGACTTTTTTAATTTCGGATGCACTCTGCACTAGCTTTTGATTCTGACACGATTGGGACTTTTGCCCCTGTCAGCAGATAAATCACTAGCAAGTTAAGTATATGGCTTACTGAATTTCAGTTCCTTTTTAAATATTCTTAGGATGTATTTGGCAGGCAAAGACTCGTGCTTAGCAGCATCACGTACGAACTCATTAGTTTCCTACTAGTCCTATATTTTATTACTTCAATTTTTGTGTTCCAGTTGAGTCAATTAGAGATGTGTAATGTTGCTTTATGGGATACTCACTCTCAAACGACATGTCAATCATGATGCTCATATCTCTGGAGTCGTCAACATTCTCCACTCTTTTTGTTGCCCCGGTAATGTCGGTGTATTAATGTTGGCACATGTTTTTGCTGCTTCTTGAGCAGCGGGTCTAAACTTCCTGGTGTAATGAATCACATAACTCCTGCAATCTTCAACACATTCAGTTTGCTAGTGGCGATGTTATTATATATATAATTAGGATTCAAGTCTATTCATGTTCAGTTGGCTAAATATTTCAACTTAATCATTTTGATTAGGAGACACTATGAAATCCTTAATGAATTCATCACATACTTGCAGCTCCTCATTTTGTTTACTGCATTTATCTTGGTTTCTTGCAGGAACCCTCCCTTCCTATTCATTCCTCCTATTTTACTGTTGGTTATGGATCACACTATGATTTGAAACTGGGCGAGTTATCTGCTACGACTACTAGCTCACTTGTTTGTAGACTGAAGCATGCTACTAAGGTATTTTGGAAAATTTAGTACTTCCTATGTTATGCACTTGGCTTACCTCTTATTTACCTCTCTTTCTATGTTAAACTTTTGGCATTAGCGAGGTGCTCTACTTGAAATCCATGAGCCCAAAGTTGTTCGGGTAAATGGCAAGGCTTTGGACAAAAATGCTAAAGTTACCTTGAATGGAGGGGATGAAATTGTCTTCAGTTCACCTGTGAGGCGTGCTTACGTATCCTTTTTTATTGCCTACCGCTACATTTAGCAGATGCATTACTGGTTCTGTTTGAGGATGCACTGATGAACGAGATTGATTGTACTAGGCTTTAGTTATATGTAACGTAATATGAAGTAGTAAGCAGTGTTTTGACAAATAATTTTTTTTTGCCGTTGAATGTCCTTAATGTGATGATAGATATTTCAGCAACATCCGCAGGATAAATCAGCCCCTTCAGCGTTTTCCTCTACTTGCAGTAGTATTCAGCAGGGGCAGCATTCACTTATCAAAGATATTCAGGATCATTTATCATCTAAAGGACCCAAGTTACCATCCTTTTACTTTGGTAAAAGCCGACCTCCTCTGACTCCCTTGATGCCTATTGGTGAGACTAATGTATTTTATTCTGAGTCTGTGCTTTGTTGTGGTAAAAAGGATGCTAATGTAAATCATTGGTGCAGGATCATCAGCGGATCCAGATCTATTTGGTAGTAGTTACTATAAAACAGTGGATGATCGGTCTAACCCTGAAGAAGATACTCTGTCTGCCCGGTCTCAGTTATCAAAGGAGGATCTAAAGAACGCAACATATGATGCCAATGACATATCCGAGTCATTTGATAGTTGTCCATACTATCTAAGGTAAATCCTTATGATCTCTTGTTAGTGATATATTGTAAAGAGACTTAGGTGATAGATGTGATACTGGTCTGTCCTTGGTGTATGTAGTTGGTAAATCTATGTTCTGTGTGCATTGTAATTCTGAAAGATCGATACTATGCTTGTCTGGCTGCTGCTATTCCCTCTACGAAATTATATGTTTCTACGTCTATTTACTAATTTGCCTAATCAACTAGGGTTTAATCTTTATGACGATCTCCTGTTTGCGACCACATATGTAGTTTTTCGGTTTCATCTTGTCCCATAGTTAAGCACATTGTCCTGATAATGATAACTCATTGTTCTTGTAGTGAGGATACCAAATGTGCTCTCCTGTCTACAGCATATTTGCATTTACAACGCAAAGACTACATCAAGTTTACCAAACATATATCTTCTCTCAGTCAGCGAGCATTGCTATCCGGTCCAGCAGGTATTACTGTGCACTTGGTGAATGCTTGGTATTGTATCGCAGCTTTGTTAATTTACAATGATCTATATATTTATGTCATGTTCGTGACCTATCTTTTACAGGAACTGAAATCTGTCAACAATATCTGGTGAAGGCACTTGCAAAACATTTTGGTGCTAGGTTGCTTACTGTAGATTCATTAATGCTATTGGGTGTAAGCTTCTAGTAATCATCCACATTTTATTTTTAGGATTACTGTTTGTTCTCCGTATCTTGTCCTATCAATATAAATGGTTTTCTCATCTCGTCCGTTTTAGAAAAATGTTTTATGTGATTTTACACCTTAGGAGTACCCGGCATTTTTGTTGATAGTGTAAATATGTCTAACTAATTGAGAAACTCAAAACATATAATTCTTGTTTCAGGGGCGAACATCCAAGGAATCAGAGTCATACAAAAAAGGTAAGAACATTGATATTTTGTGATAAGACATCATCTTTTTCTTGTGCAAATTTATGTCTGAGCAAGTAGTATTAGTCAGAGTATGATGTCCACCATCTAGCCAAGCAAGCAGCCACACATGGTTCAAATTTTCTGGTATGCATTTTACTATACCTTATTGATATTCTGATGTCCCGTTCAGGTGATAGAGTGAGGTACATTGGTTCATTACTGCCGGCAAGCATTATCCTTGACGGAAATAGGTACGAGTCATCCTTTAAGATGGGTTCTATTTCAATATCACCACAACTATCTGCAATCATATGACAGGCCATTTTTTGGTCCATTAATAAAATAAGAGGGTGGCTATTTTTCCTTATTTGTCTACCGATTTACAAGAACAAGATGTTACCATCCCGTCCGCTGAAAGCTCACAGATTTCTAATGGTGTTTGTTTTGATCTGTAGCCCTCCAGAATTTGGCTCACAAGGTGAAATATGCCTACCTTTTGAAGAAAATAGATCATCGAAGGTTGGGGTTAGGTTTGATGAACAAATTCCTGGGGGTATTGATCTTGGAGGCAATTGCGAAGTTGATCATGGCTTATTTTGTTCAGGTTAGTCCTTGGTGTCTTCATGTGTTCTGAAGAAATGACAACAATGTTACTTGTGCTTTTTTTATGGTTATTGCAACAATGCAGTTCACTTATTATCTACTTTCATTTCAGTTGATTCTTTATGCCTCGACAGTCCAGGATGGGAAAATAGATCCCAGCACCCATTTGATGTGATTATTCAGGTCTGTTCAACTTTGTGTTAATTCTAGCTTTGATCTCCATTAATGCTAATTTTGCTTTTCTTATACTAATAACTGCGTGTTCCACAGTTTCTCTCTGAAGAAATACAGCATGGTCCTATAATCCTGTTTCTGAAGGACACAGAAAAAATATGTGGGAATAATGATTCCTATTATGGTCTGAAGAGCAAGCTTGAACATTTCCCAGCAGGTGTTTTTATAGTTGGTTCTCATATCCAGCCTGACAGTCGCAAAGAAAAGGTACTATTTGTGAAGTTTGGCTATTGTATTATACGGATGCTCCTCTAATCTTTTGCATGGTTAACTTGTCACTTATAGGCAGCTAACAGAGATACTTGTGCATGTAGGCCAATGCTGGATCTCTTTTCCTTTCAAAGTTCCCATACAGCCAAGCAATACTTGACCTTGCACTGCAGGTATCTTTTCATTGTACCAAATGTTACTGCTGTATAGGAAAATTGCTTATATTTATGACATATATATTAGACACTACTGTGTTGGAGATCATGTTTCTCTTCTGGGTATTCGCTCCATCTTTATATCACTACATCCTAAGTGCATGTCATGCGGCGACCTCACAGGAACTTTTCCTATCCCTTTGCTAGTCGCAGGCCAGAACTTTTTTCTGTTGATTTGCACACTTGACAATTAATAAACACAAATTTCAGTCTCACATAGCGGTTTCAGAACATAACAAATTTGACACCCAAGTTTGAAATTTACCAAAAGTACCACACAAGTGGACTCATGGTTTTGACAGTTACAATAAGGTTTGATAATGTCACAAATCCAACAGCTGAAACTTGCCCCAAATACCGTGCAGTACAAGTGGACTCATAGGTTGTTTCATGAGGATGCACAGTTGGCAGATGCTTGGAGATCTGATCTCTTGCCGGTGCATGCATGGCCTACGCATGGTACCTCCCAACACATGTATGTAGACGCTTTTTTCAGAAAAAAGGCTAAAACATCTTATATTTTGGAACGGAGGGAGTACAATCTATCACTATTTCTTCTGTCATTTGTTGCCATAGGATAGACTCACACAAGATCCCGAGAGTAATAAGTAAACCATGAAGATTGTTGTAGTGGCCTTTTTGATGGCTCTTCAGTTCTCAGCAACAATTTGCCATGCCGTGCCACACTTTCAGTTCTCAGCTCCTAGCCACAGCTGTGACTTGCCACACTTATTATTAATGTGGCGCATGTGTCATACTTTTGCCACACTTGTGGTTCCAATGTTTTTAGCAACAGGTATGTCGAAATTTTGTATGAAGTCATGCATTTAGTAATAGAGATTTATGTTCACTTTGCTCTTTTGTTCATTTGACGTGTATTGTTAAAACTAGTGGTGTGCATGTTATGATTCAGAAGACTTCATTTTGCACCACATTGGTGCATTCTTGTTGCAAACTGACACAAGGAAATGCAGGACTTAGATCGGGGACATGATAAAAATAAAGAAATGTCAAAGTCGATGAGACATCTAACGAAGATTTTCCCAAATAAAGTGATGATCCAGCCACCACATGTATGTTACTGGAGTTATTCTGCAAGAGCAGTTTATTTAATGTAGTCCCTTCTGCCATCTTAACATCTGGAAAATGTGTTACAGGATGAAGTTGAGCTTTCACGGTGGAACCAGATGTTAGATCAGGATGTTGAAATTCTTAAAGCAAATGAGAACACTTTAAAAATACGCTCGGTAAGTTGCAGTTCTAAAAGCATTTCTTATTTAATCTGTAGCTCTGGGTAAATGTTGCAGCATATTTATGTTATTAATCATCTCTAGATTTGTTTCAAAGCATGTAAAAATTCAGAAGTTCTATGATTAACTAGAGAAAATGCTACTTTCCTTTACCATCTACCCAGAGTTAAACAAATGGGTATGTTTTGATAGGATACTGCTATAATGTTACTCCAGTTTGGTTGCTTCATGGACTTGCCAATCCCTCAAATTTATTTTCTTATTCTTAATTATAATTTTGTCGCTTTTATTAATTTCCTTGTGCAATTAACTTTCAGTTTCTAACGCGACAAGGCTTGGAATGCACTGATCTTGAGACAGTGTGTGTCAACAATCGTATCCTTACAAATGAGTGTGAGTAGCATCTCTGTTCATGTTCCTGCTATATTCCAATTTTGCCCAATCTTATAATTGACCGGTTCATTGTATTTATTTCAGGTATTGATACAATAGTTGGTTTTGCTTTGAGCCATCAACTAAAGGACTTCACGCCTATAAACCCAGACCCATCAATTGATTTGCATTTCCCCCTATCTAGTGGAAGGTTCATCTTATATTTTGTTCTCCACCAAGTTGGCTATATTTCTTTATTTGTACATCAATAATAGTTCTACCTTTATATCGTTGCAGCCTTAAGCATGGAGTTGATATGTTCGAGAGTATCCAGTCTGGCCCTAAGAGCAACAACAAAAGGAAGTCACTTAAGGTGATATGCTTTTATTTAATATATAGTTCAGTTTTATAATTTTTTACTGCTCTGAGCTTTTTTATTTAATATATCCAGCTCACCTGTAGAATTACACTTCTACATTATTATTTTAACTGCAGTAGCTCGGATGAAAATATTACTTAATATTAAACTGTTAATATGGGTAAAGCTTACTATGCTTCTTTCTAACAATGCCAGGATATTTTTACGGAAAACGAATTTGAAAAGAGGCTTCTCGCTGATGTCATCCCTCCTGATGAAATTGGAGTTACCTTTGAGGACATTGGAGCATTGGAAAGTGTAAAGGGGACTCTGAAGGAGTTAGTGATGCTACCCTTGCAAAGGCCTGAATTGTTTACAAGAGGACAACTTACGAAGGTATATATGATTCGTATTATTTAGGTGCTGTTTGGAAGACTGGTCTTTCTTTGTAAAGTTTTGGTATTTTAGTAAAATTTGAACTAGCAACGGATGTTTCACTAAGAAGTACCCCTCTTCCAAACAGTCCCCTAGGAACTTCTGTGCTTTTTATAGATCTGTTATAATACACATCTATTACCTGTCTAGCTTTCCGCGGAGAATAAAAACTAACAAATGAGGCAAGTTTGATCTATCAGACCAGCGCTTCATCCATTTGGAGTTTTGATCATACCCTGAAGTTTATGGCTTTTACCTTTCGGGAGTTGTCCATTTTAATAAGCATCTGAACATGACAAGCAATTATACCAATTTGAATAGCGAAAGACAGCTATTTATTTATCATTTTTTATTAATTGTTCTGTTTTCGAATAGTGGAATCTTTATTTAAAGTTAGTCGGTAAGGAACTGACTCTTGTTGTTTTTGTTTGCGCTAGCCATGTAAAGGAATTTTACTTTTTGGCCCGCCTGGTACGGGGAAGACGATGCTTGCAAAGGCTGTGGCAACAGAAGCTGGTGCTAATTTCATAAACATATCAATGTCAAGCATTTCCTCGAAGGTATTTCTATTTAATAGGATTGGCTGATGTCCAAGGCGTAGTTTCTGCATTCTGGGTGTTTGCATCATTGGCTCTAAATTACCTGTTGTTGCAGTGGTTTGGTGAAGGAGAGAAGTACGTGAAAGCTGTGTTTTCACTAGCAAGCAAAATCTCTCCAAGCGTCATTTTCGTTGACGAGGTAACTGATTATTTTCTCGCGTTGAAGGGTGCATAATTACAAAATTGTTTTGCTTATGTTCTTGCTCATCCCTCCTCCCCTCTTTTTTAGGTTGATGGCATGTTGGGTAGACGTGAGAACCCTGGTGAGCATGAAGCCATGCGGAAGATGAAAAATGAGTTTATGGTGAACTGGGATGGTCTAAGAACAAAAGATAAAGAACGTGTATTAGTTCTTGCTGCGACTAATAGGCCATTTGACCTTGATGAAGCAGTTATTAGGAGGCTTCCAAGGAGGTGATTATCAGATCTTTCCTTCATATTAGGATTCACTGTATAATAATACTATAAATTTAGATTTTATCGAGTGACCAATTTCTGGAAAATGTTTTCTGTAGGTTGATGGTGAATTTGCCTGATGCATCAAATAGAAAAAAAATCCTGAGCGTCATACTGGCCAAAGAAGATTTGGCAGATGATCTAGAGCTGGAAGCTATTGCTAACTTGACAGAAGGGTACTCAGGCAGTGATCTAAAGGTATTGTACTATAAATGAGTTGCGCACAAAAAATGTTCCAATTCTACAATTCTTATGTTCACATTCCTGTTTTGTGATTATTTTTCAGAATCTTTGTGTGACTGCTGCCCATCTTCCTATTAGAGAGATCCTTGAAAAGGAGAAGAAGGTTAGTTTTGTCAACGTACTTTCTTTTTGTTCTGAACTATTTAGGATTCTAAGACAAATATTAGTAATGAAATCAATGGTTCATGACCATATATATATATTTGATAGTGATGCGAATTGGATTTCTGCAGGAGAAAGCTTTGGCAGAAGCAGAAAAGAGACCATTGCCCCAATCGTGTTCGAGCAATGATGTCCGCGCCTTGAAAATAAGTGATTTCAAACATGCACATGAACAGGTAAGTTCCCTGAATAAGCCATGCTGTATTAGGCTAAGTAGTACAACACACATTTTTTCCACTACCCCTTGATACAAATTTGTACTACTTATAGCTCTGAACAGTAATGCCATTAAGTGACAACATCAAGAAGCCCCAGTGCATATCAAAATATCAATGTAGATATTTTTTCTAAATTTGGTGGTCAAAATATCAAAATACAACAGGTACTCCCTCAGTCCTGAAAAGGATGTCGGAAGTTTGTCTAAATTTGGACGAATCTATATACTAAAGTGTCTAGATACATTCGAATTTAGAAAAATCTGCGACATCCTTTTTAGGACGGAGGGAGTACTTTGTGAAATCATTCTTCACCACAAATACATTTTTTCTATAGATTCTTCAACTAGATCTGTTTAATCGCATAACAATTAGTTCATTGAAAAAATGCATCACCTAGAAATAAAATAGAGTACTCCCTCCGTCCGAAAAAGGATGTCGCAGATTTATCTAGATTTGCATGTACCTAGACTTGTTTCAATAAATAGAGATATGAATTTAGACAAATCTTAGACATCCTTTTCTGGAGGGATGCACCTGAAGTTTAAAACATGAGAAATACCCCCCACCAAAAAACATGTTTACAGGTAGCAACAGTGCTACCGGTAACCTGTAGACGTAGAACTGGCCTGGCCAGGATTTGAACTCTGACGGAGGATATTCGAACATTATGATGAAGTATGCTTCTAACTTTACATGTTGCTTCCTCGTAGGTTTGTGCGAGTGTATCTTCTGATTCCACAAATATGAATGAGCTTATTCAATGGAACGATCAATATGGAGATGGTGGGTCGAGGAAAAAGACAACGCTAAGCTACTTCATGTAGCTGATGTTGAGAACATGTACATACATCATAAACCTTAGCACAAAGCAATGGAGATTGGAGGGGATAGTGGTGAAGATTTGCTGCAGTAAAAAAAGCTGTAGGCATCTGTTAGACGTCAGATCAGCAATTGACGGTCAGACTGAGAGCAACAGGGAGATGCAAAACTGATTGATGCCTTGATGTCGGCCGTGTGTTTTTGTGGTAGGTCAAGACAGCTGACATGGCCTGCAGTTGCCCTGTTCAAGTAGTGATTGCAGCACATCACCATCCAGATAAATAGATTGCATTTGAAGCCACAATCATCCTTGGGTCATGCAGTAAATTATGGTTGCTGATAGCGGACTAATTTGGTCCACCCATCGTTTTTCATCAGTTATTATGGAGAATCATTGTTTAGATTGCAAGTTGTAGATCCTGTGCAAGTGTACAGTATGAGCATCAGGTCAATTAACTTATTATTGTGGTCAGGTCAGGGCAAAATTCATTTTATTAACGAGAATAATGTAGAACATTTACATAATTATTCTGCTGTCATAACCGTGTCCCTGATGTTTTGATCATCATCCTCTAGAGATTTATCATTATGTGGGCGTTGGCTGTTTATTTGGCCCCATAGTTGTTGCTTGCTTCCATCCCACTCGGAAATTGTATTTGTATGTACCCTTTTTTTTTCTGCCCCTTAGTGGCGTTTGCTTTAACCATCATGCCACCTGGAAATTGTATGTACCAGAAGTATGCTACGTTGCACCTTTTTGTGCTCTTCTTTTAGAAGAAAGTCCACTTTTAGTCATCCGACTGGGGTTCTGTCATCTGCCATGACTGGTGGGGCTGACTCCGTCTTCAAAGAAAGTGCATTTTCATCTTTTTCTTTTGTTTGTTAACACTTCACTTTTAGCTCTGTAACTTGACTTTCTAAATTGAATTATAAGCTGGTGACTGAACTATGCCTAACATACATCGTCCCCATCTAAAAGGAAAACGATACCTCTCCCTCGGGTCCAGCCGACACGTGCCCTCTGCGTCGCAGAGAGCACCGTGTGTGGGTCCCACCACGGCCCCTTTTGTTCCAACTCGATCCCCCGGGTCCAGCGGACACGTGCCCCCCCGCGTGGTGAGAGAGCACCGTGTGTGGGTCCCACCATGGCCCCCTTTGTTCTTACCTCCTCCTCTGGTTCTTTCCATCTCCCTCGCCATTGACTTAAAACACTGACTTAAAACACGGCAGCCCACGGCAGGTGCTTATCCCGTTCGCCTCTTTCCTGATCCTGCTTGCTTCCAGCTCCTCCCTCCACGTCACCGCCCCCGTCCCCTATTTTTCTAGCCGTTTCTATCAGCACGCGCGCCATAGATTACCCGATGCGCACCATTTCGCCAAGCACCTCCCCTCTCTAGCGTCGCTGGCGTCATCTACCTCCTCTCTACCGCTGCTGGCCTCGCTGGATGCGGGAGAACTCCTCAGCTCCGATGCTACAATGGGCGGCGGTGCCGCTACATGCTGGCCTGTGGCAGCGCCTGCTACAAGCAGCGACGGGGCCTGCTACAAGCGGCGGCGGCGACACCTGCTACAAGCGACGGCGGCGACACCTGCTACAAGCGCCTGCAGCGCCTGCTACAAGAGGCGCCGGCGCCTGCTACATGCGGCTGCGGGAGAACTCCTCGGCTCCGATGCTACAACGGGTGGCAGCGATTTTTGCTAAAAGCCACAATGGTGCTTTGCTACAACGGCGGCGCCTGCTACAATGACGTCTGGGGTTTGCTACTATAGGTCGGCTGTGCCGCTACATGCTGGCCTGCGGCAACGCCTGCTACAAGCAGCGATGGGGCCTGCTACAAGCGGCGGCGACAGCTGCTACATGCGGCGGCGACACCTGCTACATGCGGCGGCGGCACCAGCTAAAGCGGCGGTGGCGGTTTGCTACCACAGGCTGGTGATAGTGCTACGTGCTGGCCGACGACATGCTACCTAAGGCGGCGGAGATGCTCTAAGGGGCTTCCGGCGCTGCTCCTAGGCGGTCGTCAGAGCTACAAGGGACCTCTGGTGCTGCGACCTGCCTCCGGCGGAAACTGCGGCGCCTTTTTTCTCCGGCGAGCAGATGTGCTTTGAAGAGGGAGAAGAGGTGGAGAGACGGGGTGTGAGGAGGTGTGAGGACGCGGTTGTGCTTTTTCCTGCAATTTGACACTTTTTTCCTTGCTAAAGAGGACCCTGATGGGACACGTGTCAAACGCTGGAGCCCGGGGATCAGGAATTTGGATCCCCGAAGGACGCGAAGCACTGCCCCATCTAAAATCCCCATCTTAGGAAAAATCCTTAATCCCGTTGTCCATCTCAAGGGATAACATACATCGTCCCCATCTAAAATCCCCATCTTAGGGAAGATCATCTCAAGGGACAGAAAACACCTGTTTTGATCCCCATCTCAAGGGACAGAAAACACCTGTTTTGATCATCATCCTCAAGAGATTTAAGCAGCTTCCTCGCTTTAGGGTGTCATGTCCATGTCCTGCTTGTAATGTTCGACATCCTCTTCCATCTCGTCATGGGGTTCTCGTCGACATTGTGTCAATAAACTACAATAGTGATTGAGTTAGAAAGCTCAAGGCCCGTTTTTCGACCTAACAAAGGTTTTAGGACTAAAAGTGAACTTTCAGCAAAGTAAGAGGATGAAAAGTAGACTTTCTTCTTCTATTTATGGTTGATTTTAATGGATTTTATTCTTTAGAAATTTCTCTACAATTTTTTCTTGAACAATTTAAAACCATCACCGAATCCATCTTAGTTATGTTGAATGCAATTTCAAAAGTATCTCTCAATCCAGCCCCGCGAAAACAATTTATTACTTAAACAAAGTATCCTAAGGGATTGCATGGGAGATTTGGTGCACATGGGCACTAGTGATCCCGCTTAAAAAAATAAAATAAAAAATCATATTTTTGAGTTCAAAAAAATTCTAAAAACAAATCAGGATATAGCTCGTGATTTATACCATAAACATGCAGAATTGCAATTCAAAATAATGTGTATTTTGAGCTACACAAAAATGTCAAAATTATAGATCTATAGTATAGTGATTTCAACTCACAAAAAAGTCACATTTTGTTAGTTTTGTGTAGCTCGGAATAAAAAACACTTCGAATTGAGATTTTGCACGCTTATGGGATACAACATTAGCAACTTTTAGGATTTTGTTTCAAGATTTTATGAAATATATAAGTGTAATTTTTAATTTTTTTAATAAGCAGGGAGCACTGGATCTCGGGGAGCCAAAATGACTTTCCGGGGAGATTCTTGCATATTCTATATGTATTCTTATGTTTGCAGCAACACATGTGCAGGTTTACCCCTCTATTTATAATTCTTTTTACAATTTTTGTTCAAATTTAAAATGAGTTAGTGGTCGTGGTCATTCCACCCACTTCCCGTCATCTAACCATAACCACTCCAACTCGATCTGTGCGAATCATTCATCCCATGCCTTCTCGCGCAACACCTTACAGGAAATAAACAATAATAACTTAAAAAATCTCTCTAATTACAAGGGAAAATTGTTGTGGTTCAGTTTTGGTTTCGGATTACAAAATATTTTTTTTTACAAAAGTTGGAGGGAAAGAAGTATTGCTAATTAGGATTTTTTTTAGAGAAAAATACCAAAAGGAAAAAAAGCAATCTCTTTATTTTTAAGCAACACATTGACATAATTTTTCTAGCAACACATTTTTTTGACAATCAATACCATGATATATTTATATATATAGATAAGTGATAGTACATGGTATAGATATCATAAGTTGTCTCTAGCAATTATAAAACAAAGTCTAAGAGAAAGGATTATCACCACAAGTATTCCAAGAAAAGGAAACCTAATAGGTCGATAGAGTACAGATCTAAAAGGTTGGCAGCATAGAAAATATTTTTTTTCCTACGGTAAGAACATCAAAGGTGCTAATATCTAATCTAGAAGATGCATGTAATGCGTAGTTCATCATCTAGAAACACTTACCCTCGAAGACCGAAAGTTTTTATCAAGATCGGATCTCACGGGTGATGTAGACGAATACTTGTCGATCTCAAGATCATGTTGACGAGCGCTGCAACCCGACAATGCCTCCATACCCAGTCACACATGCGGCTTGACGATGACTCCCGTTCCCTCGATCCAGCAGGGAAACGAAAGCAGTGGATCCACCGAAAAGAACTATTTGTCTAAAAAATAAAATATAGTTGTTTCAAGCCATAGCCTATCATGACTCTACTCTTACTTATATTTCTCAAAAACATATACTCTAACATTTCCGAATATGTTTTCTCAATACCGCGATTTTGTTGGCCTCTCTAAATGTGTAAAATAACATCGGTTCTCATATTCTTTTACAAGGTTATGAGTATTTATTAGGGAAGACTAAGGGCACAAACACATAACTATATCATTTTGCAAGCAACTCTCCCCTGATTCCCGATGATTCTACTCATCCCATCATATATGTTTGAGAGACTATTCCATCCTCTTATTAATTCAGTGCTTAATATATTTACTCATCTACTCATTTTTTTGCATAGACATATATACACAAGTATTAATTGATAAAATAACTATCATGGCATATAGTTCACTCGATCAATAGAAATAAGTGGTTTCGAATGTCTTCAGCGGGACTTCAAATATCATGGATCTATCAGATGTACCTATTATTTAATTTTCTATTGTATTACAATAATACTTTTTTTATGAAATACTAATATTATTAAGTATTTTTTTGTGTGAACAAGTGACGGAGCTTGATAGAAATTGTTCAGATGTCCAAGAACGCTAATCATGATAAACTTTGAATAATCTTTAAAATTTTAGCATAAATATTATATATATCTCTAATTTTTTCGAGTAGGGGGTCCATTGACCCCTTGACCCTAGGAAATATCTAACACGTTAAACAAGTGGCCCTTGATTTCATGTCACCCTAGGGCCTCTAAAATCTGTGGGTGGTGAAGGAGATATATCCTAGAGGCAAATAATAAAGTGTTTTATTTGATATATCTCTTGTACGTTCATAATACGTTTCATGCCGTGCTATAAATGTGTTAATACGAAACGTTAATACACGTGTGATATGTAAACAAACCGTGTCTCTAGTTACCTCTACCAAACAAGCTCATTGGTCAAGTGGATGATCTAGGGTTTCGAGATCATGTGCTTGTATACCAATGGACAATGAGGTCATATCATTGGTTAAATGATATGATAGACAAACACCCAATAGTTATATCATAATGAGATCTAGTTACAAACGTGCATCATTAATGATAACAAAGGAAGCCTTACAGCCTGATCATTAGACCGTGAGATAATACAAATCACCGTCACTTGAGGGAGCTTTGATGGTATCAAGTATCAAGCCATGAAAGGGTGATAAAAAAGGTGTCGCTAAGGTTTTCCAAGGAACGTGTAGAGGAGTACATATCAAGACCAGGATTTGCCAATCCAAGTAATAGATAGATACATGTGGGCCATCTTGGTGACGTTGCATTAATGAAGCCTGCAAGCGTGTGACTAGGTCACGAAATGCAACGACATGGAAACGAGTAAACAAGTTCATCGGTAACGAGATCGAACTAGATATGGAGATACCGAAGATCAAATCTCGGGTGAACTAGGTATCAAGTGGCAAAGGGAATAGGACACGATGTTGAAGGTTCAAGCGATGAGATACGTGAAATGCACGGGGGTCATCATGGAATCCAGGTCCCGCTGATGATCAATGATAAGAGAGAGGTCTCGATCATGTTCAGAGTGTTTCCAAACCAAGGGTGTCACGCTTAAGGTTGGGGACGCATAGGGATTGATACGACACCGCAAGAGAAATGAGAGAGAGAAACCGGAAGAGTTTTATGTAACACCCGATGATGATCAGAGGGGCCCGAAAGGAGTTCCCGAGTGAAAGATATAATAATATATGTGTTTTATATTAATTAGTTGAATTAATATTAAAACATATATTTTTATTTTATCTTAATAGGTAGCTCATTGCTAATGGGCCTCACCCGGAGGGAAGGCCCAAGAGGGCAAAGCGCCTAACGGAGGAGGGCCAGCTGGCCTAGCCCTAGTGGGCTCCTTGCATGGGGCCCACCTAGGGCCGGCGACGCCCCTTGGTGACTGGCGGGTGTGGGCATTAGTCCCACACCATCTGCCCCTTGGGTGTTTCCCCTCCCCTTCTACTATAAATAGGGGTCACCCCTGCCCTTCGGAATCATCCCATTCTCTCTTCTCTCTCTCATTTTCTTTGAGGTTTTCTCCGTAATATTGGAGAGGACTTTGAGGGACTCGAGTTCTCCACCTTCGCACTACCATCGTGTGCTCTTCGGTCCGCCATCTTTCTTCTTCTGCTACTTGGCTGGATAGGAGCCCGGGAGACGTCGCCTATACCGAACGTGTGTAGAACTTCGGAGGCGCCACACTTGGGGCACTTGGATCTGCTAGTCTTCATAAACATACACCTACCTGTGTAAGGCGTACCTCGATCTTCAAGGATATGAATACCGTCTCCTTCTTTGTTACTCATGTCTGCATAGAGTTGATCTTGGTTATAGTGTTCGTGTAGTTAGAATTTTTTGTTTTCCACGACAGAACCCTGAAGTGGTACAGATATGTCATACGGATAGAACACATAGCAATATGTGGGCATTGATTTTCTAGTTGCTACTCTTTCATATTTTTTTATATTGCGGCATTGTTGATGAAGCGGCCCCCAATCGATATTGTGGTGATTCACGAGACTGGTCCACAAGTGTAAGTGGCTTTGTGGGTGTCTGTCTCTCGATAGTAGTTGATATGACATTCACTACGGAGGGCCCTGAAAAGGGCAGAGACACGACAATTATCGAATCCATGTTGTGGCTCTACGTTCGTAGGTGGAAAATGGGTTCTACCGTGAAAGCCCTAAAGCCACGTAAAACTTGCAAAAGATAAAGTATAATCGTCTAACTTTATTTTGCAGGGGCGTGTGTCGTGACATGGTAATGGTAAGTGTATGAAACGCTTTCCATTGGAGCTCTCGATGGCGATCAAGGCACCGCAACCATGTCACAACACCATACTTTAAATGTATTTGTGTATGCATCTTATTTGCTAGTGTATTGGATATACGACGGTAGCACAATAGGATGACCCCTCACATAATTCCAATTATAGTGTTCCCCTCTGTGTGTGCACCACCAAGGAATTTCTCCGTTATGAGGCACGCCATGACGATCGGGTGTCCTACATCTATGCGTTCTCATATGGTGGGTGTAAGCCATGTTGCACTACAATACAAATAAGTTAGAATTGGTGAGCCTAGCATGTATAGGCATGGCCTCGGAACACAAGAGACCGAAAGGTCGAGCATGAGTCACATGTGATGTGATTGACATTGATAATTTCTACCTTTGAAACTACATTGCCGGCCATGACGATCGGGGGTGGTGTAGCGGATTAGGATCGTGTGATCACCGAACGAATTGAGGGATGCTCGTTTGAGTGGGAGTTCTTTTAGTTTAGTTTAAAAGCATAAACTAAAACTTGAACTCAAATTATGAACATGGTATAAATACTTTTCAAATCCATTGTAGATGTCTCGCCCACCTACCTTCAACCTTAGCACATTCCTAGAGAAGGACAAGCTGAAAACGGATGGGACTAACTTCACCGCATGGTACTACAATCTGAGGATCCTCCTAGTCCCCTACAAGTTGACTTATGTCATCGAGGCTGTGCTCCCTGCTAAGCCTATAGAAACCACCTCTAAGGATGACAAGAATGTCTGGTAGTCCAAGGCGGATGATTTCTCCCTTGTCGAGAGTGGAATGCTCTATGCCATGGAGACGGGGGCTTCAAAAGCGTTTTGAGAAGATGAATGCTTTCGAGATCATTGATGATCTCAAGGCTGTCTTTGCTCCATAGGCTCGTATGGAGAGGTATGATGCTTCTGATCTCTTCTTCTCTGCTAAGATGGAAGAGCATAGCAGTGTGAGTGACCACGTAGTCAAGATGCCTGGCTACGTCAAACACTTGAACGCCCTGGATTGCAAGATCCTATAAGAGCCCGCGATTGATAGGGTGCTGCACTCGCTGCCCCTAGCTACAAGAGTTTTGTGATGAACTAAAATATGCAAGGGATGAATAAGACCCTTGCTGAGGTGTTTTCCATGCTCAAAACCACCGAGGTTGAGATCAATAAGGAGCACACGATGCTGATGGTCAATAATACCATCAACTTTAAGAAGCCGGACATAAGGGCAAGGGCAAGAAGCCTAAGAAGGATGGAAAATCTATTGCCAACACCACTAAGGCTGTCAAGCCCGGTCCTAAGCCCGGCATCACGTGCTTCTACTACAAAGGGGACGGGCACTGGAAGCGTAACTACCCCAAGTACCTTGAGGACAAGAAAGCCGGCAAGTTAACCACCAAATACAAAGGTATATTCAATATACATATTATAGATGTATTCCTTACTAGCGCTAGGAGTAACACCTAGGTATTTGATACCGGTTCTATTGCTCACATTTGTAACTCTCAACATGAGCTATAGAGTAAGATACGCCTAAGGAAGGACGAGGTGATGATGCACGTCGACAACGCCTCGAAGGTCGACATGGTGGTCGTCGGCATTCTACCTCTACGTCTGTTGTCAGGATTGATTTTAGTTTTGAATAAATGCTACTATGTATCCGCATTAAGTATGAATATTATGAGTGGATCTTGCTTGTCGCAAGATCATTATTCATTTAAATCTGGAACAAGTGGTTGTTCTATTTCAATGAATGATGTTTTCTATGTTCATGTGCCTGTGTGTAATTGTTTATTCTTACTGGATCTTGATAGCAATACTCATGTCCATAATGTTGATGCTAAGCGTTGTAAACACAAGGATGATAATACCATGTATCTGTGGCATTGCCGTCTTGGTCATATTGGTGTAAAGCGTATGAAGAAGCTCCATTCAGATGGACTCATAGAATCATTGGATTTTGAATCCCTTGACACGTGTGAGCCTTGCCTCATGGGAAAGATGACTAGAACACCCTTCTCCGACATGATGGAGCGGGCTGCAGACCTACTGGGAATCATACATACATATGTGTGTGGTTTAATGAGCATCTCAACGCGCAATGGTTATCGTTATTTTGTCACCTTTGCTGACGATTTGAGTAGATATGGGTATATCTACTTGATGAAGCACAAATCTGAAACCTTTGAAAAGTTCAAGGAATTTCAAAAGGAAGCAGAGAATAAACTTAACAAGAAAATCAAGCATCTTCGATCCAATCGAGGAGGCCAGTATTTGAGTTATGAGTTTGGCATGCACCTGAGGGACTGTGGTATTGTACCACAGCTTATGCTAGCTGGAACACCTCATCGTAACAGTGTGTCGAAATGGCGTAATCACACTCTATTATATAGTGTGTAGTCCAGGATGTCTTTGACTAATTTGTCCGTATCGTTTTGGAGATATGCGTTAGAAACCGCCACTTTTATTTTAAACAAAGCACCATCCAAATCCATGGAGACAACACCATATGATATGTGGCATGGAAAGAAGCCAAAGTTGTCGTTCTTGAAAGTTTAGGGATGTGAGGATTACGCTAAGAAACGATAGCCTGACAAACTCGAAGGCAAAGTAGAAAAGTGCATCTTTGTAGGATAGCCAAAGGAAACTATTGGGTATACCTTCTATAACAAGGCCGAGGGCAAAGCGTTTGTCGTGAAGAACAACACCTTTCTTGAGAAAGAGTTTATTGCTAGAGGAGTTAGTGGAAGCAAGATTGATCTTGATGAGGTTGTTGATCCTTGTCTCCAAATACCGAGTAGTGCAACGGAAGCTGTTCCAGAACCACCCTCCAATGTGGAGGAAGAATCAAACAATAATGATCAAAGCAATCACATCAAATCTCCCACAGTTTGTAAGTCTACAAGAAGACGTACCTCTCCTGATTGGTATAGTAGTCTTGTTATAACTGTCTTGTTAAATGAACAAGAGGAACTTGCAAACTACAAAGAAGCTATGGAAAGTGCCGACTCCGAGAAATGGCTGGAAGCCATGAAATCCGAAATAGGATCCATGTATAAAAACAAAGTTTGGACCTTGGTTGTAACTACCTCGGTGAATTACGCTCCTAGTTACAAGCCTGGATGAGCGGAAATGGTTAAAATAGTACGGTGGGGCCCAAATTCCACTCACAGGTAGACCTTTTGGCCGTCCTAACCATTTCCAAACATCGGGACAAGAACGGGCGGCGTAATCGGCAGGCGAAGGGATCAACTACATACACAAATGAGTATGTATGCAAGCCACCATACAACAAGACATCGAGCCATTCCATCTAAAAAGAAAGGAAATATAGCAACGCCATACGGCAAGATCCAAATATCCTAGATAGATATAATAGTTTAGGATATCTCCTCATACATCAAACATCAGAGTATCAAGCGGAAGCGGAAGACAAAATCCGAGTACGGATAAGAAGCAAATCGGCATAAGATGCCCCATAAATAAACACATCCTGCCCACAGATCTCACGGATCCCCGTTCCCGGAATCTCTACACCGAATGATCGTTGCCCATATCGTCCATCTCTTCCACCCAGTATCCATCTTGCGAGTGTACCTGTTCATCTGAACCAATAATTTATCGTGTGAGACCCTAGGGATACTCAGCAAGTCTTTATGCCGCTAAAGGGGACACAACCTGGGGTGACGCAATTGCAGCAAAAGATAAACCCTAGCAATTCTATAGATACTCGCTAATCATTCGCCTAACCATAGATAGACGGATGTCCGTGAATTAATAACAACAGTTATAACAGTTATAACGGTAATCTTAACAGATCCATCCTCCTCCTCGCTTACCGACGAGGAAGCGGACGAACAACCCCCATCCGTTGGCAGTTTTATTATCCATTCCATGAGTGTTGCACTATTTACTAGTCAGGTACCTAGTCTAGTCAAATTAAAAGCGGTACTTTAGTTATGCTTGTCTATGATCGAGAAACTGTGCTCCAAGTCGTCCATAACCGCGGACACGGCTTTCAGAAAGTTTTACCCTGCAGGGGTGCACAAATAGCAATCACACACTCGATATGCCTCGGAAAAACCAAATCAAAACCCAACGAGGTAGTCACGACAAAGCGATCACAGGATTCAGAAATATTTCAGGGGGCCACCCCATTGAGCTACCATAGCGAAGTTAGCTGACTCGAGACGGCCTCAAGGTTTGCGCCAATGGTGTGAACGATTGGAACCTGAAAATGTGACTGGGCTTGTCGACACCGCGAAAACACTCCACTTTCCTAAACAGTACAGTGTGCTCCTCGCACAATCTTAAATAAAGCAGTAAAGCATGGCATAAGTACAGGATAGTAAATAAAACCTCAAACTAGTTTGTGGCCCCAAGAAATAAGAATGAATCAAGCTCTGGCTCAGGGGGGTTCATAAGCCTCCCGGATGTGGATAGCGCGAATATTCTTGGAACAGGAATCAAGTACTCGGGGTCCTACGGGACACAAGTGAGCCTGAAAAACCAAATAGCAAATATGGCTCACCGATGCCACTTTCATTAGTTATCCCATTACTACTCAGGTTAAGTTGTTTAGGTACCTCGTTATCCATCAGACACTCACATACCCTACACATGCTGTTCTACGACTCGCATGGCTCAAACAACTCCTGTAATAATGGCTCATGGGATGGAGGAACAAGCTTCGGTGGGGTTTAAAAGTAAAGGCTATGCAATACTTGGGATTCAAATTAATGCAATCGCGACTCAATGATGCAAGAATAAGATAGAGGCAATAGGTACTATATGTATGCAAGCATGTGGTAGTGCTTGCCTGGCAGCTCAGTTGAAGCGAGGGATGGATCTGGGTAGTGCTCCTGGTTCTCTTGATATATCCCCTGCTCAGCGTCTATTCGAAGAAGAACCAAACAAACAAGGGCCAACATAAATAAAGTGCACAATCACATGAATAAAATGCGACAAGCAAACAGTCATGCCATGATGAATGATGCACAATTTGCATGGTAATAATGTAGCATGGCAGGGGTGAGGTGTGGAGTACAAGAAATAATCATTTTGTGGAGTTTTGGCCCCATTTTAACCTCATATTAGTTGCTGTACACATTATATTTATATGATGCATGCTCCAAAACAGAACATGGAATGCATAAACAGGAAGGTCTCATCGAGCTAATCATTTTAGACATATTATTTATTAAATTTGGAGTTATAAATCAAAAGATATTAATATATTAAGGGAAAAGGACATTTTGTTGTAATTTAAAGCAACTTGAATTTTTAAGTGTTCAAAATATATTTTGAATGGCATATTTGAATTCCTCACATTTTTCTGATTTCAAATCATATATTATTTGTTTAATTTGGATTTATATTTTAAAAGTTATTTGAAAACAGAATTAAAATTTGAATTTGAATTAATTTGAAAAAGATTTGAATTAAAACAGATTACAGACATACTTTTGTTACCTAGCTCAGCTCTAGCCACAGACGCTTACAGGTGGGGCCAGGCTGACTGGGCGTCCACGCGCGCAGAAACCCTTCTGCCACCGCGGCTGCTGCTAGCCTCAGAGGCCGACGGGTGGGGTCAGAGCACTCGCGGGCCCAGCTGCCAGCGGCGGGACAGCGCAGAGGCTGACAGGTGGCCAAACGGGAGCGCGGGTTGAGACCTGGAATGCTGGGGGGTTTCCTGCAAGATCTACTGGGTGGCTGACTGGTGGACCACGAGGGAGCGCGGGTTGCGAAGAAAAAGGAACAGGGGGGTATGTGCAAAACGAGCTTAGCCGCATCTTCCTCTTCTCTCCTCTCAGCCAGATCGGTGTTCGGCAGAGCGGGCACGCGCAGGGATCGAACGCGCGACGGGCGCGCGCGCGGAGGCGGAGCCACTGCGGTAGGCCGGTGTTGTTGTCAGGGAGGGTGGACGGGCCTAGGTAGGGCTTCTGCGATGCGGGAGCGAGCAAACAGCAAACGAGCGGCGGCGCGCGAAGGCCGTTCGACGGAAAGTCCGGCGAGGCCAGGGCGAGACGGCGACGACGAGGATGTCTGGGGAGTTGGGGTGCTCACCGAGAGTTGGTCGGCGGTGGAGGATCGGCTTGGGACGCTGGCGATCGACGACGACGCAGATGGACGGCGAGGTTAGGGTTTCGGCGAGACGCGTCGGCGTCCTTCGGCTCCGGTGCTCCTCCTCGGCGACGGCGCAGACGGGGTGATGCAGGGGACCCTCCTCGATCTCCCAGGCCACTTCATGGTCGCTCGGCTCGACTGGATCGACGGGGTGCGGAGGAGACCGAGGTTTTGGCGGCGAGGGGTAGACGGTGGCGGTGAAGAAAGAGGGAGAGAGGGGAAGCTATGGGGCGGATCTGGACGAGCAGAGGAGAGCCGAGGGGAAGGAGATAAGGCAGAGGGGAGAGGGAGATGCCATGGGGAGGTGGTAGATGGAAAAGGTGGCTCGGCCACCTTTTTCCCTCCTTCCTCTCCTCACGCACCTGGCCGGGCAGGGTGGCAGGGCAGGTAGGGGAGGCTTGTGTGGGGACGGTGAGGCCAGGGGCAGGGGCAGGCTCGGGCTAGGGTAGGGCAGGCAGGGAGAGAAGATAGGGAGAGGGAGAGGGTAGGCTCGGGTTGGGTGGTGGTAGCCTCGGGCTAGGGTTGGCATTAGGGTTGGAGAGGGGTAGGTAGCTGGGTGGGGTTTGATCCTGGTGGGGCCAGCTAGATAGAGAGAAGAGAGAGGCCGAGAGGGGGTGATGGGGTGGTTTAGGGTTTAGCTAGAACTAGGTTTAGAGGGGGTATGGTGTTAGATTAAGTGGGGTAGAGGGGTATGGCTTAAGAGAGAGGTGAGATGAGAGAAAGAGGGAGGTGAGATGATCAAGCACATGATCATGGACACACATGATCTAGCACATGGACTTTTGGTGTATGGCAAGACCACACAAAAGAAACAAGCAAAAGAGGGTAGGGAAAAAGAAGATGATCCACTAAAAATCTAATAAAAAACCAAAAGACAAGATAAAGGGGTACTTGCATGGCCCATGCAAAATTATTTATTGCCATGTGGGTTCTTGTGAAAACAATATTATTACATGGCATTAATATTATGCATTCCCAAAATTGGAATAAAAGCCAAGCAAAAAGAATGAAAAAGGATGCCCCATGTGGGATAGATGGAGATGATCACATTTGATATAATTGGGACTTGCTAGTGTATATGGGCCACTAGATGCTTAATAGTCCCAAAAATATTCCAACATGAGCATAATTCCATGATAATCCATATGGAAGCTAGGAAAAAGGGTTCCACTCACAAGGCATGCAAAGGTGGCCAAGTGGCTCTCATATATCAATGATGTGAAAACAACATGATGCTAAGATGAGAGCATGGGGAAAAGAATTGGATCCATCCCAACCCACATGAGCTAGAAGTAAGACCAATAAATGCCAAGCTCATATTTAGTTGGATGGTGGAATTATAAGGTGGTGAAAGAAAAAGGTGGTGGAGTTAATAAGAGATATGCCCCCAACTCAACTTGAGCATTTAACAATATATCAATAACCAAATACAATATCAAGAGGCAAATACAATTAATAATGCATATGAGATAAGAACCAAATCAAAAAGGGTTTTATATGTTGCTCAAATGCAAGGCGGCATGATGACATGAGCATGATATAATTATGATGCAACAATTATATATATGAAGGTAGCATCTATATAGACTAGGCTAGTAGCATTGCAATTGTTAGACAATTGGGATGCTACATTGGTGGATCTTCCGAAAGGCCACAATGCATGGAAAATAAATGGATCTTTAAGAAGAAGAGGGATGCAGATGGTAATGTGACCATCCACAAGGCTCGAAATGTCGCGAAGGGTTTTCGACAAATTCAAGGATTTGACTACGATGAGACCTTCTCTCCCGTAGCGATGCTGAAATTTGCTCGGATTCTACTAGCAATTGCCACGCATTTAAATTATGAAATATGGCAGATGGATGTCAAAACCGCGTTCCTCAATGGACACATTGATGAAGAGTTGTATATGATGCAACCAGAAGGTTTTGTTGATCCTAAGGATGCTGGGAAAGTATGCAAACTTCAGCGATCCATTTATGTACCGAAGCAAGCATCTCAGAGCTAGATCCGTCATTTTGATCAAGTGATTAAGAGTCTTGGATTTGTCCAAAATCAACAAGAGTTTTGTGTTTACAAGAAAGTGAGTGGGAGCTTAGTGGAATTCCTAGTAGTGTATGTGGATGACATATTACTGATGCATGTAAAATGCATACACGAACTTTGTAGTTTGTTAACATGTTTTCCCACATATTTGCATCATAGATAATGGTATATCCCTATTTTATATTTATTTTAGGGGATTTACCAGTGATCCTCTTTATTTTGGTTATAACCGTGCAGGGCATAAAAACCCTGTTTTCAATGTTTTTGATGTTTCAAGACCTAAACAAAGTCAAATGGACTTGTACTTTTGGGAATGCCAATATTTATCCACGAGAAGCATCTGGAGCATAGAAATCTCACCAGGAGGACCGGGAGGGCCAAAAGAGCCCAGGCGGCGCGCCTAAGCTTGGTGCGCCACCCATGGTCTTTCCCTCCTTGATTGTCCGATCGCCTTGATTCTTTCGCCCATAGAGTTCTCTTGACCTAAAAACCCCTATATAAGGACCCCTGGGGCGTCCTCAGAGACACACAGAGAGAGAGCCACCAGAGACGAAAACACCACCAAACAGAGTCAGATCCAGCGAAGATTGGAGGGGAAAACTCCACTGGAGCCACCTCCGGGGAGATCTCCACCCTCTCCAACATCTCCAGCTTCATCACCATGATGAAGAGGGAGTAGTCCACCTCCGGGCTATGGGTTTGTGGAAGTATCTTGATCTATTTCTCTCTTGTTCTTCATAGATCTAGTACCATATGAGCAGGCTAGTTCATTTGCGGCCCAAAGTTCTTGGGCGAGTGCATCGTGGGGCCCGACTTGCCTGTAATTGTCGCGTTTCGCACAGTTGGGCTGCAAACTACCGAGAGGGGCCATTTCGAGGCAAACTCATCTCACCCCTACCAAATTCAAACATTCCGTTCAACTGCCCCGTGAAGTAGACGGTCGGGACCCACATGTCAGTAATCTGTTCCTGATGCAAGCGCCAACGCGACAACCTCTTAGGCAAATCAAGGAACTAAGGGGCTTGGTGCGTTGGCCAAATTCACAAATCCACTCCCTCCTTTCGCATGAAACCTCCAAGAAGAACGACCCCTTCAGACATTTGACTTCTGACGCCAAGTTGCTGTGCCCATTCGCTGATCCCGAGCTCCAATGCCGCATGCCGTGGTCACCGTTGCGAGGCTCTAGCCTGCCTCCGCCGCTGACAAGCTGAGCAACATGGAGGATGGAAGATCCTACTATCAAGGAAGAAGAAGTTCTGGCTACATGCGAGTGAGCTACTCTTCTCTTTGCTATTCGCACTAACTATAGCTGCTAACTGGCTATTGAACCTAGAATTGTTTGCTATCCCAACATTGGCAAACAATTTTTGTCCACACTTTTCTATCAAGTGGGATCTCTGCGGACCACCCTTACCTGGTTACGGTAGCCCTCTTCAACTATGACTCTAAATCAACAGGGGTGAAGGGCAAGTGGTATGGACACCATTGTCTCATGATGGAAGAAGCGCTTGCATAGATTTGCATTATCCCTGGTATGGTTGCTGCTCTACATAAACATGTTGAAATAGGGCTGAAGCAGACTGCAAAGTTCAGCTTCATGGATGAATGAGGCATCATGGTTCCTGTAATGTGTGATAGTCAGCTAATTGGGTTGATTAAAAGGTATGCTTCGACTTGCATGTTTACGCTGAATTGGGATGTACTGGATGTGGAAGCTGCTGCAACTGGGAGTCACCCTGCTATTCTTGGACAGGGTGGTCACTCGAACCCTTGCTCCTGGTAAGAAAAAGTCTCTTGGGGTTCGCATGTTTGTGCTGAATTATAATTTTTGTTTTATTTACTCTATAGATATTAGGCAGTTAGCCGTGTCCTGTTTCTTTGGCAGGAAGCGCCGCAAGGTTAGAAACATGACTGCCGTGTCAGTCATTTTGCTGCCGGAAGAAAATCAAAACGAGTGGAGTGATGATGCTGGACATGATTCTGGTGCTGATTGTCCCGGCGATGCAGAGTACGTGAAGCTAAGAAAATTGGCGCCCAGGAAGAGGAAGAAGGTAGGAAATGAAGAAGCAAGTGGACGTGAAGGCTTGGCACCTAGGCAGGGGAAGAAGGCTGCTCGCAATGAAGATGCATAATAATGTGTTGAACTTGAACCTATATATGTAATTCGGTTAAATTCTGGAGCTCTGTGCGTGGAACTTGTCGGGCGAAACAATATACCCACGTTCTCGGAGTAAAATGTATCATGACTTGAGGTTTGGAAATAGCCGAGTCACTAGTTGAATTCGAAATTGTGATTGTGCCACTACTATCTAAAAACACGCAGCACCGGGACCACGATTGCTGAGGGGCAGGAGGTCTCCAAATTCGATGAAATGTTAGTGGCACAGAACTAAATTATTTAAGCTGCTACACTCCATGAAGCAGCAACTTATTTCAGCTGCTGGACAATAACATGGTAACATAAACATCAATGGCAACCGATAATGCCCAGATAATGAGGAAATCAGTACCACTTTCTAGCCTAATCTTGAGCCCGTCTATCTCACCACCTTCCTGCTCCTGCATCCCCTTCATCTAACAAAGCTCCCGGATCTCCAGTAACAGGGTGTACGTGTTTCCACTTTATGAATTATGGTTGTGCCATTTGCATGCGGCAGAATCCATATAGATTACGTTTAAACAAACCACCAAAGTCAGAATACCACCATTATCAGACAAAAGGAAGCAATGGAGGGCTAAGATAAATTAACGGGCGAATTTTTTCTCCCAGGACTCTGAGACCACTAGTTCAGACCGCTAGGTCAACAACTACTACTATTACAATTAAAAAAGTACGGAGCTCAAGCTAAATAGAACTACTTATCACACATCTCTTTGATCTTCCTAATCTTAGCCTGATGCGCATCTTCCTGTGAGAGCAAGGATTGAATCGTCTATGCCATCCTTTTAGCATATTCATTGTACAAATTCAATTGTCTCTCTGCATTTATCCTCATGCACTTGTCAATACCCGTAGTTGTGAACTGCAGGACTTTGGCCTGGTGAAGTTTATTCCTTGCTTGAGTCAGTTCTTGCTCTGCTTTAGCCTTCAGGGCCAACGCCATGTCCCTCTCCTTCTCGACTTTGCTAACCTTGTCTTGCACCCTCCTGAGATCTGGATGAAGCTTGGTCGTGTCAACATGGTCAAATAACTTCATCTCAGCACACTCAAGAATTGAGCTGACTAGATTCTTTCAACTCAACAGTCATATCCCATAGTTTGTCTAGAGTTTTCTGCATTGATTTGGGCCACTCTCGATCCACCCATTTGACAACACCGCAACTTCTGCGTGGAAACATTGCACCCCGTCCTTGACACCCTAAAAACATTCTGCCTTCATTTCGTCCTTCAAATGCTACAAATTTAGAGTGCACATCTCCATGTTCACATAGCGGAGGACTGTCTTCCTCCGCTAAACCGTGATAGTCGGAGTCTTACAACGTCTGGTTGGCCTAACACATCATACGTGCATGAGTAATCAGAGTAGATATAGATCACAATAGATAAATGGCCACAGATGTTAGAGATGAGACGATTCAAATCAAAATCACCGTTGCTGTCTTCATGACGCGTTTCCTCACCGTCTCCCTTGAACCCATAGCAAAAGGGGGGTGGGGGACTGGGGTGGCTGCGGGAGAGATCACTAGAGGCGCCATCGGCTTGCAGCTATGGCAGGATGGAAGAGAAGTGGGGAAAGTGGCTTCGAGGGGAAGGAAGAGAAGTATGGGGAGGAATAGAAGTAAAGGGGACGTGACACTGGTAGGTGGGCCCATGGAACACGTGACACTGGCAAGTGGGAGCGCGCGGTGTTGCCAGTTTGTCTAGAGTAAGCGGACAGTAAGCATGGGCAATCATGTCGCAGAACAACCTACTCACGGATTTATCTTACAAAGAACCATCCCAATCGTCCAAGCACACCGATCGAACGGTCTGTAACAATCGTCATATAGAACAAGTGTCTTGGGGCGTACCTTCTAGAAGACTCGATCTAATGACCACCATTGGGGGCTAAGGTTACGATCTAATGGCCACCACACAAACACACTATATGTCATTGCATGTGTTCTTTTCCAAAACCACAATGATGCACACTGATACACACACATCCAAGTGGGTGTGGTGATGCAACATCTTTCAAACTGGTGATACAATGCATGTTGCAGTTGAATCCCAACATGCTGCTAGGGTTCCTAGACATGGTTGGACACATGCTAGAGTGGCATCATTTGCATATGTTCTTTTCCAAAACCAAAATGATGCACACTGATACACACACATCCAACTGGGTGTGGTGATGCAGCATCTTTCAAATTGGTGATACAATGCATGTTGTAGTTGAATCCCAGCATGCTGCTAGGGTTCCTGGACATGGTTGGACACATGCTAGAGTGGTATCATTTCATGTGTTCTTTTCCAAAACCACAATGATGCACACTGATACACACACATCCAAGTTGGTGTGGTGATGTAGCATCTTTCAAACTAGTGATACAATGCATGTTACAGTTGAATCCCAACATACTGCTAGGGTTCCTAGACATGGTTGGACACATGCTGGAGTGGCATCATTGCATGCGTTATTTTCCAAAACCACAATGATGCACACTGATACACAGGCACATCTAATGACTCAAGTGGATCCATGTGGTTTATGAAAAGAACACACATGCAATGACATCTAGTGGATCCATGTGGTTTAGGAAAAGAACGCACATGCAATGATATCTAGTGGATCCATGTGGTTTATGAAAAGAACACACATGCAATGACTCTAGTGGATCCATGTGGTTTAGGAAAAGAACAAACATGCAATGACATCTAGTGGATCCACGTTGAAAGTGCATGTGTGCCCCCATGTGTGGTTTTGGTAATTAATGACAATCTTTATGGACTTATGTTTGCATTGAGTTTTACTTGTGGGATTTATTCATAGGCAATGCTTGAACCATTTGTTGGCTTCAAGGTTGGGAGAAGAAGAAAGTAAAGAAGATCAAGTGTTGACCAAGGTTTCAATGAGTGATCCGGAGATTGGTCAAGTGAGAGTTGGGCCTATAGCAAGTGTGTCTTGAAAAATAAAGTTGGATGTATCTCTTATGTACCTTCAAGACACCAACATAATGAAGAGAGAAGAAATGATGTGCAAGTTCAACATGAGCCATCTCGAAGAGATCATTTGCTTGAAGCTTGCCATCCTATGGTGATCATGGATATGGGAAGTTGATATGCCCAAAAGAGAAGCTCTACCATAGTGGAGTATGGGGGAGCAATTTGCAAGTCTTCACCAAGCTAGCGCAATCAAGAAAGGTGTTCCATCTTGAGGTGGAGAAGATCGTCACCATCAAGCTCAAGTGGAATATGCGCAAGGCAAATGTATGTTCTTTATAGGGTTTCCTTCTTACCGGTCTCATGGTGTTAGTTGGAGAGACCGGTTTATAGGATAGGTAACCGTAATATCAAGAGGGGCTATCGAGTGACTAACTCGATCATATCTTTCGAAGAGAGATCAAACCTTTGCATTCTTAGCATCATCTTTCTTGGTTGTTATTTGGATCTTATCCATGTGAGGTTCTAGAGCTTGGTAATATTCATAACAAGCTCTAGTTCATCGAAAACAGATTTCATATGCATTCACTATTGCGTTTTCGATATTGGAGGTTTTACCGGTTTGTCTTTTAGAGATAGGTAAAACCTTATATTATTTGGTTCTTACTCATGTGAGAATTTAGAGTTTGTGTTAATCTTCATGACAAGCCACTACAAGAAAATTTGGCTTTTACAACAGGCGAATTTCGTGGTTGAAGGCCCGTTTTTCATGGTTAAAAGTCTTCTATGATGGATAGCCTTCGTGGTAAAATCCCGTCACAAAAGAATCTACCACACATTTTTTTGGACCATGGCGGATCGCACCCTTCAGCCACGAAAACTTGTTCCATCATAGATCTGTTCGCCAGCTACATTGACTGCTGACGTCATGCAAACTGCCACGTGGCAGCCGCCGTTAACGGCCAGTTACCGTCGTTAACTGTCACAGAAACCGTGGCAGAAGCCAGGCCCAACCAAGGCCTACTAAATATTAAGTGGGCCGGCCCATGAAAAGAGCCCAATAAGAAGACGACCCGTTAATGTTTTGTCCCGCACTGTTTGAAATGGGCCCAAAGGATGCAGCCAACACTGGCCCACGAATTTCAGGCCCATAAGTATTTCGGCCTACAGAGGCCCACATTGTCCGAATAATGTGTGGCCCGTTAAGAGCCTGCGTCAAGTAGGTCCAATACTGTTAAGGCCTACTGTCATCCCGTCACTGTTCTCGCAGCTCATCCTAGGCCGCCTACTAACGACCCATCTTTGAGAAGGTCTGTTACTATTCTGGCCCTTTACTGTACCGTTCGTTAACCTTTCAGGCCCACATGCGGCCTGTAACTGTTTTGGCCTCGCAATATGTTCGGCCTATTACTGTTCATGTCTTGTAATTTTTTTGGCCATTTACTATACTAGTCATTTACTGTTCAGGTCCATTACTGTTGTGGTCCGTTACAGTTCTGGCTCGTTAATGCTTTGGCCTATTATTGTCTTTGTCTTGCCACTACGTCGACTGTTACTATTCTAGCTCATATCACATTACTTGCCACCGAGGGTAGACCCACACGTCATGACACCTACAGTTTTGGCCCTTCTGAAACCCACACAAATATCATAAAAGGAGTATAATTAGCGAGCAACTTTTACTGTTCATGGTAGGCCCAATACAAGAAGAGCAAATAAAAAATCCCTATACTGTTACCTGATCGACCTGGCTGGTGCTGGTATGGTACCGCCTACCGCCATGCATGGAGGGCATCAACTAAATGCCTAGATGGCCTATGTGAGTTATCTAGATATTACATCAGTTGCAAACTTCTTAAAAATATTACATAATATCAACACTCGAGAAAGAAAGTTCAGCATTTTAGTTGACAATCAAGTTGACAGAATTATCCTCAATTTGCTTTCTCAATCCATCAACTGGATCTCCCTTTGAGTGTGACAGCTACATTGGAAAACCACCTTGAGACATGATCTTGCAGCCCCTCCTTGGTGGCAATAGCAATAATTGCAGTCTGAAACTAAGTAATAGCAAGTTAATACATCAAACAAGACAAACTACTCATTTGACTGATATGACAGGAGCTATGAACTGGAGTTTACAACCAGTCAATGGTTCTATTATTGACCAACACATCAAACAAACAGGACATGACAACACACATTAAACAAGTGTGCCTAACGTGAAATGAGCAATCAAAAAATATGTGTGTGTGGCTTATAATTTCAGCAAATATAAACCAGCCAGGTCATTTCAACAAATATATATAGAAGCAGTTGTATACCCTAGAATGCAAGAGACGTTGGGTGACTCAGAATTTGCGCTGAGCTACACAATGACATGTAGTTACTGTTCTAGCTAAGAATGAACCAGATAGAAATTATAATCGCATCATACGAGAACTTGTAGAGCAGGAATGCAAACCATGAATGAACTATATATTGTAGAGGATAGTTATGTCATTGCTTAGGATGAACTAGAACCAGATGCGAGATATAGTAGCGTCGCACGTGAACCTATAGAACAAGACAAAAAATCATTAGACAAGTGTGCCTACAATGAAATGAGCAATCAAACAAAGCGTTTTTTAGAATTACAACAAATATAAACTAGCCTGGTCATATAAGCAAATATATATGGAAGCAGTGGTATTTCCTGGAATGCAAGTGACGTTTGGTGATTCAGAATTTACGGTGAGCTACATAATGGCATGCAATTTCTATCATAGCTAAGTATCAACCAGATAGAAATATAATGGCATCATAAGAGAACTTCTAGAGAAGGAATGCAAACCACGAGTGAACTATATAGTAGAGCACAGTTATGCCATTGCTTAGGACGAAACAACACCAGATAAGAAAATAATGGCGTCGCTTATGAACCTGTAGAAGAGGCTATGCAAACCATCATGTTCATTATTCCATTCTGGGCTCTATGCAAAGAAAAAGAAAATAGTTAGTGTTGCAACTTTTGAAGAACCAGATGGCAACAACAAAATTATAATCGAATTAGTATGAAGAGTCTAAACGGGTACTACAGGACAACAGAACGATGCCAAAGAGGAAATAATAATAGGAACTTATCTTAGGACGAACCAGATAGATTCAGTAATTGTAGAGCAGGGAATCCACACTAATATTTTCCACTGATTTTATATTTTGCAAGAACTACACGATAGCAGGCAATTACTGGTGTACGATGCAGCTAAGACACATGTGCATGACTTCAAAATTTGTAGAGCAACGAATGCAAACCAACATGTATAGTGACATACTCCGTAGTATGTAGCACGAAGAACATGCGTGCGCTTTGACTAGATGTACAACACGATTAGAAAAAATACAGTTCACTGCGACAGGCTTGAACCTGCTGTACTATTGACAAAACAGATTTTTTTTGGAGATTTGGTTACCATGGTCGGATAGGCTTCTAAGCATCATCCCTACCGGCGCCGATGACATCCTCATCACCCAGGGTGCTGCGGTTGTGCCAGCTGTTTGCGTCTAGGAAGCAGATCTTGGGCGCTCAATGCTGACTTGAGCACGGTGGACGAGGGAGAATCGGTGCACTGCACAATGGTTTAGGTATGGTATGGGTGGGGAGGATGCCGGTGGTGTTGATGCAGATCTTGGGCAGTCATTGACGGATTCGGCACCGTGGACGGGAAAGTGGGAAAAGGAAACCAGGTGTGGTGGACAATGACAGACTCGCTGACCTCGGTCGGGTGCGATGGACGTCGGTGAAGTGGCAATGGTGCTTTGGATGAGACCGCAGCTGATGCAGCTCCGGTATATTGTTGGGTGAGGAGTGCATGGTGTCGAGTTCTGGCGGGCAAAGCCAGCCAGAGAAGTGCCGCGGGAGGTTCTGGGCGCAAGAAATTTCGTAGTGTTTCAAATGGAGGGGCGCGAGGGAGTAGGGACCACATGATTTTGGTATTGTTTAAAACGGAGGGGCACGAGAAATTTTGCAGTGTTTGAAATGGAGGGGCGCGAGGGAGTGGGGACCACGTGATTTTGGTATCGGTTGAAACAGAGGGACGCGAGAAATTTTGTAGTGTTTGAAATGAAGGGGCACGAGGGAGTGGGGACCACGTGATTTTGGCTGTCTAGCAATCTTGTCCGTCCATCCCAAATCAATGGGCCAGAGGGGATACCTTCCCTTTGAAAGCTATAGCGCGGATGCCTATGCAAGCAATCGCTAGGTGTCCTAGAGTAGAGTATAGGGGTAGATGTGTAGGTTATTGTAGTAGTAGGCCATTAATCAGGCTAGCTGGCGCGATATCATTTTGGCGCTCCACGAGTTCTAATTTTTACTTATGGTGTTTAGGAGTGAATGCATGCAGCTCAAAAAAGGTACTTACATGATTATGTGCATGATATTATTAGGATATTGAGTTGCATGCATCGTGTAGTAATGAGTGGATTCTATTGGGTTGATCATTGTATTACTCGTATTCTCTCTCCGTATATACGTTGATCATAGTTTAGTTACTCAGTTGCATGGATGTGAGCACAATTTATTGAGTGACAAGCCTTTTTTTGTGCGGTCGAGGCCCTCGTCCGCTGATGACCCTCGCTAATCAACACAGCTCACACATACTGTAGTTTGCAGTCATAACCAGACTTCTAATGAAATCAGACTAGTAACTCATCAACACAGTTACATTTGTTATTTTAGAAGTGTATTTTATGTATTAGTAGTAGGAACATCATCCAGGGAGAGAGAGTTCAGCGTCTAGCAATCTTGTCCGTCCAATTCGAAATCAACGGGTCAAAGCGGGTATCTTCCCCGTGATGGCTCTAGCGGGAATGCCTATGCAAGGAATCATTGGATGTCCCTAGGTATACTATAGGGGTAGCTGTGCTTGTGACCCAAAGTACTCCTGACAATAGCTAGGTGTCCCTGACCCTGACGGTGCATTTTTCTTTTTTAGACACCACGTCTCCTGTATATATGTCTAAACGGTGGAGCAGTTGAGTAAGAAAGATTCCCTGAGGTGAGTCTAGTACTACTATACACAATGTCTACTACAATAAAAAAAATGAAAAAGGAACCAGAGAAGAGAACAAGGTTGAACAAAACTTGTAAGTTAAACATAGACTATAACATGCATAAGTTATTAGTCTATGTTAATACATGAGTAGTTCATTTATTAGGTAATAGACTAATTTCATCTTGGTATGTGTGAATAACTCACTGCCACATAAGTAATTTTACTCAGTAGGACCCTTAGTTACTCATGAAGTTATTTGCACCGTGACTAGCCTAAAAAGATTCTTCCCCCTAAATTTTGCTTATCTCTAGCAACAACCCTATATTATCTCCCCTATATCATAACCACAATATTTTAATAGGAAGAGCAAAAAAATCACCCAGTAACTCACTCAACAACTAGGGGCCACATAAAGGGAGGACATAATAGTTGATAAGTATACTAGATACTGGATCCCTACACATCTGACAAAGTAGAAAGTACGACCAAATTTAAAGATCACTCATTGACGATTTAATTATTTTGGTTTATCAGACATACTCTCCCTTCGTCCTAATTTTTCTAAAAATGCCATCCAACCTAATTAAAAAGGATGTCACATATTTGACTAAATTTAAATGTATATGTACACTAAACAGTGACTACTATACGGTAAGTATATCATTACAAAAGCTCCACATAGCGCATTTGATTGTTAAGAGTGCAATATAATTATGCGAAGACGGATGAGAAAAAACGATCCATGCACCCAAAAGAAAGAAAAAAGAGGGCCACGCCAGCAAGTCCTCTCCCTTCCTAGTTCCTACTCCAAGATTTGGCGATTGCAACACTATGGCCGCCTCGCGGATGCAGGGCCTCGACGACCTTCGCAATGGTCACGACCTCGACGGCCAACATGATATGACTTCTCTCTTCCTACTTAGTGGGGCGTGACCTGGACGATCTCCGCAATGGTAGCTATTGGCTGCGGAGCTCTGTGAGTTCCTTCTTCAAATTTTCGCACTCAGCGTGAAGCGTCGAGGAGTCACGCTCGTAAGATCGTGCGAGCTTCATTTGAAAAGCCAAATCGGCTCGGAGGCGATCACACTCTAGGTTGAGCTCGAAGTTTTTCTGCAGAATGTTGATGTTATGGCTGTAGATTTCATATACTTTAGCCTAGATTCTTGCCCTGACTTCCTGCATGGAAAATGCATCATCAGTAAGAGAGCATGGAGTGCATGCAGAGAAGAACATAAAATGCCAATACATGTATAATGACTATAGTACATGTCTTCTTTGACCGAGAGCGGGCATGAGGGTATCGTAAGCATCAGAGAGCGTGAGCGGGCATGAGGACATCATCCGTCGTGCTATCGACCTTCGGGGTGGAAAATTCAACGCTCGAGCCACCTGCACTAGAAGATGTACTAATACGGTTCAATAGTAGGAGAAGATAGCCCAGGAATCAACGGAAGTACAAACCTACCCGAACTCTTGGTCCCCATGATAGCCGCTCTTCGGATACATGCGTGAAGATTCGAGCCCACGCCCCATGGCTGGTCTCCTTTCTCGGCCCGAGCCTGCAGGTCACCCTGCCGGCGGGATTTCTCCACGGCCCTAACCACCACCATCTTGCTATTCTTCCAATGAGACAGGATATTTTGTGACATCGCTGGATGAAGAAGTAGAGAAGAAAGGGAGGAGTGGTAGAATAAAATGGTTTCTACGAAGGTGGAGCGAGGTAGTACTAGTAGGAGGAGAGAGGAGAGTGAATAGTGGAAGCAAAACGTCAAGATCTCGGTCTCGTCGCCGGCCTTCGAGCAATCTCGTTGGTCCATCACATAGTAAGCGATCGAGCTACTAGCTGCAAATATTTACGACCCACCCAAAGTTTATGGAGAAATTTGTCTAGATACATAGTGGTGCAATCAATTGGCTTATGCTGTACTAAGTGGGTCCCATCTTTAGGATTGGTTTTTGTTGGCCAGTCTAGTAAATTTCTAGTAGATTCGGAAAAAAGTCTAGTACGTACATTTCTTAGCCACGTCTAGGAACGGCTCATGCTGTGCTTGCTCGTAGTAGTAGTAGTCACATTGAATATACTTAGGGCTGGACACATAAGCATCACAAACGGTTTCCAAAAGATCGAACGACAAACTTAAAGATAACTTAGGGCTTCTTTGGATAACAGGATTTAAAAACACAGGAATTTGACTCGGTCACAGGTACAAAACAATGGATTGCAAAACAGAGGAAATAGCTTCTTTGGGTCACATAATTTCAAAACACAGGATAACAGGGTTGGAGGTACAAAACAGAGGAAATCTACAGCCGTAAAGTCATTTCGATGAAACATAGTAAACACGGAGGAAAATTTCCTCAATCCTACGTGAATGAGTGTAAAAAAGTGGATGTTGAAATTCCTATGGGATTGGGGTGTAGAAATGCAATCCATATGAATTTTGGAGGTATGATTCCTTTCATCCAAAGGGATTCCTTATGAAAAAAATTCTATGGGTCGAATTCCTCCAAAATTCCCTTGAAAATCCTTCGATCCAAATTGGCCCTTAATCAAGATGTGCATGCTCACGACAGACGAACACCTTCCGGCAGGAGGTGATGCGGTCGTAGATTTTCAGCTTGAAACCGTCTGCGGTGACCTTGAACATAAGGCAGTCACCCTCCTTCAACTCATGGAAAGCAGCAAAGGTAGCCCACTCTTTGTCCAGGATGATGTAACATCCCAAAACTCTAATCCAAGGTTGTTAAGATCCAAATTATCAAAATTAGGGTTAACAAAAACTTTTCCAATTAAAATCATTAAAGCATTCATATGTGTGTGCATTTAAATAGGAGTTGTTTTGAATTGCCATGATTAAGTGATCCATTGCTTGTAAAATGATTCTTAAGTGAAATAAACATAATCTAAATCATTCCCAAACAAATCCCAAAGAAAAAACAAATCAAAATGAATAAAAGAAAGAAATGGTCAGTTGTGCCATTTTAATCAACATGCCTACTTTGGCTATTTCCTAGGACTCAATTCTTAATAGAAATAAATGTAGATATTTGCACCCCTTGCTAGTACATCTAATGATGTACCAAGGCCCACTCTGTGATCTGCCAAAAACTTTCAAACACTAATTTTAAATGGCATTTGAAAATTGAATGTAGTTCATATGGGAAGATCCCACTTTTTCAAAAACCACTCAAATGAGCTCCATTTTCAAAACCCAAGCAACCACATAGGTTTAAGCATGTGCCTAGAAAATCCACCAAAAATCATCCAAAAATTCAAAACTTGAGTTCTTTCGGCCATTTTCACAAACACTTGGTGGACATAATTCAAACAAAACACAAAACACTATTTGGAGCAGTGTTTGAACCAAATTGGTCTCCCATTTTTGCAACCACTTACACCTAGTGCATTCCCCTACCCCTCTCTAGCCCAGCCACCCACTGTGCCACGACCAAATGGTCATGGCCATTAAGGTCGAGCACCATTTGGGCACCTCACCGGCGACAGCACGCCACAGCCGCCGCCAGCGTCGTCCACCATGTCCAGGAGGTAGCCTGTGGTCCACCTCCACCGCCCAACCAGCCCCAGCCCGAGGACAAGGACCAGAACGGCCAAGAACCGCCGTGCCCGGAGACTGTTAGCCATGCCGACACTGCCCGCAGAGCACGCACTGTCCCCTGCTCGACTAGACCACGCCTCGCTCCAGCCGCCCGCCTACACGATCCCCACCGGCCTAGGAAGCTAACGGACACGCCCATTCCCCCGACCGTGCCTCGTAGTCACCGGCCGCCGTGAAACTCGCCGTCGGCAGAGACTTAGTGCATGCAGCACCATTCACTACCCCTGACCGCAAACCACTGCACACTCACTGCCATGACACTCGCCAAGGCACCGCCCACCGTCCTAGCGCACTACCCACGCCTCTAGCTCGTTGTGCCGTTGTCACCGGCGAGCACCGCCCATGCTCCTCTGCCGCTTCGCCGAGCCTATAAAAGGGGCCCTCCCCAGCACCAAATACTCACACCATTCCACTCCCCTCTCCTCACTGATCCTTTCCCACCTCTCACCGGAGCCGCTCGAGCCTTGGTTCGCCGGAGGAGCCCGCTGCAAGGAGGAGAAGGTGCCGTCGATTTCGTCCACCCCAGGAGCTGCCGTGACCACCCCCCGAGTCCGCCATCGACAGCACGTTCGATCGCCCCCATCGCCGCAGTAGCTGGAGACCTGGTATGCCCCCTGAGCACCCGCACCGAGCCGCTAGGGTCAGTTCCCGCTGGTGAACTGTTCGCCGGAGACGACACACCTTAGCCGTAGATCTCCCTTTTAATCTAACGTCCCATAGCGCCCCGTACCGCTTCGCATGTAAAGAGGCGCTGACCGGTGGACCCCCCTGTCAGCTGTTCTCTGTGCCGCGGAACGCCACTGGGCTGGCCCGTTTTCCTTCCCGCTCGACCCATTAAATTCAAACTTAGATTTTTCTATTTAGTTTTGAACTTAGTTCTATACCCTAGTGAGAGATTTAGAAATCCAAATGGAGTGATTCCAATTGTGTTGGAAAGCTACTGAAAAGATCTATCCAAGCCCGTTGGATTTAATTCATTTAGAGTTAGAGATCTCTCCTAGTAAAAATAACAAGACAAAAGCATTTGCACATTCAAACATGTTTCTAAAATCAACCATGTTAGCTTTTGAGTTGATTCCAACTCTCAAAAATCACATTTAACAATACCTATCTGAATATGTAATAATATTAGGGTTTACATGTAGTGACTTTGGACTAGTACCAAAATAATGCTATATAGGCATTTCTAGTCACTTTAAATCATTAAATAATAAACTTAAACCTAAGTAAATGTGATCCAACCCTTAAATCACATTCCCACATGTTAGAATATGTGGTGATGACATGTGTCCACATGATCCCATATTTTAAGTGGTGAATATTAAATCTTAGTTATTTTTCAATGAGTAGAAATTACTTTTCTTAAATAAAAAGAAGGAAGCTAGTTAATAAAACTTGTGATGTTTCTGATGATAATAGATCATCAAATGTGTGCCTTAGAGTGCTAATTAGACTCGTTAAGTATTGTTTGGTGATTGTGTACTCCGTATGTATTTATAGACGATAGTACCGACCAAGCTTTCAAGGAGGAGGAGTTCTATCAAGAGGAGGAAGAAAACTTCAACCACTGCACTGCACAAGGCAAGCCATCATTAACAATGCAAGTTAACACTTGCAAGTATAATGCTTAACAAGCTATACTTAAGCTAGATGATTTGAGCAAAGATGCTTTAAGCATGCTTTGGTTATACCACTTGACTATTACTACCCCAAGTATTATTTTCCAAGCTTTACTTCCTTTACTTTACCAAAGTCCTTTACTTGTTTTGAAGGTAGCATAAAGAGTATAAACCTTGACCTATTTAGATAACTTTAGATGTCATTCTATGGCATGAGATTGATCCCATCACTCCACCTTAGTGAACACTCTTAACTTAGTAGTTAGAGTAGATAAAAACTTGAGTCACTTTAGATGGGAATACTTGGTGAAAATGAATTGTGAAAACCTTGGAATGATGAGTCATTCTATTGAGATGTTTTGACATGTGTTGAGAAACACAAATGGTTTATGATGATGAAAATGTTGAGGCATGAGCCTTAACCCTTTTACAAAACTGATGGTTGGATTCGGATGCGATACCATTCCAAATTTACCGTATAACCACAATACCTGAATTGGGTAAGGCTTAGCTAGAAGTTTATATGCATTAGTATTAGTTCCCTCGCGGGAGAGGTTTGAGATGAGGCTACCTCTCAATGTTGTCCACCTATGCAGTGCGCAAGATGACAGATGGTCATGGTTGGGAGGCCATGCTCATAGGAGAGGTGCTTATACTAGGGTGTGTAAAGGAAAGGTTATGTTTGATTATCTGCATACCAAGTATGATGATTCAGGGTTATCCCTGACAGATGTATCGAATCTTGTGGTGAAAGTGTACCACCTATGCAGAGTGTCAAACTATTCGAATAGCCGCGTCCGCGGTTATGGACAGTTGGAATGGCCATACTGTTTCGTTGTCAGATGTTTTCAAAATAACTTATGAAATGAATGAGGAATCTTGACTTGACCACAACAGAGTTGTGACTATGACACTAGCTTCCCTACTTAAGTGATTCTAGAACTTTATTTTATCTTTCTATGTTTCTGAACTCAGCTTAGGTTTCAAACTTAACTTTATAGTTAAACTTAGAGTTAGCACTTTACATTAGAACTATACTAATTGTTAGTGGTAGTTTGCGAGTACTTAAAGAGTACTCATGGCTTTTGTCCCTGGCTATTCTCATGGCCAGACTATGAAGGAGAGTGATGACCCACAAGTATAGGGGGTGTATCGTAGTATTTTTGATAAGTAAGAGTGTCAAACCCAACGAGGAGCAGAAGGTGCTGGCTAGTGGTATGGATCAGGAATTCTCTGCAAATACTTAGCAAATGGATTTTTAGGGGTTTTCGATAAAGCAACTAAACAAAGTATGAGTAAATAAAAGATAGTAGGAATAAATGCAACAAGTGGCCCAATCCTTTATGCAGCAAAGGACAAGCCGGTTGTATTACTTAAGATGACCAAACGTTCTCGAGGACACATGGGAAGACTATCAAGTGCTTTCGCTTCATATAGTTGATTAATCTTCTTTAGCTTACTAAGTGTTGTGTGGGTGAACCTGTGCTAATGTTGTTGGAGATATGCCCAAGAGGCAATAATAAAAGTGGTTATTATTATATCTTTGTGTTTATGATGAATGTTTACATCCCATGCTATAATTGTATTATAAGGAAACACTAATACATGTGTGTTTTGTAAACATAAAAGAGTCCCTAGTAAGCCTCTTGTGGAACTAGCTTGTTGATTAAATGATGATCATGGTTTCCTGATCATGGACATTGGATGTCATTAATAACAAGGTTATATCATTAGGAGAATGATGTGATGGACACACACCCATAGTAAGCATAGCATAAGATCAAGTCATTAAGTTCGTATTGTTGTAAGCTTTCAAATGCATAGTAACCTAATCCTTCGACCATGAGGTTATGTTAATCACCATCACCGGATGGGTACTTTGATGACATCAAACACCGCTGTGTCCCGGGGTGGTTCTAAAGGTGTCATTGGGTCTTCTGAAAGTATGTGTTGAAGCGCATGAACCAAGATTGGGATTTGTCCATCCATATGATGATAGATATGCTCTGGGCCTCTCGGTGGAATGTCATCTAGTTAGCTTGCAAGCATGTGACTAGGTCACAAGGGATGACATAACATGGAACGAGTAAAGAGTACTTATCAGTAACGAGGAAGAACTAGGTATAGAGATACCGACGATCAAACCTCGGATAAGTAGAATATCGTGTGACAAAGGGAATTGGTTTCGTATGTTAATGGTTCTATCGATCACGAAGTCATCGTTGAGTATGTGGGAGCCGTTATGGATCTCCAGATCCCGCTGATGGTTATTGATCGGAGAGGTGTCTCTATCATGTCTGCATATTCACGAACCGTAGGGTGACACACTTAAGGTTCGAAGTTGTTTTAAGTAGATATGGAATATGCGTTGGAGACCGAATGTTGTTCGGAGTCTCGGATTGGATCCGGGACATCACGAGGAGATCCGGAATGGTCCGGAGAATAAGATTCATATATTGGGGATCATTTTCTAAGTTAGGAAATGTTCCGGAGTGTTTGTATGGAGATTCTAGAAGGTTTCGGAATGTTCTGGAAGGTTCCAGAAGAGTTCTTGGAGTTTGCTTGAAAACCAAGAAAGGGTCAAGGAAACCTTGTGGGGGCTAGACACGGATTCGCGTGGGAGGAGGACTCCTCCCCCCTTCCCAACCCGCCGGCCAAGGAGGGGAGTCCTACTAGGACTCCCCCTCCCATGGCGCGCCTCCCTCCTTTAAATAGAGGGGAGGGGGCGCCCCTTCCTAGAACTCTCCCATAATAATCCCTAGCCGCCGCCTCTCTCCTCTTCCTTCGCTCTGCTCCGGCTTAGGCGAAGCCCTGCAGAATTCTCTCCTCCACCACCACCACCACACCGTCGTGCTGCTGGGATTCCGTGGAGAAGATCTACTACCTCCGTTGCTTGCTGGAACGGGGAGAGGAAGGTCTGCTTCGACTCCGCACGTGTGACCGACTGCGGAAGCGGCGCCGGAACGCGGCGCCGGAAGGATCGTCCACACGATCTTGAGATCGGCAAGTGATCGACTACATCAACCCCGAGATCTAATCTCGTAACGCTTTCGGTTCTACGAGGGTTAGTACAAGATCTATCTCGTTGCTCATGTCTAATAGATTAGATCTTGGCTTTTATCTAGATTAGATCTAGGTTTTGTTCGTTCTTGCGGTAGAATTTTTTTGCTTTCCATGCTACGAACCCATCAAATGTACTGCCCCATCCAAGACTAATACATACTTGTGATTATACCCCTTGCAAACATCCGTAAGTACAAGAAAGTAATTAAGGTAGAAACCTAACCACAGCTTTAAACTCTAAGACCCTTACTGCCCCATCAGGTTTCTGTCACTCCGGCAACCCCTACGATTAGTAGCCAAATACACAATGCATCCCCCTAGGCCCATATAGGTGAAGTGTCATGTAGTCGACGTTCACATGACACCACTAGAAGAAGTACACCACAACTTAAATAACAATCTATTGAATCTTTCTCAACACAACTCCACTACAACAACAAGACTTCTCCCATGTCCTCAAGAACAAAACGAACTACTCACAAGACATCATATGGATCATGATCAGAGATGGAATAATGATGTATAACAATCTGAACATAAACAATAATTCAATGGTTCACTCAATAGCATCAACTACAAAGAGTAATCAACACCGGGAAAGTTTCCCCTATGAACTAATGCAAGATTCAACGCAATTGTTACAGCAATATGGAGATGGTGATGAGGGTGCTGATGGTGATGGTGGTGATGATGATGATGATCCCGATGAAGTCCAGCTTGATGGTGGTGTTGATGGCGACGATCTCCCCTCTCCGGGAAGGAATTCCCCTGGCAGAAATCTGTCTGCCGGAGAGATCTTTCTCTCTTGGTGTTTTCCGCCCCGCAGAGGCGGCGGAATCTTTCTATGGTCGCTCCCCTAGTCTTGGGGTTTCGGGAGGTTGATATACGCCAGAGGGGAGAGGCTGGAGTGGGCCAGGGTGGCCACACCACCTCCTGGCACGGCCTAGGGCTGCCCGCCCTAGGGGTGGTGTGGGCCCCCTGTGGCCCATCTCCACTCCGTCTTCTGGCATCCTTAGTCTTCTAGAAAAATAGGATTTTCCGTATATTTTCCCGGATTTTCTGATCTTCGCGAATTTTGCCTCCAAACAACACCTTTTCCATCAGAATCCTGACTGCAGCAGTCCATGCTCCAAAAGTCATCAACCATGCAAAAATAGATGACATAACATAAGTATCACCTCTCAGTATGAAATATATCAATGAATAATAGTGAATTAAGACATAGAATAGTGATGCAAAATGGACGTATCAACTCCCCCCAAGCTTGGACTTCGCTTGTCCCCAAGCGAAACTGAGCTCAATAAACATGGCCTCAGGTTTATGGAGTTAAGAGTCGATAAAAGAATACGGACAAGAAGCATCACATTCATCAAATACATAGATCATAATAGAAGACAACTCACTATTATATAACTCAACTTGTAATGAGTAAAGGAAACACAATAAAGATACATAAAGTGAATCATAATTAGTAATGGCAAACTTAGCTCTTAGTCGAAGAATAGTTCATAACTTGCTGGAGTTCACAAATAACTGGTTTTTCAATGATAGCTTTCAAAGTAGTAAACATCAGGATAAGATCAATGTGCAAAACCAGGAACATAAGAAACATGAATGAATAAATCAACATATGAATGAATGAAACACAACAACTCAAAATACTCGATGAGATAGAAGGGAGTAGGTTTACTGACTCAACTACAAAGTAAAAGAAAGGCCCTTCGCAGAGGGAAGCAGGGATTGCAAGTCTCATAAAGAGCTCCCAAAAATTATGATACTTACTAGCTTTCAGCTCTCATTGCCCCTATCATAGGCATCTTTAGGTGATTAAGGTTAAAGTGACACAACTAAGAGGATATGCTTGACAAGTTATAAGTTGAAATCTCATGCCCCTTACTTATGAGTACCGATCCTCATGCTACTCAACTTCAGTCACAAGCAAGCTCTTGTCATTGTAAATACATGCGTATCATTGAGAACCGCCAACGGGGTACCCCTTGCACATGACACAGGAGCTATCCCATAATCAAAATGACAAGGCAATCAGACAGTGAGCATCTCAGCGATCTTTTTATTTGCTATTTGCATAGGTTTTTATTGAGGATGCTTCATAGAATGCTCACTATAGTTATGCTGCAAGTTTCCACCATGATTAGGCATGGCTTAGGCTAGCGGCCAGCGCTTTCTCTAACACACATATAAACTCCATGATCTTACAAGTTCCACTTTTATTTCACAATCACGGATCCATAAGCAAAAGAACATGATATCAACTAGGTACAAAGTACCAAATGAAGTGTTGAAAGCGGTCCCCATGATACATGGTTCGGCTAACTTCAACTCATAAAGCGCAAGCATATACACAACAAAGAAGGACCCAATGGTTCAAGTTTATTAAATGCAAGAAAGTAAAGTGTGCCATCAAGTTCGTGAGAGCTTTAATCACTAATTTTCACATAACAAGTTTAATTTGGGAGGTAGATAAAACAAGAATTTACTTGGAATAGCAATAATGCTAATAGGTAGGTATGGTGGACACAAATGGCAAAGGTTTTGGTTTAAAGGAGGTGTATGCACGAGAAGAATACCCTCTCAGTATAGGTTTTTGGCTAGCAAGGCTGGGTAGCAAGTATAAGAGTTGAAGGAAACAACCAAACATATGAGTGATAAAGACAAACATGCAATCTTCCTCGGAAGCACAAAAGATCTTAACTAGAGAATACTAGACTTATTAGCAAATCAAGAAAGAAAGATGATGAAATAATTTTTCTCTAGAGTACTTCTATCTTTTTCATTCAACTCTCAAAAATAGTGTCGCTACTGACCGAGCCAGGTTTGCCAAAACCAACTGAATGAACTCAATGATCCCAGAGTGCTACCAATACTAACAACAAGATCAATCATATAACCACGAATTGAAGACTAATATAAGCTATGCAAAAGAGTGAATGATAGAACTTCTCATTAATATTCCATAACAGCAACTCACACCAAGGGATACGTATCTAACGAGAGAGGGGACACTTCCATAATGCAAACCATCCTACATAATAACTCCTCTATTCATGATATGACTCTACTAAAAAGGTAAAAAGATAGAAGATAGTGATGTGATACCGTGGCACTCCCCCAAGCTTGGAACAAACCAAGGGGTTGCCAAACCTGATGACGAATTACTCCTTAGGTGGTGGTGGTATTCTTTCGATGAGCTCTCTAATCAGCTTCCCCAAGTCCTCAATCTCAAAGGTGAGATTACGAATCAACTGTGAGTTTTGCTCAATGCGGCTCATGATCATGTCGTGTTGAGAATTCCAGCTCTTGCTATTCTTTCCCCACTCTTCCTCCTTGAAGTCTTCTTTTCCTGTATGGCTAGAACGAGGCAAATCCCAATTGGAGGGTAATTTCCCTTTGGGCATATTCTGGTATTGATGCTCATGGATAAGGGTATGGAAATGATTCTTGGTGCGTGGAGGAAGTGACCAGGGATCTGAACGGTGATGAGGAGGCTTCCCTCCAATGGATGGATTTGCCACCACTCCAATGCTTGCAATGGTAGTGCCGGTATGCGGATGTTGGCCTTGCTCCTCTTCACCTTCACTCTTGATCTCCTTCTCCTTCCCGGGGTCTTGGAGGTCTTCCTCCATAGGCTCCTCCCCTTTATCCTTGGCGAACACCATTGTGCTTCTAAGCTTTCAAAGAGTATGTCCTGACAGAAACAGATCGAAACAAAAACATGATGAAAACACAATATACGGACCTCGGGGGATCCGGGGGTTTATATATTATGAAGTTTCATATCAAAATAAGGTACTGGGAGAAAACGAGTCGGAGGCGGAGTCCGGGGTGGCCTCACCACCTGGTGGCGCGGCCAGGGGAGGGCCCGCGCCACAGGGTGGTGTGAGCTACCCTGGCTCTGTTTCCGTCCCTTTTTCGCTTCGTAGCTTTCCTTATTGACTAAAAACTGCAAAAATATAGTTGGATAGTATTTTCGCGGAATTTTTCCTACCAGAACCGTTACCTATTTGAAAACAGACTCTCCAGGTCTCTGAATTTGGTATCTAGTAGATTTTTTCGGAGTCACCACTTGAATAACATCAATATCTTCACCTTCATACACTTATTACTTGAGTCATAAAACCCTTCTCTTCCTTATTACACCATTGTCTCCACTTCCTGGAAATTTCTTTCACACAAAACTTCACACAATTCTCATTAGCAACATTAGTATAAGTGAAGTAATAAAACCTTTTGAGTCCAACTTCAACTGAAAACCATAAAAACAAAAGCTACTGAAACAACTCCTTCTAAAAACCCAAAAAGAATTCAAAAAGGAAATCGAATAAAGAAGCAGATGCAAGAGTGGCAAAATCTGCCAAAACAGACCAGCAGGTAAAGATCAATTTTTTCGAAACTCTTCTGTTGCTCAAATAAAAAAGTGCAAAACTAACGAAAGTTAAATAACAACCTGGGGCAGAAGCACAAAAAATTACAGCTCAAGACGACATACAGAGATCTCTCACGAATTTTTACGGTGAAGCACAAAAAATCTGTTTCGGGACAGCAACTTCCCCAAATATTACTTCTCTCTCATTAGAGGTTGATCTTGACACAAAAACCAAAAAAACGGATAAGGAGCAGTTATTACCGAAGTAATAACTTCCAAGACTCAAAGAAACAAAAACAAACTGAAAGCAAAAACAAATTGGGTTGTCTCCCATAAAGCTCTTTCTTTATAGCCTTTAAGATGGGCATGATAATTTTGAAGAAGCTCTCATAGGGATATGAATTGAAGTGAAAGAGAGCATTAAGAAGCAAAAACACACACACATTTAAGTCTAACCCACTTCCTATGCAAGGGAATTTTTTAAACAAACAAGTTTTTAAAACCAGAAGCAACTTGCATAAGAGGGCAAAAGAAGTGCAACATAAAAGCTTTCATCATAAAGCGAGGAAACTTGATATTATTGAGATACATAAGAACACTTTTCCCTCTCTCATAGTAGCTTTCAGTATCATGCATAAACTTAACAATATAGCTATCACAAGGACCATCATAGCAATGATCACTTATTCTAACAGAAAACACGGGAATACTAGCTCTCATAACACTACTTTGTGAAACAATATTAGAGGTATCCTTACAAAGGATAGGGTGTCCCTCTTTTTCATATTTAGTAACAAAGTCTTTCACACTTGCTATTATAGGTTCATCAACCATTTGTTTATCAGGTTCAATAGCTTTATTTGTACTTTCATTAACCATACTAGCTATCATAGAATGTTCCTTTACCTTAACTGGGAAAGGCATTTTCTCAATGTAAGGTTCAGGTAAAACATGATTAGCAGTATAAACTTTAGTATTTCTTGAAGGAACACTCTTAGCAATATCTTTATAAGGTTCATGATACTTATCCCACTTCTTTTTAGGCACTTCAATATAGGAAGCAAAAGCCTTAAAATAAGAAGCAATAGCTTGAGAGTCTAGACCATAAGCATTTTTAATATTTTGAAAGTCATCAGTTCCCATAAAAGATTCAATGCATTCATAATCATAATTTATACCTGACTTTCTACCTTTGTCATTCTCCCAAGCTTCAGCATTGTCTTGAATACGGTCCAGAAGATCCCATTTAGCTTCTTCCATACGAGTGAATGATCTAGCACAAGAAGCATCCAATAAATCCTTGTCATGTAGAGGGAGCCTTGCATAAAAGTTATTGATAATAATATTGTTGGGGAGCTCATGAATGGGACATTTGAGCATTAGTAACTTCAATCTCCCCAAGCTTGAGCTGTACTCTCTCCATCAAGAGGCCAAAAGTTGTATATTTGATTCCCATCTTTATGAATCTCACTAGGAGGATAAAACTTTGAATAAAAGAGAGGCACTATTTCCTCCCATTCCAGAGCTTGACCATTCTTCAGCAGCTTATACCATTCCTCAGCTCTTCCTTTCAGTGATAATGAGAATAACTTCTTCTTAACTTGATTTGTAGTAATACCTGCACACTTGAACAACCCGCATAATTCGTGTATAAAGAGTAAATGATCACCGGGATGGACAGTTCCATCCCCAACATAGTAGTTATCCATAACACGATCAATAATTCTTGTAGGTATTTTGAAAACATCATTCTCAGCAGGTGGTGGTTTATCTAGTACCTTAGTAGTGGTAGTAGCATTACCAAATAAGAAACTCAACGAATTATCCATAACAAAAATAAAGCAACTAACAGTAGTAAACAACACTAACAGTAGAAGTTTCCTTTACCAGTTGCACTCTCCAATAGCGCTTCACTCCCCGGCAACAGCGCCATAAAATAGTCTTGATGACCCACAAGTATAGGGGGTGTATCGCAGTATTTTCGATAAGTAAGAGTGTCGAACCCAACGAGGAGCAGAAGGTGATGGCTAGTGGTATGGATCAGGAATTCTCTGTAAATACTTAGCAAATGGATTTTTAGGGGTTTTCGATAAAGCAAGCAAACAAAGTATGAGTAAATAAAAGACAGTAGGAATAAATGCAGCAAGTGGCCCAATCCTTTATGCAGCAAAGGACAAGTCGGTTGTATTACTTAAGATGACCAAACGTTCTCTAGGACACATGGGAAGACTGTCAAGTGCTTTCGCTTCATATAGTTGATTAATCTTCTTTAGCTTGCTAAGTGTTGTGGGTGAACCTGTGCTAATGTACCGCCCCATCCAAGACTAATACATACTTGTGATTATACCCCTTGCAAACATCCGTAAGTACAAGAAAGTAATTAAGGTAGAAACCTAACCACAACTTTAAACTCTAAGACCCTTACGTCCCTTGTGCAATGGTTTGCTAACGGGGGTTCAGGTTTCTGTCACTCCGACAACCCCTACGATTAGTAGCCAAATACACAATGCATTCCCCTAGGCCCATATAGGTGAAGTGTCATGTAGTCGATGTTTACATCACACCACTAGAAGAAGTACACCACAACTTAAATAACAATCTATTGAATCTTTCTCAACACAACTCCACTACAACAACAAGACTTCTCCCATGTCCTCAAGAACAAAACGAACTACTCACAAGACATCATATGGATCATGATCAGAGATGGAATAATGATGTATAACAATCTGAACATAAACAATAATTCAATGGTTCACTCAATAGCATCAACTACAAAGAGTAATCAACACCGGGAAAGTTTCCCCTATGAACTAATGCAAGATTCAACGCAATTGTTACAGCAATATGGAGATGGTGATGAGGGTGCTGATGGTGATGATGGTGGTGATGATGATGATCCCGATGAAGTCCAGCTTGATGGTGGTGTTGATGGCGACGATCTCCCCTCTCCGGGAAGGAATTCCCCTGGCAGAAATCTGTCTGCCGAAGAGATCTTTCTCTCTCGGTGTTTTCTGCCCCGCAGAGGCGGCGGAATCTTTCTGTGGTTGCTCCCCTAGTCTTAGGGTTTCGGGAGGTTGATATACGCCAGAGGGGAGAGGCTGGAGTGGGCCAGGGTGGCCACACCACCTCCTGGCGCGGCCTAGGGCTGCCCGCGCTAGGGGGTGGTGTGGGACCCCTGTGGCCCATCTCCACTCCGTCTTCTGGCATCCTTAGTCTTCTGGAAAAATAGGATTTTCCGTATATTTTCCCGGATTTTCTGATCTTCGCAAATTTTGCCTCCAAATAGCACCTTTTCCATCAGAATCCTGACTGCAGCGGTCCATGCTCCAAAAGTCATCAACCATGCAAAAATAGATGAAATAACATAAGTATCACCTCTCAGTATGAAATATATCAATGAATAATAGTGAATTAAGACATAGAATAGTGATGCAAAATTGACATATCGGAGACTACCAAGATGATGGCCAGTAGGACGGCTATGATAACTAGGACTATCTGCCTTCGTCAGCATTGCCTGTGCCCCTGAAGATGGACCCCAATGCTATGCTTTATATTTATTACGCTGCTTGTTGTATTAAGACTGGATCATGAGATCCTTATTTGTGTAAGACCTTATTTATGGTTTGTAATGGATGATGTACTATGATATCCAATCTGTTATGTCTCGCAAAAATGGTAATCCTGGGATTGCGATGTATGACATAACAGGCATCTGGGATTAAAAATCCGGGTGTTGACAAATGATCTGGTCTTTGTTGCGGTTGGCATGGACAACCCACTTGCATTCCTCGCATGCTTGGACCACCACTAGTTGTGGGTAGGGGCGTCCCTTCACGTAAGGCTTGAAGTAAGTCGGGATGATAATCATATATAAGTCATGCTGGACTAACTGGATGTAGAAGCGCCTAGGATGATGCGCCATGGCATGGTGTCCAACCAACCTAGGGCATCTTCTTGGTTTGGCAGAACTAGCGACCGACCTGGTAGCACTTGCCCTTGCCAAGGCCTCTAGTCTCCTGCCCGACAGCTTCAACTCCCTTGGTATGATGGGGAGAGCATCTTCATAGCCACCTGGAGCTGGAGTAGTCCAGTCAAGAATGTAGTCTAAGTTTTGGATTACAACTGGGCCGTCCTACATGAAAATTACCATTGCGTCAATCCTTTGGAATTACCAAAACACCACAATGCATTGTATACATTGACTAAAGATCACAATGCATCATTGCACCATCAAAATTACCTAAACAGCACAAGGTATCAGGTAAATTAAATTGCCTACAGAGCACAATGCATCATCAGAATGACCTAACCTGATGGGTCCTCAAAATTATCTGAACATCTACTAGAAGGCATACCATTTAATTAGATTGATTAAACAACACAATGCATAATTTGAATGGATAAAACAACACAATGCATTATCTGGATAGAAAAAATAACATATATGCAGTGCATCATCAAAAATACCAAAACATCACAAGGTGTCATGTAATTAAATATAATAAACAGTCTCTGCATAATCAAAATTACCTAAACTGATGGGTCAATGAAATAATCTGAATAGCTAGAAGGCATATCATTTAATCCTAAACAGCAGAACACAGAATCAAAATGGACGAAACAACACAGTGAGGAGACATGACACAATGCATCATAAAAAAATACCATAACAGCGGAACATGTCATGTAAAATTCCTAAACAACATAATGCATCATCTAAGTACCAAAATAGAACCTTACATCATCGTCATCAAGAATATTCCATATCTAAGCAGAACAACAGAAAAGATAATTATCAAGAATATGACATATAAAGAATATCACAAAAGACAATTATCAAGAATATGACAAATAACTAAGTAGTTTAATAAAGGACCCGCAGTACACGTTGCAAAAATCTGACTAGATGCACGTCGGATTTGGGTTAAAGCCCCAATCCTCTAGATCTAACCCCGTTGCAGTTAGGGGGGGGGTGAACTTGCATAGGGGTCGATGGGTTGAGCAGATGAACATGGCGCCACTGACAAAGAACCATCCACATAAACCAAAGAAGCACAGACAATCGCTGATGAAGGGGGAGCCACCGATAGGGGTTTCACCATGTACACTCTGAAATTTGGCACATTGGGAATGAGAGTGCAACCTGAAGACGAAAAGGACGCGTTCGCTGCTGCATGGGCATTCCGTCCCAACGCACGCGGCGCCTGAGGCTTGGACGACCGCTCGGTGGGCGATGAGGTTTTCGACGTGACCGGCCAAAACCCTAAGGGTGACGGATGCCTTACCTTGGGCACGACCTGCACACACACGAAAGGCGAACGACGCTTCAAAGAGGGTGCTGCGACCGGTGGAATGGAACAAGTCACCTAGAGTTCCGAAGCAGAGCTTGATGAGGACCCCAGCTCAACCACATACAAAGGTTTTGGCATTGGTTTCATCGAAGCAACGACTGGGTTAACGACTGAGATTTGTGAGGTGAGTGTGGGAATGTGATAGCGAGAGAGGGAATGGTGAGGAGTTAAAGAATGGGAGTGGGTAACCCTCTATTTGCTTTAGTACTACCGTACTACAAAAAACTACATTTCACATATCATCACTTTTTGACGAACTAGTTCATTTCTTTGAACCGACTAAAATAGTGGGTACCCTTTAGGTTTCAAACTTCCATTTGGTACCTATTTTGCTAGTAGTAAGTACAGTACAATACTTTGTATTAACCTCCATGGTAGTATACAACATTTTTTTAGATAGAGGAAATTGCACGATCCACCATCTTTTCATCACACTTTTGCACAAAACACTTGGTGGATGTCATTTTTGCACATTTTAATAGCTTTTGGCCTAATATGCACAAATTTGGCCAGTTAGTCCTGTAATGACCGATTTAACCTCATTGGTAGTAATACTGACAAGTGATCCCCAAATGTCATTGCTCCCATTCACACACAAAGATTGAATGATGCTAAAAACTGGATACTAACAATATTTATCACCCACAATACTTTTTGGATACATGTAGCTAGGATGTAAGAGACTTATTTCATATGAAACGTTAATGTTTACACAAAGGTACCAACATATTAGTCCGTCGCACATTGAATTTGTGAAGGCTTTATTTGGTCGTAATAAACTTGTTTTTGAACATAACTTGTTTGTACTCCCTCCAACCCAAATTAGTTGACTTAGATTTGTCTAGATTCAAATGTATCTAGACTTGTTTTAGTGCTAGATACCTCCGAATCTTGACAAAACCAAGTCAACTAATTTGGGTCGGAGGGAGTACATAAGATTTTACATTTCATTCACATAACCAAATGTCCATCAAAGATTTTATTTTAAAGTGTCGGACGAATGATATATGTCTGTTTATTACACCTCACACAAAAAACACCCCGATTTATCATATACTTTAAGAAGATAATTATTTTCCCGGGATTTATTTTCCTGAGAGCAAGCATGGTGAATATGCCTCGGAATGCCATAATCCATGTTTCCATACAAAGGTTATACATGTTTCACTTACGATTACAAACTTTTTTGAGTTCTCAAGGTTTCCTAGCAAACTTCACATCCTTAAACTAATTTAAGCTGATTTATCAATGTTAGATAAAATTTGAACTACGAGTAAGTAGTATATTGCTCCTAAAGTTATACAAGTATCTTTTGAAGGTACCCACACCTAGACTGTCAATATATCGGAAACCAATGAATTTGTTGAATTCAACTTCTTGCTAAGAATTTGCATGTGCAAAATTTGACTTTTATTTGAAAACAATAAAAAAACTTTGCACAATGACCTCTGACTTGTACTTCCTTCTATGAAAAATGATTATTATCAATAGAGTTCACATATAAAAAACAAACTAATTGAAAATATGGCCTACCATGTACGAACATATCCTTAGGCTTCATGCCGAAAGACAAGCTAAATGGCCTTATATATGTATAACATACTTTATGGTAATGTTCCTATATTTGGTAGATGAGTGCATCTTGGCATGGTGAACAATAATGCTACTAGTACTAGGAGTTTCCAAAATTTAGGAATAAAAAATCATTTTAAAATTGGAACTACAAGTAAACATGATATAATGCTCTTAAAAAGTTACAAACATCCTTTGAGTCTTTATGGTACCCAGGCGGTAAATACTTCAAAAACCAACGAGTGTTCTATAGGATTAAAATTCTTGCTACAAATATGCATGTTGACAATTTGATCCTCACTAGCTATGAACGAAAATAATGAAAACCCTAAAAATGAAGCCTTCTTCATGGCGTCCTCTTGCATGTACTACTATGTGCACTGAAAAATAATTAATAACCGTGAGTTATCATAAATTATAAAAAATAGTTACACAATATATGGCCCATGGTGTATGAACACTCTTGGGTTTCAAGACGAACAACAAAGGTAACAACCATATGCACATTGTATTGTATTGTAATGTTCCCATATTTGGTAGATGTGTGGATCTTGGCAATGTGAAAAATGGTGGCAACCACAGTTTCCAAGTTATAGGAATAATAATTTTTTTTTCAGTTTTCGAAGCGAAAAGATTTTTTCTATAAGCAAGTAAAAATAAAAATGGCTCAGAGTACCATAACAACAACCCTAGTTTTCAGACAAAGCATGGACCTTGATACACTTACGATTGATTACCAAGTTTGATGAGTTCTCAAGCTTCCCAACCAACTATTTACCTTGCTTAATTTTAGGGTGCTTCGTGCTAAATGTATGGATATCGATGTAATTTTACCTTTTTTGGGTCGTTGATGTAAAATGTACTTCCACCATCCATGTAAAATTCGAACCTAGAAGCAAGTGGTAAAAATTAAACGTATTTAAGATTATTAGTTGTCAATGAGTATGAACTTTCTTGGAGTTTCAAGCCGAACGATAAAGGTCATGGGCATATCAACATCATACTTTATGCTGATGATGATCCCATATACAAGAATTTGCATGCCACCACATTTGGCCATATATTTTGAAAACAAACAAACAGGAAGTAGCAGTATGAAGAGTATGGCTTGATTAGGTGCTCTCTCGAGAATGAGCCGAACCCGACTGTTTTATTTCTTTGCTTAATTTTGGGGCACTTCATGCTAAATGTAAGGATATCAACGCAATTTCCCCCTTTTAAGGTCCTTGATGTCAATTGTACTCCCACCGTCCATGTAAAATTCGAACCTAAAAGCAAGTGGTAAAATTTTAAACGTATTTAAGATTATTAGTTATCGATGAGTATGAACATTCCTGGATTTCAAGCCAAACGACCAATGGCATGGCCATATCTAAATCATACTTTATGTTGATGATTCGTGATCCCATATCAAACAATTTGCATGCCACCAAATTTGGCCATATTTTGAAAACAAACGAAGAGGTAGTAGTATGAAGATTATGGCTCAATTAGCTTTTCTCACGAGAAGGAGCAAAACATGACTGTTTCCCCTGCTTAATTTTTGGGTACTTCATGCTAAATATATGGACCTCGATGTAATTTAACTTTTTTTGGTCCTTGATGTAAAATGTACTTCCACCGTCCGTGTAAAATTCGAACCAAAATAAAGTGGTAAAATTTAAACATATTTAAGATTATTAGTTGTCAATGAGTATGAACATTCTTGGATTTCAAGATGAATGACCAAGGTGCCATATCTACATCATACTTTATGCTGATGATGATCACATATCCGAGTATTTTCATGTTGGCAAATTTGGCCATATTTTGAAACAAATGAAGAGGAAGTAGTATGAAGAGTATGGCTTGACCAACCGCTCTCTCGAGAAGGAGCCGAACCCGATAGTTTTCCCTGCGTAATTTTATGGTGCTTCGTGCTAAATGTATGGACCTCGATATAATTTTACCCATTTTTAGGTCCTTGCTATAAAATGTACTCCCATCGTCCGTGTAAAATTCAAAGATAAAAGCAAGTGGTAAAATTTAAATGTATTTAAGCTTAGTTGTGAATGAGTACTAACAATCTTGGATTTAAAGATGAACGACCAAGGTCATGGCCATATCTACATCATACTTTATGTTGATGATTCATGATCCCATATCCAAGAATTTGCATGCTACCAAATTTGGCCATATTTTGAAAACAAACAAAGAGGAAGTAGTATGAAGAGTATGGCTCGATCAACTTTTCTCTCGAGAAGGAGCAAAACACGACAGTTTTCCATGCTTAATTCTAGGATGCTTCGTGCTAAATGTATGGACCTCGATGTAATTTTACCTTTTTAGGTCCTTGATGTAAAAAGTACTCCCACCCTTCGTATGTGTAAATTCGAACCTAAAAGCAAGTGGTAAAATTTAAACGTATGTAAGATTATTAATAGTCGATGAGTATGAACATTCTTGGATTTCAAGACGAACAACCAAGGTCATGGCCATATCTACATTATACTTTATGTTGATGATTCATGATCCCATATCGAAGAAATTGCATGCCGCCAAATTTCGCCATATTTTGAAAACATACTAAGAGGAAGTAGTTTGAAGAGTATGGCTCGATCAGCTTTTATCTCGAGAAGGAGTAAAACATGATTGTTTTTCCTACTTAATTTTAGGGTGCTTCATGCTAAATGTATGGACCTCGATATAATTTTACCTTTTTAGGTACATGATATAAAATATACTCCCACCGTTTGTATTTGTAAAATTCAGACCTAAAAGCAAGTGGTAAAATTTAAACGTATTTAAGATTATTAGTAGTCGATGAGTATGAACATTCTTGGATTTCATGATGAACGACCAAGGTCATGGACATATCTACATCATACTTTATGCTGATGATTCATGATCCCATATCCAAGCATTTGCATGCCACCAAATTTGTCCATATTTCAAAAATAAACAAAGTGGAAGTAGTATAAAGAGTATGGCTCGATCAGCTTTTCTCTCAAGAAGGAGAACACATGATCGATTTCCCTGCTTAATTTTAGGGTGCTTCGTGCTAAATGTATGGACCTCGATGTAATTTTACCTTTTTATAGGTCTTTGATGAAAAATGTACTCCCTCCGTCTGTAGGTGTAAAATTTGAACCTAAAAGGAATTTGTAGAATTTAAAAGTATTTAAGATTATTAGTTGTCGATGAGTATGAATATTCTTGGATTTCAAGACGAACAACCAAGGTCATGGTCATATCTACATCATACTTTATGTTGATGATTCATGATCCCATATCCAAGAATTTGCATGCCGCCAAATTTGGCCATATTTTGAAAACAAACAAAGAGGAAGTAGTATGAAGAGTATGGCTCGATCAACTTTTCAATCGAGAAGGAGCAAAAAACGATTGTTTTTCCTGCTTAATTTTAGGGTGCTCCGTGCTAAATGTATGGATCTCGATGTAATTTTACCTTTTTATAGGTCTTTGATTTAAAATGTACTCCCACCATCCGTACATGTAAAATTCGAATCTAAAAGCAAGTGGTAAAATTTTAAATGTATTTAAGATTATTAGTTATCGATGGGTATGAACATTCTTGGATTTCAAGCCGAAGGACCAAGGTCATGGCCATATCTACATCATACTTTATGTTGATTATTCGTGATCCCATATCCAATAATTTGCATGCCGCCAAATTTGGCCATATTTTGAAAACAAACAAAGAGGAAGTAGTATGAAGGGTATGGCTCGATCAACTTTTCTCTTGAGAAGGAGCAAAACATGACTATTTTGCCTGCTTCATTTTAGTGTGCTTCGTGGTAAATGTATGGACCAAGATGTAAGTTTACCTTTTTTTAGGTCCTTGATGTAAGATGTACTCCCACCGTTCGGATGTATAAAATTCGAACCTAAAATCAAGTGGCAAAATTTAAGCGTATTTAAGATTATTAGTAGTCGATGAGTATGAACATTCTTAGATTTCAAGATGAATGACCAAGGTCATGGCCACATCTACATTATACTTTATGTTGATGATTCATGATCCCCTATCCAAAAATTTGCATGCCGTCAAATTTGGCCATATTTTGAAAACAAACAAAGAGGAAGTAGTATGAAGAGTATGCCTCGATCAACTTTTCTCTCGACAAGGAGCAAAACATGATTGTTTTCCCTACTTAATTTTAGGGTGCTTCGTGCTAAATGTATGGTCTTTGCTGTAATTTTTACCTTTTTTATGTCCTTGACATAAAATGTATTCCCACCATCCGTACGTGTAAAATTCGAACCTAAAAGATTATTAGTTGTGAATAAGTATGAAAAATCTTGGATTTCAAGCCACACGACCATAGTCATGGACATATCTACATCATACTTTATGTCGATGATTCATGATCCCATATCCAAGATATTGCATGCCACCAAATTGGGCTATATTTTGAAAACAAACCAAGAGAAAGTAGTATGAATAGTATGGCTCGACCAGCTGCTCTCTCGAGAAGGAGCCGAACCCAACTGTTTTCCCTGCATAATTTTAGGTGCTTCATGCTAAATGTATGGACGTTAATGTAATTTTACCCCTTTTAAGGTCCTTTGCTGTAAAATGTACTCCCATCGTCCGTGTAAAAATCGAAGATAAAGCAAGAGGTAAAATTTAAACATATTTATGCTTAGTTGTGAATGAGTACGAACAATCTTGGATTACAAGACGAACGACCAAATTCATCACCATATCTATATCATACTTTATGTTGATGATTCATGATCCCATATCCAAGAATTTGCATGCCACAAAGTTTGGCCATATTTTGAAAACAAAGAAAGAGGAAGTAGTATGAAGAGTATGGCTCGATCAGCTTTTCTCTCGAGAAGGAGCAAAACATGACTGTTTTCCTTTAGTAATTTATGGTGCTTCATGCTAAATGTATGGACCTCGATGTAATTTTACCTTTTTTTAGGTCCTTGATGTAAAATGTATTCCCCCTGTTCGTATGTGTAAAATTCGAACCTAAAAGCAAGTGGTAAAATTTATACGTATTTAGGATTATTAGTAGTCGATGAGTATGAACATTCTTGGATTTCAAGACGAACGACCAATGTCATGTCCATATCTACATCATACTTTATGTTGATGATTCGTGATCCTGTATCCAAGAATTTGCATGCCGCCAAATTTGGCCATATTTTAAAAATAAACAAAGAAGAAGTAGTATGAAGAGTATGGCTCGATCAACTTTTCTCTCGAGAAATAGTAATTTTAGGGTGCTTCATGCTAAATGTATGGACCTTGATGTAAAATGTACTGCCACCATTCATATGTGTAAAATTCGAACCTAAAAGCAAGTGGAAAAATTTAAACGTATTTAAGATTATTAGTAGTTGATGAGTATGAATTTTCTTGGATTTCAAGACGAACGACCAAGGTCATGGCCATATCTACATCATATTTTATATTGATGATTCATGATCCCAGATCCAAGAATTTGCATGTCGCCAAATTTGGCCATATTTTAAAAACAAACAAAGAGGAAGTGGTATGAAGAGTAGGGCTCGATCAACTTTTATCTCGAGAAGGAGCAAAACATGACTTTTCCCCTTCTTAATTTTAGGATGCTTCGTGCTAAATGTATGGACCTCGATGTAATTTTATATTTTCAGGTCCCTGATGTAAAATGTACTCCCACCGTTCATATGTGAAAATTCAAACCTAAAAGCAAGTGGTAAAATTTAAACATATTTAAGATTATTAGTAGTCGAGATGAGCATGAACATTCTAGGATTTCAATACGAACGACCAAGGTCATGGCCGTATCTACATCATACTTTTTTTGATGATTCATTATCCCATATCTAAGAATTTTCATGCTGCCAAATTTGGCCATATTTCGAAAACAAACAAAGAGGAAGTAGTATGAAGAGTATGGCTCGATCAGATTTTCTCTCGAGAAGGAGCAACACATGACTATTTTCTGTACTTAATTTTAGGGTGTTTCATGATAAATATATGGACCTCGATGTAATTTTACCTTTTTTAGGTCTTTGATTTAAAATTTACTCCCACCATCTATACGTGTAAAATTCGAACCTAAAAGCAAGTGGTAAAATTTAAAAGTATTTAAGATTATTAGTTGTTGATGAGTATGAACATTCTTGGATTTCAAGACGAACGATCAAGGTCATGGAAATATCTACATCATACTTTATTTTGATGATTCATGATCCCATATCCAAGAGTTTGCATGCCGCCAAATTTGGCCAAGTTTTGAAAACAAATGAAGAGGAAGTAGTATAAAGAGTATGGTTCGATCAGCTTTTCTCTCGAGAAGGACCAAAACATGACTGTTTTCTCTACTTAGTTTTAGGGTGCTTCGTGCTAAATGTATAGACCTCGATGTAATTTGACCCTTTTTAGGTTCTTGACATAAAATATACTCCCACCGTCCATACGTGCAAAATTTGAACCTAAAAGCAAGTGGTAACATTTAAACGTATTTAAGATTATTAGTTGTCAATGAGTATGAACAATCTTGGATTTCAAGCCGAACAACCAAGGTCATGGCCATATCTACATCCTACTTTATGTCGATGATTCATGATCCCATATCCAAGAATTTGCATGCCGCCAAATTGGGCCATACTTTAAAAACAAACGAAGAGGAATTAGTATGAAGAGTATGGTTCGACCAGCTACTCTCTCGAGGAGCCGAACTATTTCCCTGCTTAATTTTAGGTGCTTCGTGCTAATTGTATGGACCTTGATATAATTTTACCTCTTTTAAGGTCCTTGCTGTAAAATGTACTCACACCGCCCGTGTAAAATTCGAAGATAAAAGCAAGTGGTAAAATTTAAACGTATTTATGCTTAGTTGTGAATGAGTACGAACAATCTTGGATTTCAAGATGAACAACCAAGGTCATGGCCATATCTACATCATAATTTATGTTGATGATTCATGATCCCATATCCAAGAATTTATATGCCGCCAAATTTGGCCATATTTTGAAAACAAACAAAGAGGAAGTAGTATGAATAGTATGGCTCGATCAGATTTTCTCTCGAGAAGGAGCAAAACATTACTGTTTTCCCTACTTAATTTTAGGGTGCTTCGTGCTAAATGTATGGACCTTGATGTAATTTTACCTTTTTTAGGTCCTTGATGTAAAATGTACTCCTCCCATTCGTATGTGTAAAATTCAAACCTAAAAGCAAGTGGTAAAATTTAAACGTATTTAAGATTATAAGTAGTCGATGAGTATAAACATTCTTGGATTTGAAGATGAACGACCAAGGTCATGGCCATATCTGCATCATACTTTATGTTGATGATTCATGATCCCATATCCAAGAATTTGCATGCCACCAAATTTGGCCATATTTTGAAAATAAATGAAGAGGAATTAGTATTAAGAGTATGACTCGATCAACTTTTCTGTCGAGAAGGAGAAAAACATGACTATTTTCACTACTTAATTGTAGGGTGCTTCGTGCTAAATTGTATGGACCTCGATGTAATTTTAACTTTTTTATGTCCTTGATGTAAAATGTACTCCCACCGTTCGTATGTGTAAAATTCGACCCTAAAAGCAAGTGATAAAATTTAAACGTATTTAAGATTATTAGTAGTCGATGAGTATGAACATTCTTGGATTTCAAGACGAACGACCAAGATCATGGCCACATCTATATCATACTTTATGGTGATGATTCATGACCACATATCCAATAATTTGCATGCCGCCAAATTTTGTCATATTTCGAAAACAAACGAAGAGGAAGTAGTATCAAGAGCATGGCTCGATCAGCTTTTCTCGCGAGAAGGAGCAAAACATTACTGTTTTCCCTACTTAATTTTAGGGTGCTTCGTGCTAAATGTATGGACCTCGATATAATTTACCTTTTTAAGGTCCTTGATGTAAAATATACTCCCCCCGTTCGTATGTGTAAAATTCGAACATAAAAGCAAGTGGTAAAATTTAACCGTATTTAAGATTATAAGTAGTCGATGAGTATGAACATTCTTAGATTTCAAGATAAACGACCAAGGTCATGGCCATATCTACATCATACTTTATGTTGATGATTCATGATCCCATATCCAAGAATTTGCATGCCGCAAAATTTGGCCATATTTTGAAAACAAACAAAGATGAAGTAGTATGAAGAGTATGTCTCGATCTGCTTTTCTCTCGAGAAGGAGAAAAACACGACTATTTTCCCTGCTTAATTGTAGGTTGCTTCGTGGTACATGTATGGACCTCGATGTAATTTTACCTTTTTTATGTCCTTGATGTAAAATGTACCCCCACCGTTCGTATGTGTAAAATTCGACCCTAAAAGCAAGTGGTAAAATTTAAACGTATTTAAGATTATTAGTAGTTGATGAGTATGAACATTCTTGGATTTCAAGACGACCGACCAAGGTCATGGCCATATCTATATCATACTTTATGCTGATGATCCATGACCACATATCCAATAATTTGCATGACACCAAATTTGGTCATATTTCAAAAAGAAACGAAGAGGAAGTAGTATGAAGAGTATGGCTCGATCAGCTTTTCTCTCGAGAAGGAGCAACACATGACTATTTTCCCTGCTTAATTTTAGGGTGCTTTGTGCTAAATGTATGGACCTTGATGTAATTTTACCTTTTTATAGGTCTTTGATGTAAAATGTACTCCCACCGCCCGTACGTGTAAAATTCGAACCTAAAAGCAAGTGGTAAAATTTAAAAGTATTTAAGATTATTAGTTGTCGATGAGTATGAACATTCTTGGATTTCAAGACGAACGACCAAGGTCATGGCCATATCTACATCATACTTTTTGTTGATGATTCATGATCCCATATTCAAGAATTTGCATGCCACCAAATTTGGTCATATTTTAAAAACAAACAAATAGGAAGTAGTATGAAGAGTAGGGCTCGACCAACTTTTATCTCTAGAAGGAGCAAAACATGACTTTTTCCCCTGCTTAATTTTAGGGTGCTTCATGCTAAATGTGTGGACCTCGATGTAATTTTATCTTTTTAGGTCCTTGATGTAAAATGTACTCTCACCATTCGTATGTGAAAATATAAACCTAAAAGCAAGTGGTAAAATTTAAACTTATTTTAGATTATTAGTAGTCGAGATGAGTATGAACATTCTAGGATTTCAAGATGAACGACCAAGGTCATGGCCATGTCTACATCATAATTTTTGTTGATGATTCATGATCCCATATCCAAGAATTTGCATGCCGCCAAATTTGGCCATATTTAGAAAACAAACAAAGAGGAAGTAGTATGAAGAGTATGGCTCGATCAGATTTTCTATCGAGAAGGAGCAACACATGACTATTTTCTCTGCTTCATTTTAGGGTGTTTCATGCTAAATATATGGACCTCGATGTAATTTTACCTTTTTATAGGTCTTTTATGTAAATGTAAAATGTACTCCCACCGTCCGTACCTATGAAATTCGAACCTAAAAGAAAGTGATAACATTTAAACGTATTTAAGATTATTAGTTGTGAATGAGTATGAACAATCTTGGATTTCAAGTCGAACGACCAAGGTCATGGACACATCTACATCATACGTTATGTCGATGATTCATGATCCCATATCCAAGAATTTGCATGCCAGCACACTAGGCCATATTTTGAAAACAGACAAAGATGAAGTAGTACAAAGAGTATGGCTTGACCAGCTGCGCTCTCGAGAAGGATCCGCCTGACTATTTTCCCTGCTTAATTTTAGGGTGCTTCGTGCTAAATGTATGGAACTCAATGTAATTTTACCCCTTTTAAGGTCCTTGCTATAAAATGTACTTCCATCGTCTATGTAAAATTCGAAGATAAAAGCAAGTGGTACAATTGAAACATATTTATGCTTAGTCGTGAATGAGTACGAACAATCTTGGATTTCAAGACGAACGACCTATTTCATGGCCATATCTACATCATACTTTATATTGATGATTCATGATCCCATATCAAAGAATTTGCATGCCGCCAAATTTGGCCATATTTTGAAAACAAACGAAGAGGAAGTAATATGAAGAGTATGGCTCGATCAGCTTTTCTCTCGAGAAGGAGCAAGGCATTATTGTTTTCCCTGCTTAATTTTAGGGTGCTTCGTGCTAAATGTATGGACCTCGATGTAATTTTACCTTTTTTGGGTCCTTGATATAAAATATTCTCCCACCGTTCGTATGTGTAAAATTTGAACCTAAAAGCAAGTGGTAAAATTTAAACGTATTTAAGATTATTAGTAGTCGATGAGTATGAACATTCTAGGATTTCAAGATGAACGATCAAGGTCATGGCCATATCTATATCATACTTTATACTGATGATTCATGACCACATATCCAATAATTTGCATGATGCAAAATTTGGTCATATTACGAAAACAAACGAAGAGGAAGTAGTATCAAGAGTATGGCTCGATCAGCTTTTCTCTCGAGAAGGAGCAAAGCATTATTGTTTTCCCTACTTAATTTTATGGTGCTCCGTGCTAAGTGTATGGACCTCGATGTAATTTTACCTTTTTAGGTTCTTAATGTAAAATGTACTCCCCCCGTTTGTATGTATAAAATTCGAACCTAAAAGCAAGTGGTAAAATTTAAACGTATGTAAGATTATTAATAGTCGATGAGTATGAACATTCTTGGATTTCAAGACGAACAACCAAGGTCATGGCCATATCTACATTATACTTTATGTTGATGATTCATGATCCCATATCGAAGAAATTGCATGCCGCCAAATTTGGCCATATTTTGAAAACAAACAAAGAGGAAGTAATAAGAAGAGTATGGCTCGATCAGCTTTTCTCTCGAGAAGGAGAAAAACATCACTACTTTCCCTACTTAATTTTAGGGTGCTTCATGCTAAATGTATGGGCCTCGATGTAATTTTACGTTTTTCAGGTCCTTGATGTAAAACATATTCCCACCGTTCGTATGTGTAAAATTCAAACCTAAAAGCAACTAGTAAAATTTAAATGTATTTAAGATTATTGGTAGTCGATGAGTATGAACATTCTTGGATTTCAAGACGAACGACCAAGGTCATGGCCATATCTATATCATACTTTATACTGATGATTCATGACCACATATCCAATAATTTGCATGTCGCCAAATTTGGTCATATTTCAAAAAGAAATAAAGAGGAAGTTGTATGAAGAGTATGACTCGATCAGCTTTTCTCTCGATAAGGGGCAACACATGACTATTTTCCCTGCTTAATTTTAGGGTGCTTCGTGCTAAATGTATGGACCTCGATGTAATTTTACCTTTTTATAGGTCTTTGATGTAAAATGTACTCCCACCGCCCATACGTGTAAAATTCAAACCTAAAAGCAAGTGGTAAAACCCAAAAGTATTTAATATTATTAGTTTTCGATGAGTATGAACATTCTTGGTTTTCAAGACGAACGACCAAGGTCATGGCCATATCTACATCATACTTTTTGTTGATGATTCATGATCCCATATTCAAGAATTTGCATGCCACCAAATTTGTCCATATTTTGAAAACAAATGAAGAGGAAGTAGTATGATGAGTATGGCTTGATCATCTATTCTCTCGAGAAGGAGAAAAACATCACTGTTTTCCCTGCTTAATTTTAGGGTGCTTCGTGCTAAATGTATGGACCTCGATGTAATTTTACCTTTTTAGGTGCTTGATATAAAATGTACTCCCACCATCTGTATGTGTAAAATTCGAACCTAAAAGCGACTCGTAATGTTTAAACGTATTTAAGATTATTAGTTGTGAATGAGTATGAACAATCTTGGATTTCAAGTCGAACGACCAAGGTCATGGCCACATCTACAGCATACTTTATGTCGATGATTCATGATCCCATAACCAAGAATTTGCATGCCACCACATTGGGTCATATTTGAAAACAAACAAAGAGGAAGTAGTATGAAGAGTATGGCTCGACCAGCTGCTCTCTCGAGAAGGAGCTGAACTCGTGTATTTTTCCTGCTTAATTTTAGGGTTCTTCGTGCTAAATGTATGGAACTCAATGTAATTTTACCCCTTTTAAGGTCCTTGCTGGAAAATGTACTCCCACCGTCCATGCAAAATTCAAAGATAAAATCAAGTGGGACAATTTAAACGTATTTATGCTTAGTCGTGAATGAGTACATACACTCTTGGATTTCAAGACGAACGACCTAGTTCATGGCCATATCTATATCATACTTTATGTTGATGATTCATGATCCCATATCCAAGAATTTGTATGCCGCCAAATTTGGCCATATTTTGAAAACAAACAAAGAGGAAGTAGTATGAAGAGTATGGCTCGATCAGCTTTTCTCTCGAGAAGGAGCAGAACATTATTGTTTTCCCTGCTTAATTTTAGAGTGCTTCGTGCTAAATGTATGGACCTCGATGTAATTTTACCCTTTTTAGGTCCTTGATGTAAAATGTACTCCCACCGTCCGTATGTGTAAAATTCGAACCTAAAAGCAAGTGGTAAAATTTAAACGTTTTTAAGATTATTAGTAGTCGATGAGTATGAACATTCTTAGACTTCAAGATGAACGACAAAGGTCATGGCCATATCTACATCATACTTTATGTTGATGATTCATGATCCTATATCCAAGAATTTGTATGCCACCAAATTTGGCCATATTTTGAAAACAAACAAAGAGGAATTAGTATGAAGAGTATGGTTCGATCAGATTTTCTCTCAAGAAGGAGCAAAACATGACTATTTTCCCTGCTTAATTTTAGGGTGCTTCGCGGTAAATGTATGGATCTCGATAAAATTTTACCTTTTTAGATCCTTGATGTAAAATGTACTCCCACCGTCTGTACGTGTAAAATTCGAACCTAAAAGCAAGTGGTAAAATTTAAACGTATTTAAGATCATTAGTTTTCGATGAGTATGAACATTCTTGGATTTCAAGACGAACAACCAATGTCATGGCCATATCTACATCATACTTTATGTTGATGATTCATGATCCCATATCCAAGAATTTGCATGCCGCCAAATTTGGCCATATTTTAAAAACAAATGAAGAGGAAGTAGTATGAAGAGTATGGCTCGATCAACTTTTTTCTCGAGAAGGAGCAAAACATGACTGTTTTCCTTGCTTAATTTTAGGGTGCTTCGTGCTAAATGTATGGATCGCGATGTAATTTTACCTTTTTAGGTCCTTGACGTAAAATGTACTCCCACCGTCCATACGTGTAAAATTTGAACCTAAAAGAAAGTGGTAACATTTAAACATATTTAAGATTATTAGTTGTGAATGAGTATGAAAAATCTTGGAATTCAAGTAGAAAGACCAAGGTCATGGCCATATCTACATCATACTTTATGCTGATGATGATCCCATGTCCAGGAATTTTCATGCCATCAAATTTGGCCATATATTTTGGAAACAAATGAAGAGAAAGTTGTATGAAGAGTATGGCTAGATCAACAGCATTCTCGAGAAGGAGCCAGACCCAACTATTTCCCTTGCTTAATTTTAGGGTGCTTCGTGCTAAATGTGAGGACCTCTATGTAATTTTCTCCATTTTTAGGTCCTTAATGTAAATTATACTCCCACCATCTGTGATGTTCCCATATTTGGGAGTAAATGGGTGAATCATGGCATGGTAACAATGTTGCCACTCGGAGTTTCCAACCATTAGAAAAATCTAGCACTAAAACATGACTATATACATTCTAATCTAGATAAATCTGAGAACATTATATGGATCAGAAGGAGTAGTATATATGCATTCAAAACAAATTGTGTTTTTTTAGTGTGGCATCACCATCCCCACACACAAAACAAATTTGAGGACATTTCGAACTTTTTTCTTCGACATGATGTGATTTGCTATCCCTAGTTACCTATAGGAAAAAAAAGTAATGCCTCAAACTAGGGGCCAATGTTGCGGGCTGGAGCATTTAAGAAATATATCTAATTTTCTGTTATTATTCCTTTTTGCATAAGCATCTATGTTAACGTCCGCATTAGTTTTGCCCTAATATACCGGGTTAGAGTAGTCGATCCGACAACCGGAGGAGAACCGCCCACCCCCATATTTTTTTGGCTGAGAAACCGCATGCCCCTCATCATGTTCCTATGCCGCCCCGTCCGCTCGTGCACCATCGTAGCCCCTCTTCATCCTTGCAGAAAGGTGGAAACCGCCAACCCATCACGACTAATCTTCCATAGTACTACTCTTCCCCGGAACGACATCTAGAGCGATGAAGCATAAGATATCTGAGTGTTATAGCCAGATAATGGGATTTGGCAACCTCCACTATGGACCACTGAGCAACATCACCGGTCACGCCTATCTTCTGAGCACCGCTCGCCTGGATCGCGGCATGGTTGGCATGCGTCGAGGGATTGCGAAAGATCCTGGTCTCCTGTTTGGTTTGCCCTGCCTACTTCACTCTAACCCACAAACATGGCCACTAGACCGTGACGAGCAGGTAAAAATCAGTTTTGCATGATTTTTGTAGGATTCGAATCCTTAGATTCTTTCCTATGGATTGCATTTGGATTAAAGGAATCGTGGTACACAATTCTTTTGAACTGCAACCACCCTCCCATGCTTAAATCCCGTAGGAATTGGAACATCTACTTGAGCCTCAACTCTCATCGCGTGCATATGATCGAAACATGCCATTCACGTAGATAGTTTTCCTACATTTTATAATCGCCTGTTTTTCACCGGCAAACCTATGAAATTCCCGTGTTCTCAATCCTGTGATCGAAACGGGCCCAAGACTTTTGCTTCAGTGTCCCCCCTCTCCTCCAAACATACTAATCTGAAAACTCAAAAATGACCAGGATTATTGATACCTGTAACAGAAGGTGTATTGGCCAATCAAGGCCAACATTATATTTTAAGTTTCATGAGTTTTACAAACACAAGATTTTTCCTTGTGACAGGGACTGGATTATCGTTCGAAACGACTATCTTGCACCGGTAACGTATATTGATGCCATATACGCGGTGACAACCACAAGGAGATGTTCCTTTCTAGGAACCAAACAAGTGGAGTGAGTCCCGTTATTTAAAAGTAAATTTTATAAATTACTTACAACTGCATTGTTCGTGATACTTTTGCTAATTGAAATGCATACACATGTATACTTGCAGGCCCGCGTCTCATACATGATCCAGTAATTGAAGAGCTAGCAAACGTCCAAGCCAGTGACGATGGCGAGGCTGAAGATATTGCATTACACAGCTGGTACTTGGCAGAGCTTGGCTGGGATATCTTGTGGATTCACACCAGGGGTGCATGAACTAGCAGCCATGGTGATCCTATATCATACATGGGTAGAGAACTACTGTTTATCCCTCGCTCCGCTGCCACGTTTTCTAGGGGGCCCTAAATTTGGATGACCCTATAGCACCAGACTAGATCAGAAGGGATAATCTTGAAGGGATGTCAATGTTTGTGGGAATCAACCATCCATTCATCCTCGAGCCCCCTACAAACCGTGAACCTGGTGCTGCTGATGTTGACGAAGCTCTTCCAGTGTTCAGAGGAGACTGTGTGTTTGCTACACATGTGCGCTGCGAACATCACCCACATCCGGTTCCAGATTGGAGCCGCATGCACGTCAATGTGGGGGGGGGGGATGCCATAGGTTCATCACTTAACTACACTGGATTGGAACATAGAGAGCAAATGTTTGAGGCTCCAATGTGGTTTGTGCCAATCCTGCCTTGTTAGAACTATGTGAAGTTTGACCAAAATATAGAAAAGCTGATTATGAGCAGTCGCAACATCATTTCTGTAGCTAGTACTTGCCACCATGTAATGTACAATGCTACGTACGTAGTACTTTCATACTGTATTGTAGTATCAGTACTTGCAACATCATTTCCACTATTGCATGTACTAGGCACCATGTATTAATATACTTTCATAGTATGTGTTTGATGTTCCCCTATTCAAGCACTTAAGCTGACGTGCCCAATTTTCTAGGATATTAATTTTGGCATGACAATTAGTAGTATTGTATTGGTGGCAATGTTTGCTTTGTTCACAACATTCGTCTGACCTCTCCGCATTTATTCCCTCACCAGCCCCAGCCTGAGCTCTCTCTCACACAACACTCCTTAATCACTATTGTGCTTCCCTCCATTGACGACCACCACCACCGCAACTTACTCGTCTTAGGTAGGTCGACTGCGAGAGGCGGGCCCTACAAACTTATCTATAGAGCCATCGCATCCCTCAGACATCACGGTGGCAGTGCGGTATGTACATAATCCCTGAAACCCTTGATCTTGATGATGATATGCAGTCAAGCTTTTATTAACGCTTGGTTAACATTGGGTTGGTGTTGAGTATAGTTCTCATCTAGTGCATTTAACCTGTTTGTATACTACAGTTTAGTTTTACACATGCAAGCTAGTTCCAGGCCTAGATCTAAGGTAAACTACAATAATAAGTTCAAATTTTGTATTGATTGATCTATGGCTGATGATGATTTGGGAGGCCACTCGGCATGTTTTGCTTGATTGGGATCAGGGGCGGAGGTCCCTTTAATTTGGGCAAGTTAGGGAAGCTGCTTCCTGTCAACACCCGGATTTTTAAGTCCAGATGCCTATTATGCTATACATCACAATCCCAGGATTACCATTTTTGCGAGACATAACAGAAGTGGTACCACAGTACATCATCCATTACAAACCATAATAAGGTTCTTACAAACAAAGGATCTCATGATCCAGTCTTTAATACAATCAAAGCAGCGGAAAGTAAACATAGCGGGGCTTCATCTTCAGGGTCACAGGCAATACTGACGATGAGAGATGATCCTAGTTGTCATAGACCTCCTGCTGTCCATATTCCGGGTAATCCTCCTCATAGTCTGGCCATGGGAATAGCCAGGGACAAAGCCATGAGTACTCTTTAAGTACTCGCAAACTAACACCAGTGTAAGTAAGGTCAAAGCTAATAGGAAATTTAAGCTCTAGGTTGGTTTTGCAGAAAGCCAGATTTACTTCATGAGGGTTTCAAGAGTAAAGACCTAATTTAGTTCTCTATATCACTTAAGGGGGAAACTAGTTTTCAGGCCCACAACTCTGTTGTGTTCAAGTCAAAGTCATCTTTTAAATCACAAATCATTTTTGAAAACATCTGACAACAAAACAGTATGGTCACTCCAACTGTCCATAACCACAGAAGCAGATATTCGAATAGTTTGACACTCTGCAGAGATTGTACACTTTCACCACAAAATTCGATACATCCATCAGGAATAACCCTGAATCATCATACTTAGTATGCGGATAATCAATCTTAACCTTTCAATTACACACCCTAGTATAGGCACCTCCCCTATGAGTTCGGCCTCCCAACCATGACCATCTGTCATCTTGGGTACTACATAGGTGGACATTCATCACGAGGTAGCCTCAGCTCAACCTCTTCCGCAAGGGAACCCATACTAAGACATATAAACTTCCAGTCAAGCCCTACACAACTCAGGTATTATGGTTGTATGGTAAAATTGGAATGGTATCGCATCCGAACCCAACCATCAGTTTTTATAAAGGGCCAAGGCTCATGCCTCAACATTTTCATCATCAACCATTGTGTTTCTCAACACATGTCAAAACATTTCAATAGAATGAATCAACATTCCAAGGTTTTCATAATCATTTTTACCAAGTATTCCCATCTAAAGTGATCAAGTTTTATGCTTAGCACTAGCCACTAAAGTTGAGGGTATTCACTATTTGGGGGTGCTAATATGGTACAAGTATCCAAGACTAATCCTAAGATCTTGATAGGATCCATCCTATTTCCACTAGTCACAATTCATTAACTAAGTAATAACTGTAGTAAAAGGGGAAAGTAAAGCTTGGAGTAAAAACTGGGAATTGGTAAAGTTGCACGACCAGGTATGCCTAGTGCATCTGGTATAAGGGGCTTGCATATATAGTATGCATAGTTCTAGCCTGCAATGAGTGATGGCTTTCTTAGATAGCAAGTATGGTACTAGCTTGCACTGATAGCTTGCCTTGTTGGTTGAAGTCGTTGAAGTTTTCCTCTTCCTCCTCGAAGTATTCCTCTTCGTAGAATCCCGGGTCGGTACTAGCATCTATAAACACATTCAATGCACACAATCACCAAACAACACTTCACTACTCCTATTTAGCACACAAGGCTCATACTATATGATCTAATATCATCTCAATCATTCCATGTTATAATGGCACATTTTTATTTCTCTTTAATGAGAAAAGTAATTTCTACTCATTGAAGTTGTTTAAGATTTAATATTCTCCAACTAGAATATAGGTTCATATGGACCATGTCCTCACCATATATTCTCAAGCTTGGGAATGTGATTTAAACGGGTGGTCATGCATTACAAGATTTAATATTACTATTTAATAAGATTTAAATGACTAGGAAAGCCTATATAGACTTCTTTTAATACTAGTCCAAGTTTAATATCTATAAAACCAAATGCTTTTACATATTTAGGTATAGCATGGAAAATGTGATTTTTGAGAGGTGGAATCATCTCAAAAGCATTTATAGTTTATTTTAGAAAAATGTTTGAAGTGTCAAAAGTCCCTGTCTTGTTATTTTTGGTATAGGTGATCTATAGTTCCAATTGGTTTGAATCCAACGGGAGTGGTTAGATAATTTCCATACCTTTCCATCAAAATTGGAATCAAGCATTTTTGTTTAGTGAATCTCTTTGAATTGTTTTTTGAATCTACTGATAGAATCTAGTTTTAACTAAAATGGAAAAATCCTATTTAAATGGGTGGGCTCTACGCGGGAAACTAAATGGGCCTGCCCAACTGCACAACGCTGGCGCAGATGGCTACTGACAGGCAGGTCCTACTCGTCAGTGACTTCACACACATGGGGAGAGCAGAGATCTATTAAAGCACTTGAGTAGCAAGGTAGATCTACTTGATTACAAAGCTCATGATCACAATATGATCATGCATAGAGAGAGATGAACACATAGCTGCCGGTAGAACCCTTAGCCTCGAGAGAGAACTACTCCCTCCTCATCATGGGAATCAGCAACGGTGATGGAGATGGTGGTGGAGATCGATGGAGATGGCTCCGGGGGCACTTCCCCGTCTCGGCAGGGTGCCGGAACAGAGACTTTCTGTCCCCCGAATCTTCCCTTCGGTGGCGGCGGCGCGGCGGAACTATTCGTGGATTTCTGATTGATTATTTAGGGTTTCTGCCTCGGGAGGAATATATAGGCAAAGGAGGCAAGGTCGGTGGCCGGCCAGGGGCCCACCATGCCTGGCCTGACTGGGCTGGCAGCTCAAGGGTGTGTGTGAAGGGAATATGCCCGAGAGGTAATAATAAAGTGGTTATTATCTTATTCCATATTTATGATAAATGTTTATTTTGCATGCTATAATTGTATTGATCGGAAACATTAATACATGTGTGTTTAATAAACAAAAAGGGTTCCTAGTTATGCCTCTCTTATAGACTAGCTTGTTGATTAACAAGATGATCAAGGTTTCCTGATCATGGACATTGGATGTTGTTAATAACAAGGTCACAACATTAGTGGAATGATGTGATGAACATTCATCCGATGTATAGCATTACGATCAAAGTCATTATGTTTATATTGCTATAACATCATACGAAGTAATCTTAGTCCTTAGACCATGAGATCATGTTAATTGCTAACACCGGAAGAGTATCATGATAACATCAAACGTCACACCGTAACAAGGTGACTATAAAGGTGGGTTTAGTGCTACAAAGGTGTTATGTTGAGGCTCATGGATCAAGAGTGGGATTTGTCCATCCCGATGATAGATAGATATACTCTGGGCCCTCTCGGTGATATCACATTAAGATAGCTTGCAAGCAAGTGATGTGATCACTAGAATGTTATATCACGGGAACGAGAAAAGAGTGCATATCAGCAACGAGATCAAACTAGGTATGGAGATACCGAAGATCAAATCTCGGACATGTAATATATCACGAGACAAAGAGATTTAGTTACTAGCATTAAAGGTTCTCATGATCATAGAAGTCATCGTTGAATGTGTAGGAGTCAGTATGGATCTCCAGGTCCCGCTTCTGATTATTGATCTGAGAGGGGTCTCGATCATGTCTGCATTATTCGCGAACCGTAGGGTGACACACTTAAGGGATACCGACACCATTTGGAGCAAATATGTTTCAGATAAAGATTTAAGAAAGCGCTGGAATTATTTCAATAGACACCAAAACTGTTTCGGGTGAAATTGCTGAAATTGGTTCTGCATGTAATATTGAAATGTTGCAGGGGGTTTTATGTGAATGTTTGTTAATTAAAGTAATTAAAAAAATTCTGAATAAAAATAATAAAAGAGTTTTATTAAATGAGAGAGCATTAAATTTGGAGAAATTTAATGCATTTAAAGTGGAGACTTTAAAAGAGAATGTGAAGGGGCATTTTAATATGGAGGGGTTACCACCACATGAATGGAGGAGGTGAAGGGTCACCTCCCCCATGCGCCAGCCATGAAGGAGGGGCACCCCCTTCTCCTATAAAAGGCCCCCGTCACTCCCCTTCTTCCTCACACCTCCTCGTGAAGGATCTCTCCCCCTCTAGTATTATTCCCCCGTGGTGTTACCTAGAAGCTTCTAAACCACGGTCGTACCTGTCACAACCGCGGTGTTACCTAGAAGCTTCTAAACCACGGTCCTACCTGTCACAACCGCGGTGTTACCTGGAAGCTTCTAAACCGTTCATCGGAATTCCTTGTTGATTAGGAGTATTGTATCGACAAGTTTCAAAAGTGAGAGAAAACATCTAAATCTTCTTTGTGATGATCTCAATGTTAAGATATGTAACATCGTACTAATTAATTACTACTTTATGTTGGTGCCAGATTCAATTTGTATGGGGAGAGGTGGAAAAAGTTTGTGGCAATGTATACCTATTTCCAATGTACGCTGCTAACATAGTGGGCCCTGATACATTGCAAATGTATCTATAATTTTTGATGTTCCATGCTTGGTTTTATCCACTTTCTTGTGTTTTGTTCCAACTTTGGAGTACTTTTATTATGATTTCTTGGACTAACCAATTAACAAGAGCCATAGTGCCAGCTGCCTGTTTTCTGTTGTTTTGGTTCCAGAAAAGTCAGAAAATGAATATTCTTGGAATTGTACGGGACAAAAGCCAAAGTGCCTATTTTTCCGGAAGGGATCAAGTGCCAGAATACGAGACAGAGAATGGCTGGGGGCCAACCACACCACCTGGTCGCACGGCCAAGCCTGGCCCGCGCCAGGGGGTGGTATGGCCGACCCCAGCACCCCCTCGGCCTCTCCTTCCGCCTATAAGTTACCCTCAGGACGAAAACCCTAGGTACCCGATCAAAAATCCACGAAAGAGTCTGTAGCCGCCGTCATCTCCATCCCTAGATCGGGAGGGATTTGAAGCTCTTCCGCACCGCCGGAGGGAATTCACCCTGGAGGCCTTCTTCATCACCATGCAAGCATCCGGTGTGATGCGTGAGTAGTTCATCCTTGTACTACGGATCCATGTAGTAGCTAGATGGCTGGTTTCTCCTCATTTGTGCTTTCATGTTTAGATCTTGTGAGCTCCGTTCATGATCAAGATCATCTATTTGTAATTCATACATGTTGTGTTTGTGGGGATCCGATGGATATTGAGATGCTATTTTAGATTGATTATTGATTCTATCATGTCTTTGTTATTTGAGATCTTGCATGCTTTCTGTTGTTAGTAGCTATCTTGGCCAAGTAGATGCTAGCAACTCCAAGAGTTAGTATTTATGCTCGATAGTGGGTTCATGCCTCCGTAACTGGGAACCCATGTAAATCTCTAAGGTACTAGATGTGTTGTTGCTACTAGGGAGAAAACAACAATCCTTTGTTCATAGAACAATCGTATTGTTTACCTTACACGCAGTTCGTAAAGCAATAATCTATTGCTTGCAACTTAATACTGGAGGGGGTTCGGATGATAACCTAAAGGTGGATTATTAGTCATAGATGCAGTTGGATGGCGGTCTATGTATTATGTTGTATTGCCCAATCAAGTCTTAGAGGAGTCAAGATGATTAGTATATGCATGTATTGCTTTCTCGGTGTTTGTCAATTGCCCCGCTGTAAGTTGTTCACCCAACATGTTATCTATCTAAGGAGAGCCACCTCTAGTGAACTATGGATCCCGGTCCTTTTCTTTTACATACAATCTACAATCTTTTACTGCTTTGTGTTTACTTTCTGCAAACTTTTACTTCTTTCCATTCGATACGTTTAATCCTTTGTTTTCCGCAAAACACGGTGAGATTGACAACCTTATCGCAAGTTGGGGACAAAGTTCGGTGGTTGTGTTATGCAGGTCTCCACGTTGCTACTAGCACCGGTAGTGCGCCCTGCCAAAGCTCAGCTAGTAACACCTTTGAGGTGTTTCCTTGCTCCTACTAGTTCGATTAAACCTTGGTTTCATAACTGAGGGAAACTTGCTGCTGTGCTCATCATACCTTCCTCTTGGGGTTCCCAACGAGCTCTACATCAACACCACGCACCAAGCACTTTTCTGGCACCGTGTATTGAGCCATCAAGCGATTTTCTGGCGCCGTTGCCGGGGATTCGTAGAAGAAGAAACTCCCACGTCAACCACGCGCCGATTTTCTGGCGCCGTTGCCGGGGAGTCAAGGACATCTTCACAAGGGGAGTCCCTCATAACCAATCTCTTTACTTTGTTGTTTTTGTTTTGCTTAGTTTCCTTTTTGCTTTGTTTGCTTGTTTTCTTCTTAAAAAATCCAAAAAAAATTAGTTTTACTTTGTTTGCTTTCTTATTTGAAACCCCAAAAAAATGACTACTCTTGAAAACACTAAGTTGTGTGACTTCACTAGCACCAACAACAATGATTTTATGAGAACTCCTATTGCTCCACCTATGGCTCAAAATACTTTCTTTGAGATAAAACCTGCTTTGCTCAATCTTGTTATGAGAGAACAATTTTCTGGTATTGGTAATGAAGATGGTGCTTCCCATCTAAATAACTTTGTTGAACTTTGTGAGATGCAAAAGCATAAGGATATAGATGGTGATATTATTAAGCTTAAATTGTTTCCTTTCTATTCAAGAGGAAAAGCTAAAGAGTGGTTGAATTCCTTAACTAGGAATAGTATTGATTCTTGGACTAAGTGCAAAGATGCTTTTATTGGAAAATACTATCCTCCTGCTAAGATTATATCCATGAGAAGTGAAATAATGAAGTTTAAACAACTTGATAATGAGAATGTTGCTCAAGATTGGGAAAGAATGAAATCTTTGGTTAAGAATTGTCCCACTCATGGACTGACTGCTTGGATGATCATCCAAACTTTTTATGCATGATTGAACTATTCTTCAAGGAACCTATTGGATTCAGCTGCTGGAGGTACCTTTATGACCATCACTTTGGGTGCTGCAACAAAACTATTGGATAATATGATGGTTAATTATTCTGAATGGCATACTGAGAGAGCTCCACAAGGTAAGAAGGTAAATTCTGTTGAAGAAACCTCCTCCTTGAGTGATAAGATCGATATGATTATGTCCATGCTTGTTAATGGGAAAGCCCATATTGATCCAAATAATGTTCCTTTAGCCTCTTTGGTTGCTCAAGAAGAGCAAGTTGATGTGAACTTCATAAGAAATAACAACTTTGGCAACAATGCTTATGGTAATAATGCTTATAGGAACAATTTTGGTAACAACAATTATAAGCCATATCCTCCCAACAATGGTAATGCTTATGGAAATTCTTACAACAATAATAAGAGTGCTCCCTCTGAACTTGAAGTTATGCTTAAAGAGTTTATTAGTAAACAAACTGCTTTCAATAAAACTATTGAGGAAAAACTCTCTAATGCTGAAAGAAATATAACATCTTTGGCTAAAGCTCAATCTACTTTGAATAAAATGGCTGCTAAACCTGAAACTAATGAGAATCCCTTTGCAGCTACTAATGCCATACAAGTAAGAATTGATGAAAATGTTAGACTATTAGCTGAATTACATGCTAAGTGGGAAAGAGAAGATGAAATTGCTAGAAACATTAGTGTTTCTACTATTACCACCACTAGTGTTGAGGCTAGTAATAGTTCTACTACTTTAGATGATAATTATGATTTTGATCTTGATGGTTGCAACATCTCTGAAGTTATTAAGTTCTTGCAAAAGCTTGCTAAAAGTCCTAATGCTAGTGCTATGAACATGGCCTTTACAAAACACATTACTGATGCTCTCATAAAGATTATAGAAGAAAAGATGAAACATAAAGCTTATATATTCCTATAAAGCAAGAAGATGGTTGGGAACCCATCATTAATATGAAAGTGAATGACTTTGATTTCAAAGCTTTGTGTGATCTTGATAGTAGTGTTTCTATTATGCCTAGAAGGATTTATTATATGCTTGATTTGCCTCCTCTTGAAGATTGTTATTTGAATGTCCCACTTGATTCTAATGCTAAAAAGAAACTCATGGGGAGTCTTAATGATGTTCTTATTATGGTTAATGATTCCTATGTCCCCGTTGATTTCTATGTTTTGGATGTTGAATACAATTCTTCTTGTCCGATTACTTTGGGAAGACCTTTTCTTAGAACCGTTGGTGCCATCATTGATATGAAAGAAGGCACCATTAAATATCAACTCCCACTCAATAAAGGTATAGAACACTTCCCTAAAAAGAGAGAAAAGATTTCTTTTGCTTCTCCTATGAAAACAAAATTTGGTCTTAATGCTTCTTCATTTGAGAACACTTGATTCTTTCTTTGCTTCTTATGCCTAACTTAAAGGCGTTAAAGAAAAGTACTTGTTGGGAGATAACCCAAGAGTTTTAGATGAGTCTTGGAAGTTATTAACTCTGTAATAACCTCTCCTTATCCTTTTTATTTGCTTTTTGTGCCAAGAGTAACCTCTAATGAGAGTGAAGTAATGATTGGGAAAGTTGCTGTCCCGAAACAGATTTGTGTGCTTCACCGTAAAGATTCGTGAGAGAGTTCTGTATGTAGGATTGAGCTGTAATTTTTCGTGATTCTTCCCCAGGTTGTTATATAACTTTATTTAGTTCAACACTTTTTGATTTGAGCAACATAAAGTCTTCGAAAAAATTCGTCTTTACCTGCTGGTCTGTTTTGACAGATTTCTGCCATTTTCTGCATTTCCTTCTTGTTGGTTCCTTCTTGAGTTCCTTTGGGGAATTGAGCTTTTTGAGGGAATTTATACAGTATCTAGTGTTCTAATAGAAGTTTATTTGGTGTTAGAACTGAACCTTGAGACTTATTTATCTTAAGTGCACTAATGTTGCTAATGAGATTGTGTGAAGTTTTATATGAAGGAAAATTTTCAGGTGTATGGAAGGAATGAGTAATGAGATGAAGGATGGACTAAAGCTCAAGCTTGGGGATGCCACGCGTGTCACCCCAAGAAGTATCCAAGAAGTACAAGCTTCAATGCTTGGGGATGCCCAAGGCATCCCCTTCTTCATCAATAAAAATCCCAGGTTTCTTTCAAACGCTTCATTTTTATTGTTTCGTTCACAGTTGTGTTTTTCTTGGAGCGTCTTCTTTTTCGTTTTTGTTTTGGTTTTTAGTTTGCTTGGTTTGTTTAGTTCTCTGAATAAGTTGGTTGGATCCCCTCTTTCACACGTTGGTTTGCAAATAGTTTGGTTTGGTTTGGAAAAGAGTAGGAAAGTTCATGCTTTTGTGGTAAAAAGAGCTCGTTTTTGACTGTGGCTATGCTTTGTCATGCCATGCTTGATATTGTTTTGGCTTATGCTTAGTATTCTTTGCTGTAGCATGACTTGTTATAAACAATTGAGATTGCTTAATGTGCCTTGGATGAATCATGCATTGTTTCAGCAAATTAAAGCATAGTATAGTGGTATTCTCCTTTGATGCTTTATTTGGGTTGACTTGGCACATGCTCACACCATGTTATGAATATCACAAGTCACCATAGCCTTTATGATCCTTTAGTTTTCAACTTGTAGTATCACTTTATGCTTTGATCAATGATGTTTTGTCGCTCTGCATGATTGTGGCCATTATTGCTCTCTTAGTTTGTCGCCCGCCTTTTGCTAGCCTCCACCACAAAGTATGAGTTCCACTCATGCATCCAACTCCCTAAACCAAGTTTTTCCAAAGAGTCCACCATACCTACCTACTAGCTTATGCTATTCCAAGTATATTCATGCTTTTGTCTACCTTTCACTTGTTATGAGAAAACTAGTGATTAAAGCTCTCACGAACTTGATGGCACACTTTACTTTATTGCCTCTAATAAACTTGAACCATTGGGTCCTTCTTTGTTGCGTATATGCTTGCGCTTTATAAGTTGAAATTAGTAGAACCATGTTTCATGGGGAACGCTTTCAACATTGCACTTGTACTTTGTACCCCGTTGATATTATGTTCTTTTGCTTACGGATCCCGACGGTGTGAAATAAATGTGGAACTTGTAAGATCATGGAGTTTGTATGTGTGTTAGAGAAACGCCTGGGCCACTAGCCTAAGCCATGCCTAATCATGGTGGAAACTTGCAGCATCACCATAGTGAGCACTCTATGAAGCATCCTCAATAAAAACCTATGCAAATAGTAAATAAAAGGATCGCCGAGATGCTCATTGTCTGCTTGCCTTGTCATTTTGATTATGGGAAAGCTCCCGTATCATGTGAAAGGGGTACCCTGTTGGCGGTTCTTAATGATACACATATACTTATAATGACAAGAGCTTACTTGTGACTAAAGTTGAGTAGCATGAGGACCGGTCTTCGTAAGTAAGGGGCATAAGATTTCGGTTTATAACTTGTCAAGCATATCCTCTTAGTTGTGTCACTTTAACCTTAATCACCTTCAAGATGCTTATGATAGGGGCAATGAGAGCTGAAAGCTACAAGTACCATAATTTTTGGAAGCTCTTTATGAGACTTGAATCCCTACTTCCTTTTACAAAAGGCCTTTCTTCCACCATTATATTGAGTCTCCACCTTCTATCTTTATGCACCTACTTTGAGAGCATAGTGGCCATTCTTAGTTCTAAGTGCATTGTCCCAAGACTAGTTGATTGATGCATAACTTGTTATTGCTTGTTTGAAACTATTGTATATAGTCACTCTTATGAACTTTGAAGGTGTCCCATGCATTTATATTTGCTACTCTATTGAGGGACAAGCTGAATACTTTTATGCTATGTTTTCTTTATGTGAAACAAACAAACGTCTTGCAAAGCATTGTTATTCATGAATCTTTTGTTTGTGCCTTTTCATGTTGCATCTTAGTTTCTTTGCTTATTGCTAGAACTTTGTCTTTCATGTTATGATTGAAGTACTATGATCCCAGCCTTGAATGTTTTGCAAATACTTTGATCAAGTTTTTGATGGTGCATGTCACCTCAAAAATTCTTTCTTTTTATCACTTACCTACTCGAGGACGAGCAGGAGTTAAGCTTGGGGATGTTGATACATTACAAATGTATCTATAATTTTTGATGTTCCATGCTTGGTTTTATCCACTTTCTTGTGTTTTGTTCCAACTTTGGAGTACTTTTATTATGATTTCTTGGACTAATCTATTAACAAGAGCCACAGTGCCAGCTGCCTATTTTCTGTTGTTTTGGTTCTAGAAAAGTCAGAAAATGAATATTCTCGGAATTGGACGGGACAAAAGCCAAAGTGCCTATTTTTCCGGAACGGATCAAGTGCCAGAATACGAGACGGAGAAGGGCTGGGGGCCGGCCACACCACCTGGCCGTGCGGCCAGGCCTGGCTCACGCCAGGTGGTCCGCCGACCCCAAGACCCCTCGGCCTCTCCTTCCGCCTATAAGTTACCCTCGACGAAAACCCTAGGCACCGATCAAAAATCCAAGAAAGAGTCTCAGAGTCAGCCGTCATCTCCATCCCTAGATCGAGGGATCTGAAGCTCTTCCGCACCCGGAGAGGGGAATTCACCCTGGAGGCCTTCTTCATCACCATGCAAGCCTCCGGTGTGATGCGTGAGTAGTTCATCCTTGGACTATAGATCCATGTAGTAGCTAGATGGTTGGTTTCTCCTCCTTTGTGCATTCATGTTTAGATCTTGTGAGCTCCGTTCATGATCAAGATCATCTATTTGTAATTCATACATGTTGTGTTTGCGGGGATCCGATGGATATTGAGATGCTATTTCAGATTGATTATTGATTCTATCATGTCTTTGTTATTTGAGATCTTGCATGCTTTCCATTGTTAGTAGCTATCTTGGCCAAGTAGATGCTAGCAACTCCAAGAGTTAGTATTTATGCTCGATAGTGGGTTCATGCCTCTGGTAATCTGGAGAAGTGACAGAAATCTCTAAGGTACTAGATGTGCTGTTGCTACTAGGGAGAAAACAACAATCCTTTGTTCATAGAACAATCATATTGTTTACCTTACACGCAGTTCGTAAAGCAATAATCTATTGCTTGCAACTTAATACTAGAGGGGGTTTGGATGATAACCTGAAGGTGGATTATTAGTCATAGATGCAGTTGGATGGCGGTCTATGTATTATGTTGTATTGCCCAATCAAGTCTCAGAGGAGTCAAGATGATTAGTATATGCATGTATTGCTTTCTCGGTGTTTGTCAATTGCCCCACTATAATTTGTTCACCCAACATGTTATCTATCTAAGGAGAGCCACCTCTAGTGAACTATGGATCCCGGTCCTTTTCTTTTACATACAATCTACAATCTTTTACTGCTTTGTGTTTACTTTCTGCAAACTTTTACTTCTTTCCATTCGATACATTTAATCCTTTGTTTTCCGCAAAACACGGTGAGATTGACAACCTTATCCTAAGTTGGGGACAAAGTTCTGTGGTTGTGGTGTGCAGGTCTCCACGTTGCTACTAGCACCGGTAGTGCGCCGTGCCAAAGCTCAGCTAGTAACACCTTTGAGGTGTTTCCTTGCTCCTACTGGTTCGATTAAACCTTGGTTTCATAACTGAGGGAAACTTGCTGCTGTGCTCATCATACCTTCCTCTTGGGGTTCCCAACGAGCTCTACATCAACACCACGCACCAAGCACTTTTCTGGGCGCCGTGTATTAAGCCATCAGGCCCACAAGCGACGGTGTGACAAGGAAAGCGTAACCGACAGGAAAGAAAGCGCTACCTAGCCAGCACTTGGCATACTATTTCTTTATGCCGAGTATTTTGTATGGAGGTCTTAACTTGCTACTGCTAATCTATTTTGTAGTAATACATATGTACTCGTACTTGTTCAGATCGACCGATCGAGTGCTGAATATGGACTCTCTTTCCTTTTGAGTCATGGCCTTGCTACAACTATTGAATTTCAATATCTGCATTGCTGAATCTGTCATTTCCTCTGGCCGTTGTCTATTCTGCTGAATCACTCACTTTGAAATGCTGCTAAATCTGTCAAGTGGTGCTGAATATGAACTAGGAATCTGTAGATTTTTTTTTGACTTATTCTATACTGCTTAATCTTAAATTGCTACTCAATCTGTCAAGTCTTATATCGTTACTATTACTAAGGTATTTTCTAGAACTAATAATGATGTACTGGTACTTGTTTAGATCAAGTGCAGTAGACGGTCTTGCTTTCCTTTTTAAACTTGGCCTTGTCACAATCTAGATGAGGCTTGGGCATTTTGGGATGCATATATGAGGGTCACACTGGTATTGATGTGAAGAGGAGGTATGCACACAAAAGCATACTTGATCGTTAGTTTTTCTTGCTCCAATGATCGAGTGCGTTTGGAGAAAAGGGCAAACTGATCGTGTGACAAGGTTTTTAGAGCTGAAACATGAATGGGTTCTCTCTGTACTGCTATTGAGTTTCAGTGTCTGTATAGCTGAAACAGTCACTTTGGAATGCTACAGAATCGGTCAAGTGCTACTGAATATGAACTAGGAATCTGTCTGTCGTGGTGGTGTCACGGCAGATGCCATGGATAGGCTAAAGGTGGGGACTAATACACGCTAGGGGAATCCAGGGAGGGATAGCAGAGTGATTCTCCACACAGAAGTTTGTATTGCTATATCTCCAAGATTACGAATGCTCCTTGAGCTGTATTTGCGAGAGGAGGAAGAAGGAGCTCTCTTACTCTTGCCTACTACTTCTCCCTATAACTCTAGACCAACTAGCTCTAAGGAATCACCAAACCAACTAGTGCTCAACCAACCCCCCTACCAGAACCCTAACCCCCCTTATATAGAGGAGGTTCGGTCCTGGCCTAGGGCATACGTGGAGGCATATTCCTAAGAATATGCCCCCTCCCAAAGTGGTAACCCGACCGGGGTGCTTTTCCCCTGCGTCACACATGCTTTAGCGACGTAAGCCTCATGGCGCCACACCGACGTGAGCGTCGTCACCCGTCTCGGCCATGACCCGGTGGTCCTGCCCTTGCTTTATACGCTCATGCGGTGCGAACCGGACCTACTTTTTTGACCAGAGAGATTCCTTCCTTCTCCCGTGGTTAGCGAGGATCCGGATCATAGTAGATCCGGCCACACCTGTTCCTGCATATAAGTTAGACAAGCACTTCCGACTTACTCCTTAAGTCAGATGAGACAACGTTAGGCGACCCCCCTGGTCCGGGTTACTCCGTGATCCGGCCTGCCTTGAGGTGACTCGGCCAGCATCCGCCTTGACCTTGCCGAACCTCGGCTAACTCGGCCCTTATACCCTGGAGTGACCCTACCCGGGGGTATCCCCCAACATTAGTCCCCGAAGCTGGTGCGGTCTTAGCTGCCTTGGCCGCTAAGGCCACATCAAGTTCATTTATGTCCGAGCCTCAGACGTTTAATTCCAGGTTAGCTCCTTATCTCGGATTATATGGATTTACGTTCCCTTCGTACGTTCCAAGTTTTCACTTGCCGGCCGGGTCACCACTTTGGCTCGGATCCCATGGTTATCATGGTTTGATCCGGGCCCCGTTTCCTTCTCTCATACACCAACTCGCGTGGAGGCTAATCATTTCCTCGTCTTATTTTAAGGGCCTGCACAGTAACCGCCACAGTAATTGTCAGTTATCACTGTGCGTGAGTCACGTCATGCCTGCCTCCTCGTTTACCGCAACTGCGCGTCGTGTCATGGGATTGCTTCTACTCTGTGGCCCCTTGCGTGGCTTTTCTCTGATTGGCTGATGCCGGTGATACACGGCCACACCGTGTGGCTCGTCGGCGCAGCACGATCCCACTCATCGATCACTGGGGGTGGTTAAATATTGGAGGGGCGCGTCTCTTAGCGTTTTTCCACCTCTGCGCCCCTTTGCCCATTGCGTTTTCTCCTTCGTCTTCTCTGCGACCACGCCGCCGCCGGTGCTTTCTAGCAGCAGCGCCGCCGCCGCACCTCCCCGTGCCTCCGCACCGCAGCCACCGCTGCGCAGCTTCTTCGCCACGGGTCCATGCCAATCTAGGCCTCAGATCCCCGCTGCCGCTAGCTCCAGCGAGGATAGCGGATACGAGATGATGGAGGAGGAGCTCGTCGTCGTCGAGCAGGAGATGGAGGAGGACGCCAGCGTGGCGGACCGCGGCGCATGGGCCGGGTCATGGGTCTGTCAAGATGACCTTGACTGGCTCTACCGGACCAGGCGCATTCCCGCCGCGCCACCGCTGCCTCCCCTCCTGACCGCCCCTCACCCAATCCGGGTGAGTTTGTTGTATTCCTGTCCCACTTCCAACGGGGATTTGGCCTTCCGGTGAGCGATTTCTTTCGGGATTGGGTTAGGACGTATCACCTGCAGCCGCACCATCTCCCGGCAAACGCAATCACCTCTCTTTTCTGCCTTTGCCTCTACGATCGAAGGCTACACCGGACTATGGCCCACGAAGGAGCTGTGGATCCGGTTCTTCGGTATTCGTCGCAACGTCGTCCCCAATATCCACGTAGAGTCAGAGGATAAGCAGCTCACCCAGTTCGGAGCTGCCTCCATCTCGCCCCGGAGATTTTCAGTCTTTTCCCGGGTCACCGGGCTTGACTCCTGCAAAGGATGGGCCCAGACCTTCTTCTACGTCCGGAACGAGGGTACCGAAGATTTGATTCGTTGTCGCCCACGCCCGGCCCACCTGACACGGATTTCTGGGAGGAGGTCCCCAAGAAACCTACAGCTCTGGCCAACCAAGTTAACAAGAGGTTCGCCGAGCTGACGAAGCTCGGATTGCGCAATGAGGATGCTATGAACACGTTCGTGCGCAACCGAATCTCTCCCCTCCAGAAGCGCTCCCACAAGTTGTGCCACATGAGCTTCGGACGCGACCCCAACCGAACCTCCTCCTTTGAATTGAGCAACACTGAGATCTTTCGCCGGGTTAAGGCTCTTTTCACCACTCACAAGGATTTCTCCGCCGAATGGACGTGGGGAATCAAGCACTACTATCGTGACAGGCTCCCTCCCGCGGTAAGATTCACGGGGCAAACTTATTTCGGATCAAGTATGTGTCGGTTTTTGTTATATTTCTGACCCTGTTCTTCATGCTTTTTCTCAGCTGTTCCTTCAGAAAACTCTCGAGGATGGTACATACCCGACCCTTAAGTGGGCGCCGGACCAAGAAATCCCGGATGAGGAGGAGCCGGACCAGGAGATGTTCCTCCCTATGACCGATGCCACCAAACAACCCAGCGGTAAATTCTCTTCTCTTAGAGATTGGCCCGATGACGAGGATGACTCGGATATCGACATGATTGAACCCGTTGAGGCTGTCCCTCTTTCTTTTGCCTTTCCGGCATCAGCTAACCCCGGTAGGCATATCCACGAGGATCCTCCACTTGCTACGGGTGAGCCGGTTCCGGTGGCGTCGAAGAAGAAGCGCGGAGCCACATCAAGTTCTTCCTCCGAACCTTCTCAGCCCACAAAAAGGCAAAAGAAGGCCAGAGACAAGACTGCCTCCAAGCGGGCAGGCAAAGCCCCGGCACGGAGGGCCCGGAAACCCAAGGAGGCCGAAACCTCGGATGCGTAAGTCATTTCTCATTGTGTAACTCACTTTTCCTTGCATCGCGGTAATTTCACTCCTGACATTATTCTCTTTTTCAGGCCTCCTGTAGAGGTCCCTCAGAGCGGATCGAGCATCTCTTCTCCCCTTCGGTCCGGCCCTTCTCCTCCTCGTGACGACGAGTCACGCCCGCTGAGCCCTATTCCAGAGGGCTCTGCGGCTGCTCCGGGTTCCGTAGTACCTCATCGAGAGGAACGTGACCTCGGAGCGGGAGGGGTCGGTTCGGCCGAGGCGACGGCGTCCACCACTTCGGCATTGCCACAACCAGCAACCACCGAGTCTATCACAACACCAGCACCAGCACCAGCTCCATTACCAGCAACCGAGCCAGCACCTGCCCCGGCACCAAGGAAACCAACAACAGCTCCAGTGCCAAGTTCCTCTGCCTCTTCCGAGTCATCTCAGCCTCGGCGAGGAACCATTCCAGCAGCTTATAAAGGGAAGTCCACCGCAGTTACTTCTTCCGAGCAAGTTAAAGGCAAGAAGGCCCCGGATACTACCAAATCTGCATCCATCGAGGCCGGGCAGCGAACTCTATTGTCAATGCTTCCGAAGAAATCACCAGCAGCGAATGATCTTCCTGCCGAGCCAACCGATGCGCAGCAGATGGTTCTGCACACCAACCCAGCTCTTGCCCTAATTGAGAGGAAGGAAGCTCATGCGAAGGGCTTGGTGGCACCCCACATGCCCACTGGCGAACGGTACCCTCCGAGCCTTATCGAGTTTGTCATGAACTGGAACAAGGAGGAGTTCGTCCACAACGACGATCTCCCGGAAAAGTTCGGCCCTGCAGAATTTTCTGCCCAGATGAATACTGCCGCCAAGGCAATTAACCTCGCGGGGCGAATGATGGAGGTATGTCGTTTCTCCTTTACATGCTGTAGATAATAACCATTAGTCCCCGAGCCTCCGGTGGAGTAGCTTGTTACTCGGCCGGATGCTCATTAGAAAACTAACATAGCTGCATGTAAACTTCAAATATGCACACACCTAGATCCGGGTTAAGTTCCACTTGGCCCGGATCTTGCACACTTCGAATATGCACACACCTAGATCCGGGTTAAGTTCCACTTGGCCCGGATCTTGCACACTTCGAATATGCACACACCTAGAGCCGGGTTAAGTTCCACTTGGCCCGGATCTTGCACACTTCGAATATGCACACACCTAGAGCCGGGTTAAGTTCCACTTGGCCCGGATCTTGCACACTTCGAATATGCACACACCTAGAGCCGGGTTAAGTTCCACTTGGCCCAGATCTTGCACACTTCGAATATGCACACACCTAGAGCTGGGTTAAGTTCCACTTGGCCCGGATCTTGCACACTTTGAATATGCACACACCTAGAGCCGGGTTAAGTTCCACTTGGCCCGGATCTTGCACACTTCGAATATGCACACACCTAGAGCCGGGTTAAGTTCCACTTGGCCCGGATCTTGTACGCTTTGAATATGCACCAAGCTAATTTTACACTTCTGTACTTCTTTCAGGTAACCACCAATCGCCGGAGCGCCGAATTCCAACGCCTGCTTGATACCCACAAGATCCTACGCGCAAAACATGTTGCACTTGGTGCAGAACATGAAAAGAGGGGTAATCTTCTCCCTCAGCACCTCTCCGTTTTTCTTCGCTTTCTTCTGCCGAACTAATCTCCTCATTTGGTTTCTGCAGCTGGGGTGGAGGCTGAAAACAAGATCATGCGGAAGAACTTGGAGGAAATCTGGGGTATGTCTTCTTTTGTTCGACCTTGTAGTGTTTTCCATTTCTTCTTCTCCTTGGCTCGGCAAACATTCACTCCTCGGCTTTGCCGGGTCAACATACTATTTCAGCGTCGCTTGAGGATAGTGTGCCCGTGCCTTATATGATGCTGCATTTTCTCAAACAAGCAGGGCAGCATCAGGCCGAGCTGAAGAAGAAGAATGATGAGCTTGCTCTCCTTCGGACTAAGGACGACGAGATTGCCAAGCTCAAGGCCGAGATGGAGAAGATGAAGGCCCAGCACCAAACTGAGCTCCAAAAGGTTGGCCAGGACTTCACAGAAGAGCGTGAGCGCCTTACTCTCCAAATCTCCAAGGACCAGGACCTACTCAGAGAATCTGACCTCCAGCTCGGGTCAGCAAACGCTGAGCTTGAGCAACTTCGCAAAAGACGCGATGCCTGCATCAAGGAGTTAACCCGGATCCATAGCCATATTTCTCGTAAGTTCCTTTCCCTTGTCCGACATAACTCTCCGGGTTACCTCATATGTCTTTTCTTTACCTTCTTCTTTTGCCTTGTTTCCATACCACTTTCCAGAGGGTACTGCGATTGCCAGTGCTGCTGTTGCCAAATTTCGCCAAGAGAGGGGTACCCCCATTGCTCCTGATGGTGAGAACATTCCCTTGGACATGGAGGACCTATCGGTCAGCTTGTCCTCTCACGTGGAGACCATCAAGAATTATGGCAAGGATATCCTCGATGTTGCAGTGTGCATCTTCAATACGTTCTGGCCCGAAGAGAGTAGCCCGGAGACCATCGCAACTCTCGTCGAGAAATTAATGGAAGTTGAGACCCAGCTTGACCTTTGGAGAGATTCCGCTGGTCGTGCCGTAGCTGACACCATCCTTCATCATATTCTCACATGGTACGAGAAGATCGACCTCAGCCTCCTCACACGCCGGCGTACCGGATCCAGATGGACCGATGATCCGGAGTGGGTAGCTCGGCGCCAGGCTTGCGCCTACAGCCTCGTCGAATATTCTCCTATTCATGACTGGATTGAAGGGCCGAGCTTCCTGGAATCCGCTGGGGACGAGCAAAATGAGAATGTTGAAGATGGGTCGGATGAGGGCAGAGAAGATGATGCTTCAGATGTTGAAGACATCAATGACGACGCCGAACCTGCTCCTCCTGCTGCTCCTTAGTTCTGAAAAACTTGAAAATTTATCAGATCCCCGGTATGCCGGGTGCAATTGTATGCTGGATATGTGATATTTTGCTACTACGTTTTTATGCCGGATTAACTTGGGCGTAGTCCCCGAGTTTCATTTTCTTGTTCGTCCAATTCTTTGGCTCGGTCCGTGTCTACCTTGATTCGGTTTTACGACTTAAGAATCCGAGCTTCAAAAATTGTCTTAACAATACTTAGAAACTTTTGGGGCTTGGCTCGAATAATTCAGCATAATAACTTGAAAATAAAAACAGGGTTAGTCCAAAAAAACAAACGTTAGCTCGAATAAATTCGTTTCCTTAGCCATTTTTCATGTGCTACGCAATTCCAAACTTGTTCCCTTGCTTGCCATGAAGCCAATTCTTGTTGGACAGCAGCAAGTCGAAGGGTTGGGTTTTTGGTGCTCACACATTACTAATCCGGGTTAAGTAGAACAACTTATTCCAGCTACCGCATAAGAAATTACGACAAATATTATTAAGGCAGTCCCCGAGTTACTGCTCGAGGCGCTGCTATTTCATTGATAAGCTCATTGCCGACATACATACCGACATATGAGATGACTCGGATACATACACTTCTTAGCTAAGTGTAGAAGGTACGAAGTAGTGCTACATTCCACGGTCGCTTGGATTCCTCTCCGGACCTGTCCGCCTTGTTCTTTTCCTGTGGATTTGCATCTATAAGATAGTAAGAATCATTGTGCAATGCTTTGCTCACAATGAACGGCCCTTCCCATGGGGGGGATAATTTATGCATGCCAGTAGTACGTTGTACCAACCGGAGCACCAGATCGCCTTCCCGGAAGACTCGGGGGCACACTTTCCGGCTATGATAGCGTCGGAGATTTTGCTGATATATGGCGGATCTAGACAGTGCCAATTCTCTCGTTTCTTCCAGCAGATCAACATCATTTTGCTGGGCTTCTTGCACTTCGGCTTCTGTGTATTGGGTGACCCTAGGCGAATCATGCTCTATGTCGGCTGGTAATACAGCTTCTGCCCCATATACCAGAAAGAATGGCGTATAGCCTGTTGATCGATTCGGAGTTGTTCTTAAGCTCCATAGTACCGCTGGTAGTTCTTCTATCCAGCACCCCGCTGATCTTTGCAGCGGCTCAATGAGCCGGGGTTTTATCCCGGATAATACTAATCCGTTGGATCTTTCCACTTGTCCGTTCGATGCGGGGTGGGCTATCGAGGCGACATTGAGTCGGATCTTCTTATCTCGGCAGAAGCGCGCAAATGCTCCTTTCGCAAAATTTGATCGATTATCAGTTATAATACTGTGTGGATAACCGTCTCTCAAGATGATGTCTTTGAGAAATGTCACGGCCGTAGCTCCATCACATTTTCTTATAGGTTTCACTTCAATCCATTTTGTAAACTTGTCCACCATGACCAAAATGTGTGTCATGTTTCCTCTCGCCGGTTTGAACGGGCCAACCATATCCAAGCACCATACAGCAAATGGCCACGTAATTGGTATGGTCTTGAGTTCCGACATAGGCATATGTGTCTTGGTATGCACTGACAACCATTGCATTTTCTCACCAGATCTTCTGCTTGTTCCAAGGCACTTGGCCAGTAGAATCCATGCCGGAACGCCTTTGCCACCAAGGCTCGGATGAGGCGTGATGCCCGCATTCTCCTTGGTGTATATCTCGGAGGATGTCAAGCCCTTCTTCCGGTCAACGATCTTTGGAGAACATTGGTTACACTTCGCTTGTATAACTCGGAATTGATGATTGTGTATGCTTTTGCTCTCCTCGAGTTTGCACGGCTAACACCTCCTCGGGTAACGCCCGCCTTTTAGAATTGGAATATAGGCGGGCCCAAGCTGGTATCGCTCGTGGAGGAACATCTCCTCATCAATCTCCATCTGATCCACCGCATACCTTCACCAATCACGCTGAAAGCGGCGGTCTAGCGAGGTAGTCCCCGGGTTTGCCGAGGCAGTCCCCGGGTTTGCTGATGCAGTCCCCGAGTTTTGCATACTACCTCTCGTGTCAATGTCCATGGGCTCAGCTCCGGATTCCGTATTTTCCGGGACATAGATCGAGTCGGTTCCTGGGGACGGCCTGATAGATGGTTTTTTGAGGTGTTCCAATGCTACACCCGTGGAATTGCTCGTCTGTCGATCCGAGCTTCGACAACATGTCGGCAGCCTGCTTTTCCGCCTGGGTACATGGTGAAATTCACACCCTCAAGTAACCAGATATCTTCTGACGTGAAATTTGTATAGTGCCATGTTTGGATCCGTATGCCCCACACTCCGGACACCTGCTGCACCACCAGGTCCGAGTCGCCAAAGCATATTATCCGACGTATGCCAATCTCCTTTGCCACTCTGAGCCCATGCACAAGAGCCTCATACTCAGCGACATTGTTCGATGCCGCGAAATGGATCTGCAATACATACTTTAGCTGATCCTTCTTTGGCGAGGTAAGCACAACCACGGTGCCTAATCCGGTTTTGGTTTTCGACCCGTCAAAGTGCATCCTCCAGTAATTCGGATCTGGTGGCGGTTGTTCGTATTTGTACCTCGGCCCAATCCACAAAAAAGTCTGCCACAGCCTGAGATTTGATCGCTTCTTACATCATATTAGCGCATAAGGGGCTAGCTCAATTGCCCATTTTGCGATTCTGCCACTCTTATCCTTGTTACCCATTATCTCGGATATGGGAGCTTCACATATTACTTTGATGGGGTGCTCCTCAAAGTAATGCTTTAACTTCTTCGCCGCCATATAGACGCTGTATGCCACCTTTTGAAAGTGCGGGTAGTTCTGTTTTGAGGCAGACAATACCTCGCTTAGGTAATACACTGGCCTCTGCACCGACTTACCCTCTTCATTGTGTTCCACTATGATTACTGCACTTACAACTCGGTTGGTTGCGGCTATGTAGAGCAACATTGGCTCCTTTGATAGTGGAGAGGCTAACACTGGCGCAGTGGCCAACATCTTTTTCAAGTGGGCAAAGGCTTCATCGGCCTGTGGCGTCCAAACGAATTTATCCGACTTTTTCATGAGTTGGTAGAGAGGCAGTGCCTTTTCTCCCAACCGACATACAAACCGACTCAACGATGCCAGGCATCCAGTGAACATCTGGTCATCATTGAGACACTTCGGCAGCTCCATTCGTTTGATGGCTCGGATCTTAGTTGGATTAACTTCAATACCTCGGCTGGAGACGAGAAATCCGAGTAATTTTCCAGCCGGGACACCGAAGGTACATTTTTCGGGGTTAAGCTTCATCTGGAACCTTCTCAAGTTCGCGAATGTTTGCCTTATGTCGTCAAGGAGTGTTGTGCTTTCCTTGGTCTTGATAACCACATCATCCACGTATACTTGTACGTTTTGACCTATTTGGTCGTGCAAACATTTTTGCATACATCTTTGGTACGTTGCACCTGCATTACGTAAACCGAACGGCATAGTGCGATAGCAGTAAGCCTCGTACGGGGTAATAAACGCCGTTTTTATTTGATCATCCGGGTTCAGAGGTATCTGGTGGAAGCCAGAATATGCATCAATGAATGACAACAGTTTGCATCCCGCGGTTGAGTCTATGACCTGATCTATCCTCGGCAGTGGAAATGGATCTTTTGGACACGCCTTGTTCAGGTTCGTGTAATCGATACACATGCGCCAAACCACTGCCACGTTCGGATCGTCCTTCTTCTTTTCTACCAGCACCGGATTAGAGAGCCAATCCGGATATAGTACCTCCATGATAAATCCTGCTGCTAGTAACCGAGCTATCTCGTCTCCAATGATTTTTCTCCTATCCTCGGCGAAGCAGCGGAGAGGTTGCTTCACCAGCCTTGCTCCGGGTCTTACGTTCAAAGAATGCTCGGCCAACTCCCTCGGAACACCTTGCAAGTCCTGTGTAGACCAAGCAAAAATATCCCGATTCTCACAGAGGAAGTTGACGAGCTCGCTTTCCTATTTGTCAGTTAACTCGGCACCAATTGTTACTGTGCGCTCCGGAAACATGTTATCAACTGGAATCTTCTTGGTGTCCTTTGCGGCTTGAAATGAAATGCTGCCATGCGGGTTACTTAATGCCGGCATATATTGTTGCGTGGACTGAGCTAATGCCGCCACCTCTTGGATTTTTCTTTTTTCTTGCGCAATCACGAGTGACTCGGCTAGGTTAGACCTGGCTGAAGCGCACTCCATGGAACGTCGGAAATCTCTAGTAATGGTAATAACTCCATTTGGCCCGGGCAACTTCATCTTTAGATAACTGATGTGACAGCTTGCCATGAATTTGTTCAATGCTGGTCTTCCGAGTAACGCATGATATGCACTTTCCAAGTTCACCACCTCAAACTCCAGATTTTCAGTTCGGCAGTTATCCCTTGTGCCGAATAACACGTCGACCCGGACTTTGCCTATGGGCTCATAAGAAATGCCTGGTACAATGCCATGGAAAGTTGTTCTCGTAGCTTGGAGCATGTTCTCCGAGATGCCCAACTTGCACATCGTATCTGCATACATGATGTTAATGCTACTCCCATTATCAATCAAAACCTTGGAGAACCTCACATTGATGTTCGGTCTAATGAATGTCGGATCTAACACTAACGCATATGAACCTGGACTCAGCATAAGTTTAGGATGGTCTTTGATGCTCCAGGTGATTTCCTGGTCCGACCAAGGCATGTACCTCGTCACTGTGGGCATGACCACATTGACCTCCATATGTCGGTGCTGCAAGCTCTTTCTATCTGTTTCCTCAGTCGTGAACACACAATAACTCTGGTGATGTTCCCTGTACTCATTCCTTCCCTCGTTCTCGGGGTACCTCTGATCCGGTTGTTGCGGATTTTCCACCTGATGCACTGCATCCCTTCTCTCATTGTTGTCATACCTCAGCGGAGAGGGAGGCAACATTAGCTGTTGCGTGTTTGCTCCAAAGAGCAATTGCTGCCGGGGTGACTCCTGCCGAGGTTGATCATTCCGGGGTGCCTGAGCATTCCCCGAACCTCCTTGCTCTATCTTTCGCATCCACTCACATTGCCTTGTCGTGTGACCCGCCGGGCTATTCGGATTTGGCGTGTGAAACTTACACGGCTGGTCCAGCATCGACTCATAGGTATACCTCGGACGGTCCTTCTTTTCCTGCCACTGTTTCTTTTGCTCTGGAGTCCATGTCTTCTTGCCATCATTTCTTGGAGTCCATTGCCCTCCAGTTCTCTAGTGTTGGTTGCTCCCTGTTCCGGGTTGATCTTGATTCACAGCTGCAACTTGTTGCGAACCGTAGCGATGGTCCGGCCTGTCATCTCTCCTTTTTCCTCTGTAATCATTCCTCCGGGATGACCCAGCTCCATCCCTCTGACAGTATTCCTCGTTTGACTCGTTTGAGGCGAGCCTAGGTTGAGTCAGATCGCCCAGAGCATACGAATCAGCGATCCAGATCATCTCTGCCAGTGTAACTGGCATTTTCCTTTGCAGCTTCATCCACAGCTCTCTGCCAGTGTAACTGGCATATATTGCTGCGCGGACTGAGCTAATGCCGCCACCTCTTGGAGTTTTCTTTTTTCTTGCGCAATCACGAGTGACTCGGCTAGGTTAGACCCGGCTGAAGCGCACTCCATGGAACGTCGGAAATCTCCAGTAATGGTAATCACTCCATTTGGCCCGGGCAACTTCATCTTTAGATAACTGATGTGACAGCTTGCCATGAATTTGTTCAATGCTGGTCTTCCGAGTAACGCATGATATGCACTTTCCAAGTTCACCACCTCAAACTCCAGATTTTCAGTTCGGCAGTTATCCCTTGTGCCGAATAACACGTCGACCCGGACTTTGCCTATGGGCTCGCAAGAAATGCCTGGTACAATGCCATGGAAAGTTGTTCTCGTAGCTTGGAGCATGTTCTCCGAGATGCCCAACTTGCGCATCGTATCCGCATACATGATGTTAATGCTACTCCCATTATCAATCAAAACCTTGGAGAACCTCACATTGATGTTCGGTCTAATGAATGTCGGATCTAACACTAACGCATATGAACCTGGACTCGTCATAAGTTTAGGATGGTCTTTGATGCTCCAGGTGATTTCCTGGTCCGACCAAGGCATGTACCTCATCACTGCGGGCATGACCACATTGACCTCCATATGTCGGCGCTCCAAGCTCTTTCTATCTATTTCCTTAGTTGTGAACACACAATAACTCTAGTGATGTTCCGTGTACTCATTCCTTCCCTCGTTCCCGTGGTACCTCTGATCCGGTTGTTGCGGATTTTCCACCTGATGCACTGCATCCCTTCTCTCATTGTTGTCATACCTCAGCGGAGGGGGAGGCAACATTAGCTGTTGCATGTTCGCTCTGGAGAGCAATTGCTGCCGGGGTGACTCCTGCCGAGGTTGATCATTCCGGGGTGCCTGAGCATTCCCCGAACCACCTTGCTCTATCTTTCGCATCCACTCACATTGCCTTGTCGTGTGACCCGTCGGGCTATTCGGATTTGGCGTGTGAAACTTACACGGCTGGTCCAGCATCGACTCATAGGTATACCTCGGACGGTCCTTCTTTTCCTGCCACTGTTTCTTTTGCTCTGGAGTCCATGTCTTCTTGCCATCATTTCTTGGAGTCCATTGCCCTCCAGTTCTCTGGCGTTGGTTGCTCCCTATTCCGGGTTGATCTTGATTCATAGCTGTAACTTGTTGCGAACCGTAGCGATGGTCTGGCCTGTCATCTCTCCTTTTTCCTCTGTAATCATTCCTCCGGGATGACCCAGCTCCATCCCTCTGATAGTATTCCTCGTTTGACTCGTTTGAGGCGAGCCTAGGTTGAGTCGGATCGCCTAGAGCATACGAATCAGCGATCCGGATCATCTCTGCCAGTGTAACTGGCATTTTCCTTTGAAGCTTCATCCACATCTCGCTGCCGTATCTGCACCCTTGCGCGAACCACGCTATGGCCTGCGACTCTATGACACCTTCACACGAGTTTCTCACGGTACACCACCGGGTCAAGAATTCACGATCCGTCTCGTTGGGTCTTTGCTTGCACATTGCTAGGGTCTGCGGTCTATTCGGCCTCTGGTATGTACTTGAGAAGTTGCTGATAAACATTTCTTCAAAATCTATCCAGCAGTTGATGCTTCCGGGTGGCAAGTTATTCAGCCATACTCTAGCCGGGCCTTCCAACATCTGGGGCACATAACGCACATCCCATCTCAAGTTGCCCGTTGCAATTTTCACCGCTGTAGCATAGTTTATCAGCCAATCCTCTGGCTTGGTACTGCCGTCATATGTCTTCGTACCCCTGGGTAACTGGAAGTTTGGTACCGACGGTTCCTTCATGATCCAGGGTCCAAAGCACGCTGGACCCGGAGGACCTTGACATTCGATCTGTTCCGACTGATACAGGCGATCCAGTTTTAATCTGGCGTCATCCGGCATCAAATCCCTGCTTCCCAATCTCGACCCTATCACATGGTAGTCTGGTCTGGGGTACCCTGCGTTTACCATCTCCGAATCACCGTCGTTGTATCCGTTTTTCTCTTGTTGCGCACCTTTCTGCTGCATACCTCGGCCGGCGCTTTGCTCTTGCCTCGGTATATTCCGCTGGTGCGGTTGTCCTGCTCCTGCGGAGTTGCGCTGTCCGGCATTGCCGTTGGCAGCGTTCCCTTGACCGGCATTGCCTTGGTCGTGATTACCTCGGCCAGCTTCACCTCGGCTCACACTCCATCGATCATCATTTTTCCGCATCTCTTTTTCTTTTCCCGCACGCGTCGGGTCGTACGGGACAATCTGTTTGTTCCGTCGGGCCAAGGTTACTACCTCTTCTCTTCTTGGACCGCCATGAGGCGATGATGCGGCTCCAGCGGATTTCTCCGGGTTACCCATCACCGAATGGACGATCTTGGAAGCCCCAGCTCTCTCCGGGTTAGCTCTCAGCAGCTCCTCGTTCTGCCTGTTCGCGATCCGACCCAGCTCGTTAACCCTGTCTTGCTGTCTTTGACGGGCCTCACCCGTCAGACCCTCTAGCTCGGATGCAGCCGCATGTGCTGCTCTGAGGTTTTTCGCCGGGGTACTATACTTCGGCAACCCCACAGACAGGTAGCTTTCCGACCCTTCTGCTCCATCATCACCTTCTCTGTTCATCTCGCTTATGAGATTTCTTCCCTTCACTTTCACCGCATCAACTTTGTTTGCCTTTGCGTACTCACGCAGAGTCATGTTCAGCGACTGCTGAGCCATGGCTATTTTCTTTGCGCCCACCAGTATCTTTTGCCGAGTTACCTCTAGCTCGGCCTGTGCCTGAGCCGGATCTACCACTGCTGCTACCGGATTAGCCAAGCTATCCATAGCTTCCCTCAGTACGTTCTTAGGCCTCTCTAGTGGAGGTCCTCTACCTTTCCTCGGTGCCTTAGGTGTTACCTCCGGGTCTGGTGCTGGGTCCTTGCTTGCGCCTGCACCCGGCGCAGTCATCATCACCTCCGCATGATCCGGGGAGCGATCGATACGCGCCCCGTGAGCCATAGTGAGGGGTGGTTCCCCCGCATTGACGACGCGACGCGGATGAACGCACGAGACGTCCACAGCAACGTAGACCTTGTGCGCGCCGAGCTTGACGAAGAGGCCGTTGCGCGGAAGCGGGCGCGTGCCGAAGCAGCCAGCGTTGTCGCTGACGAAATCCAGCGCTCCGAAGCACTGAACGAGCCCTGAGACGATGCGTTCGCTGGTGCCGATGAGGTTTCCTGTCCGGATCTTCACCCCTGCTAGCGCCGCTAGCCCCACGGTGGGCGCCAACTGTCGTGGTGGTGTCACGGTAGATGCCATGGATAGGCTAAAGGTGGGGACTAATACACGCTAGGGGAATCCAGGGAGGGATAGCGGAGTGATTCTCCACACAGAAGTTTGTATTGCTATATCTCCAAGATTACAAATGCTCCTTGAGCTGTATTTGCGAGAGGAGGAAGAAGGATCTCTCTTACTCTTGCCTACTACTTCTCCCTAGAACTCTAGATCAACTAGCTCTAAGGAATCACCAAACCAACTAGTGCTCAACCAACCCCCCTACCAGAACCCTAACCCCCCTTATATAGAGGAGGTTCGGTCCTGGCCTAGGGCATACGTGGAGGCATATTCCTAAGAATATGCCCCCTCCCAAAGTGGTAACCCGACCGGGGTGCTTTTCCCCTGCGTCACACATGCTTTAGCGACGTAAGCCTCTATGGCGCCCGCGTCAGCCGACGTGAGCGTCGTCACCCTTGTCGTCCATGACCCGGTGGTCCTGCCCTTGCTTTATTCGCTCATGCGGTGCGTACCGGACCTTCTTTTTTGACCAGAGAGATTCCTTCCTTCTCCCAGAAGCTAAGCGAGGATCCTGATCATAGTAGATCCGGCCACACCTGTTCCTGCATATAAGGTAGACAAGCACTTCCGACTTACTCCTTAAGTCGAATGAGACAACGTTAGGCGACCCCCCTGGTCCAGGTTACTCCGTGATCCGGCCTGCCTTGAGGTGACTCAGCCAGCATCCGCTTTGACCTTGCCGAACCTCGGCTAACTCGGCCCTTATACCCCGGAGTGACCCTACCCGGGGGTATCCCCCCAACACTGTCAATATTTTTTCTGTCTTATTCCGTACTACTAGATCTTTCAAATGCTACTGAATTTGTAAAAAAAGTTCTATCGCTGCTGCTGGGCTGCTTGCACTAGAGCTTTTTCCTATGTGTCATCAAAACCATTGGATGTGTTTTCGACATAAATGAGAGGGTACCAAGTGAAGTCATTGGATACCAATCCAGTTTTGGCGCACGGGGTCTGTGTCCCTTGTTCTTTAGATATTTTTACATGAATATCTGTCAAAAGAATTGTTGCTTTTTTTTCCTCTGGTAGTGAGGTCTGTGTTCCAAATCCGGCCGAGCCATAGCACAATGCAAATTTTACTAAAGAGGAGGTAAAATCTAGCCCATTCAGCCCCTCTTTAGCCTAGAAAAATTTAATTCGGCCTTGTAGGGGTCAGGGGACTTGCTGGCGACAACCCATTTAAATATTTATCAAGGAGCGCATGGAGAATAACGCATGGAGTATAGCCCATTAAGTATAGTAGATGTAGAATATCCCAAAATCTTTAATTCGGCATTTTTGGAATTGCCCTTTAAAACAAAAATCCGCCTACCCATGTTTTGAGAAACTACTCCATCACGTGGCATTTAATAAATTGAGATGGCAGGATTGCTTCCCTTTCATTTTAATAAGAGAGATAACATGGACACATAAAATATTTTTAAGAAGGCTAATATATAAGTTATAGGTACTATAAAGCTTTTAATGATAATGTTCATCTTATTTGTTTGTTCTAGTGGCAACGCACATGGTTTATATGTGTTTTGAAGTCTCGAGTTCGATTATCTGTGCTTGACATAAAATTATCTTGGGTTTACATTTTTTCTTCTAGCAAAATTGCTTTATGGAGAGGCTGACATTGCAGACCCACCAGCCTGCAGCATCCCTCGAGTTTAATGGTTGGGTTTGAAAAAAAAGTTAAATACTTGTACAAAGAGGCTGGCATCAGGGACCCACCCGCTAGAACATACAAGGTTGCATCTGGGACCCACAAGATAGAACATACTAGAGAGGCTGACATGGGGGCCTCAGCAGCAAGACTAGACACGGCTGCCACATCGAGCAATGTTGCCAAGGTCAAAACAACGGGCGCGGCTGAAAAAATTCCATCATGCGCAGGTTTCATTTACAGAGAGACCGACATGTGGGATCTAGTAGCATGGTCTTATACAGGTTCTGCCTCGAGCGATGTTGCCAAGTTTGAAATAGGGAGGCACGAGCGAGAAAAAAGTCCAGCATGCACACGTTTCTTCTAATGAGAGGCTCACATGGGGGACCTAGCAGCCTGGAAAAACGGCTGATGCATCGATCAACGCTATCAAGTTCGAAACACGAAGGCGTGACCGAGGGTAAAAATCCATCATACACACGTTTCTTCTAATGAGTGATGACATGTGAGGCCGAGCAGCATGATTAAACAGTAGATGCAGCGAGCAAGGCTATCAAGTTTGGAACACGTAGGGGCGATCGAGGGTTAAAAATTATATCATACACACGTTTCTTCTAATAAGAGGATGACAAGTGGGGTCCAGGAGTTTGATTAAATGGTAGATGCATCGAGCAGCGCTATCAAGTTCGGAACAGGGTAGCGCGAGCAAAGAAAAAAATTCCATCATACACACGATTCTTGTAATGTGAGGCTGACATGGGGGACCCAGCAGCGTGACTAAACGGCAAAGAGATCGAGCAACGTTATCGAGTTGAAATTAGGGAGGCAATAGCCAAGGAAAAAATCCGTCATGCACACGTCTCTTCTAATGAGAGGATGACATGTGGGACCCAGCAGCGCGATTAAACGGCAGATGCATCGAGCAACACTATCAAGTGCGGGCGAAGGAATAAAGTTCCATCATACACAGGATTTTTCTAATAAGAGACTGACATGTGGGACCCAACAGCCTGACTAAACGGCAAACACACCAAGCAACGTTATCGAGTTCCAATCAAAGAGGCGCGACCGAAAAGTATGGTCCACTAGAGACACTGATGTCTGGGACCCAAATGCCTCAACAGACTTCGGTGAGTCAACATCGCGCGAGGAAACGAAAATATTGCTTCTTCCACGCGTTGTCCGAGCTTCCTCCATGTTTTTAGCGGTTCCGTCATAGTAGAGGGCCACGAAACCGGAAAAAAAGTTTTCCATCAGCCACGGTTGAGCCAAGAATTTTGTCACGGAAGACGCGCCTTCTATGACGACCGTTGGGCCAAGTCGTTGCGGAAGGAAACTTTTCTTGTAGTGAGCTCAAGTTCATCAAAAATGGATTTCATATGCATTCTCTATTGCGTTTTCGATGTTGGAGGATTTACCGGTTCATCTTTTTGAGAGAGGTCAAATCTTTCGTCATTTGGTTCTATCCTCCCTCACCGTACTATGATGTTTTTTTGTATGGTCTTGTAGAGCTTATTGTCCTTTTTAAAACGAGCCCAAGATCATCAAAATCGGAGCCTGGATGCAGAAGTTATGGTTGTTTTCGTATTGGTCTGTCTGCCAGTTTTTGTAAGACCGGAGACTCCGGACTAAATCTCTTGTCTATCTCCGGACCGAGTACTGAATGGCATCCAGATTGTCCCTGTTTGGCCTGGGCACACCGGAGACTCTGGTCCCAGTCCGGAGACTCCGGACCGGGCGATTCCTGGGCCTAACGGTTGGATTTCTAGGGACCAATTTAAGGGGCCCTTCTTCCCCAATGGTTCCCTAACCTTACTTGCAAGTTTTCCCCTCCATTACTAACCTTCTTGAGCTTGCTATCCCTCAATCCCTCCTATGATTCTTGCATATTCTTGAGATATTTAAAAGAGGAGATCTAGATCTACAATCCCACCAATCAATCTCTCCTCTAAGTGAGGGGAACATCTTGGGATCTAGATCTTGGAGTCTTATGGATTTCCTCCATTGTTCTCCCTCTCTTATTCCCCCATAACCTTTTGTAGCTTTGGTGGAATTTGGGGGAGAAGAACTTGATCACTTCTTGTGTTCTTGCCATTCCATTTGGTGCACCGTTTTGAGTTCTCGGTGAGGATCCGATTGGGTGAAAGGTGAGAAGCTTTTTACTCTTGGGTTCTTGGAACCCTAGACGGTTTGGTTGTATTGCAGGTTTGTGGATTACTTGGGCCTCCAATTAAGTTGTGGAGCTTTCCCCAAGCTTGTTAGTTGGGAGCCTCCAATTGAGTTATGGAGAAGTGCCCCAATCTCGTGATAGGATCTAGATTGCCATCGACAAGTGCACCGATAGTGGAAGTGTGGATCAATCCCATTGGGGTGAGATTCACATGAGAACAAGGGAGGCCTTTTGTGGCGTTGGTGGTTTGAAACCACCACCTCTCCAAACGAGACGTACTCCATTGGGAGGAACTCGATAAAACATCGTCGTCTCCACGTGCCTCGGCTATCTCTATACCCGAGCTTTCACTTATGCACCTTACTTTGTGATAGCCTTCGTGTTTTAAGTCTATATCTTTCTATCACATAGTTGCTTGTCTTGCTTAGCATAAGTTGTTGGTGCACATAGGTGAACCATAGTATATATAGGTTTTGTGCTTGACAAAGTAAATGCTAGTTTTATTCCGCCTTTATTAAGCCCATCTCGTAAAAGTTTTAAACCGTCTATTCACCCCCTCTAGGCAACATCCGTGTCCTTTCACACGTGGCCTATGAAAAGAACACACATGCAATGACATCTAGTGGATCCATGTGGTTTATGAAAAGAACACACATACAATTACATCAGTGGATCCATGTGGTTTATGAAAAGGACACACATGTAATGACATCTAGTGGATCCATGTGGTTTATGAAAAGGACACACATGCAATGGCATCTAGTTAACCAGCATGCTGCTAGGGTTCCTAGACATGGTTAGACACATGTTGGAGTGGCATTATTGCATGAGTTCTTTTCCAAAACCACAATGATGCACACTAATACACACACATCCAAGTGGGTGTGGTGATGCAGCATATTTCAAACTTGTAATACAATGCATGTTGCATTTGAATCCCAGCATGCTTCTAGGGTTCCTGAACATGGTTGGACACATACTGGAGTGGCATCATTGCATGTGTTCTTTCCCAAAACCACAATGATGCACACTGATACACACACACACATCCAATTGGGTTTGGTGATGCAACATCTTTCAAACTGGTGATACAATGCATGTTGCAGTTTAATCCCATCATGCTGCTAGGGTTCCTGGACATGGTTGGACACATGTCGGAATGGTATTATTGCATGTGTTCTTTTCCAAAACCACAATGATGCACATTAATAAACACACATCCAAGTGGGTGTGGTGATGTAGCATCTTTCAAACTGGTGATACAATGCATGTTGCAGTTGAATCCCAACATGCTGCTAGGGTTCCTGGACATGGTTAGACACATGCAGGAGTGGCATCATTGCATGCGTTCTTTTCCAAAACCACAATGATGCACATTGATACACACATCCAAGTAGGTGTGGTGATGCAGCATCTTTCAAACAGGTGATACAATGCATGTTGCAGTTGAATCCCAACATGCTGCTAGGGTTCCTGGACATGGTTGGACAGATGCTAGTGTGGCATCATTGGATGTGTTCTTTTCCAAAACCACAATGATGCATACTGATACACACACACATATCCAAGTGGGTGTGTTGATGCAGTATCTTTCAAACTGGTGATACAATGCATGTTGCAGTTGAATCCCAGCATGTTGCTAGGGTTCCTGGACATGGTTGGACACATGTTGGAGTGGTATCATTGCATGTGTTCTTTTCCAAAACCACAATGATGCACACTAATACACACACACATCCCAATGACATCTAGTGGATCCATCTAGTTTATGAAAAGAACACACGTGCAATGACATCTAGTGGATCCATGTGGTTTAGGAAAAAGAATACACATGCAATGAAATCTAGTTGATCCATGGGGTTTATGAAAAGAACACACATGCAATGACTCTAGTGGATCCATGTGGTTTATGAAAATAACACACATGCAATGACATCTAGTGGATCCATGTGGTTTATGAAAAGAACATACATGTAATAACATCAGTGGATCCATTTGGTTTATGAAAATAACACACATGCAATTCCATCTAGTTGAATCCCAGCATGCTGCTAGGGTTCCTGGACGTGTTTGGACACATGCTAGATTGGCATCATTGCATGTGTTCTTTTCCAAAACCATAATGATGCACACTGATACAGACACACATATCCCAATGACATCTAGTGGTTCCATGTGGTTTATGAAAATGACACACATACAATGGCATCTAGTGGATCCATCTGGTTTATGAAAAGGACACACATCCAATGACATCATGTTGAATCCCAGCATTCTGCTAGGGTTCCTAGAGATGGTTGGACACATGCTGGAGTGGCATCATTGCATGTGTTCTTTTCCAAAACCACAATGACGCACACTGATACACACACACATCCCAATCACATCTAGTGGATCCATGTGGTTTATGAAAAGAATACACATGCAATGACATCTAGTGGATCCATGTGGTTTAGGAAAAGAACACACATGCAATGACATCTAGTGGATCCATGTGGTTTATGAAATGAACACACATGCAATGATTCTAGTGGATCCATGTGGTTTAGGAAAAGAACACACACGAAATGGCATCTAGTGGATCCATGTGGTTTATGATAAGAAAATACACATGCAATGACATCTATTGGATCCATGTGGTTTTTGAAAAGAACACACATGCAATGACATCCGCGAATCCATCTGGTTTATGAAAAGGACACACATGCAATGACATCTAGTGGATCCATGTGGTTTATGACAAGGACACACATCCACTAGAGTACATTGGATGCGTGTTCTTCTCATAAACCACATGGATCCACTAGAGTTCATTGCATGTGTATTATTCTCATAAACCACATGGATCCACTAGAGTTCATTGCATGTGTGTTATTCTCATAAGCCACATGGATCCACTAGAGTTCATTGCATGTGTGTTATTCTCATAAACCACACGGATCCACTAGAGTTCATTGCATGTGTGTTCTTTTCATAAACCACGTGGATCCACTAGAGTTCATTGCATGTGTGTTCTTCACATAAACCACATGGATCCACTGATGTCATTGCATGTGTGTTATTTTTCATAAACCACATAGATCCACTAGATTTCATTGCATGTTTGTTCTTCACATAAACGACATGGATCCACAGATGTCATTACATGTGTGTTCTTTTCATAAACCACATGCATCAAATAGATGTCATTGCATGTGTGTTCTTTTCCAAAACCACATGGATCCACTAGATGTCATTGTATGTGTGTTCTTCACATAAACCACATGGATCCCACTAGATGTCATTGCATGTGTGTTCTTTTCATAAACCACATGGATCCACTAGATGTCATTGCATGTGTGTGTGTGTGTCCATGTGTGTGTCAGTGTGCATCATTGTGGTTTTGGAAAAGAACACATGAAATGATGCCACTCCAGCATGTGGTGTTATTTTCATAATCCACATGGATCCACTAGGTGTCATTGCATGTGTGTTCTTTTCATAAACAACATGGATCCACTAATGTCATTGCATGTCTGTTCTTTTCATAAACCACATTGATCCAGTAGATGTCATTGCATGTGTGTTCTTTTCATAAACCACATTAATCCACAAGATGTCATTGCATGTGTGTTCTTTTCATAAACCACATGGATCCACTGATGTCATGGCATTTGTGTTCTTTTCCAAAAACCACATGGATCCACTGGTGCCACTCCAGCAAGTGGTTTTCTTTTCATAAACCACATGGATCCACTGGATGTCATTACATGTGTGTTCTTTTCATATACCACATGGATCCACTAGATGTCAATTTATGTGTGTGTGCATGTGTATGTTTCAGGGTGAATCATTGTGGTTTGGAAAAGAACAGATGAAATGATGCCACTCCAGCATGTGGTGTTCTTTTCATAAACCACATGGATCCAGTACATGCCATTGCATGTGTGTTCTTTGATGGGAATATGCCCTAGAGGCAATCATGGTTGATGATATTTCCCAAAGTATTCATAAAGTAAAGTACCTTATATGAACATCAGATATATATCACTGAATGTGTAATTCAGTTGTGGAACTATGTATTCATGATTGTTCATATTAGATTGTCCTTGGTCGTTGAGGTTGTGCTGGACACACAACTTAGACCAATGTGCAGGTCGGCTGATGACATGGTTCCACTTGTCATGGGCATGGTGATGCTATTCTGACTTACACTGATTCGGCTAAATAGTTTAGCGAGTCGGATTGACCCACAGTTGAGATGCAACGAGCATGTTGTCATTTGCAGTCTCAAGCAATGGAATCCTTTGACCTGAGGTGATTGCATGATCCGAGTTATGGATCGTCAACTTAGGTTCAAACGTTGTTCTGTAAATGGGCAGTTATAAAGGTAGAGTTCAGGTTGGTTGTGAAGCAAGCTGCGTGACGTGGATTACCAAGATGGTATTTGTCCCTCTGCAATGGAGAGATATTCTCTGGGCCCTCTCGTGTGATATGATTCGGAAGCATGGCCGTGCGCTACTCAGTTAAGTGTTAACTGAGGAGTCGGACTAAGAGTTAGTCCAGTGAATCACATATCATGGTACGAGCAGAGAGTTAAGATATTTAAGGGATGGCAACTACTTGCCTATAGCTTAACAGATATATCGTGAGGCAAAGGGACTTGGACGAAAGTCACATTGAAGGTTCGTCTTCTGACTTTACGGCACTTGGGAGTTGGCACGTCTTACTAGAGGCTGCTACCATCTATCGACTTGAGACCGAGTGTTAATGGGAGTGAGTTGGACTCAAATCCATGAAGGGATACTTGGAGGAGTAGCTCATGTCGTGTCTAGGTGTACGTGAACCTACAGGGTCACACACTTAAGGGTAAGGAGCCCATGTGGTTTAGATCCATGTGGAGACTGGAGTACAGCCTAGATGGGCCTCAAGCGTTGATCCCAACTGGGAGTGTATATAAGTGGAGTGATAAGGGATAATCCCTAACCTAGCCATCACTTTCTCTACTTCCATTTCGGGCTAGACAGGATCTAGCAGTCCTCTGTCCGAAGCTCCTTCCTGTATGTGTGGATACTGGTAGAGGCGTTGCACGTGCGGCGCTGGAGACGGGGAAGCTCATGGGGATCTGACGACGGAGTTCGTGGGATTCAGAAGGGTTGTCCGGGGATCATTCGGCACTTCTTCGACGCGCTACATCATCTTCCGCATCTACGCGTCTAGCGGTAATCTCGTGGCATATAACCTGAGCTGGATCTTGGGTGTACCGCGTTAGGGAAAAAGTTTTGTTTATCTCTGCATGGCCCAACATTCTTTTCATAAACCACATGGATCGACTAGATGTCATTGCATGTGTGTTCTTTTCATAAACCAAATGGATCCACTGATGTCATTGCATTTGTGTTCTTTTCCAAAAACCACATGGATCCACTTGTGCCACTCCAGCAAGTGGTTTTCTTTTCATAAACCACATGGATCCACTAGATGCCATTACATGTGTGTTCTTTTGATATACCGCATGGATCCACCAGATGTCAATGCATGTGTGTGTGTGCATGTGTGTGTTTCAGGGTGAATCATTGTGGTTTGGAAAAGAATAGATGAACTGATGCCACTCCAGCATGTGGTGTTCTTTTCATAAACCACATGGATCCACTAGATGTCATTGCATGTGTATTCTTTTCATAAACCACATGGATCCACTGATGTCATTGCAAGTGTGTTCTTTTCATAAACCACATTGATCCAGTAGATGCCATTGCATGTGTGTTCTTTTCGAAAACCACATGGATCCACTAGTGCCACTCCAACATGTGGTGTTCTTTTCATAAACCACATGGATCCACTAATGTCATTCCATGTGTGTTCTTTTCCAAAACCACATGGATCCACTGGTGCCACTCCAGCAGTGGTGTTCTTTTCATAAACCACATGGATCCACTAGATGTCATTGCATGTGTGTTCTTTTCATATACCACATGGATCCACTAGATGTCACTTCATGTGTGTGTGTGCATGTGTGTGTGTTAGTGTGCATCATTGTGGTTTTGGAAAAGAACACATGTAATGATGCCACTCCAGCATGTGGTGTTACGTTCATAAACCACATTGATCAAATAGATGTAATTGCATGTGTGTTCTTTTCATAAACCACATTGATCCACTAGATGTCATTGCATGTGTGTTCTTTTCATAAACCACATGGATCCAGTAGATGTCATTGCATGTGTGTTCTTTTCTTATTCCACATGGATCCACTAGATGTCACTTCATGTGTGTGTGTCAGTGGGATGATTGTGGTTTTGGAAAAGAATACATGCAATGATGCCACTCCAGCATGTGGTGTTCGTTTCATAAACCACATGGATCCACTAGATGTCATTGCATGTGTGTTCTTTTCATAAACCACATAGATCCACTGATTTCATTGCACATGTGTTCTTTTTATAAACCACATTGATCCAGTAGATGTTATTGCATGTGTGTTCTTTTCATAAACCACATTGATCCACTAGATTTCATTGCATCTGTGTTCTTTACATAAACCACATGGATCCACTGATGTCATTACATATGCGTTCTTTTCCAAAACAACATGGATCCACTAGTGCCACTCCAGTATGTGGTGTTCTTTTCATAAACCACATGGATCCACTAGATGTCATTGCATGTGTGGTGTTTTCATAAACCACATGGATCCACTGATGTCATTGCATGTGTGTTCTTTTCATAAACCAAATTGATCCAGTAGATGTCATTGCATGTATGTTCTTTTCCAAAACCACATGGATCCACTGGTGCCACTCCAGCATGTGGTGTTCTTTCATAAACCACATGGATCCACTAATGTCATTGCATGTGTGTTCTTTTCCAAAACAGCATGGATCCACTGGTGCCACTCCAGCATGTGGTGTTCTTTTCATAAACCACATGGATCCACTAGATGCAATTGCATGTGTGTTCTTTTCATATACCACATGGATCCACTAGATGTCATTTCATGTGTGTGTGCATGTGTGTGTGCGTGAATGTGTAGTGTTAGTGTGCATCATTGTGGTTTTGGAAAAGAACACATGTAATGATACCACTCCAGCATGTGGAGTTCTTTTCATAAACCACATGGATCCACTATATGTCATTGCATGTGTGTTCTTTTCATAAACCACATGGATCCACCGATATCATTGCATGTCTGTTCTTTTCATAAACCACATTGATCTAGTAGATGTCATTGCATGTGTGTTCTTTTCCAAAACCACATGGATCCACTAGTGCCACTCCAGCATGTGATGTTCTTTTCATAAACCAGATGGATCCACTGATGTCATTGCATGTGTGTTCTTTTCCAAAACCACATAGAACCATTGGTGACACTCTAGCATGTGGTGTTCTTTTCATAAACCACATGGATCCACTAGATGTCATTGAATGTGTGTTCTTTTCATAAACCACATGGATCCACTGATTTTATTGCATGTGTGTTCTTTTCATAAATCACATTGATCCAATAGAAGCCATTGCCTGTGTGTTATTTTCCAAAACCACATAGATCCACTGGTGCCACTCCAGCATGTGGTGTTCTTCTCAGAAACCACAAGGATCCACTAGATGTCATTGCTTCATAAACCACATGGATCCACAAGATGTCATTTCTTATGTGTGTGTGTGTGGATGTGTGTGTACTAGTGTGCGTCATTGTGGTTTTGGAAAAGAACACATGCAATGATGCCACTCCAACATGTGGTGTTCTTTTCATGAACCACATGGATCCACTAGATGTCATTGCATGTGTGTTCTTCACATAAACCACATGGATCCACTAGTTTCATTGCATGTGTGTCCTTTTCCAAAACCACATGGATCCACTAGATGCCATTGCATCTGTGTGTGTGTCTGTGTGTGTGTTAGAGTGCATCACTATGGTTTTGGAAAAGAACACATGCAGTGATGCCACTCCAGCATGTGGTGTTCTTTTCATAAACCACATGGATCCACTAGATGTCATGGGATGTGTGTTCTTTTCATAAACCACATGGATCCACTAGATGTCATTGTATGTGTGTGTGTGTGTGCATGTGTGTGTATCAGTGTGCATCATTGTGGTTTTGAAAAAGAACACATGTAATGATGCCACTCCAGCATGTGGTGTTCTTTTCATAAACTAAATGGATCCACTAGATGTCATTGCATGTGTGTTCTTTTCCAAAACCACATGGATCCAGTAGATGTCATTGCATGCGTGTGTGTGCGTGTGTGTATTCCAGTGTGCATCATTGTGGTTTTGGGAAAGAACACATGCAATGATGCCACTCCAGCATGTGGTGTTCTTTTCATAAATCACATGGATCCACTAGACGTCATTGCATGTTTGTTCTTTTCATAAACCACATTGGTCCACTGATGTCATTGCATGAGTGTTATTTTCATAAACCACATTGATCCAATATATGCAATTGCATGTGTGTTCTTTTCATAAACCACATTGATCCACTAGATGTCATTGCATGTGTGTTCTTTTCATAAACCACATGGATCTAGTAGATGTCATTGCATGTGTGTTATTTTCTTATTCCACATGGATCCACTAGATGTCACTACATGTGTGTGTGTGTCAATGGGATCATTGTGGGTTTGGAAAAGAACACATGCAATGATGCCACTCCAGCATGTGGTGTTCGTTTCATAAACCACATGGATCCACTAGATGTCATTGCATGTGTGTTCTTTTCATAAAACACATATATCCACTGATTTCATTGCACGTGTGTTCTGTTCATAGACCACATTGATCCAGTAGATGTCATTGCATGTATGTTCTTTTCATAAACCACATGGATCCACTAGATGTCATTGCATTTGTGTTCATTTCCAAAACCACATGGATCCGCTAGATGTCATTGCATGTGTCTTCTTCACATAAACCACATGGATCCACTAGATGTCATTGCATGTGTGTTCTTTTCCAAAACCACATGGATCCACTAGATGTCATTTCATGTGTGTGTGTGTCAGTGTGCATCATTGTGGTTTTGGAAAAGAACACATGCAATGGTGCTACTCTAGCATGTGGTGTTATTTTCATAAACCACATGGATCCACTGATGTCGTTGCTTGTGTGTTCTTTTCAAAAACCACATTGATCCAGTAGATGTCATTGCATGTGTGTCCTTTTCCAAAACCACATAGATCCATTGGTGGCACTCTAGCATGTGGTGTTCTTTTTGTAAACCACATGGATCCACTAGATGTCATTGCATATGTGTTCTTTTCATAAACCACATGGATTCACTAATTTCATTGCATGTGTGTTCTTTTCCAAAACCACATGGATCCACTGGTGCCACTCCAGCATGTGGTGTTCTTTTCATAAACCACATGGATCCACTAGATGTCATTGCATGTGTGTTCTTTTCATATACCACATGGATCTACTAGATGTCACTTCATGTGTGTGTGTGCACGTGTGTGTGTGTGTGTGAATGTGTAGTGTTAGTGTGCATCACTGTGGTTTTGGAAAAGAACACATGTAATGATGCCACTCCAGCATGTGGTATTCTTTTCATAAATCACATGGATCCACTAGATGTCATTGCATGTGTGTTCTTTTCATAAACCGCATGGATCCACTGATGTCATTGCATGTGTGTTCTTTTCATAAACCACATTGATCTAGTAGATGTCATTGCATGTGTGTTATTTACCAAAACCACATGGATCCACTAGTGCCACTCCAGCATGTGATGTTCTTTTCATAAACTACATGGATCCACTGATGTCATTGCATGTGTGTTCTTTTCCAAAACCACATAGATACACTAGTGCCACTCTAGCATGTGGTGGTCTTTTTGTAAACCACATGGATCCACTAGATGTCATTGCATGTGTATTCTATTAATATACATCATGGATACACTAGATGTCATTGCATGTGTGTGCGCGTGTGTGCATGTGTGTGTGTATTAGTGTGCATCATTGTAGTTTTGGAAAAGAACACATGCAATGATGCTACTCCAGCATGTGGTGTTCTTTTCATAAACCACATGGATCCACTAGATGTCATTGTATGTGTGTTCTTTTCCAAAAACAGATGGATCCATTGGTGCCACTCTAGCATGTGGTGTTATTTTCATAAACCACATGGATGCACAATATATCATTACATGTGTGTTCTTTTCATATACCACATGGATCCACTAGAGTTCATTGCATGTATGTTCTTCACATAAACCACGTGGATCCACTAATGTCATTGCATGTGTGTTCTTTTCATAAACCACATGGATCCACTAGATGGCATTGCATGTGTGTTCTTTTCCAAAACAACATGGATGCGCTAGATGTCATTGCATGTGTGTTCTTCACATAAACCACATGGATCCACTAGATGTCATTGTATGTGTGTTCTTTTCGAAAACCACATAGATCCACTAGTGCCACTCCATCATGTGGTGTTCTTTTCGTAAAGCATATGGATTCGCTAGATGTCATTGCATGTGTGTTCTTTTCATATACCACATGGATCCATTAGATGTCATGGCATGTGTGTGTGCGTGTGTGCATGTGTGTGTGTATCAGTGTGCATCATTGTAGTTTTGGAAAAGAACACATGCAATGATGCTACTCCAACATGTGGTGTTCTTTTCATAAACCACATGGATTCACTAGATGTCATTGCATGTGTGTTCTTCACATAAATCACATGGATCCACTGATGCCACTCCAGCATGTGGTGTTCTTTTCATAAACCACATGGATCCACTAGAGTTCATTGCATGTATGTTGTTCACATAAACCACGTGGATCCACTAGATGTCATTGCATGTGTGTTCTTTTTCATAAACCACATGGATCCACTAGATGTCATTGCATGTGTGTTGTTTTCCAAAACCACATGGATCCGTAGATGTCATTGCATGTATGTTCTTCACATAAACCACATGGATCAACTAGATGTCATTGCATGTGTGTTCTTTTCCAAAACCACATGGATCCACTAGATGTCATTGCATGTGTGTGTGTCAGTGTGCATCATTGTGGTTTGGAAAAGAACACATGCAATGATGCCACTCTAGCATGTGGTGTTATTTTCATAAACCACATGGATCCACTGATGTCGTTGCTTGTGTGTTCTTTTCAAAAACCACATTGATCCAGTAGATGTCATTGCATGTGTGTCCTTTTCCAAAACCACATAGATCCATTGGTGGCACTCTAGCATGTGGTGTTCTTTTTGTAAACCACATGGATCCACTAGATGTCATTGCATATGTGTTCTTTTCATAAACCACATGGATTCACTAATTTCATTGCATGTGTGTTCTTTTCCAAAACCACATGGATCCACTGGTGCCACTCCAGCATGTGGTGTTCTTTTCATAAACCACATGGATCCACTAGATGTCATTGCATGTGTGTTCTTTTCATATACCACATGGATCTACTAGATGTCACTTCATGTGTGTGTGTGCACGTGTGTGTGTGTGTGTGTGAATGTGTAGTGTTAGTGTGCATCACTGTGGTTTTGGAAAAGAACACATGTAATGATGCCACTCCAGCATGTGGTATTCTTTTCATAAATCACATGGATCCACTAGATGTCATTGCATGTGTGTTCTTTTCATAAACCGCATGGATCCACTGATGTCATTGCATGTGTGTTCTTTTCATAAACCACATTGATCTAGTAGATGTCATTGCATGTGTGTTATTTACCAAAACCACATGGATCCACTAGTGCCACTCCAGCATGTGATGTTCTTTTCATAAACTACATGGATCCACTGATGTCATTGCATGTGTGTTCTTTTCCAAAACCACATAGATACACTAGTGCCACTCTAGCATGTGGTGGTCTTTTTGTAAACCACATGGATCCACTAGATGTCATTGCATGTGTATTCTATTAATATACATCATGGATACACTAGATGTCATTGCATGTGTGTGCGCGTGTGTGCATGTGTGTGTGTATTAGTGTGCATCATTGTAGTTTTGGAAAAGAACACATGCAATGATGCTACTCCAGCATGTGGTGTTCTTTTCATAAACCACATGGATCCACTAGATGTCATTGTATGTGTGTTCTTTTCCAAAAACAGATGGATCCATTGGTGCCACTCTAGCATGTGGTGTTCTTTTCATAAACCACATGGATCCACAATATATCATTACATGTGTGTTCTTTTCATATACCACATGGATCCACTAGAGTTCATTGCATGTATGTTCTTCACATAAACCACGTGGATCCACTAATGTCATTGCATGTGTGTTCTTTTCATAAACCACATGGATCCACTAGATGTCATTGCATGTGTGTTCTTTTCCAAAACAACATGGATCCGCTAGATGTCATTGCATGTGTGTTCTTCACATAAACCACATGGATCCACTAGATGTCATTGTATGTGTGTTCTTTTCGAAAACCACATAGATCCACTAGTGCCACTCCATCATGTGGTGTTCTTTTCGTAAAGCATATGGATTCGCTAGATGTCATTGCATGTGTGTTCTTTTCATATACCACATGGATCCATTAGATGTCATGGCATGTGTGTGTGCGTGTGTGCATGTGTGTGTGTATCAGTGTGCATCATTGTAGTTTTGGAAAAGAACACATGCAATGATGCTACTCCAACATGTGGTGTTCTTTTCATAAACCACATGGATTCACTAGATGTCATTGCATGTGTGTTCTTCACATAAATCACATGGATCCACTGATGCCACTCCAGTATGTGGTGTTCTTTTCATAAACCACATGGATCCACTAGAGTTCATTGCATGTATGTTGTTCACATAAACCACGTGGATCCACTAGATGTCATTGCATGTGTGTTCTTTTTCATAAACCACATGGATCCACTAGATGTCATTGCATGTGTGATCTTTTCCAAAACCACATGGATCCGCTAGATGTCATTGCATGTGTGTTCTTCACATAAACCACATGGATCCACTAGATGTCATTGCATGTGTGTTCTTTTCCAAAACCACATGGATCCACTAGATGTCATTGCATGTGTGTGTGTGCATGTGTGTGTGTGTCAGTGTGCATCATTGTGGTTTTGGAAAAGAACACATGCAATGATGCCACTCTAGCATGTGGTGTTATTTTCATAAACCACATGGATCCACTGATGTCGTTGCTTGTGTGTTCTTTTCATAAACCACATTGATCCAGTAGATGTCATTGCATGTGTGTTCTTTTCCAAAACCACATAGATCCATCGGTGCCACTCTAGCATGTGGTGTTCTTTTTGTAAACCACATGGATCCACTAGATGTCATTGCATATGTGTTCTTTTCATATACCACATGGATCCACTAGATGTCATTGCATGTGTGTGTGCGTGTGTGCATGTGTGTGTGTATCAGTGTGCATCATTGTAGTTTTGGAAAAGAACACATGCAATGATGCTACTCCGGCATGTGGTGTTCTTTTCATAACCACATGGATCCACTAGATGTCATTGCATGTGTGTTCTTCACATAAATCACATGAATCCGTTGATGCCACTCCAGCATGTGGTGTTCTTTTCATAAACCACATGGATCCACTAGAGTTCATTGCATGTATGTTGTTCACATAAAGCACGTGGATCCACTGATGCCATTGCATGTGTGTCCTTTTTCATAGACCACATGGATCTACTATATGTCATTTCTTGTGTGTTCTTTTCATAAACCACATTGATCGAGTAGATGTCATTGCATGTGAGTTCTTTTCATAAACCACATTGATCCACTAGATGTCATTGCATGTGTGTTCTTTTCATAAACCACATGGATCCACTGATGTCATTGCATGTGTGTTCTTTTCCAAAACAACATGGATGCACTAGTGCCACTCCAGCATGTGGTGCTCTTTTCATCAACCACATGGATCCACTAGATGTCATTGCATGTGTGTTCTTTTCATATACCACATGGATCCACAAGATGTCACTTCATGTGTGTGTGTGCATGTGTGTGTTTGTGTTAGTGTGCCTCATTGTGGTTTTGGAAAGGAATAGATGCAATGATTTCACTCCAGTATGTGGTGTTATTTTCATAAACCACATGGATCCACTAGATGTCATTGCATGTGTGTTATTTTCAAAAACTACATGGATCCACTAATGTCACAGCATGTGTGTTCTTTTCATAAACCACATTGATCCACTAGATGTCATTGCATGTGTGTAATTTTCTAAAACCACATAGATCTTGGTGCCACTCCAGCATGTGGTGTTCTTTTCAGAAACCACACGGATCCACTAGATGTCATGGCTTCACAAACCATATGGATCCACTAGATGTCATTGCATGTGTGTGTGTGTGGATGTGTGTGTACTAGTGTGCCTCATTGTGGTTTTGGAATAGAACACATGCAATGATGCCACTCCAGCATTTGGTGTTCTTTTCATAAACCACATGGAGCCCCTAGATGTCATTGCATGTGTGTTCTTCACATAAACCACATGGATCCACTAATTTCATTGCATGTGTGTCCTTTTCCAAAACCACATGGATCCACTAGATGCCAATGCATGTGTGTGTGTCTGTGTGTGTGCATGTGTGCGTGTCAGAGTGCATCACTATGGTTTTGGAAAAGAACACATGTAGTGATGCCACTCCAGCATGTGGTGTTCTTTTCATAAACCACATGGATCCACTAGATGTCATGGGATGTGTGTTCTTTTAATAAACCACATGGATCCACTGATTTCATTGCATGTGTGTTCTTTTCATAAACCACATTGATCTAGTAGATGTCATTGCTTGTGTGTTCTTTTCATAAACCAGATTTATCCACTACATGTCATTGCATGTGTGTGATTTTCCAAAACCACATAGATCCACTGGTGCCACTCCAGCATGTGGTGTTCTTTTCATAAACCACATGGATCCACTAGATGACATTGCATGTGTGTTCTTTTCATAAACCACATGGTTCCACTAGATGTCATTGCATGTGTGTGTGTGCATTTGTGTGTATCAGTGTGCATCATTGTGGTTTTGGAAAAAACACATGTAATGATGCCAGTCCAGCATGTGGTTTTCTTTTCATAAACTAAATGGATCCACTAGATGTCATTGCATGTGTGTTTTTTTCCAAAACCACATGGATCCAGTAGATGTCATTGCATGTGTGTGTGTGCATGTTTGTATGTCAGTGTGCATCATTGTGGTTTTGTGAAAGAACACATGCAATGATGCCACTCCAGTATGTGGTGTTCTTTTCATAAATCACATGGATCCACTAGATGTCATTGCACGTTTTTTCTTTTCATAAACCATATTGGTCCACTGATGTCATTGCATGTGTGTTCTTTTCATCAACCACATTGATCCAATAGATGTAATTTCATGTGTGTTCTTTTCATAAACCACATTGATCCACTAGATATCATTGCATGTGTGTTCTTTTCATATACCACATGGATCTAGTAGATGTAATTGCATGTGAGTTCTTTTCTGATTCCACATGGATCCACTGGATGTCACTACATGTGTGTGTGTGTGTGTGTCAATGGGATCAGTGTGGATTTGTAAAAGAACACATGCAATGATGCCACTCCAGCATGTGGTGTTCGTTTCATAAACCACATAGATCCACTAGATGTCATTGCATGTGTGTTCTTTTCCAAAACCACATTGATCCAATAGATGTAATTGCATGTGTGTTCTTTTCATAAACCACATTGATCCACTAGATGTCATTGCATGTGTGTTCTTTTCATAAACCACATGGATCAAATGATGTCATTGCATGTGTGTTATTTTCCAAAACCACATGGATCTACTAGTGTCACTCCAACATGTGGTGTTCTTTTCATAAACCACATGGATCCACTGAGGTCATTGCATGTGTGTTCTTTTCCAAAACCACTTGGATCTACTGGTGCCACTCTAGCATGTGGTGTTATTTTCATAAACCACATGGATCCACTAGATGTCATTGCATGTGTGTTCTTGTCATAAACCACATTGATCAAGTAGATGTCATTGCATGTTTGTTCTTTTCATAAACCACATGGATCCACTAGAGTTCATTGCATGTGTGTTCTTCTCATAAACCACATGGATCCACTAGATGTCATTGAATGTGTGTTCTTCTCATAAATCACATGGATCCACCATATTTCATTGCATGTGGTGTTCTTCTCATAAACCACGTGGATCCACTAGATTTCATTGCATGTGTGTTCTTCTCATAAACCACATGGATCCACTAGAGTTCATTGGATGTGTGTTATTTTCATAAACCACATGGATCCACTAGATGTCATTGGATGTGTGTTCTTCTCATAAACCCTAGAAGCAATGACATCTAGTGTGTGTGTGGTGGCTGTTAGATCGTAACTTTTATCCCCCAATGGTGGCTGTTAGACCGAGTCTTCTAGAAGGCACGCCCTAACACACTTGTTTTGGATGACGATAGTTACATACCGGTCGATCGGGGCGCTTGGACGATTGGGATGGTTCTTCGTAAAAGCGATCTACGAGTAGGCTGTTCTATGACATGATTGGCCACACTTACTGTCCTCTTGCTCTAGAAAAATTGGCAACACCGTGTGCTCCCCTTTTGCGAGTATCACGAGTTCTGTGGGCCACATGCCTATGTCACGTACCCTTTACTTCTCTTCCTTCCCATACTTCTCTTCCTTCCCCTCGAAGCCATTTTCCCCACTTCTCTCCCATCCTGCCGTAGCCGCAAGCCGACGGCACCTCCAGCCATCTCTCCCGCAGCCACCCCAGTCCCCCACCCCCCTCTCGCCATGGGTTCAAGGGGGGATGGTGAGGAAACGCGTCGTGACGATTGGGACAGTGATTTCGATATGAGTCATCTCATCTCTAACATCTATGGACATTTATCTATTCTGAGCTAGATCTACTCTGTTTACTCTTGCAGGTATGATGTGTTAGGACAACCAGACGCGATACGACTCCGACTATGACAGTTTAGCAGAGGAAGACAGTGCGGAGGAAGACAATCCTACGCTATGTAAACAGTGCGGAGGAAGACAGTGCGGAGGAAGACAACATAGGTAAGAGGTTTTTAGGGTGTCAAGGACATCGTGCAATGTTGTAATGCAGAAGTTGCAGTGTTGTCAAATGGGTAGATCTAGAGTGGCCCAAATCGATGCAGAAAACGTTGGACAAACTATGAGATATTACTGTTGAGTTGAAAGAATCCATTGTAAGCACACTTCTAGAGAGTGCTGAGATGAAGTTATTTGACCATGTTGACACAATGAAGCTTAACCGAGATCTTAGGAGGGTGCAAGACAAGGTTAGCAAAGTCGAGAAGGAGAGGGACGTGGCGTTAGCCCTGACGGCTAAAGCATAGCAAGAACTGACTCAAGCAACGAATGAACTTCACTAGGCCAAAGACCTGCAGTTTACAACTATGAATATTGACAAGTGCATGAGGATAAATGCAGAGAAACAATTGAAGCTATACAAGGAAGATGCTAAAAGGACGGAGCAGACGATTCGATCCTTGCTCTCGCAGGAAGATGCACATCAGGCTAAAATTAGGAAGATCAAGGAGATGTGTGATAACTAGTTCTATTTAGGTTGCGCTCCGTACTTTTTTAAGTTGTAATAGTAGTACTTGTTGACCTAGCAGTCTGAATTAGTAGTCTCGGAGTCCTGGGAGAAAAAAATTGGTCACCCGTTAATCTGTCTTAGCCCTCCATTACTTCCTTTTGTCTAATGATGGTGGTATTCTGACATTGGTAGTTTGTTTAAACGTAATCTACGTGGATTGTGCCGCATGCAAATGGCATAACCACAATTTATAAAGTGGAAGCACTTTCACCCTGTTACTGGAGATCTGGGAGCTTCGCCAGATGCAGGAGCAGGGAGGTGCTGCGATAGACGGGCTCAAGATTAGGCCAGAAAGTGGTACCGATTTCCTCATTATCTGGGCATTATCGGTTGCCATTGTTATTTATGTTGCCATGTCATTGTGCAGTACCTGAAATAAGTTTCTATTTCATAGAGTATAGCAGCTTAAATAATTTATTTCTGTGTCACTAACATTCCATCGAATTTGGAGATCTCCCGCCCCTCAGCAATCGTGGAACCGGTGCTACATGTTTTCAGATAGTAGTGGCACAATCACAATTTCGGATTAAACTAATGACTCGGGCATTTCCAAACCCTAAATTGTGGTACATTTTACTCCGAGAACGTGGGTATATTGTTTCGCCCGACAAGTTCCACGCACAGAGCTCCAAAATTTAACCGAATTACATATATAGGTTGAAGTTCAACACATTATTATGCATCTTCATTGCCATTAGCCGTATTCCCCCGCCTAGGTGCCAAGCCTTCACGTCCACTGGCTTCTTCATTTCCTGCCTTCTTCCTCTTCCTCGGTGCCAATTTTCTTAACTTCACGTACTCTACATCACCGGGACAATCAGGACCAGAATTGTGTACAACATCATCTCTCCACTCGCTTTTATTTTCTTCCGGTAGAAAAATGACTGACCCGATAGTCATGTTTCTAACATTGTGGCGCTTCCTATCAAAGAAACATGACTGTTGCATAACTGCCTAATATCTACAGAGTAAACAAAAAAAATTACAATTCAGCACAAACATGCGAACCCCAAGAGACTTTTGCTTACCAGGAGCTAATTGGGTTCGAGCGACCACCCTATCCAAGAATAGAAGGGCGACTCCTAGTTGCAGCAGCTTCCATATCTAGTATGTCACAATTCAGCTCAAACATGCAAGCCGAAGCATACCTTTTCATCAACCCAATTAGCTGACTATCACACGTTAGAGGAACCATGATGCCTCGTTCATCCATTAAGTTGAACTTTGTAGTCTTCTTTGGCCCTATTTCAGCATGATTATGCAGAGCAGCAACCATACCAGGGATAGTGCAGATCTGCACAAGTGCTTCTTCCATCGTGATACAATGGTGACCATACCACTTGCCATTCACCCTTGCTGATTTAGAGTCGTAGCTGAAGAGGGATACCGTAAGAAGGTAAGGGTGGTTTACGGAGATCCCACTTGACAGAAAACTATGGACAAAATATGTTTGTCAGTGTTGGGCTGGCAAACAATTTTAGGTTCAATAGCCAGCTAGCAGTTATAGTTAGTGCGAATAGCAAAGAGAAGGGTAGCTCACCCGCATGTAGCCAGAACTTCTTCTTCCTTGGTAGTAGGATCTGCCATCCTCCGATCTGCTCAGCTCGTCGATAGTGGAGGCAGGCTAGAGCCTCGCAACGGTAGCTATGACATGTGGCATTGGAGCTCGGGATTAGCTAATGGGCGCAGCAACTGGGCGCTAGAAGTCAAATGTCTGAAGGGATCGTTCTACTTGGAGGGTGGGTTTCGACGCCGCCGGTGCTAGGGGAAAGGAGGGAAAGGATTTGTGAAATTGGTCAACGCACCAAGCCACTTAGTTCCTCGATTTTCCTAAGAGGTTGCCGCGTTGGCACTCACGTCACGGACAGATGACCGACATGTGGGTCCCAACCGTCTACTTCACAGGGTAGTTTAACAAAATGTTTGAATTTGGTAGGGGTGAGATGAGTTTGCCTTGAAATGGCCCCCCTCAGTAGTTGATAGCCCAACTTTGCGAAACGCGGCAATTACGAGCAACTTGGGTACCGTGATGCACTCGCCTAGGAAATTTCAGGCCGCAAACCAACAACCCCGTCTAGCGGGTGGCCATCGAAGAGGGTCGCATGCCTCCGATCAAGCCCAAGGTCCCCAAGATCAAGGGACTGGGCAACAAGAAGTGGAGGAAGCGCCAGAGGGAGGAGGTGGAGGTGCAGGGAAGGAGGGGTTGAACGTGTATGTTGCTACTGCCGCTAAGAAGCTTCTTTTGTTTTCGTATATTGTGTGTGATGGCTGCTGAGCAACAAATGTATCGAACCTCATTAAGCAACCTACTTTCTATCACTATATCGTATTTAGCTGTGGACAACTATATCTACATTTGTTTTGTTTTCTGAATGTATGTATTCTGCTGGTGTGGTTTGCTGCTCTAGATTTGCTACCAAATCGAGCCGAAACAAGGGCCAAAAGGAATGAATGATCAAAGAGAGAAGCTGCTCTAGATTTTCTTCCAATTTGGGAAAAAAGAAACATAACTGTTAGTGAGAGAGGAAAAAGGTGCTCTTTCAAATTGCCAATTAACAAGCTGCCATCTTGACAAGCTACCAGACACATTACAGAAACATAACACAAAGAAGTAAAAGTTTATTCACTTCTCTTCAAAACACTTTAGGCGCTAGCCATCTTGACAAGCTACCAAACACATACAGAAACATAACACAAAGAAGTAAAATTTAATTCACTTCTCATCAAACAACTTGAGGCACTTGCCATCGTTCCTAGGAGACCAACTGCCATCATCCCAGCTATTGCTTTCCTTATTGGCCTTCCACACAATACCAAATGCAAGTTCTTCCCACCTGGAAGCTGACTTGGCTTCCCTATCTTCAGCATCCTGTGGCACAATGAGCGGTGCATCACATGCCTAGTTGTTGCCGCTGGAAGATGCTACCTCTGTGTTTGCTACTTCAGCAGCAAACACTCTATCTGCTGCATCAGATGCAGCCATTTTCTTTGCATATGCAGTGTCACGCTCAGCTATATTGCATTTGATACAAAGGGCTCCCCTAAGCTCGTCTTCCCTCTTACAACTGAGGCAAAACATGAGGAAATGTAGAAAGAAATGGATCTGAACATACAGCTGGTAGGTCACATAAGTATCTATGGCTGCATACTTTAGGTTTATCTCAGACAACGACCTCTCCTCTTAGAAATCGTGCCTATCCTTAGGGAAATCTTCCTTCATTCTGCCATATGACTCATTGATGATTCTAGTTGCGACTGTAGCCATTCCATCCCTCCTAAAGCCCCCTATGATCTTGACAAGACTCTGAATATCGATCCACTTGTGTGCAGCAATTGTAATTCCCTCATAACAAAACTAAAAAATAGTTCTTTTGTTGACAGTGCAGAAAACAATTCCTTTTTCTACAAGGAATTGGCATAGCGCCGGACACTTCTTGTCAGTCCTGAAAGTATGTAGTTTGTCATCATAAAATGCATGACCAAAATTTGTAACTACAAATGTTCTATCAATGCAAGATCATCATCTGAATATAATTTTAAGCTACAAAAGTTTAGTAAATGCAAGATCAAGGCTCTCAACATTGGCTTCTCATAATTAATTTGGTCCTAATCAAATTCATTAATTGCAAGATGAGAAAATGGATAGAAGAACAAGGCAGAAAACCCTAAAAGCGTTTAACTACAGAGAGTAGATCAATTTATTTGCACATACCCATTTGCTGCATATCATGTAGCCTTTTTTGAGAGAAATCCCCTAGCCTTGCGATCTTGCAAAGTGGGTTGGCGATTCTGTCGATGAAAATCCTAGTGGTATAAGAAGAAGAAGAATAGGAGAATACAATGGGATTTAGGATAGGGAGGAGAGCAGGGTGATGACTCAAAATATATTCGAGCTCGTTGGGGAACCCCAAGAGGAAGGTATGATGAGCATAGCAGCAAGTTTTCCCTCAGTTATGAAACCAAGGTTATCGAACCAGTAGGAGAAAGGAAATGCCTCCAAGGTGTTGTTTCCAACTTGGAATCCTGCACAACACAACCACAGAACTTTGCCCCCAACTTACAGTGAGGTTGTCAATCTCACCGGTTTTGCTGAAAACAAAGGATTAAACGTATTGTTTGGAAGATAGTAATTGCTTGCAGAAAGTAAACAGAAAATAGTAAATAGATTGTAGATTGATGGTAAAAGAATGGACCGAGGTCCATAGTTCACTAGAGGTGATTCTCCTTAAGATATAAGACATGTTGGGTGAACAAATTACAGCAGGGCAATTGACAGACACCGAGAAAGCATACATGCATATACTAATCATCTTGACTCCTGTGAGATTTGATTGGGCATTACAACATTATACATAGACCGTAATCCAACTGCATCTATGACTAATAATCCACCTTCAGGTTATCATCGGAACCCCTTCCAGTATTAAGTTGCAAGCAACAGATAATTGCATTAAGCAAGTAAATAATACAATTGTTCTATGAACAAAGGATTGTTGTTTTCTCCCTAGTTGCCACAACACATCTAGTACCTTAGAGATTTCTGTAACTTCCCCAGATTACTAGAGGTATGAACCCACTATCGAGCATAAATACTCTCTCTTGGAGTTGCTAGCATCTACTCGGCCAAGATAGCTACTAACAACGGAAAGCATGCAAGATCACAAATAACAAAGACATGATAGAATCAATGATCAATTTGAAATAGCATCTCAATATCCATCGGATCCCTGCAAACACAACATGTATGATTACAAATAGATGATCTTGATCATGAATGGAGCTCACAAGATCTAAACATGGTATCACAAAGGAGAAGAACCAACCATCTAGCTACTACATGGACCCATAGTCCAGGGATGAACTACTCACGCATCACACCGGAGGCAGGCATGGTGATGAAGAAGGCCTCCAGGGTGATCTCTCTCCTCCGACAGGGTGCCGAGAAGAGCTTCAGATCCCTCCCGATCTAGGGATGGAGATGGCGGCGGCTATAGACTCTTTCGTGGAATTTTTGATCGGGTACTTAGGGTTTTCGTCCCAGAGGAAATATATAGGCGAAGGGGCAAGGTTGGTGGAGTGCCAGGGAGCCCACACCACCTGGTGGCACGGCTAGTGTTGGCTGCGCCACCACCAGGTGTGGTCGGCCTGGTTCCCCTCTTCGTCTCCCCTCCAGACTCTGTGTTCCTTCTGGTGAAATATTGAATTGGGATTTTGTCTGGTCCAATTCCAAGAATATTTCCTTACTATCTTTTCTGAAACCAAAAACAGCAGAAAACAGGCACTTGGCAATGTGGCATCTTGTTAATAGGTTAGTCCAAGAAATCATATGAAAAGTACTCCAAAGTGTGGACAAAACATAAGAAAGTAGATAAAACCAAGCATGGAACATCAAAAATTATAGATACATTTGCAATGTATCAACATCCCCAAGCTTAACTCCTGCTCGTCCTCGAGTAGGTAAGTGATAAAAAGAAAGAATAATTTTTGAGGTGACATGCACCATCATAAACTTGATCAAAGTATTTGCAAAACATTCAAAACTGGGATCATAGTACTTCAATCATAACATGAAAGACAAAGTTCTAGCAATAAGACAAAGAAACTATGATGCAACATGAAAAGGCACAAACAAAAGATTCATGAATAACGATGCTTTGCAAGACGTTTGTTTGTTTCACATAAAGAAAACATAGCATAATAGTATTCAGCTTGTCCCTCATAGATTAGAAAATATAAATGCATAGGACACCTTCAAAGTTCATAAGAGTGACTAGATACAAATAGTTTAAAACAAGCAATATCAAGTTATGCATCAATCAACTAGTCTTGGTACAGTGCACATAGAACTAAGAATGGCCACTATGCTCTCAAAGTAGGTGCATAAAGGTAGAAGGTGGAGACTCAATATATAAGTGGAAGAAAGGCCTTCATAGAAGGAAGCAGAGATTCAAGTTTCATAAAGATCTTCCAAAAATTATGGTACTTAATAGCTTTAAGATCTCATTGCCCCTAGCATAAGCATCTTGAAGTGATTAAGGTTAAAGTGAACAAACTATTGTGTACATGCTTGACGAAGTATAAGTTAGAAATCTCATGTCCCTTGAATACGAGGGCTGCTCCTCATGCTACTCAAGTTTAGTCACCGGTAAGTTCTTGTCATCGTAAGTACATGTGTATCATAGAGAACCGCCAATGTGGTACCCTTGCCGATGATACGGAAGAATCCCCATATCAAAATGACAAGGCAAGGCATAACGAGCATCTCAGCAATCTTCTTATTTACCATGGGAATATGGTGCTTTTTTCTCTCTTTCCTCTTTTCATAATCTCTTTTTTTCTCTTTTTTCTCAATATAGGACTCTTTTTTTATAAGAAGAATGCTTCATAGATAGATCATTATGGTTACGCTGCAGGTTTCCACCATGTCAGCATGGATTAGACCAGTGGCCCAGGTGTTTCTCTAACACATATACATAACTCCATGGACTTACAAGATCCCCTTTCATTTCACACCGACGACATCCATAGACAAAAGAGCATGATATCAACTAGGTACAAAGTACCAGTGCAATGTTGAAAGCGTGCCCCATGACAGCATGGTTCTGCTAATCCCCAACAAATAAGTGCAAACATATACAACATAGACGACACAATGGTTCAAGTTTATTAAGGGCAAGAAAAATAAAGCGTGCCATCAAGTTCGTGAGAGCTTTAATCACTAGTTTTCTTATAACAAGTTTAATTCGGAAGGTAGATAAAAGCATGAATATACTTGGAATAGCAAATGCTAATAGGTAGGTATAGTGGACTCTTTGGAATAACTTGGTTTAAGGAATTTGATGCATGAGTGGAACTCATACTTGGTTACGGTGGCTAGCAAAAGACTGGGAGCGACAAACTAAGAGAACAATAATGGCCATAATCATGCAGAGCGACAAAACATCATTGATAAAAGCATAAAGTGATACTACAAGTTGAAAACTAAAGGATCATAAAGGCTATGGTGACTTGGGATAGTCATAACATGGTGTGAGCATGAGCCAAGTCAACCCAAATAAAGCATCAAAGGAGAATACCACAATACTATGCTTTAATATGCTAAAACAACGCATGATTCATCCAAGACACATTAAGCAATCTCAATTGTTTATAACAAGTCATGCTACAACAAAGAATACTAAGCATAAAGCCAAAAAAATATCAAGCATGGCATGACAAAGCATAGGCCACAGTCAAAAACAAGCTCTCTTCACCACTTAAGCATGAATTTTCCTACTCTTTTTCCAAACCAAACCAAACTATTTGAAAACCAATGTATGAAAGAGGGGGTCCAACAAATTTATTCATCAAACTAAGAAAACAAAGAAAACGAAAAACCATAATGAAAACGAAAAAGAAGACGCTCCAAGAACAACACAACTGTGCATGAAACAATAAAAATGAAGCGTTTGGAAGAAACCTGGGATTTTTATTGATGAAGAAGGGGATGCCTTGGGCATCCCCAAGCTTTGACGCTTGTACTTCTTGGATATTTCTTGGGGTGACACGCGTGGCATCCCCAATATTGAGCTTTAGTCCATTCTTCATCTCATTACTTATTCCTTCCATACACCTGGAATTTTTCCCTCATACAAAACTTCACACAATCTTTATTAGCAACATTAGTGTACTCAAGATAATAGGTCTTTAGGTTCAGTTCCAACACCAATAAAACTTCCATTAGAACACTAGATACTGTAGCACTTCCCTCAAAAATCTCAATTCCCCAAAAAGAACCCAAAAAGGAACCAACAAGAAGCAAATGCAAATGATGGCAGAAATATGTCAAAACAGACCAGCAGGTAAAGACGATTTTTTTCGAAGACCTTATGTTGCTCAAATCAAAAAGTGTTGAACTTACGAAAGTTAGATAACAACCTGGGGTAGAAGCACAAAAATTCATGCCTCAAACGGACGTACAGAGATTTTACACGAATTTTTACGGTGAAGAACAGAAATCTGTTTCGAGACAGCAACTTTCCCAATCATTACCTCTCTCTCATTAGAGGTTACTCTTGGCACAAAAAGCAAATAAAAAGGATAAGGAGCGGTTATTACTGAAGTAATAACTTCTAAGACTCATCTAAAACTTTTGGGTTATCTCCCAATAAGTACTTTTCTTTAACGCCTTTAAGTTAGGCATAAGAGTTTGAGAAGATGCTCACATAGGAAAAATGAATTGAAGTAAAAGAGAGCATCAAGAAGCAAATTCAAAACACATTTAAGTCTAACCCACTTCCTATGCATAGGAATCTTGTAAAGAAACAAGTCATGAAAGCACAAAGCAACAAGCATAGGAAAGCAAAACAAGTGCAACTTCAAAATTTTCAACATAAAGAGGGGAAACTTAATATTGTTGAGATACATAAAACCATGTTTCCCTCTCTCATAATAACTTTCAGTAGCATCATGAATAAAATTCACAATATAACTATCACATAAAACATTCTTATCATGAGCCACATGCATAAAACAATTATTACTCTCTCTATAAGAATAGTCATTCTTATTAATCATAGTGGGAGCAAACTCAACAAATTAGCTATCATTATTATTCTCATCACCATAATCATCAAATATAGGAGGCATATTGTAATCATTAATTTTCTCCTCAATAGTAGGTGGACTGAAAATACCATAATCATCATTGTAATCATCATATATTGGAGGTTTAGTATCATCATAAGCAATAGAATAGCTATCTTCCAAAGCTGGAGAACTAAAAAGATCATTTTCATAAAAACTAGCTTCCCCAAGCTTAGACTTTTCCATAGCATTAGCAATAATGGTGTCCAAAGAATTCATACTAACAAGATTGTTACTAGCATGCAAATAAAGTTCCATAGGTTTTTTAATTTTCTCTTCAAACACTTCATGTCCTAACTCAAGATAAATACTATAAAGCTCTCTAATTTTGTTGTTGTTTTCCATTAAGCCTAACTAGTAAAAACAAGAAACAAAAAGACAAAATTGCAGAATCTAAAGGAAATAACTTCGAGCACTCACACCGGAGGATGTGAGTACCTTTTACCTTACCTCCCCGGCAACGGCGCTAGAAAATAGCTTGATGTCTACGCACTTCTATTCTTGTAGACAGTTGTTGGGCCTCCAAGTGCAGGGGTTTGTAGAATAGCAGCAAGTTTTCCCTTAAGTGGATCACCCAAGGTTTATCGAACTCAGGGAGGAAGTGGTCAATGGTATCCCCTCTCAAGCAACCCTGCAATCAAGATATAAGAAGTCTCTTGCGTCCCCAACACAGCCAATACACTTGTCAGGTGTATAGGTGCACTAGTTCGTCGAAGAGATAGTGAAATACAAGTGGTATAGATAATTATAAGTGGTAACGGTGATAGAAAATAGCTTGATGGCGTGGAAAAGACTAAAGTAAAACTGAAATAAAGATAGAAGCAAGCAAACATGTAACATATCTAATAGCAAACGGTGTTTCAGTGCTTAGAAACAAGGCCTAGGGATCATACTTTCACTAGTGAACACTCTCATATAAATATCTTCTCTTTATGATACTACTCTTAACTACTCTCCGGTTGAACACTCTAATCCATGGTAGGGCTATAACAGCACACCTCAAAGTCCGTATTCCCCATCTAGATAACCCCACACTGTCACCTTGAGCTCTAGATGGTTCCAACAAACACCACAATTTCATAGAGACATCCAACTCCAAATATAACTCATAACAAGTATTTGTAATCTCTAGCCTAAGTGCCACCATGGTGTGCACACTATCAACTTCACACACATGGGGAGAGCAGAGATCTATTAAAGCACTTGAGTAGCAAGGTAGATCTATAGATTACAAGCTCATGATCTCAATAAGATCATGCATAGAGAGAGATGAACACATATCTACCGGTAGAACCCTTGGCCTCGAGAGAGAACTACTCCCTCCTCATCATGGGAATCAGCAACGGTGATGGAGATGGTGGTGGAGATCGATGGAGATGGCTCCGGGGGCACTTCCCTGTCCCGGTAGGGTGCCGGAACAGAGACTTTCTGTCCCCCAAATCTCCCCTTCGGTGGCGGCGGTGCTGCGGAACTTTTCGTGGATTTCTAATTGAGTATATAGGGTTTTTGCCTCGGGAGGAATATATAGGCGAAAGAGGCAAGGTCGATGGCCGGCCAGGGGGCCCACACCATGCCCTGGCGCGGCCTGGGCTGGCCCGCGCCAAGGGGGGTGTGGCCACCCTGTGGCCCCTCTCCGACTCTCCTTCTGGCTCCGTGAGTCTTCCAGGAAAATAAGAACTTTGGCTTTTGTCCCGTCCAATTCCGAGAATATTCATTTTCTGACTTCCTAGAACCAAAAACAGCAGAAAACAGGCAACTGGCACTGTGGCATCTTGTTAATAGGTTAGTCCAAGAAATCATATGAAAAGTACTCCAAAGTGTGGACAAAACATAAGAAAGTAGATAAAACCAAGCATGGAACATCAAAAATTATAGATACATTTGCAATGTATCAATACACCATGCATATATGTATTACATAGTGTATATATTACATTTCAATTTCTTACTGAGGCCAATGATTCAAATTTGCCTGAAAAGAGTGCAAGGGAGACACATTTGATGGTGTTAGATTTTTTCAGGGATGGGTTAGTGAATCTGAGGAAATGCGTATAACAATAGGTTGTGAGATTGGTACTTTGGTTCGCTTTCTCCATATTTGAAAAACTTACGAGGCCACATATTTATTCTACATTAATATGGAACTATGATCTTTGAATTGTTTCTGCTAGTAGACAACCAATTGTGATCATACATTGAATTTATTACACGTATCTGAATCTCTTGTTTGGTTTTTTATGTGATTACACTATCCAGAAAACAAATGATTCATATGATGCTTGTATATTCATTTTTTGATCATAAGTTGTTGTTACATGTCTATGAATATTATTTGGTCCTTGATATTATTATTACAATATTTAGGAAACACATGCATTCATGTATTAACCACATCAAGCTAGTATGTACTGAGTTATTGCATAGTGTATAAGAATTATATTTCAATTACTTGCTGAGGCCAATGATTTAAATTTGTCCCAAAAGATTGCTAGGGAGACACATTATTTGATGGTGTCAGATTTTTCATAGTTGGGTTAGTGAACTCGGGGAAATGTACAAGAAGCCTCGTACTTATTATACATGTATCTGAATCTCTTGTTTGATTCATACGATTACACTATCTAGGAAACAAATGGTTTATATGATGCATGTAAATGCACGGTTTGATCATAAGTTGTATTGTTGTCATTATATGTCTATGAATATTATTTGATTTATTATTATTACAATGTTTAGGAAACACATGATTATATATGAAGTCATATTACTGTCAAGTCTACCAAAGCATTAATAAACTAGTTCATAAATGGCAATGCTTGAGTTGTATTTTTAAATCATTTGTATGGGTTCTTATGTACTTAAAAATCAACAGGAAGAATCTAATGACATGGGTGACAACAAGGACTCTAGGGACAGCAAGAGCCGCTACGTACTGAGATGGTTCTAGAGTAGGCAAATTCCCTTCCAATATAAGGGGAAATTGTTTTGCCCATTCTGTGAAAAAGTCATCAATAAGGACATTGGTAGCATGATCCAGCACTTGGTGGGCGTCAATCATGGTGGCCACCGTAAGCACAAGTCGAAGACTTTGGTGAAGCAAGTAGCCATGGCAAATTCTTTCGCGAATATGTCAAGACTAGCTTGTTTCCCCCGAGTAGGTTGATGCTGAGATGCTGCTACCACTGATCCTATTTTAGTTCTTATATTGTTTAAGTTATTACCATCGACCGATAAAGTTGAGTTTCTGTGTATAATGCTAATCCCTGGATCGGTTCACTAGCACACACAGTATAGATAAATACCAAAGAATTTAATAGTGCATCATTATGACATCGAATGATCTAGAATTTGTAATTATTACATAATGCATAGCTCAAAGCTAGCTCAAATATTCAAGTAGCAACGGTAAACGTAAATAAGGTAAAGCTCCAATCTCCAAATTGTGTCACATACGAACAAATGTCGAGAGGATGTTTGCGACCTAATTGACCAATCTTAATAATCAGAACAACCTGCAACACCGAGTCGTCAATACTTTGAATGTATGGCAAGTGGAACTGAGACAAAATAACAAGTCTAGTCACTACATGCTTATTTGGCTTGTGGAGTTCATGGCTCGTTTGCAACATCAAAATAAGTTCATCCTACCATTTTAAACCATTTCACTTTTCAGCACACAAATCAATTTCGCTCCCACAAGTTTTAAGAAATTATGAAGTTGGGATGAGTGAGAACATGGCATAGCCTCTAAGTTTAGCAACTCAATTTGTCCATAACCGGGGATACGGCTAAGTACTTAGTTCTACACTCTGTAGGGGTATGTACACTTTACCCATGTGACCTGGTCGACCTGCTCTTACCATGACATGCATTTTGATTCATGATAGGGAGAAGTCTAAGAAAAGACAATTCGGAAAGTAATTCCCCAAATCCATCGATGCACCGTACCAACCTACCATTCACTACATCTCTAGATATGAACAATACGATTCACCACGACCTACTAAGTCCAACCAGCCACCCATAACTCACTAGCACATGGTTGCACACGTAAGCTACCAAACAAAGACACAAAATATTCCTATGAGGCATGGATGCCTTTCACAAAACAATTTCTTTCAAAAACCACCCTCATCTAAGTAGCACATCTAAGCAAATCTATTATACGATGGCTCATCTAACAAGGAGTACTACCACAATAATAGGACGTAACATAGCAATAGTATTCATACATATGCAACTGCAAAAATAGAGCTACAATGTATAGGTAAAATAAGTAGAACGTTTACGTAGCACCATTTTGCTTGGTTGTAGGAGTCAAAAGCATAGTCTTTATAGTCGCAGCGGTTATACTCCTCACAATCTACACGAATCGGTACAACGAGGTGGAGAATAATACATAAAGATCAATACAAATGTAACAAATGCATGCATGACATGTTCATAATAGTTCGAGTAGGGTATTTAGGTTCTCCGATCATAATACTTACAGATGACATGCATGAAAAACTTTTAATATATCAAAACCATTTATTGCATGAATTAGATCAATTTAATAGGCTTTTAATCTTATTAATTCAACCTTTGTTGTAAACAGTATATCAATTCTTGGTAAAAAATACTGTTGGATAGATATTTTGGTTTAGAGCCAGGAGCAAAAGTATTCACATCAAAATAGTGTACAGATCATTTTGTAGAATTAAAATATTACAGTATGCATTTTAATATACTTAAAATTATATGTACTATAAACTCGTAATTTTATTATAGAATCAAATACTACTCAATTTTGTGAATCCAGGGGTATACCATTTGTATTTTTTGATCTGTAATTTATTTTTATGAATTAATTACTCCAAAAAGTATATTAACCCAATAAAATAATCACGACCAATAATTACTATACAAGTTAGATCCAATTATATATTAATAATCTAGACAAAACTGTGAATCCATTGATATATTATATGTTATTTTTGGATCTATAGATTCTTTTATATGAATTATACAAGATTACACAGTTTCTTGCAATTTTTAACCAATTTCCAATTAAAAGGGAATATTCTTTGAGAATATACCATGTCGACTGTGTGTTGAAGCTGATGCGGCTGCTGACTGTGCGACAACATGGCGCTGATGCAAACACGACGGGCGCTGACCTGGCGGTGACTGTGCGCACGCGGTTGGCGACGTGGCTTGCTCGAGTTGGCTGATACCGGTTTGGTGATGCTTCTAATCTGGCGCATTCACTTCCGATCCGACGGCTAGAAACCAGATCTTCCGAGGCTCAACAGACTTATGACCTGGGAGATGGCGGCGGACGGCTACAGTGACTCAGGTGGTGAACGTCGGCGGCTCTGCGGTGGCTCTTGGTGATGGAGAAGATGTGGACGATGATCATCGCAGCACGACGGGCACAAGGGTGTCCTCTACTTTACGCGGAGTTTCCTCTACAGACGGTGAAGGGCGGCTGGTCGTCTCCGACTCTGGCGATGTGTCAGCGAGAAATCCCAAGCGCTCTGAAGCTCTGCGGTTGGGGAAAACTTGTCACGGTGATGCGTACAAACAAGAGGAAGATCTTGGGAGGAATATTAGTATTCGGGGAGGCTCGGTACCCTCGATACCGTGCTTGACACTAGCAGCCCCGGCGGTGAGATCGGAAAAAGATCGGGGCCGGTGCTAGGTTTTGGGATATTGCGAAAAAAGAGACGGACCCGATGCGGGAGTATATATGGGTGCGATTCCGTGCGAGAGGTGGCAAAAAGAATGGACAAAAGCGACATATTTCACGGGGACCTTGATTGGGTTCATCGAACTCGTGTTGAGCACGATCTATTCGCGAGGAAGAGGATGACAGCATGGCCCTGGGCAGTCAGTGGGTGTAGGGGGGAAATAGAGAGGGGTACTCCGGGTGGGCTGTTGTGGTGGCTCTCCTTGGGCTGCTGTTGGGTGCTGCGGATCCTGCTCTACTCGCGCGCATGGTAGATTAGGTCGCTAGGATGGGCCGACATTTAGATTAGGATTCATTTTTTTCAATGTATGAACCTCATTGAATCTCCGGACTCAATTTCACACTGGCAAGCATGTATAACCATCTTCCTTTGACTTTTGGTTCTGAATAATTCTCAAATCTTTCTCCAAGGAATACATAAAAAAAGTTTCGATGATGGAAAATTCATATAACCAAATGATCTCACGTCATGATTAAACATTTGAATTAGTTGATTTCAAAACAGTTGCACCTTATTGCTCTACAACAAGCACATGGACACTAGGAGTTATCATACCTTTTAGGTTAAGATCCAAGGTTTGCACTATGCCATATATTTTCTCTAATGTATGAACTTCATTTAGTCTTAGAACTCAATTTCGCACTAGCAAACATATATAACCACCTTCCTTTGCCTTTTGGTTCTGAATAATTCTGAAACCCTCCTTTGCTCTCCCTCGCCTCCGAGGACTCCTTCGTCGTCCAGCTATGTATGTGTGAAAAATAAACCCCAAAAACCTAATGTAGAGGTTTGATTTACGAATTTTTGTATGGAATTTGCCATTTTGCTTCTCGAATTTAGGATTCAGGGTTTCCGAGCTACAGAGACCCGATGGCGGCATTGGGAGAGCCTCCCTCAGCCGACCTCTATATGTCCTACCTCTTTTCCTCTTGTATACATCTCAAAATGTGAAATTCTTTATTGATTCCTTAAAATCTGCTTGCATCTTATTTATTCGATGAATTTCAAATTCTAGAAATGTGTATGATTTTTATTAGCTTAGATGTATATGTACTCAAAGTATTTACATATGGATATGATTAATGTACGATAACAAGAAACGTGTCTCTGTTTTCAGTTTAATTCTGTCTTATATTTGATTGTATTAAGATGCTCAATGTATTTATCTATTTAAACGATGGGAACTTGTAGTTATGATGCAATAATTCTTTCTAGCGATGAGAGTTTTTGCATTAGCTATGGCAATTTTGAATTCCAGTCATCAGATGAAGAGTCCACTAAGTTGTTTGAGTTTAGAGGTATCAAAGAACATTAAAATTCCAGTCATCTATTTTGTATGTGTTTAGACGGTATACATGAATATTCCACTACATTGAAAATTTTATACGTTGTTGCATCAGGGCCTCAAAACAATGGGTGCTAATTTTGATAAGCAGAGTCTTTTTGAAAACGACATGTATATGAAAGAAGTTCATGTAGACTTCCTCTTATACTCGTGTGAACCCGAATTTCCACAAAAAATCAAGTACTACGTCTACAGGTTACCCTATTCATATGTCATAGAAAAATAAGTGCAAGCCGACAGGATGATATATTCTTGAACATGTGATCAAAAAGATAGAGTATGTGATATTTAATTACTTCCAGTAATCATAAGAATGCTAATTCTTCAATTCTTTGTACTTACGCAGACATTTGGAGCCGAGTTCATAGGAAAATACCTAAAGAATCATCTTGATGAACCTATTGATATCCATATTTGGAAAATGAACAGCAAGAAGCTAAAGATGGTTAAGATGAAGATAGGAGATGGGTCAAATGTAATCTTGATAACTAGATGGGAGAAGGTTGTGAGAAGCTTCAACTTAAAGCAGCATAGCATTATCCTTTTTTCCTTTCATGAAAAGGATAATGGAGAGGTACATATTTTGGTTTGGCAACATCCACCGAGCAGTCCATTATAAATGCATGTTGGTTTTTAGCGAGTACTAATTATGCTTGTTTGATGTCTAGACTCCACTTTGTATGCACTTCCGTAAAGTAATGGCTAAATATGTATGGATTTACCCAACTATCTGGCTAAGGATAATTGTTAATATAATTGTCTTATTTTGGCTGGCTGCTAAGTACTTGAGCTAATTCATCTATCCATTTTATGGATGCCGAATCATGATTATGTGTCATGTTTGCTATGATTGAGTTTGAATTAGCATTACTGTTGGGGGCGTCCATGAATAACCACCACTTCGAAGCGTCCTTGTTCTAGAGATGGTCTTGATTTGAATTCGAGTATGTGTGCCTTACTCTTGGATACGGTCCCTTCTAGAAGTTGTCTAAGAGTGAGGAGTTCTTGCAAGCGGTCAATGCTAATAGCCATATCCAGGTCGTACATCTTAGAGATGTTTACAAGTTTGCACCGGCTGAGGTCATGTATGTTAGAGCCGGAAAGGAAAACTGTCTCAGGTTGGTGCGCTCTTAGAGGCTATGCGCTTGAGCCGGAACGAGAAACCGGCTGAGGCCTATGTGCAAAAACCGTCTCTAAGTAATAAGTTTATACTAGTGCATGATGACACTTTTTTAGTGTAAAAGCGATAGTCTCTAAAGCTTAATACTTAAGACATAATGGAAGTTTTATAAATGGCACCTTTGATCTTACCTTGTCAAACAAGGTTTGATTACATCTCTTGAACACTCCATACTCCTATGGTATTTTGGGAAACACAAATCTATGGAACGATTCCTCAACTCTTAGGTGTTTGCTAAACTTGTAACTCAAATATCTTCCTTTATGATCCAATCATATATTCTTTATTTTCTTGTTGCAATGATTTTCTACTTCATCTTGAAAGTCTTTGAATATTTTTCAAATGTTCCATACTTCTTACTCATTAAGTAAATATACACATATATCCCCTCAAATTTTCGGAGTAAGTATATGAGGTTGAAAGATCCATCGCACACGGCTACACATAATGGACTACATACATCAACATGCACAATATCCAATAAGTTAGTTGTTCGTTCTTATTTGGCCGATGAACTAAGTTTTAATTATCTCTAGGAAAGTCTCACAAGCATCAATTGATCAAAATAAAAGACTCCGAAATCCATTAACATGGAGTTTCTTCATGTTTCCTTTCCAACATAATTTCAACGACAATGTCACTCATAAGTGATCTGTCAACATGTGACATTTTAGCATTCGTGTTATGGATGTGATTTATCCAACTAGACTTGTAAGAGTTCATCCATCTTCTATGGAATACATTAATTATTTGAACAACCATTGTTCTCATAATACTAGAAAAAATAACAATTATTGAAACGAATCTTGAAGGCTAGGTTTGATGTCAACGAGAAACACAACAGCACTTTATTTGTTTTCGGTGATCATCATCCCATATTATCTTGCTAGTTATTTAGGCCACCGCAGTTCATGAATTGTGTTATTCTGTATATGACTCTTCACACCAACCAATCTGGTATCCAATACCCAAGAACCACATTGTTTTACAAGGAAAGAATACACCCACAAAATGTATATCATTTATATACCTAAGTTGTACATTTCCGGTCCTTTTCTTTTCTACCAGATATTTTCTAGATTCTCTTTCACTATTTCATTTCCTTTTTAGAAGAATCTATTAACATCAATAGTGGCGCCATACACATGACACATAGTCCAAAGCGTGTTAGTCGAACACTAATACCCTTGTACTTACACTTCAATTTGGATCACCATCATCAAATGTTTGGTGTTCTTCCAAAATTCATTCTGTAGTAATCTTTTAGTGAAGTAAATATTTTACCTACATATTTTATTCATCCTATCATGACAAATTTCATGATCAAGCTACTATATCTTATAAGGGCCAACCGTGAGTACAATGTTATTTCCCAAAAACCTTTTGGGAGAACAGATCCCTAGCATCTCCAAGCTTCACAAATTCTCATACAATATGAGAACATATATCTTAATAAATTATACTCTTATCATATTGCAACCAAAATATTGTTTCAGATATCACAATATCTTGTACACATGATGGTTTCTTAAACAATTCTTTCAGCTCCTAGATAACCTTGATAATAAAACAACTTTCGAATATCAAGGATCATGGAGGCAAGCATGATAATTAGATACGAACACTGGAATTGTTACTCTGATTTAATACTACTTATTAAATTTCATGGAGTTTGTTGAAAGTTTGCAATAGTACTTTTAAACTTTAGATTAGCATTCAAAACAACACGATACCAGTTTGTAAAGTAAATATCCAAAATTTTATAGTTCTATTATCTCAGTTATAACGAAGCACAAGGTAGTAAACGGATGTCAATGACTATAACAAACTATGCAAATACACTTTGATTTAGTTTATGATAAATTAAGTTCAAGTTAATTCAAAATTACTACGTGAACTCCCACTCAAAAGCAACATCCCTTTAGTCATTTTGGTGATTACACAAACAAATTTTACTGTACCAAAACCGACCATCACATGAGATGGTGGAGCCGCAAAGGTGAACATGGATATGTTCATCATACCATCCATATGAATCATGCTTTACCTTTCGGTTATGTGTTCTGAGGCCATGTATGTATATGCTAGACTCGCCAAGTAGAACCGTAGTATCTGCGTGTGTAAATATGGCTTACACCCGTTGTATGCGAACGTTGAGTCTATAACACCTAATCATCATGTGGTGCTTCAAAACGATGAACTTTCTTAACAATGCATTCTAAGCAAGAACACTTTATTATCTTGATATTAAGTGTGAAGGATCATCTTATAATGCTACCATCGTGATCTAAGCAAGATCTAAGAAAAATAAGATACATAAAAAGGATTAACATCACATGTATGGATAATGTGATCTGATATGGTCCTTCTTGCACTTTATCTCCATCTTGTGCGTAATAGCATGATCTCCATCATTCCACCGGCGTGGTGCCAAGGTCCATGGTGATACAATCTTGGTTGTCCTCCACTAATATAATATATTACATGGATATCTAGCACACATACTTTAAAATAATAAGACAACCATCAGGCTCATGCCGGTTTGTCATAATTTACAAAGAAGATCGTTGCATACATCAAATTTGTAACCCTGACCATATCACATCACATTCCTTGTAAAAACAAGTTAGACGAATCTAATTTATCTTTGCATGTTTTACGCAACCTAGGTCTTTCGAAGATAGGACCGTTCATATCTACAAGCATCATAGCATTGCACAACGTTGATAAACAAATTATTAGCAACCAGTTGTAGATTAGATCTTAACTATAGTGGGAGAGACAGACATCCATAAGACACTTATGCAAAACTAGTTGCACGTCAAGCGCGGAACAAGTCTCATGTGTGAGGAAATGTAAGGTTAGTTTGGTCTGCTTCATACCACTATACCACAAAGATCCTAAATACACAAAAGGAGGCAATACCAAGATCATCAACACCCACATCCATATGTGTTCTACTTGTACAAAACATTTACGCATAGATATGGCTCTATTACACTCAAGGGTTCGCATCATAGAAAACAAAAATATTCCTATGGTAAGAACAACAAATGTACCACGATCTAATCTAGAAGATGCATGTAACAAGTAGTTCATCATCCAGAAAAACATTCCGTCAAAGACTGAAAGTTCTTATCGATATCAGATCTCGTGGGTGATGTAAACGAAGACTTGCCGATCTCAAGATTGTGTTGACGAGCGCTGCAACCCAGTAGTGCCTCCGTACTCGGTCACACCTACATATTGACGACGACCCCCATTCCCTCGATCCAGCGAGGCAACAAAAGTAGTGGACCCACCGAAGAAAACTATTTGCCAATGGCTTCCGCTATTCTGGAAACCAAGTGGTGGGAGCAACTAGAGGAGGGAGAGATTGAGCTTGTACTTGAGTCAGAGGGAGAGGAGAGCTACCACCCCACCTTGTATAGGGGAGGGGTAACCCCTAAGGGGGTGGCACCACACACATGTGGCGCCCCCACCTCTCCCCTCATTATGTGGGTGAAGCTCCCACTCACCTCTACTCATGCCCCCATCAATTGAGTGGACCCTCCACTCAAAATCCAAGGGGTTTCTCCCACTAAATAAATAAAACAATTTTTACTTCTGAATTTTAATATCTGTCAATTATTTTAATTAACAAACATTAACAATTACCTCCCCGCACTATTACGATATCACCCGAAACAATTCTAGTGTTTCTCGAATAATACCTTTTCTTCCCAAACTTTTCTCTGATATTCGTATCCACTCAAAAGCGTCGACGAACCTTAAGTGTGTCACCTACGGTTCATTAATAATGCGGATATGATCGAGACACCTCTCCGATTAATAGTCCACAACGAGACCTGTAGATCTGTAATTACTCCCACACATTCAACGATGAATCTTGTGATCATGTGAACCATAAACGTCACAACCAATTCCTTTTTCTTGCGACATTTTACTTTTCCAAGATCCGATCATCGGTATCAACCATACCTAGTTTGATTTCGCTACGGACAAATACTCTTTACCCGTTCTGTGATATGGTCCTTGTGACCTAGACACATGCTTGCAAGATGTGTTGATGTGATATCACCGAGAGGGCCATAGTATATCTTTCCATTATCTGGATGGATAAATCTCACTCTTGATCCATGATCCTAAGTACTCCTCCAGTGTTAGCAATTGACATGATATCATGGTTTGAGGATTAGGGTTACTTCGTATGTGTACGATACAAGAATGTAAACTTCATGATTTGATCATATTGCTATACTTAATTTGGGTGTATGTTCATTACATCATTCTCCTAACGACCTCATGACCCTGTTATCAATAACATCCAATATGTTCATGATCAGGAAACCTTGATCATCCGTTAATTAACAAGCTAGTTAATTAAGAGGCTTTACTAGAAACTTGTTTGTTTATTAGACACACATGTATTAATGCTTTCGGTTAATACAATTCTAGCATGAGAAATAAACATTTATCATAAACATGAAATAAGATAATAACTATTTTATTATTGTCGCTCGGGCACATTTCTTTCAAAATCACCATTGTCGAGGACATAACAGTCTAGAGAAATATTAGAAGGATAATCCTTCTCGCACTAATCATGAGAAAAAAATCCAAAACAGATCTGGTGAAGTAAGATCTGAAGACCCATACCTAGAAAAATTTAATCTTTTAACAATACCATTAACGTTGGAAATACGATCTTCTCGTGGAAAGAGGGCCGAAAAAGTCTCTTATTTTAGACTATGCCATCTCCGCTACCGTGGAGGCCAAGTGACGGCTAGCAAAACCAAACCTATCTATGGAATAAGTGCTTTTATTAAAAAACTCACTCAAAAATCGGGTTCCTTGCCCTCCTGACACTAATAAGGCTGGCCGAAAGGACGGGGAACCAACCTACTACGAAGGAGTCTACGGCTGGGTTTCTTAGGGCAGTACAATAGTTGATAAGACGGTCTTATTTTATACATACCACGTAATTTTGATATGACAACAAAACAAGATATATAATGGATTTTTTAGTCCTATCTCTAGTAACAGATATCTTTAAATATGTGGTGATACATGTTGTTGCTGAAAGATCATCTCTTAGCTAAGCTAAGGCCGGCGTATTTTTTAGTTTTTATCTCCTCCAATTCAGAAATCATCCTAGGTGGCATTGCTAAGATAAAACTAAGATAAGACCAATGTTCATGCCCTTGTGACGACGGCTAACACATGGATATTTAGTACCCGACGTCTATATCCTAGTTCCAACTCCTTTTAAAATCGACATTATTTGGCGTGTCAAAGCTGAAAACGGAGTGCATTGCGAAGTTTCTACCGGTGCATGTGAGCATATCGGTGAAGAAGAGTAAAAGAAAAATCACCCACAAAGACCGATAAATTGTCCGTCGACAGTCGCCGTCTCTAATTTCCAAATAATTCCCTGTCGAACAGAAGAGGTTTTGTCTCTTGCGCGTACACGTAACATCAATTAGGACGCCAAATTCGGTCCGGTGTTTAATTACAGCCGGCCACGGCGCAGTCACATACTGTGGTTGATGAGGCCATGCACGACCAGAAGCCCCATGATGAGCGAGTGGTCGACGTTGGGCTCCACCACGAGCGTGAGCACGTCCTCGCCGAGGGACACCCCCGTCGCCGTGAGCTTCCTCTTGACCTCCGCCACGGCCAACCCCGTGGCGTCGTCCACTATCCAGGACGCCCGCGCCGCCTGCTGCCGCCGCCTCCCGCCGTCCATCTTGTACCGCACCGCCCGGCCGCCTTCGCTCCTGAACTCGCAGCTCGGGCCGCGGCCCCACTTGTTGCTCACCACCGTGAACCACGGCCGGCCCCGCGGCGCGTCGGGCTCTTTTGTTTCCCAGTTGCCGCGCCGGTAGCCGTCCCACCTCCCGAACCTCTTGAGCACCTGGAGGACCACGCTCCCCGTGATGTCCATGAGGCACACGTCGACGGAGTGGTGGGATCCGTAGTTGTCGACGCGGTAGACGATGCGGCCGTCGGAGTCGAACACCGTGCAGCCGCTGCCGTTGAGGACCAGCGACTTCATCCAGATGGTGAACACCTCCCGCTGCTCGCTCGTGTGCCCTGCTCCAACTTCTTCGCCGGCTGGCTCGGCTGATAGAGCTGGAGGAGCAGCGGAGGAGGACGACCCCTCTTCTTGCAGGGGTAGCTGCTGCTGGGGCAGACAGGAGGCCGAGGAGTGAACCTTCACCCTGGGAGTCCAGAGCTCGGCACCAAGGCACCATCTCGCACCTCCCATCTTTAGTTGCAGACTACTTTGATTGTGTGAGGGTCGGAACTCGGAATAAGAGAGATATCTATAGGGGAGGGGAGGGGAGGGAGATAGAGAGGAAGAGAGGTAGAGATAGAGATAGAAATAGATTACCTTAGACGTGTGGGTGATAGGTAATAGATGTTGTTTTGTGCATCAAGCTCGTCAGACACTGTATACACAATAATTGCGTAGTTGTCGTATTCGGTTTAAATAAGTCATGCTTATCAAGCTGGCGTGCATTACGACCTGCTCTGTATATGTAAACTGCTCGTAATACGATTGGTCACTTTCTTCCATGCTCAGGAGACGACTAATTCTGTACTGCTTACTGCTGCTTATGATTAGTTTTTCTTCGTGCAGCTATCAGTGCTCCACGCTGAGGCAGGCTGACACAGCGATAGTATTCTGATGCTTTGCCGACAAGCACGCATTACATGGGTCGTCGTCTTGTCCGTTTCAAATAAATTGGTCCATTATTTGGAAAAATCATTAAGCACGCGCTAGTACTACCCATGCATGCATGTCCCTCGATCGCCTACAGTGCGCTGGATATTTTCGAGACCTCGAGGATCTCCGTTGACCGACCTGACAGCACATATTACTCTTCTCCCTCGAGGAAGACCGTGCACTGCTCCCATACGTTGCGATGGATCGATTTCGATGGAGGATTCCCCGCGTGTTACTATTCGAGATGATCGTGGGCAGATTATTGATACTTGTAATATCCACCGTGTCAGCGCAGATGGTCGTGTGAGATTCTCTCGCTGTTTGGTTCAGATTAGCGCTCAGTTTGATTTGTGTCTTGCCTTGTGAGGCCATCTCTGGCGGATTAAGCTAGCTGTACGTGGCGTGTATAGGCCAACACAAAAGTACCGGCCAAGTGCACTACGAGCTAGTGGTTTTTGCAAGATGTACTGGTCGAAAAGTACACGACGGGCTACGACTTGTTGCAGATTGTGTCGTCACAACGTCCTAGCGAAAGTACCGTCAGCTTTATACCAACACTATTCAATCAGTATTGGGGTTAAACTGGGTTCGGCTGACCACTGTGACGGTTGCTGATATTAGAGAGCATATGTTGACAGCACAGAGGAGGCAAAAGAGCTACCCAATTCAAGAGACAAAATGTGGAATTTCAAGTACGTAATGAGGTATTTCTTAGAGTATCATCTACTAAAGATGTTAGATTTAATATCAAAGGAAAACTTAGCGAGGGCCGGCCTTGGGGTGAGAAGGGTGTGAGCCGCTAGGGCCCCCAAAATCTAGGGCCCCACGCCACATATGTTGTAGTGCTACATATACATATATATACTACAGTAGCTACGGAGAGAAGGGCCTAATGGGCCTTTGACGACTGTGTGTAAAGGAAGAAAGACACATCCGCTGCCCATGAAATGAACTGATCGCTTGAGTCCAGCGCCCATACGGTGTTGGGTAGAGGAAAAAACGATCCCTGGTCGCTCCCTGCTAACGAGTCCAGCGCCCATACGGTGTTGGGTAGAGGGAAAAATGCTCCCTGGTCGCTCCCTGCTAACGAGTCTAGTGCCCACGCGGCCACGCCGCCACCGCCACTCCTCCAACGATCAGCCAGGCCACGACCACGGTGTTCTTCGGTCTTTCTTTGATGCAAGGATTAGCTGGTCGGTAGGATTAGTCTCGGTGATTCTAACGGTAAGAATCCAATATATTTTGATGCAGGATCGATCTAGAGTTCTTGTTTACTCTAATTTTTATTGCCTAATTTTGATTTCTGGTCACCAGCTTATCGACTCATCAGATCACTATTTCAATTTCCGCCCCCGTCACGGGAATACAAATCTAGGTATACTAAATATTTTATTACTAGTACTAGACATTTACCTTCACATACATGATGTACAATTTGTACTATTCAATACTTTACGTAGATTTTTTTAGCATTGTGTGTTATCATGTTATCCTCATCGAGAAAATGTCTATCTGGTTATGCTAAAAGTAAAAGAGTGAAAGAGGTGGCTGCATTGGTATAGTCACATAGAGGAGATATTTACAAATTTTTCAAGGGTAAGAGTGGTGCTTTGATAAACCCAAATGATGAGTTGGCGATTGTTGCTATGGAGGAAGAGTAACAATATAAGTGGCTCTGAGAATATAACTGATTCATCAGATGCGCATAGAGAGTCTACTAGTGTTGATGAATATCCAGTTTATACTTCTGATATCTATGATCCAAGAAATTGGAATAATCTTGATAATAAACCAAGAGTCATGTTAGTCGATAAAGGACCTACGGAGGAGGAAAATGTGGAGTACCCTCTAGACGACGACTCGAGACATTTTTCATATGTTCATTATTATAGGAACTTAAGCAATAGAGAGAAGCACGAAAGAACATGGCTTGTTTATTCAAGGGAAGTTGAAAAAGTTTTTTGCTTTTATTGTAAGATCTTCAAGTCTAGCACTAGCAGAAGTCCGAGTTCCTTAGCACATGGTGGATTTATCAATTGGAGGCATATTAGTGAGAAACTTAAAGAGCATGAAAATAGCATCGAGCACATTGATAATATGAACAAGTGGAATGAATTGAGAGTTCGACTATGGAAGTGAGAAACTATTGACAAAGAATTGAAGCATGAAATCACAAAGGAGAAATAATGAGTTTTAGACAAGTTTTGTTAAGTATAATAGCCATTGTGAAATATCTTGGTAAATATAGCTTGGTTTTTTGAGGAAAGAGTGAGCAGCTTTACAAACATGAAGTGGTAATTTCTTAGCTTGTGTTGAGATGATTGCAGAATTTGATATGGAATGCAAGATCACCTTAGGCGTATTAAGAACAATAAAATTTACTATCATTATCTCAGTCATCAAATTCAGAATGAGTCGATATCTCTTTTGGCTTCCGACATCACATGTGCATAAAGGTTGTGAAAGCTTCGAAGTATTTCTCTATTATCCTAGATTGTACCCCTGATATTAGTCATCAAGAACAAATGACTTTATTAGTTCGATGTGTAAATTTATCTAATCGTAAGATAGTAAAGATACACACAATTGTCATGTTTTAATGGTACTTTTTATGGTAGCTACATGTCATAAAGCACATAGGTGAAAGAAGTACTCCTTTGTGTTACTAGGTCACCCTTGCATTAAGGCTAGCATTTGGTTTGTGTCACACCACACATCATACTTCTCCCTTTTTACCTCTAGATAAAGGATGTTGGGCTGCATTGCTGTCACTCAATACATATGCCTCTGTCACTCGACCATCCATTACCTACATACATCATACTTCTTAATAGAGAACATTCTAAACACTAGTGCAATTATTCATATGTTGTGAGTATTATCACACCTCTCTCATATACCCCCACTTGTGGTGTCAATCACCTCATGATATGGATAAACAAGGCATTATGTATAGATATAAACCATTACATGCATCATAGAATATTCCCAAAGTATGACAAACCATACAAGATCCAACACAATGGTAAATGAATAACAAGTACTATCCCATAACACAATATCCACCATAGGAATTACATAGATAGATCTATACTCATGAAAGGCACATCATATGGACTTCAACAATGATCATACATGGAGAGATTAGATCAAGTTACCACCATAAACCCAAAGTCCAGGGGATGGACTAATCCCTCTTCCTCATGGTGATCATGCTGGAGATGTTGGAGAAGGTGGAGATCCCTCCAGAGGCGGCTCCGGCAGAGTTTCCCCCTCCAATCTTTGCTGAATCTAACTCTGTTTGGTGTTGTTTTCATCTCTAGTGTGCTCCCTATCAAGGACTCCCTGGGGGATCCTTATAAAGGGGTTTTTAGGTCAAGATAACTCTGTGGGCGAAAGAATCAAGGCGATCGGACGACCAAGGAGGAAAAGAGGGTAGGTGGCGCGCCCACCTGGGTTATGCATGCCACCTAGGCTCTTTTGGGCCTCCTGGCCCTCCAGGTGAGGTTCTTGTGCTCTAGATGCTTCTCGTGGATAAATATTGGCATTTCCAAAATTTCAGGTCCATTTTACTTCGTATAGGTTCATTGAAAACAAGGTTTTTCTGCCCTGCCAGGTTATAGACAAAATAAAGGGGATCATTGGTAAATCCCCAAAAATCAATGTAAAACATGGATAAAACATTATATATGAGGAAAATATGTGGGTAAACATGTTAACAAACTACAAAGTTCATGTATGCATTTTACATGCATCAACATCCCCATGCTTAACCTATGCTCGTCCTCGAGCATGAAGGTGATAAAAACTAAACATGGACTTTGGAGTTTGTTACCTTTGCTTCTTTCATTATTATGTAAAGTTCATAGGATCAATTCCTTTCAATGAAACATAATATGCAAGTGTACTATCAAGTTGTATCTTTTACACATCTATAAACATGTTAAACAATAAGTAATGGTGTGATAAAACAAATGATGAACAAAACAAACCTTCAAGCACACTTTGATGAACCTATAGAATAAGAGACTCTTTTCATGATTGGCATTGGTGTTTTATGCCTTTATTTTGGGCTACTTCTTAGTTTCATGCCCTTGACTGGAAGAATCACTTGTTAGTTTCATGTCTTCCCTTGAGATGTTTTGCATCTCGTACTGAAAGTAAGCATTGAATACATATGTTAATCCTCCATAAAGAATGTAAAAATAAAGTTTTGAGCTACATAGTTCATGTTAACAATACTAATAAGGATGGGGTTCCAAGTATCTTAAGCTTCATATGGTTTATGTGCTAAACATCTTACAAGTTGATTATTTCATGCACCATACCTATGAACTTGCTCCTCATGCTACTCAACTCAGGCCTTTCATTGTATGCACATGTTGGTCTTAGAAACAGCATCACTGAAGTACCTTTTGCTCCCTGTGTAGCTATATGCCCCCTTTTATATTTATTTATTTATTTATTTATCATAGGAGTTGATATAATTCCTTGGTCATGTTCAAGGTGGGAGAGGGCAGTATCTCTACTCTAGAAGAACAAGAAAAGCATACATATGAATCATATCAACAAGGATCATCGTGTTGTAAGTTTCCACCATGAGTTGCCACACGATGCATGGATTTAACTAGCGGTTCAGGAGCGTTTTCTCTCAACATGCCTACTCCAGTATGCACACTTTATTTCACATCGATGCAATCCATAGACAGAACTTTAACATGATTAATTATCAACATTCAACATTGAAAGCTTGTGCCATGACAACATGGTTTGTCCAACAACAACTAATAAGATGTAAAGCATAAAAATTTCCATAGTGGTATCACCCCAAACCTTACTTTCTTATGAGCTTTAAAATACTTGAAAAAGGTGTTTTTAAGATGTTTGGAGGATTAACATACATACTATACTTGAAAGTAGCTTTTTCCACAAATAGGTGGATATGCCTAGTCTAGTTTATGGGGTTTGGAACAAGTCTTAGCTTGTATTGTGAAGGCTTAGCAAAAAGAGATATAAAGAGTGTGCCATCTAGTTCATAATGCCAACATCTATTTTCTCACCTTGCTCCTTAATGTTGAACATAAATATACACAAGAAAAGTATAAACATTAATAGGCATAAAACAAATCATACTTCATATAAAGTACTTGAGCTTTAGAACTAGACACAACATGAATTTAAGCCTTTTGCTTTTATCTCCCCTTTTCTTTTATTTCAAGGCATTCTTATTCATTTTTAATCTCATTAAGGCAAAGTTTCTTTTTAGTAGCTATATCATAAACATTTATAATAATGGTGGTGGTCCTTTTAATGCAAAACAAAAGTAAAATAAAAAACAGATGCTCCAAGTTTTTACGATAGTTTTATGTTGCTTGAAAACAAAGTTTAGAGGTTTACAAACCGAGAGTTTAATAGGTCCAGTGGGGTACCTTGGGCATCACCAAGCTTATGGTTTTCAACATCCTTGTATTACTATTGGTGTGATGTTCCTCTATTCCCTGTCAAAAAACTTCAACACAACTTTTCTTCCATCTCTTTTTTGAGTGGTGACATTAGTGGCACAAAGGCATACTAGTTGCTGCATATATATCAAATACAAAATTCTTTCTAAATGTTTCATCAATAATATAATGTTTTTACATATCCCTAGCATATAATATGACTCATAACAATCATTTTAGGACACTTGGGAATGGTTAAAACAAAACATGGCAGAATCTGTCCAGATTTTTAGCAGCAGCAAAACAAATTTATTTTGCACACTTAGACATGTCAGGAATTTTAGACAATTTGTGTGCATATAGAGGATGAAAAGTTTCAAATGCTGTGTACATATGAGTGCAAATGGAGTTACATAAAAAATCAGAGAATTTTTCTACTAAAAACTGTTCTGCAAGAATTTGCTACTCCATATATTTAACAACGTTTTAACATCCAAAATGGGTTCCACTTGGTACTTTATTACTAAACTACAGCAAAGACACTAAAAAGTACTCTTTAACTACATCAAGCATGTATAAAAATAAATTACCGGGTTGTCTCCCGAAAAGCGCTTTCTTTATAGCCATATAGCTAGGCTTTACTTACTTGATTCAAGTGATGTGGAGATCATGTGGTAGCTTGGTGATATCTCCTTTATCATCTATGAGAGGTTACCCTACATCCCCAATCTTAGGTTAGACCATACCTTTTTCTTCTTCATTCTCCTCTCCTTCTTTGTGGTGCTTGGACATCCCCAAGCTTGGGCTTTTATCATCCTGTTTCTACAAGCCATTATATCTCTCCTTGATAGCAATAAGATTGTTATAATATTCAAGGATATAAGTATTCTTATAAAAAGGTTTCAAGAGTTGTTCAAGCATTGTAGCAAGTTTTGGTGTGAGGCTATGAGTTTCATTTGCTACCAACATAGCTATCTCAAGAAATCCCATTACAATAGTAAATTCTTCAGCTGCCTTCATATCAGTGTTCATGAATTCATTATTATGGTAGGAAGCAATTATAGGCATACTCTCAAGCTTGCATTGGAAATTTAGATTCTTAGGATATTGATATATGCAACAATATAAATTATACCTATCACATAATTCATGGCCAATTTCATTCAATGCTTCCATTACTAACTTTGTTTGATCAACTTTAATTGATTCAACCATAGGGGGTTGCATAAGTATGTGACTCATACATTCCATGAACATAACACTACATGAAATGTTTCCTTCTGCAGCGACTTGTCTCTTCGATCATCGTAGAAGGCGTGTCTTCCGCGATGAATTTCTCCGCTTGATTGTGGCCGATGAAAAACTTTTTTTTCCGGTTTCGCGGTCCTCTACTACGAGGGAACCGCTAAAAACATGGAGAAAGCTCGGCTAGCGCGTGGCAGAAGCAAGATTTTCGTTTCCTCGCACGATGTTGACTTGCCAAAATCTATTGAGGCATTTGGGTCCCAGACGTTATTGTCTCTAGCGTACCATACTTTTTGGTCACGCCTCCCTGATTTGAACTCGATAACGTTGCTCGATGCGTCTGCCGTTTAGTCAGGCTGCTGGGTCCCACATGCCAGCCTCTCATTACAAGAATCGTGTGTATGATGGAATTTTTTCCTTCGCTCGCGCTACCCTTTTCCGAAGTTGATAGCGTTACTCGATGCATCTACCATTTAATCAGGCTGCTGGAACCCACATGTCATCCTCTCATTAGAAGAAACGTGTGTATGATGGAATTTTTTCCTTCACTCACGCTACCCTGTTCTGAACCTGATAACATTGATCGATGCATATACCGTTTAATCAACCTTCTGGGCCCCACATGTCATCCTCTCATTAGAAGAAACATGTGTATGATGGATTTTTGTGCCCTCAGTCGCACCTTCGTGTTTTGAACTTGATAGCATTGCTCGTTGCATCAGCCGTTTATTCATGTTGGTGGGTCCCTTATGTCGGCCTCACATTAGAAGAATCGTCGGTATTATGGAATTTTTTTCTTCTATAGCGCTACCCTGTTCCGAACTAGATAACATTGCTCGACGAATCTGCCGTTTTCTCAAGCTGCTGGGTCCCCCATTTCAACCTCTCATTACAAGAAACGTGTGCATGCTGAACTTTTTTCTCGCTCGCATCTCCCTGTTTCGACTTGGGAATGTTGCTTCATGCAGCATCTGTATAAGGTCTCATTGCTGGGTCCCACACACCAGCCTCTCTGTAAATAAAACGTGCGTATGATGGACTTTTTTAGCCATGTCCGCTGTTTTGACCTTGGCAACTTACTAGGTCCTAGATGTCAACCTCCTATATGCAGGAAACATGTCTATGCTGGGTCCCAGCTGACAGCCTCTATTTGAAAGAAACGCGTGTATGTTGGACTGTCTATTCGGGTCCCAGATGTTAGCCTCAGAGTACAAAAAATGCTCATAAAGGACGAATTAAAAAGATTCTGGGCTAACTCAGGGTGGATGCCCTATTCGGCATGGGTTATATTCCATGGGCTCACTCCTAAATTGAATGGACTATGGTCGATGGCCACAAGACCACGAAAAGGCCGAATTAGAAGGTTTTAGGCTATGCTTGGGGCTGATAGGCTAATTTCATGGGCTATGCTTGGGCTTGCTAGGTCCGACATGTCAGCTTCTCCGTAAGTGCAACGTGTCTATGATGGACTTTTTTTCGGCTGTGTCCGCTGTTTTCACCGTGGCAGCCGTGTATGGTCTTACTGTTGGGGCCCTTATGTCAGCCTCTTTGTTATATTCTGGCTTCTGGGTCCCTGGTGCAGCCTTGTATGTTCTGTCTGCTAGGTCCCCGATGCCAGCCGCTCTGTACAAGTATTTAAACTTTTTTCGAACCCACCCTCAAAAAAACTCGAGGTACACTGTGTGCTGGTGGGTCCGTGATGTCAGCCTCTCCGTAATGCGATATTGCTAGAAGAAAAATGTAAACCCAAGATACACACACAAGCGATTCGAACAAAATACCTTCAAATCAAATAAACACAAACTGAGTGCATTGCCACTACAACAAAGATATTTATAGAATAAATATCATTAAACTTTTATTAGTACTACAACTTATGTATTAGTCTACTTAAAAATATTTTGTATGTCTATGTTATCTCTTTTAAAATATAAAAGGGCAGCGCTCCTGGCATCTCAATTTATAAAATGCCACATAATGGAGATTTTCTTAAAACATGGGTAGGCAGCGCTCCTGGAATAAGGTAGAAAAATTATCAACAGATTCGAAGTTCATATTCAGGAGCACTTGACTAATTCAGCAGCATTTCAAAAGTGACCAATTCAACAATACAGAGAATGAAATACAATATTAGTACAGAGAGAACCAGTTCTTGTTTCAGCTCTAAAAACCTTGTCATGCGACCAGTTTGTCCTTTTCACCAAACACACTCAACCATTGGAGTAAGAAAAACTAACGATCAAGTCTGCTTTGAGTACCTTCTTCTCACATCAATGCCTGTGTGACCCTTGTATGCAACCCAAAATGCCCAAGTCTCATCTAGATTGTGACACGGCCATGTTTCAAAAGAAAAGTAAGACTATATAGTGCCCTTGATTTAAACAAGTACCAGTACATCAGTATTAGTTCCACAAAATTCTTTAGTAATAGCAATGACAGAACATTTGAGAGATTCAGTAGCTTTCCTTCTTGAAATTCAATAGCAGTACAAAGAGAATCAGTTCTTGTTCCAGCTAAAAAAACCTTGGCGCACGATCAGTTTGGCCTTTTCTCAAAAGAGAATTGATCATCGGAGCAAGAAAAACTGATGATCAAGTATGCTTCTGTGTGAATACCTCCTCCTTATGCTAATGCCTGTGTGACCGCCCATATGCAACCCAAACTTCCTAAGACTCATCTAGATAATTGTGACAATGCTAAGTTTTAAAAGGAAATCAAGACAATCTGCTGCACTTCATCTAAACAAGTACCAGTACATCACAGTTCGTTCTACAAAATATTTTACTAATAGTAACGATAGAGCATTTGACAGATTCAATAGCATGAAAGATCCAGCAGTACAGAATAAGACCGTGAAAATATCAGATAGATTCCCGGTTCATATTCAGCAACACTTGACAGAGTCAGCACATCATTCAAAGTGACTAGTTGGCAGTACACAGACAGTGAGCAAAAGAATTAACAGATTCAAGAATGTGGACATTGAAATTCAATAGATGTAGCAAGGCCTGATTCAAAAGGAAAGCAAGACCATATTGCACTCGTCCGGTCGATCTGAACAAGTACCAAACAAAACTTTTCACAGGTTCAGTAGCATTTGAAAGATTTAGCAGTACATAATAAGAAAGAAAAATATTGATAGATTCCCAGTTCACATTCAGTGGCACTTGGACATATTCAACAGCATTTCAAAGTGAAAGATTCAGTTTGCCCTTTTCTCCGAACACTCGTCATTGCAAGAAACAAAATTGACGATCAAGTCTGCTTTTGTGTGCATGCCTCCTTCTCACATCAATGCATGTGTGTTACCTCCATAGGCAACTCAAAATGCCCAAAGCCTCGTCTAGATTATGAGTTTATGACAAGGACAAGTTACAAAAGAAAAGCATCTACTTCACTTGATCTAAACAAGTACCAGTACATCAGTATTAGTTCTATAAAATACTTAGGGCTTGTTTGATTCATAGGATAGGAAAAGTATAGGAATAGGAAAAACATAGGATTTATATGTCATGCCAACTTGAATCCTATGGGAAGAGAAATTTTGTTTGATGTTGCAAAGGAATTTTTCCATGAGGTATGATCTAATGTTTCTTTCCTATAGGAATTGCACTATAAGATTCCTATATGATTAATTCCTATAGGATGTGTTCCTATGAATCAAACAATAACTTAGGAAAAATTCCCATAGGATTCAAATCCTACACAATTCCTATGAATCAAACAAGCCCTTAGTTACTAGCAACGATAGAACAAAGGTAAAGCAGTACCATCTCCTGCCCTTGATCTAAACAAGTATCAGTATATAGTAAAAACATTCCGAAATACAAGAACTACTACTATACTAGTACTGCTTTGCAGCCAAAATAGTTTAACATGGCCGATACCAACTGAGCTATCCTACTACATAGTATTACGGTTACTTATAGTAGTTTGGTTCCAATTGCGGGCATGGGCAAAGCTCGGGATGAACCATAATGGAGTCTCCAGAGATTTCCATGCAATGTTGGTTCAGAAACCAACAACTGCTTTTTCGGTATTTATACTGAAGCAACATATTTTAGGAAACAACATATATCCAAGCCCTATAGCATGGTGGGAGGTGTAGACACAGTTGCTTTTCGTCAGATATCCTGGGGCAACATCTGCACCGCCTACTGCAATGTTAATAAGATAGTTCAATCCAAGGAAAAGGGAATATGCTCCTAGTTCAGTAATCGCTATCCATGGCTTAGGTGGATACAAGTAAACAATGTCCTTTGAGTACACCTTGCAGCCAAATCCAGTAGCATAGGTGCCATAAGTGCGACCACAATGATCAACACTATGATCAGCAACAGGATTGCCATGACCATAATAAGTACCACCATAAAACTCCTCATCAATAACACCCTCTATATGGATAAGAAGAAGGTGAGATTCATCTGTAGATATTGCTAAGAACCATAAACTAGGTTTGTGCTCGTCATCATCTATGGCATCAAGTTTGCCCTCCATGAGATGCGCGCCAGGTGGTGACGGGAGCAAAATAAGATCTTGAAAAATAAATGATAGCCAAATCAGCCAACAATAGTTTACATCCATTAAAACTGAAGCTAGTGTTTAGAACAAGAATGGATCAAACTTACCAAAATACAGATGATTCCAGACATAAACACTGCCACTCTCAGTGGTTGCAAACACCAGACCCTTGTGGATAAGTGCATCGTTGTATCTGAAATAGCACTAGAACTAGTTCTCAAGAACTGTCCATGCATACTCATCGCCATCAAGGGTAGAAATTGAGTAGTCGAAGATAACAACAAGAGAGAAATCTAAATAATTTGCCGCAGCTATGGGAGCTTGGAAAATAGGGCAATCATTATGCATGAATGTAAATGGATCGTTGGTGGGTACAAACTCATTGACTTGTGGGAGAGGAACACGTCGATGAGTGTACACATTGATAAGCTCCCACTTGCACTCGGACCCAACGGTGGCAATCCAATCTCCATTGGCACCTACCCACTGCTTACCCATACAATTCAGGAACACAACATCGGAGGAGAACCTGTCTAGCGGCGTTAGCTTGCATGTCATGCCCTTACCCTCGAAGTACTTGTTGCATTCCCATGGTTTCTTAGTTGGGTGAGAATGAAGAACACAGGGAGGCCAAACGGCTGAGAAGCATGTAAAGTTGCATTATATTTTTCTGAGTCAAGATGATGTTTGGACGAACCAGCGAGGCTCTTGGTGGTGATGACATCGCATCCTATTATGAGTTCTTCAAGCGGGCCTTCAGTAAAAACCTCCTGGAACAGCTCAGAATCATCACTGTCCTTGCTCGGTGTTGCCATCACAAGGGAGCTGATGGAAGTTGGGATGGTGGCTTGATTTGGTTTTTTGGAAAAGAGGGAAGATCAGTGGCGGTAGGCGGGACAGGGAGAAGAACAAACACTCTCATATTGTGCGGTGAACATGATCGAAAAGTGGCATTATGGAGGAGAAGAATAGCGGCGCTTGGCGTAGAGGTAGGGTAATGGGGAACTGCGGATATAGCGTATAGGCGAGGTTGAATAAAATGAAAATGGGCGCATGTTCCTCTGTTCCAGTTCCCTTCAGAATAGTACTACTCTGCTCCATTTCCCTCCACAATAAATCTTTCTTGTAAAATCAAAACGGAGTACTACTAAGTAGAATGTAGAGGTAGCTGTAGGAGTAGCGATCCACCTTTAATAATAATTTCACCCATTCTCAAGCACTTTTGTGGTACTAGTTTCCAACAAAAAACTCTTGTTTAATTTCTGGTCAAATTCATGGCCATGCCAATTTATAAGAAAGATTTCCATATATATGGATCTAAACAAAATATGTGGTGTGATTCCGATGTGTTTTATTTGTACTAATACTTCACACAAAACACATTTTTTGCACCTAGGAATTTAATATGCTATTTTTTGGACATAAAGGATCCAACCATACACTGGAAACATTGTTTACCATTCCACAATGAACCCATCTACAAAATATGGGCACATTATCATAAACTATGAAATATATATGGAATTTGGCCTCGGTCATCTTGCTTGAAACACAGGAATGTTAATACATATATTAGGCCATATTGCGAAACATGGTTTTTAAAAGGCTACCAAAAACTTGTCCTTGTTTTGAAAACAATTAAACAAAAAATAATGAGTACTAATAACAAAAGAATTCACACGACGTTCTCCTGCATGTACTACTTTCCGTGAAGATAAACATGAGTTTTGACAACTGTTTAAAGATAAACGTGAGTATGAACATTCTTGGATTTCAAGCCGAATGACCAAGGTCAAGGCCATATCTACATCATACTTTATGCCGATGATCCCGTATCCAAGAATTTGCACGACGACAAATTTGGCCATATTTTGAAAGCAATCGAAGAGGAAGTAGTATGAAGAGTAGGGCCTGATCATCAGCTCTCTCGAGAAGGAGCCGAACCCAACTATTTTCTTTGCTCAATTTTATGGTCCTTTATGCTAAATGTATGGACCTTGGTGTAATTTTACCTTTTTTGGTCCTTGATGTAAATGTACTCCCACCATTCGTGTAAAATTCTCACCAAAAAGTGTAAGTGGTGAAATTTAAACGAATTTAAGCTTAGTTGTCAACAAGTATGAACATTCTTGGATTTCAAGCCGAACGACCAAGGTCAAGGCCATATCAACATCATACTTTATGGTGATGATCCCATGTCCAAGAATTCGCATGCCGATAGATTTAGACATATTTTGAAAATAATCAAAGAGGAAGTAGTATGAAGAGTATGGCTCCATCAGCTACTCTCTTGAGAAGGAGCCGTACACGAATTTTTCCTTGCTTAATTTTAGTGGGGTGCTAAATGTATGGACCTCGATGTAATTATGCCTGTTTTAGGTCCTTGATGTAAAATGTACTTCCACCACCCGTGTAAAATTCTAACATAAAAGTATAAGTGGTGAAATTTAGAAGATTTTAAGCTTACTTGTCAACGAGTATGAACGTTCTTGGATTTCAGGCGAATGACCAATGCCAAGGCCATATAAACATTATACTTTATGCTTATGATCCCATATCAGAGAATCTGCATGGCAACAAATTTGGCCATATTTTGAAAATAATCAAAGAGGAAGTAGTATTAAGAGTTTGGCTCAGATCAGCTGACCTCTCGAGAAGGATCCTAAAAGGAAAGTTTTCCTTGTAGGGTCCTTTGTGCTAACTGTATGGACCTCGATGTAATTTTCCCTTTTTAGGCCCTTCATGTAAAATATACTCCACTAACCATGTAAAATTCTAACCTAAAAGTAAGTGGTGAAATTTAAACGAATTTAAGCTTAGTTGTCAACGAGTATGAACCATTCTTTGATTTCAAGACGAACGACCAACACCAAGGCCATATCTACATCATACTTTATGCATATGATCCCATATCCAAGAATTTGCATGCCAACAAATTTGGCCATATTTTGAAAACAATAGAAGATGAAGTAGTGTGAAGAGTATGGCTCGATTAGCTGCTCTCTAGAGAAGGATCCGAACCTGACTATTTTTCTTACTTAATTTAAGGGTCGTTTGTGCTAAATGTATGGACCTCGATGTAATTTTCCCTTTTTTAGGTCCTTGATGTAATATGTACTTCCAGCGCCCGTGTAAAATTCTAACCTAAAAGTGTAAGTGGTGAAATTTAGACGATTTTAAGATTACTTGTCAGTGAGTATGACCATTATTGGATTTCAATCCGAACGACCAAGGTCAAGGCCATATCAACATCATACTTTATGTTGATGATCCCATATGAGAGAATTTGCATGGTGACAAATTTGGGCATATTTTGAAAACAATCGAAGAGGAAGTAGTATGTAGAGTTTGGCTCAGATCAACATATCTCTCAAGATGGAGCCGAATCAAAAAAGTTTCCTTTTAGGGATCTTTATGATAAACGTATGGACCTTTATGTAATTTTTGCTTTTTTAGGTCCCTGATGTAAAATGTACACCGACCAACCGTGTAAAAAACTAACCTAAAACTAAATGGTGAAATTAAAATGAATTTAAGCTTAGTTGTCACCGAGTATGAACCATTATGGGATTTCAAGATGAACGACCAAGGTCATGATCCCATATCCAAGAATTTGCATGCCGACAAATTTAGCCATATTTTGAAAACAATCAAAGATGATGTAGTATGAAGAGTATGGCTCGATCAGCTATTCTCTTGAGAAAGAGCTGAACCTGATTGTTTTCCTTGCTTAATTTTAGGGTCCTTTGTTCTAAATGTATGAATCTTGATGTAATTTTCTCCCTTTTAAGGTCCTTGATGTAAAATGTACTCCCACCGACCGTGTAAAATTCTAACCTAAAATTAAGTGGTGAAATTTAGACGAATTTAAGCTTAGTTGTCAATGAGTATGAACCATTCTTGGAATTCGAGACGAACGACAAAGATCAAGGCCATATCTACAGCATGCTTTATGCATATGATCCCATATCCAAGAGTTTTCATGCCAACAAATTTGGCCTTATTTTGAAAATATTCGAAGATGAAGTAGTATGAATAGTATGGCTCGATTAGCTGCTCTGTAGAGAAGGAGCCGAACCCGAATGTTTTCCTTACTTAATTAAGGGTCGTTTGTGCTAAATGTATGGACCTCGATGTAATTTTCCCTTTTTTAGGTCCTTGATGTAATATGTACTTCCAGCACCCGTGTAAAATTCTAACCTAAAGTGTAAGTGGTGAAATTTAGACGATTTTAAGCTTACTTGTCAACGAGTATGACCATTATTGGATTTCAATCTGAATGGCCAAGGTCAAGGCCATATCAACATCATACTTTATGTTGATGATCACATATGAGAGAATTTGCATGGTGACAAATTTGGGCATATTTTGAAAATAATCAAAGAGGTAGTAGTATGTAGAGTTTGGCTTAGATCAACATATCTCTCGAGATGGAGCCGAATCAGAAAAGTTTCCTTTTAGGGAGCTTTATGATAAATGTATGGACCTCGATGTAATTTTTGCTTTTTTAGGTCTTTGATGTAAAATGTACTCCGACCAACCGTGTAAAAAACTAACCTAAAAGTAAGTGGTGAAATTTAAACGAATTTAAGCTTAGTTGTCACCGAGTATGAACCATTATGGGATTTCAAGATGAACGACCAAGGTTATGATCCCATATCCAAGAATTTGCATGCCAACAAATTTAGCCATATTTTGAACACAATCAAAGATGAAGTAATATGAAGAGTATGGCTCGATCAGCTACTCTCTTGAGAAGGAGCTGAACCTAACTGTTTTCCTTGCTTAATTTTAGGGTACTTTGTGCCAAATGTATGAATCTCAGTGTAATTTTCTCCCTTTTAAGGTCCTTGATGTAAAATGTACTCCCACCGACCGTGTAAAATTCTAACCTAAAAGTAAGTGGTGAAATTTAGACGAATTTAAGCTTAGTTATCAACGAGTATGTACATTCTTGGATTTCAAGCCGAACGATCATAAGGTCAAGGCCAGATCTCTCATCATACTTTATGCTGATGATCCCCATATCCAAGAATTTGGATGGCGACAGATTTGGCCATATTTTGAAAACAACCGAAGATGAAGTAGCATGAAGAGTATGGCTTGGTCAACTACTTTTTCGAGAAGTATCCAAACCTGACTGTTTTCTTTGCTCTATTTTAGGGTCCTTTGTGCTAAATGTATGGACCTCAGTGTAATTTTCCCTTTTTAGGTCCTTGATGTAGAATGTACTCCCATCGACCGTGAAAAATGCTAACCTAAAAGTAAGTGGTGAAATTTAAACGAATTTAAGGATAGTTGTCAACGAGTATGAAAAATTATTGGATTTCAAGTCGAACGACCACAATGTCAAGGCCATATCTCCACATCATACTTTATTCTCATGATCCCATATCCAAGAATTTGTATGGCGATAGATTCAGCCATATTTTGAAAACAATCAAAGAGGAAGTAGTATGAAGTGTATGGCTCGATCAGCTGCTCTCTCGAGAAGGAGCTGAACCCGACTATTTTCTTTGCTCAATTTTAGGTTCCTTTGTGCTAAATGTATGGAACTCGATGTAATTTTCCCTTTTTAGGCCCTTCATGTAAAATATACTCCCACTGACCATGTAAAATTCTAACCTAAAAGTAAGTGGTGAAATTTAAACGAATTTAAGCTTAGTTATCAACGAGTATGAACCATTCTTGGATTTCAAACGAACGACCAAGACCAAGGCCATATCTACATCATACTTTATGCATATGATCCCATATCCAAGAATTTGCATGCCGACAAATTTGGCCATATTTTGAAAACAATCGAAGATGAAGTAGTATGAAGAGTATGGCTCGATTAGCTGCTCTCTAGAGAAGGATCCGAACCTGACTATTTTTCTTACTTAATTTAAGGGTCGTTTGTGCTAAATGTATGGACCTCGATGTAATTTTCCCTTTTTAGGTCCTTGATGCAATATATACTTCCAGCGTCCGTGTAAAATTCTAACCTAAAAGTGTAAGTGGTGAAATTTAGACGATTTTAAGCTTACTTGTCAACGAGTATGACCATTATTGGATTTCAATCCGAACGACCAAGGTCAAGGCCATATCAAAATCATACTTTACGTTGATGATCCCATATGAGAGAATTTGCATGGTGACAAATTTGGGCATATTTTGAAAACAATCGAAGAGGAAGTAGTATGTAGAGTTTGGCTCAGATCAACATATCTCTTGAGAATGAGCCGAATCGGAAAAGTTTCCTTTTAGGGATCTTTATGATAAATGTATGGACCTCGATGTAATTTTTGCTTTTTTTAGCTCCCTGATGTAAAATGTACTCCGACCAACCGTGTAAAAAACTAACCTAAAACTAAATGGTGAAATTAAAATGAATTTAAGGTTAGTTGTCACCGAGTATGAACCATTATGGGATTTCAAGATGAACGACCAAGGTCATGATCCCATATCCAAGAATTTGCATGCCGACAAATTTAGCCATATTTTGAAAACAATTAAAGATGATGTAGTATGAAGAGTATGGCTCGATCAGCTACTCTCTTGAGAAGGAGCTGAACCTGATTGTTTTCCTTGCTTAATTTTAGGGTCCTTTGTGCTAAATGTATGAATCTCGATGTAATTTTCTCCCTTTTAAGGTCCTTGATGTAAAATGTACTCCCACCAACCATGTAAAATTCTAACCTAAAATTAAGTGGTGAAATTTAGACGAATTTAAGCTTAGTTGTCAATGAGTATGAACCATCCTTGGAATTCGAGACGAACGACCAAGATCAAGGCCATATCTACATCATGATTTATGCATATGATCCCATATCCAAGAATTTGCACCAACAAATTTGGCCTTATTTGGAAAATATTCAAAGATGAAGTAGTATGAAGAGTATGGCTCGATTAGCTGCTCTGTAGAGAAGGAGTCAAACCCGAATGTTTTTCTTACTTATTTAAGGGTCGTTTGTGCTAAATGAATGGACCTCGATGTAATTTTCCCTTTTTTAGGTCCTTGATGTAATATGTACTTCCAGCACCCGTGTAAAATTCTAACCTAAAAGTGTAAGTGGTGAAATTTAGACGATTTTAAGCTTACTTGTCAACGAGTATGACCATTATTAGATTTCAATCGGAATGACCAAGGTCAAGGCCATATCAACATCATACTTTATGTTGATGATGCCATATGAGAGAATTTGCATGGTGACAAATTTGGGCATATTTTGAAAATAATCAAAGAGGAAGTAGTATGTAGAGTTTGGCTCAGATCAGCATATCTCTGGAGCCGAATCAGAAAAGTTTCCTTTTAGGGAGCTTTATGATAAATGTATGGACCTCGATGTAATTTTTGCTTTTTTAGGTCCCTGATGCAAAATGTACTCCGACCAACCGTGTAAAAAACTAACCTAAAAGTAAGTGGTGAAATTTAAATGAATTTAAGCTTAGTTGTCATCGAGTATGAACTATTATGGGATTTCAAGATGAACGACCCAAGTCATGATCCCATATCCAAGAATTTGCATGCCAACAAATTTAGCCATATTTTGAACACAATCAAAGATGAAGTAGTATGAAGAGTATGGCTCGATCAGCTATTCTCTTGAGAAGGAGCTGAACCTGACTATTTTCCTTGCTTAATTTTAGGGTACTTTGTGCTAAATGTATGAATCTCAGTTTAATTTTCTCCCTTTTAAGGTCCTTGATGTAAAATGTACTCCCACGAACCATGTAAAATTCTAACCTAAAAGTAAGCTGTGAAATTTACACGAATTTAAGCTTAGTTGTCAACGAGTATGTACATTCTTGGGCTTCAAGCCGAATGATTATAAGGTCAAGGCCAGATCTCTAAATCATACTTTATGCTGATGATCCCCGTATCCAAGAATTTGCATGGCGACAGATTTGGCCATATTTTGAAAACAACCGAAGATGAAGTAGTATGAAGAGTATGGCTTGGTCAACTACTTTTTCGGAAAGTAGCCAAACCTGACTGTTTTCTTTGCTCTATTTTAGGGTCCTTTGTGCTAAATGTATGGACCTCAATGTAATTTTCCCTTTTTAGGTCCTTGATGTAGAATGTACTCCCATCGACCATGAAAAATGCTAACCTAAAAGTAAGTGGTGAAATTTAAATGAATTTAAGGATAGTTGTCAACGAGTATGAAAAATTCTTGGATTTCAAGTCGAACGACCACAATGTCAAGGCCATATCTCCACATCATACTTTATTCTCATGATCCCATATCCAAGAATTTGCATGCCGACAAATTTAGCCATATTTTGAAAACAATCAAAGATGATGTAGTATGAAGAGTATGGCTCGATCAGCTACTCTCTTGAGAAAGAGCAGAACCTGATTGTTTTCCTTGCTTAATTTTAGGGTCCTTTGTGCTAAAGGTATGAATCTTGATGTAATTTTCTCCCTTTTAAGGTCCTTGATGTAAAATGTACTCCCACCGTGTAAAATTCTAACCTAAAATTAAGTGGTGAAATTTAGACGAATTTAAGCTTAGTTGTCAATGAGTATGAACCATTCTTGGAATTCGAGACGAACGACAAAGATCAAGGCCATATCTACAGCATGCTTTATGCATATGATCCCATATCCAAGAATTTTCATGCCAACAAATTTGGCCTTATTTTGAAAATATTCGAAGATGAAGTAGTATGAAGAGTATGGCTCGATTAGCTGCTCTATAGAGAAGGAGCCGAACCCGAATGTTTTTCTTACTTAATTAAGGGTCGTTTGTGCGAAATGTATGGACCTCGATGTAATTTTCCCTTTTTTAGGTCCTTGATGTAATATGTACTTCCAGCACCCGTGTAAAATTCTAACCTAAAAGTGTAAGTGGTGAAATTTAGACGATTTTAAGCTTACTTGTCAACGAGTATGACCATTATTGGATTTCAATCTGAACGACCAAGGTCAAGGCCATATCAACATCATACTTTATGTTGATGATCCCATATGAGAGAATTTGCATGGTGACAAATTTGGGCATATTTTGAAAACAATCGAAGAGGAAGTAGTATGTAGAGTTTGGCTCAGATCAACATATCTCTCGAGATGGAGCCGAATCAGAAAAGTTTCCTTTTAGGGATCTTTATGATAAATGTATGGACCTCGATGTAATTTTTGCTTTTTTAGGTCCCTGATGTAAAATGTACTCCGACCAATCGTGTAAAAAACTAACCTAAAACTAAATGGTGAAATTAAAATGAAACTAAGCTTAGTTGTCATCGAGTATGAACCATTATGGGATTTCAAGATGAACGACCAAGGTCATGATCCCATATCCAAGAATTTGCATGCCGACAAATTTAGCCATATTTTGAAAACAATCAAAGATGATGTAGTATGAAGAGTATGGCTCGATCAGCTACTCTCTTGAGAAGGAGCTGAACCTGATTGTTTTCCTTGCTTAATTTTAGGGTCCTTTATGCTAAATGTATGAATCTCGATGTAATTTTCTCCCTTTTAAGGTCCTTGATGTAAAATGTACTCCCACCGACCGTGTAAAATTCTAACCTAAAAGTAAGTGGTGAAATTTAGACGAATTTAAGCTTAGTTGTCAACGAGTATGAACCATTCTTGGAATGCGAGATGAACGACCAAGATCAAGGCCATATCTACATCATACTTTATGCATATGATCCCATATCCAAGAATTTTCATGCCAACAAAAATGGCCTTATTTTGAAAATATTCGAAGATGAAGTTGTATGAAGAGTATGGCTCGATTAGCTGCTCTGTAGAGAAGGAGCTGAACCCGACTATTTTGCTTACTTAATTTAAGGGTCGTTTGTGCTAAATGTATGGACCTCGATGTAATTTTCCATTTTTAGGTCCTTGATGTAATATGTACTTCCAGCACCCGTGTAAAATTCTAACCTAAAAGTGTAAGTGGTGAAATTTAGACAATTTTAAGCTTACTTGTCAACGAGTATGACCAGTATTGGATTTCAATCCGAATGACCAAGGTCATGGACATATCAACATCATACTTTATGTTGATGATCCCATATGAGAGTATTTGCATGGTGACAAATTTGGGCATATTTTGAAAATAATCGAAGAGGAAGTAGTATGTAGAGTTTGGTTCAGAACAGCGTATCTCTCGAGATGGAGACGAATCAGAAAAGTTTCCTTTTAGGGAGCTTTATGATAAATGTATGGACCTCGATGTAATTTTTTCTTTTTTTAGGTCCCTGATGTAGAATGTACTCCGACCAACCGTGTAAAAAACTAACCTAAAAGTAAGTGGTGAAATTTAAACGAATTTAAGCTTAGTTGTCATCGAGTATGAACCATTATGGGATTTCAAGATGAACGACCAAGGTCATGATCCCATATCCAAGAATTTGCATGCCAACAAATTTAGCCATATTTTGAAAACAATCAAAGATGAGGTAGTATGAAGAGTATGGCCAATCAGCTACTCTCTTGAGAAGGAGATGAACCTGACTATTTTCCTTGCTTAATTTTAGGGTACTTTGTGCTAAATGTATGAATCTCGATGTAATTTTCTCCCTTTTAAGGTCCTTGATGTAAAATGTACTCCCACCGACCGTGTAAAATTCTAAATAAATTTAGATGAATTTAAGCTTACTTGTCAACGAGTATGTACATTCTTGGATTTCAAGCCGAACAATCATAAGGTCAAGGCCAGATCTCTACATCATACTTTATGCTGATGATCCCCGTATCCAAGAATTTGCATGGCCACAGATTTGGCCATATTTTGAAAACAACCGAAGATGAAGTAGTATGAAGAGTATGGCTTGGTCAACTACTTTCTCGGGAAGTAGCCAAACCCGACTGTTTTCTTTGCTCTATTTTAGGGTCCTTGATGCTAAATGTATGGACCTCAATGTAATTTCCCTTTTTAGGTCCTTGATGTAGAATGTACTCCCATCGACCGTGAAAAATGCTAACCTAAAAGTAAGTGGTGAAATTTAAACGAATTTAATGATAGTTGTCAACAAGTATGAAAATTCTTGGATTTCAAGCCGAACGACCACAATGTCAAGGCCATATCTCCACATCATACCTTTTTCTCATGATCCCATATCCAAGAATTTGCATGGCGACAGATTCGGCCATATTTTTAAAACAATCAAAGAGGAAGTAGTATGAAGTGTATGGCTCGATCAGCTGCTCTCTCGAGAAGGAGCCGAACCCGACTATTTTCTTTGCTCAATTTTAGGTTCCTTTGTGCTAAATGTATGGACCTCGATGTAATTTTCCCCTTTTTAGGTCCTTGATATAGAATGTACTCCCATCGACCGTGTAAAATGCTAACCTAAAAGTAAGTGGTGAAATTTAAACGAATTTAAGCATAGTTGTCAACGAGTATGAAGATTTATTGGATTTCAAGCCAAACAACCACAAGGTCAAGGCCATATCTCTACAACATACTTTATGTTGATGATCCCATATCCAAGAATTTGCATGGCGATAGATTTGGCCATATTTTGAAAACAATCAAAGAGGAAGTAGTATGAAGAGTATGGCTCGATAACATGCTCTCTCAACAAGGAGCCGAACCCAACTATTTTCTTTGCTCAATTTTAGGGTCCTTTGTGCTAAATGTATGGACCTAGATGTAATTTTCCTTTTTTAGGTCCTTGATGTAGAATGTACTCCCGCCGCCCGTGTAAAATTCTAACCTAAAAGTAAGTGGTGAAATTTAAATGAATTTAAGCATAGTTGTCAACGAGTATGAAAAATTCTTGGATTTCAAGATGAACGACCAAGGTCAAGGCCATATCTACATCATACTTTATGCTTATGATCCCATATCCAAGAATTTGCATGCTGGCAAATGTGGCCATCTTTTGAAAACAATCTAAGATATTAAAAACAAAAAATAATCAATTTCAATTTTCCAAGTGATAGGAATTTATTTTCTGAAAAGCAAGTAAGAAGAATTTATTTCCTTTTTCTGTTAAAAATAAAGAGTGAGAAGAGACTATGAGAACAGAGGAGACATTAAGAGAGTTGCGAGGAGGAGGATTTGAAGGCGGTGCAATGTCAGAGCAAAGCTAGGATGGGTTCCTAACACAAGGTATAGCTACATTGAGTAGAGTAAATTTCAGGACCTTTACAATATATATGCACGCAAAATAAATTGTGTTTTCTCTCTCCTTCACTCCCTCGTCACCACCCACACCTCGACCGGCTGATCTCTCCCTCGTACACAACATGGCGCTACGCACGCGCGTCAACCAATGACCTGCCTTGTGTTAGTGGCTCTGTGTCTGTGTCTGGCGTGTTCGTCAGCTGCATTGGTGGGAACCATTTTGGTTCTTGGTACAAAAAGTATTACTACTACAATAGAGTAGCAATTCAAACTTTCCCAATTTCAAAATTTTGACTTCCTTCACAAACATCCCGGGGAAGGATATTCAAAAGATCGCCATTCGCAGTACTACTAGTACAAGTACGAGTACTACTTTAGTGCTGGACAAGGGATTGGTTGATCTGGCCAGCCAACAAGTCAAAAACGTCCCATCGCATTGGATGCCCACCATTATGATCTGGCCAGCCTTCCTACTCCGCACTACTCCGCCTCCATACCCTTCACCTGGCCATTTGCTATCTGGGGGCTGGACATGGTCGGCCTCTTCAAAATGGCACGATCCGGCATGACACACTTGCTAGTGGCGGTGGACAAATTCACAAAGTGGATTTAGGCAAAGCCAATCAGGAAGCTGGATGGACCAACAGTAATCAAATTCTTCACAGACATCATCACATGCTTCGGCTATCCCAACAACATCATCACCGACAATGGAATGAACTTTGCCAAAGGGGCCCTCGGGCGCTTCTGTGGAGAAAAGGGCATCCGCCTAGACCTCGCCTCCGTCGTGCACCCCCAATCCAATGGGCAGTGCGAGCGAGCAAACGTCCTGGTTCTAGCCGAAATCAAGCCCGGCTGATCGAGCCACTGATGAGATCCCCTGCATGTTGGATAGAAGAGCTGCTGGCTGTGCTGTGGAGCCTGCGCACTATGCCAAACCACTCCACCGGCTACACGCCATTCTTCCTCGTCTATAGAGCAGAGGCGGTCCTGCCAACTAACATCAAGTTCGACGCACCTTGCAAGCTATTATACAAAGAGAAGCAAGCCAAAGAAGCATGTGAGAACATCGTCGACCTCCTCGAAGAGGCGCACAAGCTAGCCTTGTCTAGATACGCCATCTACCAGCAGAACCTGCGCCGCTACCACACTAGCTAGGATCCGCAATGTCTCATTCCGAGAGGGCAACCTAGTGCTGCGACTGGTACAAGACACCAAGGGGATCCACAAGCTATCTCCACCTTGGGAGTGGCCATTCATCGTCATCCAGCGCTGTAGAAAACCTCATACTACCTCATTGATGCCCGCCAGCCAGCAAAGAACAAGATGGACAATTCCGGTGAAGAAATTGAGCGCCCATGGAATGCGAACCTGCTTCACCCATTTTACACTAAAACAAGAAGTGTATGTATCTTACTTTTATGTAATGAACAAGTTGAGGAGCCTCAACATAGTCTCGGGGACTCCGTAATCATTTGGCATTTCTTGCTACATCATTTGGCATTTCCCGGCTGCATTATTTTTTAACCCCGGATCCGGCGATCTCTCCCGGGGACTCGCCAGATGGCCCAGACGGCCATGCATTCCAAACGATGAAGTACTGTATGCGGATCTAAGGGCTTCCTCTTTGATTCCGGCTGCAGACCACAAGCCGGCTGATAGATCCGGCAAGAGCAAAAAGCTCGAGGACCCCTACATGAAAATTCATAAGGAAAACAAAAACATCTAGACGTTCCGGTTGCACTTGCTCGCTCGACGCCGATAACAGAAATCTAAAGTATCGTGCAGTACGCTCACTAGCTACCCCTTTGGTTCTGGCTGCATACCGCAACTCGGCTCACGGCTGGCAAGGACACATCTTAAACGGCCAATGCTCACTGAGAAAAGGACAAAGTTGTTGGCCTAGCACGAAACGGCAAAGTTTCCAACCCCAACAAATGAACAACAAGCTATGTTCCCCTTATGCATATCTAACGTAGAAACCATTACTTGTGTTTTATTTCTGCACGAGTAAAATCCCAAGCCAAGTACCAGGGCCAGGTGCTAATCACCCCCAGACGGCGGAAGGAAGCAAGGAGCTTCGTCCCGGCTGGATCCTCCAGCCGGTCCGAACCTCGGGGGCTACACCTTGTGGGTGCGCTCCCGTGCCCCCACACAAAGACCTGAAAATGGCAACACCACAAAGGAGTTTCGACCCGGCTAGATTCTGCAGCCGGCCCAAACCTCGGGGACTACACCATGTGGGTGCACTCCTGTGCCCCCACACTGAAACAAGCATGCAACAAACGCACGCCAAGCAACCAGAAAGTGCAAACAAAAGAGCACGAGACAATATTATAAAGGGAGACGATGATCCCATCAGAGTTCAACACAAGTTGTTCACACAAGCTAACGACAAGTTTTCAACCAGTACAAATACTCTTGACATCCCATGGACCAGGCTTGAGGCTCGATAGAAGGGTCAGAGGCGTCCGTCGGAGCATGGCTACTGGAGGCGACATCAGCCGAGTCGGAGACTGGCGTGGCCGGGGCATCAGTCTACGCTAGAGCCGGAAGAGGGACAAAGCAGAACGCTTCTAGCTTGTCCGGGTCACTGAAGTCCCGATCCAGCTAGATGAAGCTCCCAATCTTGACAACGCAAGAGCGGATGTCAGGAACCTCGACGCGTAGCTGGTCGTAACTGGTCCCTTGCCAGAATCCTCGGGAAAGACTCTATAGATCCTCATCCGGATACTAGGACTTGAGTAGTGCAAGCACCATCTCAGAGCCTCCGCGCGCTACCCACTCCCGTGACACATCGATTAGATCGACGGCAGTCCAGAGCTGGGCGGCCAGCAAGTCAATGGTGGCAGGTGGGGCGGCTTCGAGCTAGAGAAAGGCGACAACGTCGAAGCTGGCCTAGCACAGCCTGTTGGCCTCCTCACTCACCACTGCCACCAGCTCCTGAGGACACAAGTCTCGTCCAGTCTCCTCCTCAGGAACACGAGTGAGAGCTTGGTCAGTCGCCTTAGGATATTGAGCTGCACCCGGCAAGATAGGAATGATTATAAACCGGCTACAGCTTGTGGAAGGAACTCAGCAGAGGAAAAGAAGTGACTTACTGATAACAATTTTGGCAATTTTCTTCAGCTTCGCTTGCGAAGCCTTCTCCCGAGCCTTGGATTCCTTCAGAGCCTCCTCTTGTTTCTTGTGCAGGCCCTCAAGGTTCTTGAGGGAGTCGGCGCGGATATCAGCGGTTTTCTTGGCCTGACTGGATTTGATCTCCATCTTCTTATGGTTCTCCACCGGCTCATTAATCTGAGCCTTTCGAGTTTTCTTGGAGTCCTGGAGCCATAGAACCTCCGCCTTTAGCCGCTCCACCTCACGATCCCTGTCCACTATCATAGCCTTAGGAGGGTACCCGATGGTTAACAAAAAAATGCGAAAATACGCGCAATTGGGAGGACATGGCAGAACAAGCAATCTTACACCCTAGGTCCTGCATATTCTTGGTAGCTATAGGAAAAGCTTTCTGTAGAACAGGAGAAGCGAAAAAGAGAATAGGGAAACCGGCTGAGGAAAAACAACAAATCCATGAGGAGATATTTACCTCCAACGAAGCCCCCAGGACCTTAGCCCAGCCAAGTCCTCCATGACCTCCACCAGGTGTCTTGCCTGGCCGAGGGCGATGGGTACTGACTCGGAGAACTGCACCAGGACATTGTTCGGTGTCAGTGCAGCCCGGGATGCCTACCAGCCGGTCACCTAGAGGTCATCATCACTGGAGACAACCTGCGGCACCTCCCCCACCACCAGCTGGGCCTCGACACCCACGCCATCGGAGCCGGAGCCCGCCTCCAGCTCACGGCTGCTAGCAGCCGGTTGCACGGAGACGTCTGCACCGCCTCCATGGGCTCCTCTACCTGGTAGGCAGTTGAGCCTGTCCGAGCGTCACCCAGAATAGGGTATGTACCCTCCGTCAGCCGGAATGGTGGAACAGTGGCATCATTCCCGCCCGCAAACATCTGAGCAAGTCTAGATGCGTCTGAGATGTGATGTAGAGGCGGAGACGACTCCGTTGTGGCCGCAGCGGTCTCAGCCGGCGTGTCTGCAGAAGGCGCAACTGGCTCAGCCGCCCCCTCAGCCACAACCAGATCAGGGGCGGACACAGTGGCAATGGTCACGAGGCCACCCAATTACATTACCTCGCTAGACGAAGAAAACAAGGATAAGCTAAGCTAAGGACAAGTCAAGAGTCATACAGTAAAAGACCATGGGAACATACCTGGCAATGCTGGGCGTGAAAACCGTGGCCCTCGGCCGGCGAGACCTCTTCGCGCCACTGCCTGCGGGGGTGGCACTAGCTGAGGTGGCCCGCTTCCCCTTGCTCTCCCCGAGGTGGCAGCGGCAGGAGCCGCATCCTCACCATGTGCGGCTACACTAGTAAAGTCAAAGACATCAAAAATCCGGCTGACGAAAATGGCCAATAAAATGAATGCAAGGAGAGCACACTCATCGGGCGGGTCCTGGCAACCCTCGTCGGCCTAGTGGGGAAGTGCTCTGGATCCGTCTGTGGGTACTTCGCTGGTTTGAGTTCAGCCAAGAATAGGGGAAGCTCATGGTCGCCCATGCCATCCTTTGCAAGTTGTGCTGTAAAAAGCTACTCAAAAGGGGTAGATAAGGAGCAAGCGGAAACCCTTCGGGAAAAATCCACCCCGAAAGAAAAGAGAACTAACCTTCGGCGGTAGCCGGCCCTAGTGGAAGGTCTCGTAGGAGAAGCTCCAGCCTTCCTCCAGTTCCTCCTTCGAGATCGTGGCAAGCCACTCTCGGAGGAGCTCGTGCGACACCTCTAGCCGAGAGACACGCGTGGGGTCATGGGAGCCAGAGAGGTGGCACATCTTCTGCGACCACGCCATCAGTGGAGGCACACGGCGCGTCATCTAGGACAATGAGCTATCTCGGGCAGTGAGCCGCTCCCTCTCCACCAACACCTCCAGTTGGGTCCCCATCCGGTCCATGTTTGCCTGGGCTCCCAGACCCTTCGCGGTCAAGGCCTTCCGGGTAGACAGGACGTTGGCAAAGGGCGGTAGCCGGATCTAGTCGGAAGAACTTAAGGAAGTTTGTTGTATCCGGGCGAACCCCCAAGTAGGCCTCGTAGCAAGCCACATGATGGGACAGCTGCGCGACAGTGTTCGCCCATAGATGATGAAGCTGGAGGTCAAACTTGCTCACCGGCAAGCCGAAGCCACGGGCAAAGTGTGCGAGGAAGACCATGAACTCGCCAGGATGGGGGTTAGGGACCTGCCCCCTCCAGCGCGAGGTGGTGCTTCACCACCCGCTCTGACGTGATGAATTTCCCCCGCTGGTACTTGAGGATGAGATCTTCTGTGACATAGGAGCTGCACCAGCCCCCGCCCTACTCCGGCATCATGTCGTCAGGTGCGACATCCATGGTGGAGAAGAGAGGTCCCATCATCGCAAGGATATGAGGCTGCGCCGATGACCAAGAACTAGCGGCGCAAGGACAGAAAGAGGTAAAGCACAAGAGCACGAGAAGGCAGAGCGTGGGGGCAGGAGCGGCAAACATCAAGATGAAGATGAAGTTGGGAGAAACCCCTCCCCGTGGCCCTATTTATCGCCGTGGGCCTAGCACATCCCCTGCACTCCCCTCCAACACGTGGCAAGCAACTGCTCCGCTCCCCCACGATGCTTCGGTTACGGATCATGTGTGCCAACACAACTCCCGCAGAAGATCCCACAAGCGTTACTACGGGATGTGAGGCGTGCGCATGATCCCCAAGAAACTGTAATGATGAAGACATGTGTGCAGTTACCAAAAACTGCTGCAGCAGACCAAGAGGTCAAACTGACGCGACGTGTGCCAGAGGCGCCAGGCATGGCTGATGTAAGCACTGACCTCAGCGACCAGGCAATCCATCTCCCCCTTCCGACTGCGGCATCCGGTCAATTCAATCACCGCTCACACCTTGTGGGTGGGCCACCAGTTCTGTAGCCAGTAAAATCCAGCCAGGAAATGACAAGCATATCAAGGCAGAAAATGACAAATGCATCAAGACAAATCTGGAACCAGTTTTTCATCACCAACCATTTCAGTTCAGTCAATGAGCATGCAAGAACTTCTTCACAAGGCGAAGTCCCAACATGCTCGGGGACTAGTGTCGGGGGGATGACCCCCAAGTAGGCCAAGCCGGAGAATATCATTTTGCGGCCCGAAAGTTGGGGCGCCCAGGCAACGTGGTACCCAAGTTCCCTGAAATCAGCTGGGATGACTACAGTTGGTGTGCCAAATACTCAGAGGGTCTTTTTCGGCACAAATTCAACTTTACATTTCAATACAAAAAATTAGGCTAACGACCGTCAAGTTGGGCCCCCTGTCTGTTCTCGCCGTTATGTCGCTCCCGTCTCTTAGGTGTCAATTAGGCTTGCAGCATTGGCGTCTGCATCCATTACGCGTCTTCTTCTTCCCCGGAGCGGCAATCTGTGGGGCGTCACAGCGATGGCGCGGAGCTGGGACGTGGACGAACCTGCTCGGCCCAGCTCTCCTGCCTGTAGGCTTGCAGCGTTGGCGCCTGCATCCATTACGCGTCTTCTTCTTCCCTGGAGCGGTAATATGTGGTCGCGGCCATGGCGCAGAGCTGGGACGTGACAAACCTGCTCGGCCCCGCTCTCCTCCCCATCCCGAGTCAGAGCTCGCCCTCACCATGGACCCACCCATGGCACGGTGCGGGGATGAGAATTGGTTCCCAGTGAGATCTTTCATCGTGTCGACCATGCTCGGTTCTGTTTTCCTCCTCTAGAATCCGAGCTCGCCTTCACCGTGGTTGCACCCGCACCAATTCTGCCACCTCTACCGAGGTCTCTGTGGTAGCTCAAGTTCTGTCATGTTAGACCTGTAAGCGAATTCGGAGCTGGGCGGCGGCAACCTATTGTTGAACCTGCAAGGAATTTGCTGAAGACTGCGTGCCGCTCCAAGGTCTTCGGCTGATGCCTTCGGCTTCTGCCAACATCCACCACCGATGTGAGATCATTTAGTTACTTCAATACAAAATTTCGACCAATTTAACTTGTTGATGTTTAGCTTGACAATTATAATTTAATCGAGCACTAGAAATATTTTCTAGTGTGCATGAGCATGATTAGTAATATAATTGAACACTAGAAATTTTAAGGCACTCCATATAAAGGAGTAGATTAATATAGAAGGTTCACCAGAGACACCATAGATATATTGTCTTACATGCCACACACAGGTAATAATTAACTAAAACAAAATAAAAGCAGGGGCGGCAGCAGGAGGCCGGGACATGGAGACGCCTAGCAGGGCAGGGGTTTATCGCAGGAGGCAGCGACAGCCTAGTTGATGGGATACAGGCTAGTCCTGACATACTCTCGGAGGAATTTGCCATAGGCTGCGTGCCGTGCCAAGGTAATCGGCCTATGGCTTCTGCCTCCGCCTCTGCCAACGCCCTCCGCGTGCTGGATCATGCTGTTGAGGTCCACGTTGATTGCTCTGCCATAGAATGGGAAAAACAGTCTCCCCCTACGGTGGAAATGGATTAGCCCACACCGTAACTGCCTCAGCCCGTAGCATCTCTTGTTGTCCCTAGATACCTTGCTATCGTCCACTTCATCATCATCCTCTTGTTGATTTTTAAGACATAACTTAGAACTCATATATATGATTGAATTATATTACAACTCAAGAATTGACAACATGTATATGTAAGACAATATATCCGTGGATATCAAAGATAAAGCATCTCAGCAATAGGTTAATTGGTTCATATATCATTTCATCTCAACACAATGACAAATAATTGCATCAGAGTGAATATAGGATAAATCTAGGGGCCTCATAAGTTTCTTCAGGGATGGAGTAGGTGAACCAAGTAACAATTGCACAACCTGTAATGTTGTTGTACATCGCCCCAGGTTCACTAACTCATCCCTGAAAAAATCTGACATCAATGTGTCTGCCTCTCTTTTGGGACAAATTTGAATCATTGGCACAACAAGAAATTAAAATGTAATCGTACAAAACATTATTCAGGGATATACATAGGCAGGTACAAAAACAAGCCTAAATATTGTAATTATAAATAAAAAACCAAACAATTAATCTTTAGGTACATGTTAAAAAAACTTATGATCAAAACTATTCATATACATATGCATCATACCAATCATTAAAAGATCAGAAACAATTCAAGGATCATATATGTAGTTCCATATGAGAATAAATCTAGGGCCTCATAATTTGTTTCAGAGATGGAGTTGGCAAACCAAAGTACCAACAACACAACCTATATTTTTTGTGTGCATTGCTGCCTCAGGTTCACCAACCCATCCCTAAAACACGACACCATCATACGTGTCTCCCCTTGAACTCTTTTTGGGCAAATTTCAATCATCGGCCTCGATGACAAACTAAAATGTAATTCTTATACACTATGAATGCATGGAATAGATAATTCAAATATCATAGTTCTATGAATGTAGAATAAAGATTGTGGCCTCATAAGTTTATACAGAGATGGCGTAAGCGAACCAAGTAAAAATTGCACAGCTTATATTGATCTTGTACATGGCCCCAGGTTCGCTCACTCATCCCTGAAAAAAATCTGACACCAATGTGCCTGCCTCTCTTTGGGGCAAATTTGAATCATTGGACACAATAAGAAATTGAAATGTAAGCGTACAAAACAATATTCAGGGATATACATATGCATCATACAACGCATTCATAGATCAGAAACAATACAAATATTATATATATAGGTTCCATATGAGAAAAAAATTAGGGCCTCATTTTTTCAGCGATGGAATCGGAGAACCAAAATACCAACATCACAACCTATATTGTTTATGTGCATTGCTGCCTGAGGTTCACTAACCATCCCTAAGAAAACGACACCATTAGATGCCCTTTCACTATTTTGGGGGAAAATTGAATCATTGGGCTCAGTAAGGAATAGAAATGTAATGTTATAGGCCTGCTGTGTATCGAAATCAACACTCAACTAGCAAACTCAACTAGATGACAAATGAGCAGATTGGGGTTTTATGACTAGATGGCAGATGCATCAATCGACCGATCGAACCATATATATACTACCCTACTTCAAGAGCAAAAGAATCTGTACACGATTGAGCAAATCCTATGTATGAACCGTGAAAACTACGGCTGCGACTAAAGAAGCTAGCAATGTAGTACCTCAGACTCCTCATGAGGGACCTCCTCCTTGAACTCATCATTCTCCGCGATTGCGTCTAAGATTTCTTGTATGGCGATGGGGTCGTTGATGTAGAGCACCGGATTGCCTCCGCCTGCCGCCTGCCCCCATCTAGATCTGTCGTTGGCACCACGACATTGTCGGCCACGACGTTGTCGGCCACCTACTGCTCGGCAGCAACGGCTACTACCTGCTGCTCAGCAGCGAAGGCTACCACCTGCTGCTTGGCGGCGGCCACTGGTGGATGATGAGCTCGCACTCGACAATGGCGACAAGCGGCGTTCATGCGAGAAGACGCCTACCGCTTGGCGACGACCGAGCCATCTGCTGCTGCGCCTTCAACTGACTTCACCTCCGGCTCGTCTCCATGCGTACGCTTCATGGCGCACCAAGGGAAGGAGGTAGTGCAAGCGAGGGAGCTTCCGCGCGCGTGGTAGGTGTAGATTGGGGTATTGGGACTAGACAGTCTAGGGGAAAATGACACGAGCTCATGGAAGAAGAAGGTCGAGGGGGGTTATAAACACCGGACCGTTTGTAGTCCTCGAGTGGACACATGTGGTGGGCGGGGGGCGGGGGGCTACCATGATCTCCACCCTTTTTTTGAAACAGCCACGATCTCCACTTTAGAGCTGCATTGAAAACACGCTCATGGCAGACCTCGATTCCACTGCATGCAAGTGGTGCGGAACCAATTTCTAGCAATGTTAGATCTACTCGAGGGGGGCCCTTGACTCATGGAAGTTAGTAGCGGTAGGGCCCAGTTGGAAGTGAGATTGAGAGCGCTGCGTAAAAATGGGATATGTCTTATTAAAATCAAGTGGCAATAAATTGCAGCGTCCCGTTGACAACCATGCACTCGATGACCCTGTTGCCCTATGCATGTGTTGTAGTAGCAGTAGTAGGCTTTTCAGACTTGATTAAACTTGACATGACCGCTCGACGAATTTTTCCATGGACGGCATCGTGTTCCTTCCTATAGAAGTCTCGCTGAGGGAGACGTCCGTGCTGTCTCATGCTATACTGTGAAGGGCACGACGTGTGCAACGATCATCGTTGGATCACACAGAATCAAAGATTGGTGCGCACGATTCGCGTGACAACTGTGATAACCAATCAGGGAGTAGAAGACAGGGTGAGCACAGGTTTGGGCTTCTACGAAAGATAGAGAGAGGGGGGCAAAACTAAGTAGTACCACATAAAACCAACGGCAAAACTAAGTAGTATAAAAATGGAAAGTGTCTTGTACAATGAAATACATCGTGGCATACATCAAATTATGCCAAGATATATCCACTAGAGTTAATTGGATGTGTGTTCTTCTCATAAACCACACATGGATCCACCAGTGTGATTCCATGTCTGCTCTTTTCATTAACCATAGTTAGATTCATTGCATGTCTTTTATTTTCACAAACCACATATCACCAATGTCATTGCATGTGTGTTCTTCTCATGAACTACACATGGATCCACCCAGTGTGATTGCATGTCTGTTCTTTTCACAAACCACATATGGATCCACTAGTGTCATTGCATGTTTGTTCTTTTCATTAACCACACCTAGTGTCATTGCATGTCTGTTCCTCTAAACAAACCACATAAGGATCCACTAGTGTCATTGCATGTCTGTTCTTCTCATGAACCACAGCCAGTGTCATTGGATGTGTGTTCTTCTCATGAACCACACATGGATCCACCAGTGTCATTGCATGTGTGTTCTTTTCATAAACCACGGCTAGAGTCATTGCATGTGTGTTCTTCTAAACAAACCACATAAGGATCCACCAGTGTCATTGCATGTGTGTTCTTCTCATGAACCACACATGGATCCACCAGTGTCATTGCATGTCTGTTCTTTTCATGAACCACACCCAGTGTCATTGCATGTATGTTCCTCTAAAGAAACCACATAAGGATCCACCAGTGTCATTGCATGTCTGTTCTTTTCATGAACAACACATGGATCCACCAGTGTCAATGCATGTGTGTTCTTTTCATGAACCACAACTAGAGTCATTGCATGTGTGTTCTTCTAAACAAACCACATAAGGATCGACCAGTGTCATTGCATGTCTGTTCTTTTCATGAACCACACTCAGTGTCATTGCATGTGTGTTCTTCTAAACAAACAACATAAGGATCCACCAATGTCATTGCATGTAAGTTCTTTTCATGAACCACATAAGAATCCACCAGTGTCATTGGATGTGTGTTCTTCTCATGAACCACACATGGATCCACGAATGTCATTGCATGTCTGTTCTTTTCATGAATCACATCTAGAGTCATTGCATGTCTGTTACTTCCACAAACCACATATGGATCCACCAGTGTCATTGCATGTCTGTCCTTTTCATGAACCACAGCTAGAGTCATTGCATGTCAGTTCTTTTCATGAACCACACATGGATCCACCAGTGTCATTGCATGTCTGTTCTTCTCATGAACCACACATGGATCCACCAGTGTCATTGCATGTCTGTTCTTTTCATGAACCACACTCAGTGTCATTGCATGTCTGTTACTCTAAACAAACCACATAAGGATCCACTAGTATCATTGCATGTCTGTTCTTTTCATGATCAACACATGGATCCACCAGTGTCATTGCATGTGTGTTCTTTTCATGAACCACAGCTAGAGTCATTGCATGTGTGTTCTTCTAAACAAACCACACATGGATCCACCTAGTGGGATTGCATGTCTGTTCTTTTCACAAACCACACATGGATCCACCAGTGTCATTGCATGTGTGTTCTTTCCATGAACCACAGCTAGAGTCATTGCATGTCTGTTCTTTCCACAAACCACACATGGATCCACCTAGTGTGATTACATGTCTGTTCTTTTCACAAACCGCACATGGATCCACCAGTGTCATTGAATGTGTGTTCTTCTAATGAACCACAACCAGTGTCATTGCATGTCTGTTCTTCTCACAAACCACATAAGGATCCACCAGTGTCATTGCATGTGTGTTGTTTTAAACAAACCACATAAGGATCCACCAGTGTCATTGCATGTCTGTTCTTTTCATGAACCACACCCAGTGTCATTGCATGTGTGATCTTCTAAAAAAACCACATAAGGATCCACCAGTGTCATTGCATGTCCGTTCTTATCATGAACCACACCCAGTGTCATTGCATGTCTGTTCTTTTCACAAACCACATAAGGATCCACCAGTGTCATTGCATGTTTGTTCTTTTCATGAACCACATAAGGATCCACCAGTGTCATTGGATGTGTGTTCCTCTCATGAACCACACATGGATCCACCTGTGTCATTGCATGTCTATTCTTTTCATGAATCACAGCTAGAGTCATTGCATGTCTGTTACTTCCATAAACCACACATGGATCCACCAGTGTCATTGCATGTCTGTTCTTTTCATGAACCACAGCTAGAGTCATTGCATGTCAGTTCTTTTCATGAACCACACATGGATCCACCAGTGTCATTGCATGTCTGTTATTCTCATAAACCACACATGGATCCACCAGTGTCATTGCATGTCTGTTCTTTTCATGAACCACACCCAGTGTCATTGCATGTCTGTTCCTCTAAACAAACCACATAAGGATCCACCAGTGTCATTGCATGTTTGTTCTTCTCATTAACCACATAAGGACCCACCAGTGTCATTGCATGTCTGTTCTTTTCACAAACCACATAAGGATCCACCAGTGTCATTGCATGTCTGTTCTTTTCATGAACCACATAAGGATCCACCCGTGTAATTGGATGTGTGTTCTTCTCATGAACCACACATGGATCCACCAGTATCATTGCATGTCTGTTCTTTTCATGAACCACAACCAGTGTCATTGCATGTTTGTTCCTCTAAACAAACCACATAAGGATCCACCAGTGTCATTGCATGTTTGTTCTTCTCCTGAACCACATAAGGATCCACCAGTGTCATTACATGTCTGTTCTTTTCACAAACCACATAAGGATCCACCAGTGTCATTGGATGTGTGTTCTTTTCATGAACCACATAAGGATCCACCAGGGTCATTGGATGTGTGTTCTTCTCATGAACCACACATGGATCCACCAGTGTCATTGCATGTCTGTTCTTTTCATGAACCACACCCATTGTCATTACATGTCTGTTCCTCTAAACAAACCACATAAGGATCCACCAGTGTCATTGCATGTCTGTTCTTTTCACAAACCACATAAGGATCCACCAGTGTCATTGCATGTCTGTTCTTTTTATGAACCACATAAGGATCCACCTGTGTCATTGGATGTGTGTTGTTCTCATGAATCACACATGGATCCACCAGTATCATTGCATGTCTGTTCTTTTCATGAACCACACCCAGTGGCATTGCATGTTTGTTCCTATAAACAAACCACATAAGGATCCACCAGTGTCATTGCATGTCTGTTCTTTTCACAAACCACATAAGGATCCACCAGTGTCATTGGATGTTTGTTCTTTTCATGAACCACATAAGGATCCACCAGTGTCATTGGATGTGTGTTCTTCTCATGAACCACACATGGATCCACTAGTGTCATTGCATGTCTGTTCTTTTCATGAACCACACCCATTGTCATTGCATGTCAGTTCCTCTAAACAAACCACATAAGGATCCACCAGTGTCATTGCATGTCTGTTCTTTTCATGAACCACACATGGATGCACAAGTGTCTGTGAATGTGTGTTCTCTTCATGAACCACAACTAGTGTCATTGCATGTGTGTTCTTCTAATCAAACCACACATGGATCCACCTAGTGTGATTGCATGTCTGTTCTTTTCACAAACCACACATGGATCCACCAGTGTCATTGCATGTGTGTTCCTTTCATGAACCACAGCTAGAGTCATTGCATGTCTATTCTTTCCACAAACCACACATGGATCCACCTAGTGTGAATTCATGTCTGTTGTTTTCACAAACCACACATGGATCCACCAGTGTCATTGCATGTGTGGTCTTGTCATGAACCACAACCAGTGTCATTGCATGTCTGTTTTCTCACAATACACATAAGGATCCACCAGTGTCATTGCATGTCTATTCTTTTAAACAAACCACATAAGGATCCCCCAGTGTCATTGCATGTGTGTTCTTTTCATGAACCACGACTAGAGTCATTGCATTTCTGTGCTTTCCACAAACCACATATGGATCCACCAGTGTCATTGCATGTCTGTTCTTTTCATGAACCACACCCAGTATCATTGCATGTCTGTTCCTCTAAACAAACCACACATGGATCCACCTAGAGTCATTGCATGTCAGTTCTTTTCACAAACCACACATGGATCCACCAGTGTCATTGCATGTGTGTTCTTTTCATGAACCAGAGCTAGAGTAATTGCATGTGTGTTCTTCTAAACAAACCACATAAGTGTTGGAGATATGCCCAAGAGGCAATAATAAAAGTGGTTATTATTATATCTTTGTGTTTATGATGAAAGTTTACATCCCATGCTATAATTGTATTATTAGGAAACACTAATACTTGTGTGTTTTGTAAACATAAAAGAGTCCCTAGTAAGCCTCTTGTTGAACTAGCTTGTTGATTGATTGATGATCATGGTTTCCTGATCATGGACATTGGATGTGATTAATAACAAGGTTATATCATTAGGAGAATGATGTGATGGACACACACCCATAGTAAGCGTAGCATAAGATCAAGTCATTAAGGTCGTATTGCTGTAAGCTTTGAAATACATAGTAACCTAATCCTTCGACCATGAGGTTATGTTAATCACCATCACCGGATGGGTACTTTGATGACATCAAACGCCGCTCAGAATCGGGCGGTTATAAAGGTGTCATTGGGTATTCTGAAAGTATGTGTTGAAGCACATAGACCAAGATTGGGATTTGTCCATCCATATGACGGATAGATATACTCTAGGCCCTATCGGTGGAATGTCATCTACATAGCTTGCAAGCATGTGACTGGGTCACAAGGGATGACATAACATGGAACGAGTAAAGAGTACTTATCGATGTGAGGAAGAACTAGGTATGAAGATACTGACGATCAAACCTCAGATAAGTAGAATATCGCGAGACAAAGGGAATTGTTTTCGTATGTTAAATGGTTCTATCTATCACAAAGTAATCGTTGAGTATGTGGGAGCCGTTATGGATCTCCAGATCCCGCTGATGGTTATTGATCGGAGAGGTTTCTTCATCATGTCTGCATATTCACGAACCGTAGGGTGACACACCGTATATGGTACAACCCAAGGGTTTTGTCGATCCTAAAGATGCTGACAAGGTATGCGAACTTCAGCGCTCCATTTATGGACTGCAGCAAGCATCCCGGAGTTGGAATCAACATTTTGATAAAGTAATCAAAAACTTTGGATCTATACAAACTTATGGAGAAGCTTGTATTTACAAGAAAGTGAGTGGGAGCTCTGTAGCATTCCTAGTACTATATGTAGATGACATATTGTTGATTGCGAATGATATAGAACTTCTTAATAACGTCAAAACTTATTTGAATAATAGTTTTTCGATGAAGGATCTTGGCGAAGCGGCATATATTCTAGGCATCAAGATTTATAGAGATAGATAAGGACACCTAATAGCGCTTTCACAAAGTACATACTTAGACAAAGTTCTAAAGAAGTTTAGAATGGAAGAGAGCAAGAAAGGGTTCGTGCCCATGTTGTCAGGTAAGACCTTGAGTAAAACTCAAAGTCCGCCACGCAGAAGATAGAAAAAGATGAATAAAATTCCCTATGCCTCGCCATAGGTTCTATCATGTATGCCATCTTGTGTACAAGACCGGATATAGCACATGTCGTTAGTTTGACTAGCGATATCAAAGTGATCCCGAATGGAACACCGGATATGCCAAGAATATCCTAAAGTACCGAATAGGACTAAGGATATGGTTCTTTCTTATGGAGGTGATGAACAGCTTGTTGTAAATGGTTACACCGATGTTAGTTGGAATACCGATCCGGATGACTCAAGTCACCTGGATAATGATTTATTTTGAATGGTGCTGCAGTTGAGCTGGAGGAGTGCCAAGCAAAGCTGCCAGGCGAAATCTTCAACTGAATCGGAATACATAGCTGCTTGGAGGCTGCAAGAAGCCATATGGATGAAGGAGTTCATTACTGAACTTGGCATGGTTCCCATGTTGGACCCGATGGCCATCTCGTGACAACACAAAAGTGCCATAGCTAATGCACACGAGCCAAGGTCACATAGCTGAAGCACATCAAGCTACGGTTCCATGCTATTCGCGAGTATGTCCAAGATGGTGACATAAAGATTTGCAAAGTACACACTGATCTGAATGTAGCAGATCCGCTGACTAAACCTCTCCCTAGAGCAAATCATGACCAACACCAGAACGCCATGGGTGTTCGGTATATTACCATGTAATCTATATTATTGACTCTAGTTCAAGTGGGAGACTGTTGGAGATATGCCCAAGAGGCAATAATAAAAGTGGTTATTATTATATCTTTGTGTTTAAGATGAAAGTTTACATCCCATGCTATAATTGTATTATTAGGAAACACTAATACTTGTGTGTTTTGTAAACATAAAAGAGTCCCTAGTAAGCCTCTTGTTGAACTAGCTTGTTGATTGATTGATGATCATGGTTTCCTGATCATGGACATTGGATGTGATTAATAACAAGGTTATATCATTAGGAGAATGATGTGATGGACACACACCCATAGTAAGCGTAGCATAAGATCAAGTCATTAAGTTTGTATTGCTGTAAGCTTTGAAATACATAGTAACCTAATCCTTCGACCATGAGGTTATGTTAATCACCATCACCGGATGGGTACTTTGATGACATCAAACGCCGCTTCGTAACTGGGCGGTTATAAAGGTGTCATTGGGTATTCTGAAAGTATGTGTTGAAGCACATAGACCAAGATTGGGATTTGTCCATCCATATGACGGATAGATATACTCTAGGCCCTATCGGTGGAATGTCATCTACATAGCTTGCAAGCATGTGACTGGGTCACAAGGGATGACATAACATGGAACGAGTAAAGAGTACTTATCAGTAACGAGGAAGAACTAGGTATGAAGATACTGACGATCAAACCTCAGATAAGTAGAATATCGCGAGACAAAGGGAATTGTTTTCGTATGTTAAATGGTTCTATCTATCACAAAGTAATCGTTGAGTATGTGGGAGCCGTTATGGATCTCCAGATCCCGCTGATGGTTATTGATCGGAGAGGTTTCTTCATCATGTCTGCATATTCACGAACCGTAGGGTGACACACCGTATATGGTACAACCCAAGGGTTTTGTCGATCCTAAAGATGCTGACAAGGTATGCGAACTTCAGCGCTCCATTTATGGACTGCAGCAAGCATCCCGGAGTTGGAATCAACATTTTGATAAAGTAATCAAAAACTTTGGATCTATACAAACTTATGGAGAAGCTTGTATTTACAAGAAAGTGAGTGGGAGCTCTGTAGCATTCCTAGTACTATATGTAGATGACATATTGTTGATTGCGAATGATATAGAACTTCTTAATAACGTCAAAACTTATTTGAATAATAGTTTTTCGATGAAGGATCTTGGCGAAGCGGCATATATTCTAGGCATCAAGATTTATAGAGATAGATAAGGACACCTAATAGCGCTTTCACAAAGTACATACTTAGACAAAGTTCTAAAGAAGTTTAGAATGGAAGAGAGCAAGAAAGGGTTCGTGCCCATGTTGTCAGGTAAGACCTTGAGTAAAACTCAAAGTCCGGCTACGGCAGAAGATAGAAAAAAGATGAATAAAATTCCCTATGCCTCGGCCATAGGTTCTATCATGTATGCCATGCTGTGTACAAGACCGGATATAGCACATGCTGTTAGTTTGACTAGCAGATATCAAAGTGATCCTGGAATGGAACACTGGACAGCGGCCAAGAATATCCTAAAGTACCGAATAGGACTAAGGATATGGTTCTTTCTTATGGAGGTGATGAACAGCTTGTTGTAAATGGTTACACCGATGTTAGTTGGAATACCGATCCGTATGACTCAAGTCACATGCGGATACGTATTTATTTTGAATGGTGCCGCAGTGAGTGGAGGAGTGCCAAGCAAAGCGTTGTGGCGAAATCTTCAACTGAATCGAATACATAGCTGCTTGAGGCTGCACAAGAAGCCATATGGATGAAGGAGTTCATTACTGAACTTGGCGTGGTTCCCGGCGTTGGACCCGATGGCCATCTATGTGACAACACAGTGCCATAGCTAATGCACACGAGCCAAGGTCACATAGCAAGTCAAGCACATCAAGCTACGGTTCCATGCTATTCATGAGTATGTCCAAGATGGTGACATAAAGATTTGCAAAGTACACATCGATCTGAATGTAGCAGATCCGCGACTAAACCTCTCCTAGAGCAAATCATGACCAACACGAACGCCATGGGTGTTCGGTATATTACCATGTAATCTATATTATTGACTCTAGTTCAAGTGGGAGACTGTTGGAGATATGCCCAAGAGGCAATAATAAAAGTGGTTATTATTATATCTTTGTGTTTAAGATGAAAGTTTACATCCCATGCTATAATTGTATTATTAGGAAACACTAATACTTGTGTGTTTTGTAAACATAAAAGAGTCCCTAGTAAGCCTCTTGTTGAACTAGCTTGTTGATTGATTGATGATCATGGTTTCCTGATCATGGACATTGGATGTGATTAATAACAAGGTTATATCATTAGGAGAATGATGTGATGGACACACACCCATAGTAAGCGTAGCATAAGATCAAGTCATTAAGTTTGTATTGCTGTAAGCTTTGAAATACATAGTAACCTAATCCTTCGACCATGAGGTTATGTTAATCACCATCACCGGATGGGTACTTTGATGACATCAAACGCCGCTTCGTAACTGGGCGGTTATAAAGGTGTCATTGGGTATTCTGAAAGTATGTGTTGAAGCACATAGACCAAGATTGGGATTTGTCCATCCATATGACGGATAGATATACTCTAGGCCCTATCGGTGGAATGTCATCTACATAGCTTGCAAGCATGTGACTGGGTCACAAGGGATGACATAACATGGAACGAGTAAAGAGTACTTATCAGTAACGAGGAAGAACTAGGTATGAAGATACTGACGATCAAACCTCAGATAAGTAGAATATCGCGAGACAAAGGGAATTGTTTTCGTATGTTAAATGGTTCTATCTATCACAAAGTAATCGTTGAGTATGTGGGAGCCGTTATGGATCTCCAGATCCCGCTGATGGTTATTGATCGGAGAGGTTTCTTCATCATGTCTGCATATTCACGAACCGTAGGGTGACACACTTAAGGTTCAAAGTTGTTTTAAGTAGATATGGAATTTGCATTGGAGACCGAATGTTGTTCGGAGTCTTGGAATGGATCCGGGACATCACGAGGAGATCCGGAATGGTCCGGAGAATAAGATTCAGATATTGGGGATCATTTTCTAAGTTGGGAAATGTTCCGGAGTGTTAGTATGGAGATTCTAGAAGGTTTCGGAATGTTCTGGAAGGTTCTAGAGGATTTCTTGGAGTTTACTTGAAAACCAAGAAAGGGATCAAGGAGACCAAGTGGGGCAAGACACGGATTCGTGGGGAGGAGGATTCTCCCCTTCCCACCGCTGCCCAAGGAGGAGTCCTACTAGGACTCACCTCCCAGCGCCTCCTGCTTTAAATAGAAGGGAGGCGCCTCTTGCCCTCCTCTTATAACAACAAATCTCAGCCGCCTCTCCTCCACCTTTCTTCTCAGACAGCATAGGCGAAGCCTGCAGAATTCTCATCTCCACCACCACCACCACGCCTGCGTCATGGGATTCCGTGGAGAAGATCTACTACCTCCGCCGCTTGGAACGGGAGAGGAAGGTCTGCTTCGACCGCACGCAGTGACCGTCTCGAAGCGCTGCCGTAACGCTGGCGCGGAAGGATCGTCCACACGATCTTGAGATCGGCAAGTGATCGACTACATCATCCACGAGATCTAATCTCGTAACGCTTTCGGTTCTACGAGGGTTAGTACCGATCTATCTCGTTGCTCATATCTAATAGATTAGATCTTGGCTTTTGTCTAGATTAGATCTGGTTTTTTGTTCGTTCTTGCGGTAGAAATTTTTTGTTTTCCATGCTACGAACCCTTCAGTGGTATCAGAGCCTTGTCTATGCGTAGATCTGTTGCACAAGTAGAATACAATGAGGTTGTGGGTGTTGGTGCTCGTGCCGTCTTTTGCTATGTGTGTACTTTGCATCTTGCGGTATGGTGGGATGAAGCGGCTCGGGCTAACATTACATGTCATCGTACATGAGACTTGCTCCACGCTTGACGTGCAACTTGCTTTGCACAAGTGGCTTTGCGGGTGTCTGTCTCTCCCATCATAGTATATATCAAATCTACACTTTGCACTTGATAGCACTTGTATCAACGTTGTGGTAAGATGCGTTCTTAGTCAAAAGCCCCAAGCCACGTAAAACTTGCAAAGAAAATTAGAGGCGTCTAACTTGTTTTTGCAGGGGTTTTGTGATGTGATATGGCCTACATGTGATTGTGATTGTATTTGATGTATGCAATGATCCTTGTTGTAATATGGCAACCGGCAGGAGCCTAATGGTTGTCTTTAATCCTGTTAAGACCTGCGTGTCTATTCATCTTGTAATAGCTTTGTTCCAAGTAGTTGTAATAGTTGCTAGTGATGATGGACAACCATGAAGCGGCGCCACGGACCTTGACGCAATGCTGGTGATGATGGAGATCATGTCCGTGCTTTGGAGATGGAGATCAAAGGCATAAGAAGAAAGGGCCATATCATATCACACTAATTATGAATTGCCTGTGATGTTAATCCTTTATGCATCTTGTATTGCTTAGATCGCGACGGTAGCATTATAAGATGATCCCTCTCACTAAATATCAAGTAATAAAGTGTTCGTCCTTAGTTGGCACCGTTGCTAAGACTCGTCGTTTCGAAGCATCTCGTGATGATCGGGTGTGATAGACTCTACTTGTGCATACAACGGGTGCAAGCCAGATTTGCACATGCGGAAACTAAGGTTAATCTTGACGAGCCTAGCATGTACATACATGGTCCCGGAACACGGAATACCGAAAGGTAGATCATGAGTCATATGATTGATATGATGAACATGAAGATTGTTCGCCGATGAAGCTACATCATCTCACGTGATGATCGGAATTGGTGTAGTGGATTTGGTTCGTGTAGTCACTAAAACAACTCGAGGGATGTTGTTTTGAGTGGGAGTTCACCTAGTTGATTTAAGAATTAATTTTGAACACTATTTATCATAAACTTAGTCTAAACTACTTGCAAATTTGTTGTAGATTATGGCGAACATTTCCATCAATTTCAATGCGTTCCTAGAGAAAGAAAATCTTAAGAACAATGGAAGCAATTTCACGGACTGGTTCCGTGGATTGAAGATTGTCCTCAGGGCTGGTCAATTGACCTATGTGCTCGAAGCACCGCTAGGTGACCCACCTGCAGAAGATGCCACCGATGACGTAAAGAATGTTTATGCCACTCGGAAACATCACTACTCCACAGTTCAGTGTGCCATCCTGTATGGTTTAGAATTGGAGCTTCAAAAGCGTTTTGAGCACCATGACCCGTTTGAGATCATTAAGGAGCTCAAACTCATTTTTGAGACTCGCACGGCCATGGAAAGCTATGAAGCTTCCGAGAAGTTCTTTACCTGCAAGATGGAAGAGGGTAGCTCCATTAGCGAGCACGTGCTCACCATGTCTAGGCACGCAAACAAACTCCGAGAGTTGGGGATACCGATTCCTAATGAATTGGGGATTCACTGTGTCCTCCAATCACTGCCACCAAGTTACAAGAACTTTGTGATGAACTACAATATGCACTGCATGAACAAGACGTTGCCTGAACTATCGTCCATGCTGAAAACTACTGAAGTGGAGATCATGAAGGAGCACCAAGTGTTGATGGTCAATAAGACCACCAATTTCAAGAAACGGGGCAAGCCTAAGAACAAGGGAAACTTCAAGAAGGATGGCAAGAAAGCTGCCGCACCTGCTAAGAAGCCCAAGGCTGGTCCTAAACCTGAAACTGAGTGCTTCTACTACAAGGGTGCTGGTCATCGAATCGAATCGCCCCAAATACCGCGGATCCAAGAACGGCAACATCAAGAAGAAAGGTATATTCGATATACATGTTATAGATGTGTATCTTACTAGTAATCGTAGTAGTGCCTGGGTATTTGATACTGGTTCAGTTGCTCACATTTGTAACTCGAAATAGGAGCTGCGGAATAAACGAAGACTAGCGAGAGACGAGGTGACGATGCACGTTGGAAATGGATCCAAGGTTGATGTGATCGCCGTCGGCACGCTCCCTCTACATCTACCATCGAGATTAGTTTTAAATTTAAATAATTGTTATTTGGTGCCTGCGTTAAGCATGAACATTATATCTGGATCTTGTTTATTGCGAGACGGTTACTCTTTTAAATCTGAGAATAAAGGTTGTTCGATTTATATGAGTAATATCTTTTATGGTTATGCACCTGAGATGAATGGTTTATTCTTATTGAATCTCGATAGTAGTGATACACATGTTCACAACATGGATGCTAAATGAATAAAATTGGATGATAATTCTACATACATGTGGCACTGTCGACTTGGTCACATTGGAGTGAAGCGTATGAAGAAACTCCATTCTGATGGACTTCTTGAATCACTTGATTTTGAATCACTTGAAAGATGCAAAGCATGTCTAATGGGAAAAATGACTAAGACTCCATTCTCTGGAATAATGGAGCGAGCTACGGATTTATTGGAAATAATACATACCGATGTGTGCGGTCCAATGAGTGTAGCATCGCGTGGTGGATATCGTTATGTTCTCACTTTCACGGATGACTTGAGTAGATATGGGTATGTCTACTTCATGAAACATAAATCCGAAACTTTCGAGAAGTTTAAGGAATTTCAAAGTGAAGTGGAAAATCATCGTAACAAGAAGATTAAGTTTCTGCTTCGACCGGAGGTGAATATCTGAGTTATGAGTTTGGCATGCATTCAAAGAAATGTGGAATACTTTCACAGTTGACACCGCCGGGAACACCACAGCGTAATGGTGTGTCCGAACGTCGTAATCGAACTCTCTTAGATATGGTTCAGTCTATGATGTCTCTTATAGATTTACCGTTATCATTTTGGGGCTATGCATTAGAGACAGCCGCATTCACTTTAAATAGGGCACCATCTAAATCCGTTGAGACGACACCGTACGAATTGTGGTTTGTTAAGAAATCTAAGTTGTCGTTCCTTAAAGTTTGGGGTTGCGAAGCATATGTAAAGAAGTTACAGCCTGATAAGCTTGAACCCAAAGCGTAGAAATGCGTCTTCATAGGATACCCTAAAGAAACAATTGGGTATACCTTCTATCATAGATCCGAAGGCAAAGTTTTCGTTGCTAAGAATGGATCCTTTCTGGAGAAGGAATTTCTCTCGAAAGAAGTGATGAAGGAAAGTAGAACTCGACGAGGTTATTGAACCTTCTTCAGAGTTGAGAGTAGCGCAAGACCGAAGATGTTTCGTGTCACTGCACCAACTAGAGAGGAAGCTAATGATGATGATCATGAAACTTCGAACGAAGTTACTACTGAACCTCGCAGGTCAACGAGGGTCCGTACCACTCCTGAGTGGTATGACTCTGCCTTGAACGTCATGTTAGTGGACAACACTAATGACCCTGCGACGTATGAAGAAGCTATGGTGAGCCTAGATTCCGACAAATGGCTAGAAGCCATGAAATCCGAAATGGGATCCATGTATGAAAACCAAGTATGGACTTTAGTGGACTTACCGGATGGCCGTAAGGCTGTCGAGAACAAATGGATTTTCAAAAGAAAAACAGATGCTGATGGTAATGTTACCGTCTATAAAGCTCGACTTGTCGCGAAAGGGTTCCGACAAATTCAAGGAGTTGACTATGATGAGACTTTCTCACCAATAGCGAAGCTAAAGTCTGTGAGGATTATGTTAGCAATCGCTGCATATTTCGATTATGAAATTTGGCAGATGGATGTCAAAACGGCGTTCCTTAATGGTGACATTGAGGAAGAGTTGTATATGGTACAACCCAAGGGTTTTGTCGATCCTAAAGATGCTGACAAGGTATGCGAACTTCAGCGCTCCATTTATGGACTGCAGCAAGCATCCCGGAGTTGGAATCAACATTTTGATAAAGTAATCAAAAACTTTGGATCTATACAAACTTATGGAGAAGCTTGTATTTACAAGAAAGTGAGTGGGAGCTCTGTAGCATTCCTAGTACTATATGTAGATGACATATTGTTGATTGCGAATGATATAGAACTTCTTAATAACGTCAAAACTTATTTGAATAATAGTTTTTCGATGAAGGATCTTGGCGAAGCGGCATATATTCTAGGCATCAAGATTTATAGAGATAGATAAGGACACCTAATAGCGCTTTCACAAAGTACATACTTAGACAAAGTTCTAAAGAAGTTTAGAATGGAAGAGAGCAAGAAAGGGTTCGTGCCCATGTTGTCAGGTAAGACCTTGAGTAAAACTCAAAGTCCGGCTATGGCAGAAGATAGAAAAAAGATGAATAAAATTCTATGCCTCGCCATAGGTTCTATCATGTATGCCATCTTGTGTACAAGACCGGATATAGCACATGTCGTTAGTTTGACTAGCGATATCAAAGTGATCCTGAATGGAACATCGGATACGGCCAAGAATATCCTAAAGTACCGAATAGGACTAAGGATATGGTTCTTTCTTATGGAGGTGATGAACAGCTTGTTGTAAATGGTTACACGATGCTAGTTGAATACCGATCCGTATGACTCAAGTCACACCGGATACGATTTATTTTGAATGGTGCTGCAGTGAGCTGGAGGAGTGCCAAGCAAAGCGTTGTGGCGAAATCTTCAACTGAATCGGAATACATAGCTGCTTCGGAGGCTGCACAAGAAGCCATATGGATGAAGGAGTTCATTACTGAACTTGGCGTGGTTCCCAGTGCGTTGGACCCGATGGCCATCTACTGTGACAACACAGGTGCCATAGCTAATGCACACGAGCCAAGGTCACATAGCAAGCTGAAGCACATCAAGCTACGGTTCCATGCTATTCGCGAGTATGTCCAAGATGGTGACATATAGATTTGCAAAGTACACACTGATCTAAATGTAGCAGATCCGCTGACTAAACCTCTCCCTAGAGCAAATCATGACCAACACCAGAACGCCATGGGTGTTCGGTATATTACCATGTAATCTAGATTATTGACTCTAGTTCAAGTGGGAGACTGTTGGAGATATGCCCAAGAGGCAATAATAAAAGTGGTTATTATTATATCTTTGTGTTTAAGATGAAAGTTTACATCCCATGCTATAATTGTATTATTAGAAAACACTAATACTTGTGTGTTTTGTAAACATAAAAGAGTCCCTAGTAAGCCTCTTGTTGAACTAGCTTGTTGATTGATTGATGATCATGGTTTCCTGATCATGGACATTGGATGTGATTAATAACAAGGTTATATCATTAGGAGAATGATGTGATGGACACACACCCATAGTAAGCGTAGCATAAGATCAAGTCATTAAGTTCAGATTCTGTAAGCTTTGAAATACATAGTAACCTAATCCTTCACCATGAGGTTATGTTAATCACCATCACCGGATGGGTACTTTGATGACATCAAACGCCGCTCAGAATCGGGCGGTTATAAAGGTGTCATTGGGTATTCTGAAAGTATGTGTTGAAGCGCATAGACCAAGATTGGGATTTGTCCATCCATATGACGGATAGATATACTCTAGGCCCTCTCGGTGGAATGTCATCTAGATAGCTTGCAAGCATGTGACTGGGTCACAAGGGATGACATAACATGGAACGAGTAAAGAGTACTTATCAGTAACGAGGAAGAACTAGGTATGAAGATACTGACGATCAAACCTCGGATAAGTAGAATATCGCGAGACAAAGGGAATTGTTTTCGTATGTTGAATGGTTCTATCGATCACGAAGTAATCGTTGAGTATGTGGGAGCCGTTATGGATCTCCAGATCCCGCTGATGGTTATTGATCGGAGAGGTGTCTTCATCATGTCTGCATATTCACGAACCGTAGGGTGACACACTTAAGGTTCGAAGTTGTTTTAAGTAGATATGGAATTTGTGTTGGAGACCGAATGTTGTTCGGAGTCTCGGAATGGATCCAGGACATCACGAGGAGATCCGGAATGGTCCAGAGAATAAGATTCATATATTGGGGATCATTTTCTAAGTTGGAAAATGTTCCGAAGTGTTAGTATGGAGATTCTAGAAGGTTTCGGATTGTTCTGGAAGGTTCTAGAGGATTTCTTGGAGTTTACTTGAAAACCAAGAAAGGGATCAAGGAGACCAAGTGGGGCAAGACACGGATTCGTGGGGGAGGAGGATTCCTCCCCCCTTCCCACCGCCGGCCCAAGGAGGGGAGTCCTACTAGGACTCCCCCTCCCCAGGCGCGCCTCCCTCCTTTAAATAGGAGGGGGCGCCCCCTCTTGCCCCTCCTCTTATAACAACAAATCTCAGCCGCCTCTCTCCTCCACCTTTCTTCTGCACAGGCATAGGCGAAGCCCTGCAGAATTCTCATCTCCACCACCACCACCATGCCGTCGTGCTGCTGGGATTCCGTGGAGAAGATCTACTACCTCCGCTTTCACCGAACGGGAGAGGAAGGTTCGCCGACCGCACGCAGACCGTCTTCATGGAACCGCCGTAACGCTGGCGCGGAAGGATCACCCACACGATCTTGAGATCGGCAAGTGATCGACTACATCATCCACGAGATCTAATCTCGTAACGCTTTCGGTTCTACGAGGGTTAGTACCGATCTATCTCGTTGCTCATATCTAATAGATTAGATCTTGGCTTTTGTCTAGATTAGATCTGGTTTTTTGTTCGTTCTTGCGGTAGAAATTTTTTGTTTTCCATGCTACGAACCCTTCAGTGGTATCAGAGCCTTGTCTATGCGTAGATCTATTGCACGAGTAGAACACAATGAGGTTGTGGGCGTTGGTGCTCGTGCCGTCTTTTGCTATGTGTGTACTTTGCATCTTGCGGTATGGTGGGATGAAGCGGCTCGGGCTAACATTACATGTCATCGTACATGAGACTTGCTCCACGCTTGACGTGCAACTTGCTTTGCACAAGTGTCTTTGCGGGTGTCTGCCTCTCCCATCATAGTATAGATCAAATCTACACTTTGCACTTGATAGCACTTGTATCAACGTTGTGGTAAGATGCGTTCTTAGTCGAAAGCCCCAAGCCACGTAAAACTTGCAAAGAAAATTAGAGGCGTCTAACTTGTTTTTGCAGGGGTTTTGTGATGTGATATGGCCTACATGTGATTGTGATTGTATTTGATGTATGCAATGATCCTTGTTGTAATATGGCAACCGGCAGGAGCCTAATGGTTGTCTTTAATTCTGTTAAGACCTGCGTGTCTATTCATCTTGTAATAGCTTTGTTCCAAGTAGTTGTAATAGTTGCTAGTGATGATGGACAACCATGAAGCGGCGCCACGGATCTTGACGCAATGCTGGTGATGATGGAGATCATGTCTGTGCTTTGGAGATGGAGATCAAAGGCATAAGAAGAAAGGGCCATATCATATCACACTAATTATGAATGGCCTGTGATGTTAATCCTTTATGCATCTTGTATTGTTAGATCATGACGGTAGCATTATAAGATGATCCCTCTCACTAAATATCAAGTAATAAAGTGTTCGTCCTTAGTTGGCACCGTTGCTAAGACTCGTCGTTTCGAAGCATCTCGTGATGATCGGGTGTGATAGACTCTATGTGTGCATACAACGGGTGCAAGCCAGATTTGCACATGCAGAAACTAAGGTTAATCTTGACGAGCCTAGCATGCACAGACATGGTCCCGGAACACGGAATACCGAAAGGTAGATCATGAGTCATTTGATTGATATGATGAACATGAAGATTGTTCGCCGATGAAGCTACATCATCTCACGTGATGATCGGAATTGGTGTAGTGGATTTGGTTCGTGTAGTCACTAAAACAACTCGAGGGATGTTGTTTTGAGTGGGATTTCACCTAGTTGATTTAAGAATTAATTTGAACACTATTTATCATAAACTTAGTCTAAACTACTTAGTGATCGACTACATCATCAAGTGATCAACTACATCTTCCACGAGATCTAATCTCGTAACGCTTTCGGTTCTACGAGGGTTAGTACCGATCTATCTCGTTGCTCATATCTAATAGATTAGATCTTGGCTTTTGTCTAGATTAGATCTGGTTTTTTGTTCGTTCTTGCGGTAGAATTTTTTTGTTTTCCATGCTACGAACCCATCAATAAGGATCCACCAATGTCATTGCATGTGTGTTCTTCTCATGAACCATACCTAGTGTCATTGCATGTGTGTTCTTCTCATGAACCACACATGGATACACCAATGTCATTGCATGTGTGTTCTTTTCATGAATCACACCTAGAGTCATTGCATGCGTGTTCTTCTAAACAAACCACATAAGGATCCACCAGTGTCATTGCATGTATGTTCTTTTCATGAACCACACCCAGTGTCATTGCATGTGTGTTCTTCTAAACAAACCACATTAGGATCCACCAGTGTCATTGCATGTCTGTTCGTTTCATGAACCACACCAGTGTCATTGCATGTGTGTTCTTCTAAACAAACCACATAAGGATCCACCAGTGTTTTGCTTGTCTATTCTTTTCATGAACCACATAAGGATCCACCAGTGTCATTGGATGTGTGTTCTTCTCATGAACCACACATAGATCCACCAATGTCATTGCATGTCTGTTCTTCTCATGAATCACAGCTAGAGTCATTGCATCTCTGTTACTTCCATAAACCACATATGGATCCACCAGTGTTATTGCATGTCTTCTCTTTTCATGAACCACAGCTAGAGTCATTGCATGTCAGTTCTTTTCATGAACCACACATGGATCCACCAGTGTTATTGCATGTCTGTTCTTCTCATGAACCACACATGGATCCACCAGTGTCATTGCATGTCTATTCTTTTCATGAACCACACCTAGTGTCATTGCATGTCTGTTCCTCTAAACAAACCACATAAGGATCCACAGTGTCATTGCATGTCTGTTCTTTTCATGAACCACACATGGATCCACCAGTGTCATTGCATGTCTGTTCTTTTCACAAACCACATAAGGATCCATCAGTGTCATTACATGTTTGTTCTTTTCATGAACCACATAAGGATCCACCAGTGTCATTGGATGTGTATTATTCTCATGAACCACACATGGATCCACCAGTGTCATTGCATGTATGTTCTTTTCATGAACCACACCCAGTGTCATTGCATGTCTGTTCCTCTAAACAAACCACATAAGGATCCACCAGTGTCATTGCATGTCTGTTATTTTCATGAACCACACATGGATCCACTAGTGTCATTGCATGTGTGTTCTTTTCATGAACCACAGCTAGAGTCATTGCATGTGTGTTCTTGTAAACAAACCACACATGGATCCGCCTAGTGTGATTGCATGTCTGTTCTTTTCACAAACCACACATGGATCCACCAGTGTCATTGCATGTGTGTTCTTTTTCATGAACCACGGCTAGAGTCATTGCATGTCTGTTCTTTCCACAAACCACACATGGATCCACCTAGTGTGATTGCATGTCTGTTCTTTTCACAAACCACACATGGATCCACCAGTGTCATTGCATGTGTGTTCTTCTCATGAACCACAACCAGTGTTATTGCATGTCTGTTCTTCTCATGAACCACAACCAGTGTTATTGCATGTCTGTTCTTCTCATGAACCACATAAGGATCCATCAGTGTCATTGCATGTCTGTTCTTCTAAACAAACCACACCTAGTTTCATTGGATGTTTGTTCTTTTCATGAGCCACAACTAGAGTCATTGCATGTGTGTTCTTCTAAACAAACCACATAAGGATCCACCAGTGTCATTGCATGTCTATTCTTTTCATGAACCACACCTAGTGTCATTGTATGTCTGTTCCTCTAAACAAACCACACATGGATCCACCTAGAGTCATTGCATGTCAGTTCTTTTCACAAACCACACATGGATCCACCAGTGTCATTGCATGTGTGTTCTTTTCATGAACCATAGCTAGAGTCATTGCATGTGTGTTCTTCTAAACAAACCACATAAGGATCCACCAGTGTCATTGCATGTGTGTTCTTCTCATGAACCACACATGGATACACCAGTGTCATTGCATGTGTTCTCTTTTCATGAACCACAGCTAGAGGCATTGCATGTGTGTTCTTCTAAACAAACCACATAAGGATCCACCATTGTCATTGCATGTGTTCTCTTTTCATGAACCACAGCTAGAGGCGTTGCATGTGTGTTCTTCTAAACAAACCACATAAGGATCCACCATTGTCATTGGATGTGTGTTCTTCTCATGAACCACACAAGGATCCACCAGTGTCATTGCATGTCTGTTCTTTTCATGAACCACACCCAGTGTCATTGCATGTATGTTCCTCTAAACAAACCACATAAGGATCCACCAGTGTCATTGCATGAATGTTCTTTTGATGAACCACACATGGATCCACCAGTGTCATTGCATGTGTGTTCTTTTCATGAACCACAGCTAGAGTCATTGCATGTGTGTTCTTCTAAACAAACCACACATGGATCCACCTAGTGTTATTGCATGTCTGTTCTTTTCACAAACCACACATGTATACACCAGTGTCATTGCATGTGTGTTCTTTTCATGATAGACAGCTAGAGTCATTGCATGTGTGTTCTTCTAAAAAAACTACATAAGGATCCACCAGTGTCATTGCATGTTTGTTCTTCTCATGAACCACATAAAGATCCACCAGTGTCATTGCATGTCTGTTCTTTTCACAAACCACATAAGGATCCACCAGTGTCATTGCATGTTTTTTTTTCATGAACCACATAAGGATCCACCAGTGTCACTAGATGTGTGTTCTTCTCATGAACCACACATGGATCCACCAGTGTCATTGCATGTCTGTTCTTTTATGAACCACACCTAGTGTCATTGCATGTGTGTTCCTCTAAAAAAACCACATAAGGATCCACTAGTGTCATTGCATGTCTGTTCTTTTCATGAACCACACATGGATCCACCAGTGTCATTGCATGTGTGTTCTTTTCATGAACCACAACTAGAGCCATTGCATGTGTGTCCTTCTAAACAAACTACACATGGATCCACCTAGTGTGATTGCATCTCTGTTCTTTTCACAAATCACACATGGATCCACCAGTGTCATTGCATGTGTGTTCTTTTCATGAACCACAGCTAGAGTCATTGCATGTCTGTTCTTTCCACAAACCACACATGGATCCACCTAGTGTGATTGCATGTCTATTCTTTTCACAAACCACACATGGATCCACCAGTGTCATTGCATGTGTGTTCTTCTCATGAACCACAACCAGTGTCATTGCATGTATGTTCTTCTCACAAACCACATAAGGATCCGCCAGTGTCATTGCATGTCTGTTCTTCTAAACAAACCACATAAGGATCCCCCAGTGTCATTGCATGTGTTTTCTTTTCATGAACCACAGCTAGAGTCATTGCATGTGTGTTCTTCTAAACAAAGCACATAAGGATCCACTAGTGTCATCGCATGCCTGTTCTTTTCATGAACTACACCCGGTGTCATTGTATTTCTGTTCCTCTAAGCAAACCACACGTGAATCCACCTAGACTCATTGCATGTCAGTTCTTTTCACAAACCACACATGGATCCAACAGTGTCATTGCATGTGTGTTATTTTCATGAACCACAACTAGAGTCATTGCATGCGTGTTCTTCTAAACAAACCACATAAGGATCCACCAGTGTCATTGCATGTGTGTTCTTCTGATGAACCACACCCAGTATCATTGCATGTGTGTTCTTCTCATGAACCACACATGGATACACCGGTGTCATTGCATGTGTGTTCTTTTCATGAACCCCAGCTAGAGTCATTGCATGTGTGTTCTTCTAAACAAACCACATAAGGATCCACCAGTGTCATTGCATGTGTGTTCTTTTCGTGAACCACAGCTAGAGTCATTACATGTGTGCTCTTCTAAACAAACCACATATGGATCCAACAGTGTCATTGCATGTGTGTTCTTCTCATGAACCACACATGGATCCACCAATGTCATTGCATGTCTGTTCTTTTCATGAACCACATCTAGAGTCATTCCATGTCTGTTACTTCCACAAACCACATATGGATCCACTAGTGTCATTGCATGTGTGTTCTTTTCATGAACCACAACTAGAGTCATTGCATGTGTGTTCTTCTCATGAACTACACATTGATCTAGCCAGTGTGATTGCATGTTTGTTCTTTTCACAAACCACATATGGATCCACCAGTGTCATTGCATGTCTGTTCTTTTCATGAACCACACCTAGTGTCATTGCATGTCCGTTCCTCTAAACAAACCACATAAAGATCCACCAGTGTCATTGCATGTCTATTCTTTTCATGAACCACATATGGATCCACCAGTGTCATTGTATGTGTGTTCTTTTCATGAACCACAGCTAGAGTCATTGCATGTGTGTTCTTCTAAACAAACCACACATGGATCCACCTAGTGTGATTGCATGTCTGTTCTTTTCACAAACCACACATGGATCCACCAGTGTCATTTCATGTGTGTTCTTTTCATGAACCACATCTAGAGTCATTGCATGTCAGTTCTTTCCACAAACCACACATGGATCCACCTAGTGTGATTGCATGTCTGTTCTTTTCAGAAACCATACATAGATCCACCAGTGTCATTGCATGTGTGTTCTTCTCATGAACCACAACCAGGTTCATTGCATGTATGTTCTTCTCACAAACCACATAAGGATCCACCAGTGTCATTGGATGTGTGTTCTTCTCATGAACCACACATGGATCCACCCAGTGTCATTGCATGTCTATTCTTTTCATGAACCACAGCTAGAGTCATTGCATGTCTGTGCTTTTCACAAACCACATATGGATCCACTAGTGTCATTGCATGTCTGTTATTTTCATGAACCACTGTCATTGCATGTTTGTTCCTTTAAAGAAACCTCACATGGATCCACCTAGTGTGATTGCATGTCTGTTCTTTTCACAAACCACACATGGATCCACCAGTGTCATTGCATGTGTGTTCTTTTCATGAACCACAGCTCGAGTCATTGCATGTGTGTTCTTCTAAACAAACCACACATGGACCCAACTAGTGTGATTACATGTCTGTTCTTCTCATGAACCACACCCAGTGTCATTGGATGTGTGTTCTTCTCATGAACCACACATGGATACACACCAGTGTCATTGCATGTGTGTTCCTCTCATGAACCACACATGGATCCACCAAGTGTGATTGCATGTCTATTCTTCTCACAAACCACACATGGATCCACCAGTGTCATTGCAGTTCAGTTCTTTTCATGAACCACACCCAGTGTCATTGCATGTATGTTCCTCTCATAAACCACACATGGATCCACCAGTGTCATTTCATGTGTGTTCTTCTCATGAACCACAGCCAGTGTCATTGCATGTGTGTTCCTTTCACAAACTACACATGGATCCACTAGTCTCATTAGATGTGTGTTCCTGTCATGAACCTCATCTAGAGTCATTGCATGTGTGTTCTTCTCACAAACCACATAAGGATACACCAGTGTCATTGCATGTGTGTTATTCTCATGAACCATAGCTAGAGTCATTGCATGTCTGTTCTTCTCACAAACCACATAAGGATACACCAGTGTCATTGCATGTGTGTTCTTCTCATGAACCACAGCTAGAGTCATTGCATGTCTGTTCTTCTCACAAACCACATAAGGATGCACCGGTTGTGTGTTCTTCTCATGAACCAAACATGGATCCACCAGTGTCATTGCATGTCTGCTCTTTTCATTAATCACAGTTAGAGTCATTGCATGTGTGTTCTTTTCACAAACCACATATGGATCAACAAATGGCATTGCATGTGTGTTCTTTTCACAAATCACATATGGATCCACCCAGTGTGATTGGATGTGTGTTCTTTTCACAAACCACATATGGCTCCACCAGTGTCATTGCATGTCTGCTCTTTTCACAAACCACATATGGATCCTAATTAACCTTAGGAGAGCCCTAACCTTAGCCCCCTAATGGGTGGCCGTTAGACCGAGTCTTATAGAAGGCATGCGCTAACACAGTTGTTCTGCTTGACGATTGTTACATACCGTTCGATCGGGGTGCTTGGACGATTGGGATGGTCTTCGTGAGATTGATCCGCGAGTAGGCTGTTCTGCGGCATGATTGGCCACGCTTGCTCTAGACAAACTGGCAACACCGGGCGCTCCCCTGTTACGAGTGTCTTGACTCACGAGTTCAGTGGGCCATATCCCATTGTCACGTTCCCATTACTTCTCTTCCTCTCCGTACTTCTCTTCCTTCCCTCGAAGCCACTTTCCCCACTTCACTCCCATCCCACCGTAGCCGCAAGCTGACGGTGCCTCCATCCCAATCCCCTCTCTGACAGCCACCCCCTCCCCTCTCACCATGGGTTCAAGGGGAGACGTCGAGGAAACGCGTCGTGACGACAAGGACGGTGATTTCGATGTGAGTCGTCTCATCTCTATCTCTATCATTTGTGGCCAGTTATCTATGTTTTGAGCTAGATCTAATCTGTTTACTCATGCGCGTATGATGTGTTAGGCCAACCAGATGATGTATGACTCCGACTATCACGGTTTAGCGGATGAAGACAGTCCTCTACTATGTAAACATGGATATGTGCCCGCTAAATTTGTACCGTTTGAAGGACAAAACGCAAGCAGGAGGTTTCTACGATGTCAAGGACATCGTGCAATCATGCAAGGCAGAAGTTGCGATGTTGTCAAATGGTTAGATCCAGAGTGGCCCAAATCGATGCAGAAAACGCTGGACAAAATATGGGAAATGACTGTTGAGTTGAAAGAATCCGTATTCGGCTCACTTCTTGATAGTGTTGAGATGAAGCTATGGGAACCAGTTAACACGACCAAGCATAAGCGAGATCTCAGGTGGGTGCAAGACAAGGTTAGCAAAGTCGAGAAGGAGAGGGATGCGGCGTTGACCCTGAAGGCTAAAGCAGAGCAAGAACTGACTCAAAGCAAGGAATGATCTTCACCAGGCCAAAGTCCTGCAGTTCACAACTACGAGTATTGACAAGTGCATGAGGAAAAATGCAGAGAAACAGTTGATGCTGTGCAAGGAAGATGCTAAAAGGAAGGAGCAGACGATTCGGTCCTTGCTCTCGCAGGAAGATGCGCATCGGGCTAAGATTAGGAAGATCAAGGAGATGTGTGATAACTAGTTCTATTTAGCTTAAGCTCCGTGCCTTTTTAAGTTGTAATAGTTGTACTTGTTGACCTAGCGGTCTGAACTATTAGCCCCAGAGTCCTGGGAGGAAAAAATTGGTCGCCCGTTAATCTGTCTTAACCCTGCATTACTTCCTTTTGTCTGACCAAAGCCCCTTGGATATTCCGCCCGTTGCTTCATCGTCCTCCTGTACAAAATAGGAGGTGCCATAGTGCGTCGCTTTGTCTTCCATCCCCTCGTCCTCTCCAATCTCCACCGCGACGTTGCTTCATCGTCCATCCCCTCGCTCCCTCTCCAATCTCCACCGCGCCACCATGGAGATGCCCGCGCTAAACTTCTATGAGGCGGTGATGTTCGCGCACTTCGACATCCTCGCGCCGCCGGCCGCGACGGTGCCCCACGGATGGCGCATCAGCTATGCGGGGGTGCAGGTGGCTCTGCTCCCTGGCCGACCGAGATGGAGAGCGAAATCGTGGCGCGCCGCCGCCAGATGCCCACGGTACGCCGGTACGCGGCGGCCAGCCCGTACTGGCTGGCGCTGTTCAAGAAGGAGCGGAAGGCCAAGATTGGCAACCGCATTGTTGACGGGCACGTGGTGCACCAGGATCTCCGCAACCGAGAAGGGCGGGAGAGGTTCTGGTCCATCCCTGGATGGACCAAGTACACCGTCATCGCCGCCGCTCGCTACGAAGAGGTGCTCCGTCTCACGAACAATGCGGAAATTGTGGAGGTTCCGTCCGACAATGACGAGGAAGCCGGCGGCTCGGAGGACAGTGGCAGCGGAAGTGAAATTGTTGACTAGTGGGTGAATTAATGTAGGATGTGAAATCGCACCTTTGTTTAGAACAATTTGTGGTTGAATTAATGAAATGCCTCGATTTAGATCTCTGTCTCGATTAATTTGTGGAAGAATTTGTGATTTAGATCAATTTCTGCCTTGATTTAGATCTCTGTCCCAAATTGGGAACGTGACCGTGGACCAAAGACCCCTTTTCTACTAGTGTATTCTGACATTGGTGGTTTGTTTAAAGGTAATCTACGTGGACTGTGCCGCATACAAATAGCACAACCACAATTTATAAAGTGGAAGCACGTACACTCGGTTACTGGAGATCCGGGAGCTTCGCCAGATGCAGGGGATGCAGGAGCAGAGAGGTGGTGAGATAGACGGGCTCAAGATTAGGCCAGAAAGTGGTACCGATTTCCTCCTCATCTAGGCATTATCGGTTGCCATTGCTGTTTATGTTGCCACGTCATTGTGCAGCATCTGAAATAAGTTGCTATTTCGTGGAGTGTGGCAGCTTAAATAATTTATTTTTGTGCCACTTACATTCAGTCGTATTTGGAGACCTCCTACCCCTCAGCAATCGTGTAACCGATGCTGCGTGTTTTCAGATAGCAGTGGCACAATCACAATTTCGTATTCAACTACTGACTCGGGCGTTTCCAAACCCTAAGTCACGGTACATTTTGAATGAGGGTAGATTGTTTCGCCCAGCAACGTGCCACACACAGAGCTCCAGAATTTAACAGAATTAAATATATATGTTCAAGTATAACATGTTACTATGCATCTTCATTGCCAGCAGCCTTCTTCCGCAGCCTGGGTGCCAAGCCTTCACGTCCACTGGCTTCTTCATTTCCTGCCTTCTTCCTCTTCCTCGGTGCCAATTTTTTTAGCTTCACGTACTCTGTGTCGCCGGGACAATGGGCACCAGAATCATGTCCAACATCATCTTTCCACTCCTTTTTAATTTCTCTGGGCAGCAAAATGACTGACCCGGCAGTCATGTTTCTAACATTGTGGGGCTTCCTGTTAAAGAAACAAGACTGTTGCATAACTGCCCAATATCTATAGAGTAAATAAAACAAAAATTACAATTCAGCACAAACATGCGAACCCCAAGAGACCTTTGCTTACCAGGAGCTAATTGGGTTCGAGCAACCACCTTGTCCAAGAATAGAAGGGCGACTCCCAGTTGCAGCAGCTTCCACATCCAGTACATCACAATTCAGCTCAAACATGCAAGCCGAAGCATACCTTTTCATCAACCCAATTAGCTGACGGTCACACGTTAGAGGAACCATGATGCCACGTTCATCCATGAAGCTGAACTTTGCAGTCTGCTTCTGATGGGTTCGTAGCATGGGAAACAAAAAATTTCTACCACAAGAACGAACAAAACCCAGATCTAATCTAGATAAAAACCAAGATCTAATCTATTAGACATGTGCAACGAGATAGATCTGTACTAACCCTCTTAGATCCAAAAGCGTTACGAGATTAGATCTCGGGGTTGATGTAGTCGATCACTTGCCGATCTCAAGATCGTGTGGACGATCCTTCCGGCACCGCGTTCCGGCAGCGCTTCCGCAGTCGGTCACACGTGCGGAGTCGAAGCAGACCTTCCTATCCCCGTTCTAGCGAGCAGCGGAGGTAATAGATCTTCTCCACGGAATCCCAGCAGCACGACGGTGTGGTGGTGGTGGTGGAGTAGAGAATTCTGCAGGGCTCCGCCTAAGCCTGAGCAGAGGGAAGGAGGAGGAGAGAGGAGGCGGCTAGGGCTTGAAGTGGAGGGTGCAAGGGGTGGCGCCCCCACCCCTCTATTTAAAGGAGGGAGGCGCCATGGGAGGGGGAGTCCTAGTAGGACTCCCCTCCCTCGTGGGCCGGCGGTTTGGGTGGGGGGCGGAGCCCCCCCCCCCCACGACTCCTTGTCTTACCCCACAAGGACTCCTTGATCCTTTCTTGGTTTTCAAGCAAACTCCAAGAAATCTCCTAGAACCTTCCAGAACATTCCGAAACCTTCTAGAATCTCCATACAAACACTCCAGAACATTTCCTAACTTAGAAAATGATCCCCAGTATATGAATCTTATTCTCCGGACAATTCCGAATCTCCTCGTGATGTCCCAGATCCAATCCGAGACTCTGAACAACATTCGGTCTCCAACGCATATTCCATATCTACTTAAAAACAACTTCGAATCTTAAGTGTGTCACCCTACGGTTCGTGAATATGCAGACATGATGGAGACACCTCTCCGATCAATAACCATCAGCGGGATCTGGAGATCCATAACGACTCCCACATACTCAACGATGACTTCATGATCGATAGAACCATTAACATACGAAACCAATTCCCTTTGTCACGCGATATTCTACTTATCCGAGGTTTGATCGTCGGTATCTCCATACCTAGTTCTACCTCGTTACTGATAAGTACTCTTTACTCATTCCATGTTATGTCATCCCTTGTGACCTAGTCACATGCTTGCAAGCAAACTAGATGACATTCCACCGAGTGGGCCCAGAGCATATCTATCCGTCATATGGATGGACAAATCCCAATCTTGGTCCATGCGCTTCAACACATACTTTCAGAATACCCAATGACACCTTTATAACCACCCGATTCTGAGCGGTGTTTGATGTCATCAAAGTACCCATCCGGTGATGGTGATTAACATAACCTCATGGTCGAAGGATTAGGTTACTATGCATTTGAAAGCTTATATGTCTGAACTTAATGACTTGATCTTATGCTATGCTTACTATGGGTGTGTGTCCATCACATCATTCTCCTAATGATATAACCTTGTTATTAATGACATCCAATGTCCATGATCAGGAAACCATGATCATCATTTAATCAATAAGCTAGTTCCACAAGAGGCTTACTAGGGACTCTTTTATGTTTACAAAACACACATGTATCAGTGTTTCCTTATAATACAATTATAGCATGGGATGTAAACATTCATCATAAACACAAAGATATAATAATAACCACTTTTATTATTGCCTCTTGGGCATATCTCCAACAGTCTCCCACTTGGACTAGAGTCAATAATCTAGATTACATGGTAATATACCTAACACCCATGGCGTTCTGGTGTTGGTCATACTTTGCTCTAGGGAGAGGTTTAGTCAACGGATCTGCTACATTCAGATCAGTGTCTACTTTGCAAATCTTTATGTCACCATCTCGGACATACTCGCGAATAGCATGGAAACGTAGCTTGATGTGCTTCAGCTTGCTATGTGACCTTGGCTCCTGTGCATTAGCTATGGCACCTGTGTTGTCACAGTAGATGGACATCGGGTCCAACGCACTGGGAACCACGCCAAGTTCAGTAATGAACTCCTTCATCCATATGGCTTCTTGTGCAGCCTCCGAAGCAGCTATGTATTCCGATTCAGTTGAAGATTTCGCCACAACGCTTTGCTTGGCACTCCTCCAGCTCACTGCAGCACCCTCAAAATAAATACGTATCCAGACTGTGACTTCGAGTCATCTGGATCGGTGTTCCAACTAGCATCAGTGTAACCATTTACAACAAGCTGTTCATCACCTCCATAAGAAAGAACCATATCCTTAGTCCTATTCAGGTACTTTAGGATATTCTTGACCGCTGTCCGAGGTTCCATTCGGGATCACTTTGATATCGCTAGTCAAACTAATATCATGTGCTATATCCGGTCTTGTACACAAAGATGGCATACATGATAGAACCTATGGCGAGGCATAGGGAATATTATTCATCTTTCTCTATCTTCTGCGTAGCGGACTTTGAGTCTTACTCAAGGTCTTACCTGACAACATGGGCACGAACCCTTTCTTGCTCTCTTCCATTCTAAACTTCTTTAGAACTTTGTCTAAGTATGTACTTTGTGAAAGCGCTATTAGGTGTCTTGATCTATCTCTATAAATCTTGATGCCTAGAATATATGCCGCTTCGCCAAGATCCTTCATTGAAAAACTATTATTCAAATAGGTTTTGACGCTATTAAGAAGTTCTATATCATTCCCAATCAACAATATGTCATCTACATATAGTACTAGGAATGCTCTAGAGCTCCCACTCACTTTCTTGTAAATACAAGCTTCTCCATAAGTTTGTATAAATCCAAAGTTTTTGATTACTTTATCAAAACGTTGATTCCAACTCGAGATGCTTGCTTCAGTCCATAAATGGAGCTGAAGTTTGCATACCTTGTCGAGATCACTAGGATCGACAAAACCCTTGGGTTGTACCATATACAACTCTTCCTCAATGTCACCATTAAGGAACACCGTTTTGACATCCATCTGCCAAATTTCATAATCGAAATATGCAGCGATTACTAACAAAATCCTCACAGACTTTAGCTTCGCTACTGGTGAGAAAGTCTCATCGTAGTCAACTCCTTGAATTTGTCGGAACCCTTTCGCGACAAGTCGAGCTTTATAGACGGTAACATTACCATCAGCATCTGTTTTTCTTTTGAAAATCCATTTGTTCTCGACAGCCTTACGGCCATCCGGTAAGTCCACCAAAGTCCATACTTGGTTTTCGTACATGGATCCCATTTCGGATTTCATGGCTTCTAGCCATTTGTCGGAATCTGGGCTCACCATAGCTTCTTCATACGTCGCAGGGTCATCAGTGTTGTCCACCAACATGACGTTCAAGGCAGAGTCATACCAATCAGGAGTGGTACGAACCCTCGTTGACCTGCGAGGTTCAGCAGTAACTTCGTTCGAAGTTTCATGATCAGCATCATTAGCTTCCTCTCTAGTTGGTGCAGGCGGCACAAAAACATCTTCCGGTGCTGCGCTACTCTCAACTCCGAGAGAAGGTTCAATAACCTCGTCGAGTTCTACTTTCCTTCCAGTCACTTCTTTCGAGAGAAACTCCTTCTCAAGAAAGGATCCATTCTTGGCAACGAAAACTTTGCCTTCGGATCTATGATAGAAGGTATACCCAATTCTTTCTTTAGGGTATCCTATGAAGACGCATTTCTCCGCTTTGGGTTCAAGCTTATCCGGTTGTAACTTCTTTACATACGCTTCGCAACCCCAAACTTTAAGGAATGACAACTTAAGTTTCTTACCAAACCACAATTTCGTACAGTGTCGTTTCAACGGATTTAGATGGTGCCCTATTTAAAGTGAATGCGGCTGTCTCTAATGCATAACCCCAAAACGATAGTGGTAAATCTGTAAGAGACATCATAGACCGAACCATATCTAAGAGAGTTCGATTACGACGTTCGGACACACCATTACGCTGTGGTGTTCCCGGCGGTGTCAACTGTGAAAGTATTCCACATTTCTTTAAATGCATGCCAAACTCATAACTCAGATATTCACCTCCGCGGTCAGAACGCAGAAACTTAATCTTCTTGTTACGATGATTTTCCACTTCACTTTGAAATTCCTTAAACTTCTCGAAAGTTTTGGACTTATGTTTCATAAAGCAGACATAACCATATCTACTTAAGTCATCCGTGAAAGTGAGAACATAACGATATCCACCACGCGATGCTACACTCATTGGACCGCACACATTGGTATGTATTATTTCCAATAAGTCTGTAGCTCGCTCCATTATCCCAGAGAATGGAGTCTTAGTAATTTTTCCCATCAGACATGCTTTGCATCTTTCAAGTGATTCAAAATCAAGTGATTCAAGAAGTCCACCAGAATGGAGTTTCATCATACGCTTCACTCCAATGTGACCAAGACGACAGTGCCACATGTATGTAGAATTATCATTCAATTTTATTCGTTTAGCATCTATGTTGTGAACATGTGTATCACTACTATCGAGATTCAATAAGAATAAACCATTCATCTCAGGTGCATTACCATAAAAGATATTACTCATATAAATCGAATAACCTTTATTCTCAGACTTAAAAGAGTAACCGTCTCGCAATAAACAAGATCCAGATATAATGTTCATGCTTAACGCAGGCACCAAATAACAATTATTTAAATTTAAAACTAATCCCGAAGGTAGATGTAGAGGGAGCGTGCCGACAGCGATCACATCAACCTTGGAGCCATTTCCAACGCGCATCGTCACCTCGTCTCTTGCCAGTCTTTGTTTATTCCGCAGCTCCTGTTCCGAGTTACAAATATGAGCAGCTGAACCAGTATCAAATACCCAGGCACTACTACGATTACTAGTAAGATACACATCAATAACATGTATATCGAATATACCTTTCTTTTTTATGTTGCCGTTCTTCAGATCCGCCAGGTACTTGGGGCAGTTATGCTTCCAGTGACCAGCACCCTTGCAGTAGAAGCATTCAGTTTCAGGTTTAGGACCAGCCTTGGGCTTCTTAGCAGGTGCGACAGCTTTCTTGCCGTCCTTCTTGAAGTTGCCCTTTTTCTTAGGCTTGCCTTGTTTCTTGAAATTGGTGGTCTTATTGACCATCAACACTTTGTGCTCCTTCTTGATCTCCACTTCAGCAGTTTTCATCATGGACGATAGTTCACGCAACGTCTTGTTCATGCAGTGCATATTGTAGTTCATCACAAAGTTCTTATAACTCGGTGGCAGTGATTGGAGGACACGGTGAATCCCTAACTCATTAGGAATCGTTATCCCCAACTCTTGGAGCTTGTTTGCGTGCCCAGACATGGTGAGGACGTGCTCGCTAATGGAGCTTCCCTCTTCCATCTTGAAGGTAAAGAACTTTTCGGAGGCGTCATAGATCTCCACGGCCGCGTGAGTCTCAAAAATGAGCTTGAGCTCCTTAATGATCTCGAACGGGTCGTGGTTCTCAAAACGCTTCTAGAGCTCCGTTTCTAAACCATACAGGATGGCACACTGAACTGTGGAGTAATGATTTTTCTGAGTGGCGTAAACATTCTTTACGTCATCGGTGGCATCATCTGCAGGTGGGTCACCTAGCGGTGCTTCAGGCACATAGGTCATCTGACCAGCCCTGAGGACAATCTTCAGACCACGGAGCTAGTCCGTGAAGTTGCTTCCATTGTTCTTAAGCTTTTCTTTCTCTAGGAACGCATTGAAATTGATGGAGAGGTTCGCCATAATCTACAACAAATTTGCAAGTAGTTTAGACTAAGTTTATGATAAATTGAGTTCAATTTTAATTCTTAAATTAACTAGGTGAACTCCCACTCAAAACAACATCTCTCACATTGTCTGAGTGATTACACGAACCAAGTCCACTACACCAAGTCCGATCTTCACGAGAGAAGATGTAGTTTCATCGGCGAACAATCTTCATGTTCATCATATCACTTATATGATTCATGCTCTACCTTTCGGTATTCCGTGTTCCGAGACCATGTCTGTACATGCTAGGCTCGTCAAGATTAACCTTAGTTTTCGCATGTGCAAATCTGGCTTGCACCCGTTGTATGCACACGTAGAATCTATCACATCCGATCATCACGAGATGCTTCGAGACGACGAGTCTTAGCAACGGTGCCAACTAAGGACGAACACTTTATTACTTGAAATTTAGTGAGAGGGATCATCTTATAATGCTACCGTCGCGATCTAAGCAATACAAGATGCAAAAAGGATTAACATCACAGGCAATTCATAATTAGTGTCATATGATATGGCCCTTTCTTCTTATGCCTTTGATCTCCATCTCCAAAGCACGGACATGATCTCCATCATCACCAGCATTGCGTCAAGGTCAGTGGCGCCGCTTCATGGTTGTCTATCATCACCAGCAACTATTACAACTACTTGGAATAAAGCTATTACAAGATGAATAGACACGCAGGTCTTAACAGAATTAAAGACAACCATTAGGCTCCTGCCGGTTGCCATATTACAACAAGGATCATTGCATACATAAAATATAATCACAATCACATGATGGCCATATCACATCACAAAACCCCTGCAAAAACAAGTTAGATGCCTCTAATTTTCTTTGCATGTTTTACGTGGTTTGGGGATTTCGAATAAGAACGGATCTTACCTACGAAACTGAACCACAACGTTGATACAAGTGCTATCAAGTGCAAAGTGTAAATTGGATCTATACTATGATGGGAGAGATAGACACCCGCAAAGCCACTTGTGCAAAGCAAGTTACACGTCAAGCGTGGAGCAAGTCTCATGTGCGATGACATGTAAGGTTAGCCCGAGCCGCTTCATCCCACCATACCGCAAGATGCAAAGTACACAAAGCAAAAGACGACACGAGCACCAACGCCCACAAAACCATTGTGTTCTACTCGTGCAACAGATCTACGCATAGATACGGCTCTGATACCACTGATGGGTTCGTAGCATGGAAAACAAAAAAATTCTACCGCAAGTACAAACAAAACCCAGATCTAATCTAGATAAAAGCCAAGATCTAATCTATTAGACATGTGCAACGAGATAGATCTATACTAACCCTCGTAGATCCGAAAGCGTTACGAGATTAGATCTCGGGTTTGATGTAGTCGATCACTTGCCGATCTCAAGATCGTGTGGACGATCCTTCTAGCGCCGCGTTCCGGCAGCGCTTCCATGATCGGTCTGCGTGCGGTCGGCAGACCTTCCTCTCCCCGTTCCAGCGAGCAGTGGAGGTAGTAGATCTTCTCCACGGAATCCCAGCAGCACGACGGTGTGGTTGTGGTGGAGTAGAGAATTCTGCAGGGCTTCGCCTAAGCCTGAGCAGAGGGAAGGAGGAGGAGAGAGGCGGCGGCTAGGACTTGAAGTGGAGGGTGCAAGGGGGTGGCGCCCCCACCCCTCTATTTAAAGGAGGGAGGCGCCATGGGAGGGGGAGTCCTAGTAGGACTCCCCTCCCTCCTTGGCCGGCGGATTGGGAGGGGGGGAGGAGTCCTCCTTCCCCACGACTCCTTGTCTTACCCCACAAGGACTCCTTGATCCTTTCTTGGTTTTCAAGCAAACTCCAAGAAATCTCCTAGAACCTTCCAGAACATTCCGAAACCTTCTAGAATCTCCATACAAACACTCCGGAACATTTCCTAACTTAGAAAATGATCCCCAATATATGAATCTTATTCTCCGGACAATTCCGGATCTCCTCGTGATTTCCCGGATCCAATGCAAGACTCCGAACAACATTCGGTCTCCAACGCATATTCCATATCTACTTAAAAACAACTTCGAACCTTGAGTGTGTCACCCTACGGTTCGTGAATATGCAGACATGATGGAGACACCTCTCTGATCAATGACCATTAGCGGGATCTGGAGATCCATAACGGCTCCCACATACTCAATGATGACTTCGTGATCGATAGAACCATTAACATACGAAACCAATTCCTTTTGTCACGCGATATTCTACTTATCCGAGGTTTGATCGTCGGTATCTCCATACCTAGTTCTACCTCGTTACTGATAAGTACTCTTTACTCGTTCCATGTTATGTCATCCCTTGTGACCTAGTCACATGCTTGCAAGCTAACTAGATGACATTCCACCGAGAGGGCCCAGAGCATATCTATCCGTCATATGGATGGACAAATCCCAATCTTGGTCCATGCGCTTCAACACATACTTTCAGAATACCCAATGACACCTTTATAACCACCCAGTAATGAAGCGGTGTTTGATGTCATCAAAGTACCCATCCGGTGATGGTGATTAACATAACCTCATGGTCGAAGGATTAGGTTATTATGCATTTGAAAGCTTATAGCAATACGAACTTAATGACTTCATCTTATGCTACGCTTACTATGGGTGTGTGTCTATCACATCATTCTCCTAATGATATAACCTTGTTATTAATGACATCCAATGTCCATGATCAGGAAACCATGATCATCATTTAATCAACAAGCTAGTTCCACAAGAGGCTTACTAGGGACTCTTTTATGTTTACAAAACATACATGTATCAGTGTTTCCTTATAATACAATTATAGCATGGGATGTAAACATTCATCATAAACACAAAGATATAATAATAACCACTTTTATTATTGCCTCTTGGGCATATCTCCAATAGCTTCGGCCATAATTCATCATGATTACGCAGAGTAGCAACCGTACCAGATATAGTACAGATCTTTGCAGGCGCTTCTTCCATCGTGATACAATGGTGTCCATACCACTTGCCATTAGAGTCGTACCTGAAGAGGACTACCGTAACCAGGTAAGGGGGTCCGCGGAGATCCCACTTGACAGAAAATTGTGGACAAAATATGTTTGTCAGTGTTGGGCTAACAAAAAATTTGAGGTTCAGTAGCCAGCTAGCAGTTATAATCAGTGCGAATAGCAAAGAGAAGGGTATCTCACCCGCTTGTAGCCAGAACTTCTTCTTCCTTGGTAGTAGGATCTTCCATCCTCTGAGCTTCTCGGCTCGTCGGCGGCGGAGGCGGGATAGAGCCTCGCAACGGCGGCTACAGCATGCGCCATAGGAGCTCGGGATCAGCGACTGGGCGCAGCAACTGGGCGTAGCAACTTGGTGCCGAAAGTCAAATGTCCGAAGGGATCGTCCTGCCTAGAGGGTGGATTCTGATGCTGCCGGTGCTAGGGGAAAGGTGGGAATGGATTTGTGAAATTGGTCAATGCATCCAATCCACTTAGCTACTCGATTTGCCTAAGAGGTTGCCATGTTGGCGCTCGCGTCACGGACAGATGACCGACATGAGGGTCCCGACCGTCTACTTCACGGGGCAGTTTAACGGAATGTTTGAATTTGGCAGGGGTGAGATGAGTTTGCCTCAAAATGGCCCCTCTCAGTACTTGGCGGCCCAACATTTCGAAACGTGGCAATTTCAGGCAACTTAGGTACCGCCATGCGTTGGCCTGCGAACTTTGGTACCGTAGACGAACATGCCCGCCAAGCCGGGGTCAACTGGCCGACTCCGGGGATGCCTGGCCGGAAGTCATGGTGGTGGCACAACAGATGCCATGTATAGGCTAAAGATGGGTCTAATGAGCACTAGAGGTATCCAGGGAGTGATAGTGTGGTGATTCCACACACAGATCTTTGTATTCTCTCTTGACAATGGTGGATTACAAGGGCTCCTTGAGTTGTTCTTGGGGAGGAAGAGAGTTTTCCCTTAGTAGAAATAGCCGACCCCCTCTATGGAGATCCTGCCCCTCCTTATATAGGGGGCTAGGTTACAAGCTAGGGCATATGTGGAAGGCATATCCCCCGACTATGCCTGTCCCAAAATACAAAAGTGGTGCTCCTCTTTTCTTTGTCTAGGCTGATCCGGACTCATGGCGTAAGCCTCTCTGAGCCCCTCTGCGGCGCGGTGTCATCCGGCATAGCTAACGTCACCTGACATAGGCAACATCACCTTTGTCGGCCCGTACTCGCTGTTTCATCCCTCTATCCTTTGAGCGCATGCTACAGTGGAGAGAGAAAACCTTTGACAAAGAAGATTCCTTCCTTCCCTTGTAAGCCAAGTGGTAAACTGGCTCAGGCCTGGTTAACTCGACCCCATGGGTACCTGTAATCAAGTTACAAAGAGCTAGACGACATACATTATATGTCGGCTAGAGTAATGTTAGACGAACATCCTTCGAGCTTGGTCTACCGTAAGTAGGCCTACCTTGAGGTGATCTGGCCAGCTCCTGCTTTGACCTTGCCGTACCTCAGCTATCATTGCCATTATACCCCAGCGTGACCCTACCCGGGGTTATCCCCGCAACATTAGTCCCCGAAGCTGTTGCGGCCTTAGCAACTTCAACTGATAAGGTCACAGCATGTTCATCCTACTAAGTTCTCAGCTCTTCTTGCCGATTCACTTTGTAACTCGGCCCTCTTTACTTTTGTGACTTGTCATTCCCTTGGCTCATTCTGAGGTATTTCTCGTCGGCTGGGTTACTTCCTCAGATCCGGGTTACCCACTTAGATCCTTTCCTTCTCTCGTATGCTTCCCCACATCCTACATGGAGGGTAATCATTGGTTTGCCTCATTTTAAGGGCCAGCACCAGTTACTATGCCAGCTATTGTATTCATTGTCAGGGATAACTGCTGTGAACGTCACGTCGTGGCTATCTCCTCGTTAACCGCAACACCACGTCCTGTCGTGGGATCAGTTGTACCCTGTGGCCCTTCATGTGGCTCACCTCTGATTGGCTGGTCCGGCTGATACACGACCATGCCTTGTGGCTTCGCTGCACCACTGGATCCCACTAACCCCTCTAGAGAGTGGTTAAATAGGGGACGAGGAAGACCCTTTGCCATTTTCCTTGTTCACATCCCCATTTGCTCCTTTACTTCTTCTTCTTCCTCAGCGCGACAGCACCACCGCCGCCGTTGCCTCTGCTTAAGTGTAGCACCACCGTCGCCACGCCTCGCCACTATTTTCCTCCGTAGTAGCCACGCCGCCACGGGGCCCCGCCAATCTAGGCCTCTGCCCCCGTCACAGATTAGTTCTACGAAGGCAGGGATCTGGAGATGGCTGAGGAGGCAGTCGCCATTGTTGAAGAGCATGAGGAGGGTGGCGAGGCCCACGAGCGTGGTGCCTGGGCCTGCTCTTGTGTATGCAAAGATGACATCAGTTGGCTCTATCGGACCTGTCGCATCCCCGTCGGGGTCACCTGCCGCCTCCCCTACGAGGAGATCATTCCCTCGCCCAATCCAGGTGAGTTAGTGGTTTTCCTCTCGCATTTCTAGTGCTGGTTTGGTCTTCCAGTTAGTGATTTCGTCCGCGAATTCATCACTACCTTCGAGCTCCAACCACACCATCTGCCGGCTAACACCATTACTTCCCTCTCCTCTTTTGCCTCCGGGGTTGAGGGTTACCTCGATTAACCACACCATCTGGCCCACTATCCAACTCTGGTTTAAAGTCTTCGGCTTTAGGGCCAATATTATCTTGAATCCTCTTATTACCCCTGCCAACAAATCCCTAACTCAATGCGGGGCAGCTTCTATCTCCCCTCGAAAGAATTATGTCTTCCCCTGAGTCACCAGTGTTAAGTACTGCAAGGGCTGGGCCCGGATGTTCTTCTACATGAAGAACGATACCGAAGAGGACAAGATTTGGCTGCTCCCTTATTCGCTCGACATCCCGGACATGACCTTATGGGGCCGTGTTCCGAGGAAATCCGCTGCCTTGGTGGTTCCGGTAGAAAAACAGATCAAGGAACTGAACAACTTGGGGCTATGCAGCGAGAATATCATGATCACGTTTGTTCGCAGCCGAATCTTCCCTCTGCAGAAGTGCACCCACAAGCTTTGCCATATGAGCGGCCATCTCAACCCCAACCAGACATCGTCCTTTGAACTCAATAACACTCAAATTCTCCGCCAGGTCCAGGCCATCTTCAAGATTGACAAAGACTTCAGTGAGGACTAGGAGTGGGGGTTCGAGCACTTCTGCCGAGAGATAAGCTTCCTCCCGGGGTATATCTTCTTACTTGATCCTTTTCTGAGTTATGTTTTATGTCGGTGCGCATTACTTACTTGATCCCTTTGCATTACTACTTTCAGTTGTTTCTTTAGCAAATAGTTGAGGATGGCAAGGAACCATCCCTTAAGTAGGGGAAAGATCGTGAGGCCTCAGATATGGAGGAGCCAGATTCGGAGACCCTCTTGCCTACTCTATATCCTAGCATCAGACGACCCTCTAGTAAGATCTCTAGCTTAAGGGATTGGCTGGATGATGACGAATACCCTGATATTGAAATCTTGGAGGTATATGATCCCATGCCTATCTCATATGCCTTTCCCCTTGACTCGGCTTTAGCTAACCTGGCCGGTCAAGTCCACGACGATCTCCCCCTTGCTGTGGGTGATCCAGTTCCTTCCCCTTCCAAGAAATGTGCGGCCACCTCAATTCCTTCTTCCGAGCCGCCCAAGACTAAGAAGAGGCAGAAGAAATCCAGAGATAAGACTCCAAGCAAGCCTCCGACTAAATCCACGGTTCGGAGAACGCCAATGCCTAGAGAGCCACCTACTTCCTCTGAGTAAGCTTCTTTTTCCTTCCTTGCTCATCCTTTGAGTAATATTGCATTCTTTTCATATATTTCTTGTTTCTCTCCTTCTGTTATAACTTGTTATTTTTGTTCTCTGCCTGACTCGATAGGGCCCCCAAGGAGACCCCCCAGAGTGGTTAGAGCATTTCCTCGCATCTTCGAGATGCTCCACCTTCTCCTCACCATGACGATGCGCGCCCCTTGAGCCCCATTCTGGGGAGCTCCGCGGCCGCACCGAATCTTAGCCCACCTCAGCAAGAGGAGGGCAACGTTGGCGCAGAGGGAGGTGGTGCTACCGAGGATGCGCCTATGCCAGACAAGCCTAGTGCCTCTTCCATGCAGCACCAAGATGATAGTGGCGCCAATAACATCGGCACCGAGACAACTCCTTCCGAGGTGCTGGTGACTCCAGCACCAACCCAAGATCAACCTTTACCAGTTCTAGCTCCAGTTCTAGCACAAAGTTCTGCTATTCCAGTTCCTCCTGCCTTGCCTGAGTCTCCCAAGAATCGACGAGATGATCAAGCTCCACTCAGCTCAAATACCAAGCCCTCTGCGCGAACTGCTTCTACCAAAGATATATCTCAGCAAAAACCTCAAGCCAAACCCGGAGCGCAAACCAGCTCTACACAGCAGCAACCCAAATCAGGCACCAAGGCCAAGAAAGGTGCTGATGCTGCCAAGGGCCAACAGGCTTCGGAGGCGACCAAACACCAGGACCCTAAAGGATAAACTATTGAATCTAGATAGCATACTCTTGCGTCCACGACGAAGAAGGGGAGCACTACCTCCAGCTCTTCTGCTTCTGGGTCTTCTAGTAGTAAACAACTTACTCTACATACCAGCCCAACCACAGCACAATCCGCTAGGAAAGCCGCTCATGCCACGGGGTTGGTTACCACCCAGATGCTCAGTGGCGAGAGCTATGGTCCTTTGATTGAATACGTTAATAATTGGAACGATGCCAAGTTTGTCGACCTTAATGCTGACACCCCAGAGAAGTTTTGCCCATCCGAGTTCAGTGCCTAGATGAACACATCTTCCAAGGCTATTTCCATTCCGGATGATGGAGGTAAGCCTTTTCTCCGTGCCTTTACATATGCGCAAGTAATTGTAGATATATCCTCTAGTCCCTGAACCTCCAGCGGAGTAACGCGTTACTCGGCCGGATGCTCCAATCCGAAGTATTTTTAGTTGCACTAAATTCCTTAGTAGTTTCAAATATCCACTCACCTAGAGCCGGGTTAAGCTCTGCTTGGCCTGGATCTGTAGTAGATTCAAATCCTCACTCACCTAGAGCCGGGTTAAGTTCCACTTGGCCCGGATCTTGAGGAAATTCAAATCCTCACTCACCTAGAGCCAGGTTAAGTTCCACTTGGCCCGAATCTTGAGTAAATTCAAATCCTCACTCAACTAGAGCCGGGTTAAGTTCCACTTGGCCCGGATCTTAAGTAAATTCAAATCCTCACTCACCTAGAGCCGGGTTAATAAGTTCCAATTGGCCCAGATCTTGAGTAAATTCAAATCGTCACAATGATGCATGGACTAACATTTTCCTTTTTAGATCACCACCAACCGTCGCACCGCCGAATCTCAGCGGCTCTTAGACATGCAGAAGGAGCTTCGCACAAAACATAGTGCATTGATCACTGAGCTGAAGAAGAAGGGTAAGTTATCTCGTTTGCCCCTTCACTTTTGTTCCTCTTAACCATTTACTCTCTGGACCAAATTATGATCCGGATTGCGCAGCTGAAGTGGAGGCTGAAAAAAATCATGAGGAAAAACTTGGCCGAGATCAAAGGTAACTCGTCTTGGTTATTCAGCCTTTACCCTTTTCCTTTCTAACTCGACAGATAATTATACCTCGGATCTGCCCGGTCAACAAACTATTGCAGCGTTTGTTCAAGATAGTGTGCAATTGCTTGACATGATGCTACACTTTTCTCGAACAAGCAGGGCAGCATCAAGACAAACTCAAGAAGAAGGATGATGAAATTGCCAAACTTCAGCTCAAGGATGATGAGATTACTTGGCTCAACGCTGAGATTAAGAGGCTGAAATACCTCCACAGGGCTGAGCTGGATAAGGCTAACCAGAACTTCTCCGAGGAAAAGGAGCGGCTAAAAACCCATCTGGAAAAGAACCAAGAAAAGGAATGTTGATTGGCTCATGGAGCTAACCCAGATCAAAAGTTATATCTCTCGTCAGTTTTTCCTCTTCTGCCGACATTTGTTTCTCCGGGTCTAGTACCCTTACTTACTGATGTTACTTGTCTCATTTTCAGGCAAATTTCTAGAGTCTAACGCCATTGCTGCCACTGTTGTTCACAATTTCCGGGTTAAGCGAGGTACTCCAGTTGGTCCTTCCGCAGGGCTCATTCCGTATGATATGGAGGATACATGGGTGAGCCTCACAGCCCGAGTTGAAACCATGAAAAGCTATGGTTCGGATATCATGATCGCAGCTGTCCAGATCTTTAGTTCCCTTTGGCCCAATGATCCCACTCCTAAAGGTCCTACACCCTTAATTGCAAAACAGATGGAGTGTGAGACTCAGCTGGACCTCTGGAGGGAATCCACTACGTGCGCTGGAGCTGACACGGCCCTGAGCTTCGTGTTGTCTTGGTATGAAGCCCTGGACTTGAAGATTCTTGATCGCATGCGCACTGGATCCAAGTGGACTAATGATCTAGATTGCATTGCTCAATGCAAATCTTGCGCCTATAACTTCATTCAGTACGCCTTTTGCCATCAATGGAACGAAGGACCGAGTTTCCTTGACACCATCGATGACAGTTATGTCGAAGATGGCTCGGGCGGTGAAGAGCAAGAAGCTTCGGACTTTGCTGAGGAGATTGAAGAACCAGAGCATGCGGAAGAGAACTCGGAATATGAAGAAGAAACTGAACTTCCCCCCACCGATGTCGACTTGCCTCCTCCTGCTGCAAGTGCCTCGGATGCTGCTGCTCCTTGAGCAAAAACACTTTTAAATTTGTTAAATCCCCGGTATGCCGGGCACAAATGTAATATGCACAATGGGTTATTTTGCTACCACTAAGTTTTTAATGTCGCATTAATTTGGGCAAAGTCCCCGAGTTCCATTTTCTTGTTCTCCCAATTGTATGATTCGGCTCGCGTCTACCTTGATTTGGTTTTTGAGTTACGAGTCCGAGGTTCAAAAATTTTACTTAACAATACTTGAAACTTTAGGATTAGATCAAAATAATTGAACATGGCAGAGATAAAGTAAATACAGGGGTTAGTCCGAGTAACAAATGTCGGCTTGATTACGTTCCTTTCCTTAGTCGTTTTTCATGTGCTTAGCAATTCCAAACTTGTTCTCTTGCCTACCATGAAGCCAATTCTTGTTGGATAGAAGCAAGTATAAGAGTTAGGTTTTTGGTTCCTACACATTACTAATTTGGCTAAGGTGTAAGTAAGTTAAGCCAGCCGACATATAAAAATTAAATACCAAAAATACAATGATTAAGGAAGTCCCCAAGTTTCTGCTCGGGGTGCCAAAGTTTCATTGATAAGCTCATTGCCGACATACATGCCGACATATGAAGTAGAGCTACATTCCAGGGACGCTTGGATTCCACCGGACCTGTCCGCCTTGTTTTTCTCCCTTGGCTGTGCATCAATGAGGTAGTAGGCATCATTGTGTAGTGCTTTGCTTACAATGAATGGACCTTCCCATGGAGGGGATAACTTATGCATCCCAGCAATGCGCTGCACTAGCCAAAGTACTAGATCACCTTCCTGGAAGACTCAGGGGTTTACTTTCCGGCTATGGTAGTGTCAGAGATTTTGCTGATAAATGGCGGATCTGGACAATGCTAGTTCTCTCGCTTCTTCCAGCAGATCAACATCATTTTGCGTGGCTTCTTGCACTTCGGCTTCTGTGTATTGGGCGACCCTGGGCGAGTCATGCTCTATGTCGGCTAGTAATACAGCTTCTACCCCATATACTAGAAAGAATGGCGTATATCCTGTTGATCAATTCGGAGTTGTTCTTAAACTCCACAGTACCACTGGTAGTTCTTCTATCCAGCACCCCGCTGATCTTTGCAGCGGCTCAATGAGCCGGGGTTTTATCTCGGACAAAACTAGTCCGTTGGATCTTTCTACTTATCCGTTTGATGCGGGGTGGGCTACTGACACAATATCTAGCCGGATCTTCTTATCTTGACAGAATCGTGCAAATGCACCTTCAGCAAAATTGGTAGCATTATCAGTTATGATACCGTGAGGATAACCATATCCTAGAATAATATCTTTGAGAAATGTTACGGCTGTAGCTCCATCACATTTTCTGATTGGCTTCACTTCAATCCACTTGGTAAACTTGTCCACCATGACCAAGATATGGGTCATATTTCCTTTTGCCAACTTAAATGGTCCCACCATATCTAAGAACCACACAGCAAATGGCCAAGTGATTGGTGTAGTTTTGAGTTCCGACATTGGCATGTGTGTGTTGGTGGTGTACCTCTAACAACCATTGCACTTCCTTACAAGATCTTCTGCTTGCTCCAAGGCACTTGGCCAGTAAAATCCATGCCGAAAAGCTTTTTCCACTAACGCTCTAGATGAGGCGTGATGCCCACATTTCCCCTGATGTATATCTCGAATGATGTCAAGCCCTTCTTCTAGGTCAACACAACACCGCAGAACACTTGTTACACTTATCTTGTATAATTCGGTGTTGATAATGGTGTATGCCTTTGCTCTCCTCTGGATCTTCCTTGAAAGTATCTCATCACTTGGCAAAGTTCCAACCTTCAAGAACTCAAATATTGGCTTGGCCCATGATGGCATAGCACGAACTGGGAAAAGTACCTTGTCAATTTCCATTGCATCCACCGACATAACTCCTACCGGATCAAGATGAATAGTCCCCGAGTTCTGCGAGGTAGTTCCCGAGTTTGCTGAGGTAATCCCTGGGTTTGATGAGGTGTTCCCCTAGTCAATATCCATTGGGGTAGCTTCTGATCTGGAGTGGCCGGGACATAGATTGACTCGGATTCTGGTGAAGGTGTGAGAGATGGTATTCTCAAGTTCTCCAAAGCAACTCCTGGCGGGATTGACTGCCGAGATGACCCCAGCTTAGACACTATGTCGGCTACTTCATTCTCAAGTCGAGGCACATGGTGAAATTCACATCCCTCGAAGTACCCACATATCTTTTGGACATGAAATCTATAAAGGGCCATGTTTGCATCTAGGGCATCCCACGTACCAAATACTTGATGCACCACCAAATTCGAATCACCGAAGCATTGTATCCGACGTATCCCAACTTACTTTGCCACTTTAAGTCCATGCACGAGCACTTCATACTCGGCCACATTGTTTGATGCTCTAAAATGGATCTAGAGAACATATTTGAGTTGATCGTTCTTGGGCGAGGTAAGCACTACCCCGGCCCCAAATCCTTCCTTCAGATTTGACCCATCAAAGTGCATCCTCCAGAAGTTGGAGTCTGGCAAAGGTGGTCCGTACTGCATCTCAGCCCAATCCACGAAAAATCTGCTACTGCTTGACATTTTATCGCATCTCTTCTATCAAATTGTGGTGCATATGGGGCTAACTCAATTTCCCATTTTGCAATCCAGCCACTTGCATCTTTGTTACTCATTATCTTGGATAGGGCCCTTCACATATCACTTTTATGGGGTGTTCCTCGAAGTAATGCTTGAGCTTCTTAGCTGCCATATACACACACCATATGCCACCTTCTGATAATGAGGATAGTTATCCTTTGAAGTAGACAATACCTTGCTTAGGTAGTATACTGGCCTCTGCACCGACTTACCTTCTTCGTCACGATCCACCACTATTAAGGCACTCACGACTCGGTTGGTCGCTGCTATATAGAGCAACATTGGCTCATTGGATAGTGGTGGAGCTAACACTGGTGCAGAGGCTAGCATCCTTTTCAGTTAATGAAACGCGCTATCAGTTTGCGGTGTCCAAACAAATTTATCTGCCTTTTTCATTAACTGGTAGAGGGGAATGCCTTCTCCCCCAACCGACATACAAACCGGCTTAACAATGTCAGGCAACCAGTAAACTTCTGCACATCGTTAAGGCACTTCGGCAGTTCGATTCTTTCTATGGCTCGGATTTTTGTGGGGTTGGCCTTAATACCTCGACTTGACACGAGAAAACCGACTAACTTCCTAGCCGGCACACCAAAGGTACATTTCTCCAGGTTAAGCTTCATTCGGAACCTCCTTAGGTTTACAAATGTTTGCCGAATATCATCAAGGAGCATTTTTCTTTCCTTAGTTTTTATCACAACATCATCTACATATACTTGGACATTTTTCCCAATCTGATCATGTAAACATTTTTGCATACACCTCTGATACGTTGCTCCTGTATTACGTAAGAAAAATGGCATGGTGCGATAGCAATAAGCCCCGTACGAGGTAATGCAAGTAGTCTTTATTTGATCATCTGGATTCAGGGGTATCTGGTGGAAACCAGAATAGGCATCTACAAATGATAACAAATCACACCCAGCGATCGAATCTATGACCTCATCTATCCTTGGCAGTGGGAATGGATCTTTTGGACATGCCTTATTCAGGTTCGTGTAATCAATACACATACGCCACACCACTTCCACATTCGGATCGTCCTTTTTCTATTCCAAAAGCACCGGATTAGAGAGCTAATCCGGATAGAGTACTTCCATGATAAACTCAGCTGCAAGGAGCCGAGCTATCTCATCACCAATCACCTTTCTCCTGTCTTCGGCAAAGCGATGGAGAGGTTGCTTCACCGGCTTAGCTATGGGTCTTACATGCAAAGAGTGCTCGACCAACTCCCTCCGTACACCTTGAAGATCATGTGTTGACCAAGCAAAGATATCCTGATTCTCATGGAGGAAGTGGACTAGCTTGCTTTCCTATTTGTCGATTAACCTGGCACCAATGGTTACGGTGTGCTCTGGGAACTAATCATCAATAGGCACTTTCTTTGTATCCTTGGTTGCTTGAAACGAGACACTCCCATGCGGGTTACTCAGCACCGACATATGCATCTGCGTGGACTGAGCCAATGCCGCCACCTCCTGGATCCTTCTTTTCTCTTGTGCAATCACAAGTGACTCGGCTAGGTTTGACCCGGATGAAGCACATTCAATGGAACGTCTGAAGTCCCCGGTTATGGTGATCACTCCATTTGGCCCTGGAAATTTCATCTTCAAAAAACTGATGTGAGTACTTGCCATAAACTTATTGAGAGTTGGCCTCCCGAGTAACGCGTGATATGCACTTTCCAAGTTCACAACTTCAAACTCCAAATTTCCAGTCCGACAGTTGTCCCTTGTGCTGAATAACACGTCAACCTGAACCTTGCCAATGGGCTCGTAGGAAATACCCGACACAATGCGATGGAAAGTTGTCCTCATTGCCTGGAGCATGTTCTCAGATATTCCCAACTTGTGCATTGTATCCTTGTACATGATGTTGATGCTACTGCCATTGTCCATCAGCACCTTGGAGAATCTCATGTTTATATTCGGCCCAATGATCGTCAGGTCCAGCACTAACGCATATGATCCAGGACTAGACATGAGCTTGGGGTGATCCTGGATGTTCCTAGTTATCTCCTGATCCGCCCAAGGCATATACCTCGTCACCGCTGGCATAACCGCATTCACCTCCATATGTCGGTGCTGCAAGATCTTTCTATCAGTTTCCTCAGTGGTGAACACACAGTAGCTCTGGTGATGTTCTCTGTATTCATTTCTCACGTCATTTGTGGGATACCTTTGGTTCTGCTGTTGCTGGTTTTCTATCTGATGCACTGCATCCCTTCTCTCAGGGTTCTCATACCTCGGTGGGGGTGGAGGAAATATCAGTTCCTGTCCATTTTCCCTAGTGAGCTGCTGCTGCCGAGGTCCATCATGTCGAGGTGCATGAGCATTCCCCAAGCCACTTTGCTATATTTTCCTCATCCATTCACATTGCCAAGTCGTATGATTCGTCGGGTTACTCGAATTTGGCGTGTGGAACTTGCACGGCTGATCCAGCATAGACTCGTACATGTATCTTGACCTGTCCTTCTTTTCTTGCCACTATTTCTTCTGCTCTGGCGTCCAAGTTTTCTTGCCATCACATCTCGGAGTCCACTTTTACCCTCCAGTTTTCTGGTGCTGATTTGCACCGACATTTGGCTGATCCTGATCCGTAGCCGCAACTTACTGCAAACTGTACCTGTAACCCGGCCGCTCATCTCTCCTTTTACCTCGGAAGTCATTTCGCTAGGATGACCCTGTTCCATCTTTGTTGTAGTACTCTTCATTTGCCTCACTTGACATCAGCCGAGGTTGAGTTGGATCACCCAATGCATATGGATCGGTGATCCGGATTTTTTCTGCCAAGGTGGTTGGCATATCCCTTTGTAGCCTCTGCCACAACATACTCATGTATCTACACCCTTGGGCGAACCACACAATAGCTTGAGACTCAATTACACCTTCACAGGAATTGCGCACATTGCACCAGCGGGTCAAGAACTCCAGGTCTATCTCATTCGGTCTTTGCTTGCACATTGCTAGTGTCTGTGGCCTATTTGGCCTCTTGTACGTGCTCGAGAAATTGCTGATGAACAACTCCTCAAAGTCTAACCAACAGTTAATACTTCCTGGCAACAAGTTGTTCAACCAGACCCTTGCTGGTCCTTCTAACATCTGCAGTACATGCTCATAGCCCATCTCAAATTGCCCATGGCAATGTTCACTACAGTTGCATAGTCAATGATCCAATCCTCCGGCTTAGTGCTGCCGTCATACGTCTTTGTTCCCTAGGCCAACTGAAAGTTCAGCACAGGTGGCTCTCTCATGATCTGAGGTCTAAAGCACGCTGGTCCCAGAGGACCTTGTACCTCAATCATCTCCGACCTGTAGATTTGGTCTAACTTCAGCCTTGCATCATCTGGCTGCAAGTTCCTGTTTCCCAATCTTGATCCAATCACATGATGTTCTGGCCTTGGAAATCCGACATTAGCCATTGCCGAATAACCATCATTGTATCTATCTTGACCCGGACGAGCATATTGCTGTTGCATCGCCGGGCCAGTACTTCTCTCCTACAGAGGTTCATATTGTGGCTGCTATTGGTGCTGCCAAGATGGGTCTTGCCCTGCACCCGCTGAGTTATGCTGTCCGGCATTGATGTTTCCAGCGTTTCTCTGACCGGCATTCCCTTGGTCACGGTTACCTCGGCGAGCTTCACCTCGACTGGCACTGTGACGATCCTCATACACTTGCACTGCTTTACCTTTCCCTCCCTTGCCAGGTCATACATGACCATCTGTTTGTTCTTTCTCCCTGAGGTTACCACTTCCTCTCTTCTAGGGCCATCATGAGGAAATGATGCTGCCCCAACAGATTTTGTCGGGTTACCCCTTGTCGAATGAACTATGTGTGAGTGATACGTCCAAAACGTATCTACTTTCCCGAACACTTTTTCTATTGTTTCTCCTCTATACTTGTGTGATTTGGATGCAACTAATATGAACTGATGCTATTTTCAGCAGAATTGCCTTGGTGTCTACTCTTTGTGCAGAAAATCAACTATCAGGAAAAATCCTGGAAAATATGCCAAAAATCCTATTTTACCCGAAGACTCCAGGAGCCAGAATACGAGACGGAGAAGAGCCCTGGGGTGGCCACACACCACACAGTGCCTTGCCAGGCCAGGCCGCGCCAGGGGGTGGTGTGGGTCCCCTAGGCACCCCCTCGGTCTCTCTCTTCGCCTATAAGGAGCCTTCTGACCTAAAAACTCTGGGGGGTTCGACGTTTTTCCAGAAGGAGTTCTTCTCCGCCGCCACCACCAGATTCCACGAAACAGCACCAGAAACTCTGTTCTGGCACCCTGCCGGGATGGGGAATTGGAGGATATCATCGCCATCATCATCACCATCGCTTCTCCATCGACCATCCATGTTTCCCCCATCTATGAGTGAGTAATCCCCCGCTGTAGGCTATGGGGATGGTAGGGATTCGATGAGATCGTTCATGTAATGGCATCAGATTGTTAGGGCATGGTGCCTAGTATCTTTTATTAGTGCTTTATGACTTTGTTGCGACTTGTTGTGCCTAATGCTTGTCACTAGGGCCCGAGTGCCATGATTTCAGATCTGAACTTATTATTGATTCATTATGATAGTATTGTTCTTGGTCTTATCTACAAGTTGTATACACACGTTGTTGTCCGGAACCTATGGCCCTGAAGTGAGGATCACATGTGTTTGATGGAGTGTTAATGCTTTGATGTGAGGATCACATGTGTTCACGGAGTGTTAATGCTTTGATGTGAGGATCACATGTGTTCACGGAGTGTTAATGCTTTGCTCCGGTGCTCTATTAAAAGGAGCACCTTAATTGCCAGTAGTTCCCTAGAGGCCCCGCTACAAACGGGCTGGCAGGACAAAAGATGTTGTGCAAGTTCTCATTGCGAGCACGTATGACTATATATGGAACACATGCCTAGGATTGTCTAGTACTTGGATGCTTTATCTTATTTATCTGCAATTGCCCTATGTTTTGATTGCTATGTGAATTGTCTTTTCCATGCAACGCTCGTCCATCCATCCCTATGCCTACCGCACTCGAATCCCACTGTTTACTGCTTTTGTTACTACTGACTTTGCTTTACTACTGCTGCTGCTTTGCTATTCCTACTACAAAACTGTTGCTACTGATAAACTGCTGTGAGCAAGATTGTTTCCAGGTGCAGCTGAATGGACAACTTAGTTGTTAAGGCTTATAAATATTCTTTGGCTCCCCTTGTGTCGAATCAATAAATTGGGTTTCACTTCCCTCGAAAATACTGCGATACACCCCTATACTTGCCGGGGAGCATAGCTTTATTTATCAAGTTCACTTGGATTCTCTATTGTTCGCTGCTATCCATCCATTATGGGTAAGTCTTGTGATGGAAAGGTTCCTATTTAACCATCCACTACAAGAAGAGGTACGGTTCTGAATACCTCTGTTGCTCTTGATTCACCGTCTGTTATAAGTAAGCTCGTACACCACCACATACACATGCTACACACACTGCTACTACTGCTGAATCCAAAACTTCTGATGCTTATGATGCTGCTTCTACTGTGCTTGATAAGAGTGGTTCATTAGGTCCTTTCCTAAATGCTACGATTGCTAGAACTATAGCTAGAAATACTGAAACTCCTAATGAAGACACTACCACACCTGTTAGCTCACCTGAGTCTAGTGAGAGTTATGATATTGAAGAAGATTATGTTGAGATGACCGATGAGTTTATTAAAGAATGTAAGAACACCCATGATAGGAGCGCTGCTAAGAGTCTCCTTGAGAGGCGTACTATTAGACCCAAATTGTCTCCTGATGCTAAGTTTGCTGCTTCTCCCATAAACATTATAGATGAAGATTATGATTTCTCTCACGATCTATCTTACATAGCTATTGTCGAGAAAGAACCTTTTGGTGGGACTAAGAATGAAAGTGCGGTAGCACATATGAATGAACTTTCTACCATGAGTGGCTTGTTTTCTGATGATATTAAGATGCGTACTTACTTTGTTGCTAAGATTTTCCCCTTTTCGCTGAAAGGAGAAGCTAAAACTTGGTTTAGTAATTTGCCTCCTGGATCTATTGATAGCCTTGAGTGCTTGATTAGTACTTTCCTGCAGAAATATTTTCCTCCCAGTGCTAGACATGCTATTTTGCAGGAACTTTTTGATTTCAAACAGGGAGAAAAGGAGGTATTGCCCAAATCTTGGGCAAGGTTTTGTTCTTTGATTCATGCACAGGCTAGAAGTCCATTACCTAACAATGAGATTTTGATATATTTTATAATGGACTAACTGAGGAATCTAGGACATACCTAGATAGTTGTGCTGATTGTGTTTTCAGGAATAGGACTCCTAAGGAAGCTGAGGAATTAATGGCTAAAATAAGCAAGAATTATGAAGATTGAACTCCTCCTAAACAAGCTATACCTGAAGTACCTGAACCATCTATTCCTGTGCCTATTCCAACATCAAAGAAGAGGGGACTTATTGAATTAAATGATGAAGTGATGAAGGAAGCTAAGAAATGTCTTAAGGAGAAGGGAATTAAAGCTGCAGATGTCAAGAATTTACCTCCTATAGAAGAATTATGTAAGCCTATCCCCTACTCATCCACTATTGAGGTACACTCTCTCCAACACTTTGATGAAGGTGATGTCCCTTACTCTAAACCTCCTGATCAATGCTTAGAAGAATTTGATATCTTTATTGTTGAGCAAGATAACTTTAATAAGAGGGTGCAAAATCATCTAATGGAAAACACTAGAGCTATTGTTGAGTTGAAAGATATTGTGGAAAGAACCTCTAATGATGTTAAAATGATTGTTAAACACTTTCAAATGGTTCAAACTCAAATAGATCAACTCGTTAAAGTGCAAACTGACTTGCTAGTTAATGCTGCTAAAGAAAAACATGCTTATGAAATTAGAACTAGAAGTGGTGCTGCTACCCAGGATCCTCTATATCCCGAGGGCATCCCAAAAGAATTGAGCAGGATTCTCAACAAGTTAAAAATAGTGGTTCTACTTGTAAGAAAAGGAAAAAGAAACATAAAACTGTTGTAGAACCCTCTGAACCTGCTATAGATGCTAATAGTATATCTATCTCTGATGCTGAAACTGAAAGTGGTAATGAAGAAACTGAAGTTCCTAATGAAGAAAAAGTTGAAGAAGAACCTGAAAACCACACTAAGACTACTAAATACACCAAAGAAGATTTTATTGCTAAGAAACATGGTAGTGAAAGAGAACCTTGGGTCCAAAAACCTATGCCTTTCCCTGATAAGAAACACAAGTCAAAGGAAGATGAACACTATAATAAGTTTTGTGAGTGGATGAAGCCTTTATTCTTGCAAATTCCTTTGACTGATGCTATTAAATTGCCTCCTTACTCAAAGTATATGAAGGACATTGTCTCGAATAAAAGGAAGATCCCTAATGAAGAAATTTCTACTTTGCTTGCTAATTACTCCTTCAATGGTAAGGTTCCTAAGAAACTTGGAGACCCAGGGATTCCAACTATCCCTTGCTCTATTAAGAACAGTTATGTTAGAACTGCTTTGTGTGATTTGGGAGCTGGAGTTAGTGTTATGCCTTTCTCTCTCTATAAGAGGCTTTAGCTTGAAAAATTGATACCAACTGATATATCTTTGCAAATGGCTGATAAATCTACCACTATTCATGTGGGTATATGTGAGGATGTACCTGTTCAGGTGGCTCACAATTGCTTGATATTAACTGATTTTGTTGTGCTTGAAATGCCTAAAGATGATAATATGTCTATTATTCTTGGGAGACCTTTTCTTAATACTGCAGAAGCTGTTATTAATTGGATCAAGGAAAGGTGACCTTCAATGTTAATGATAAGGAACATACTGTCTATTTCCCCAAGAAGATTGAAAGGACTTATGGTTTGAATTCAATTGAACATGTTGAAGGCATTCAAGTTGGAGAAATATATTGTCCCATACCAAGAGAAAAAATTGAAACTATTATGATTGGGACCATTGCTATCAAGGTTAAGGTAACATAATCATTAGTGGAGTATAAAGTTTTGTCTCATATGCAATTGTTTTGGTAGCAAGACTTGATCAACCTTGCTAACAAAAGGATTCCATTGAACAAAACAATGTTTTCATTATGATTATTTCCATTTATTTCTATCTTTTGCTTTTTAGTTTTTGCTCTTATTTAGTTTTCTTTGTGTTGTTAGTTTGCTTGCATGCTAGAACTTATGTAGTTCTAGCCTTGTTTTGTCCTTGCATCATGTTTCCAAAAGGAAAAAAATCTGTCTGTCAGAAAAATCATTTTTCTATTTCTGAAAAAAGCCCAAAAATAAAGTGTCTTGAAAAATTCCAGAAAATTCATATTAAATTTTTACGTGACAAAAGGGGTAGAGGAGTACCTGGTAGGTACCAGGGGGCCCACCAGGCAGGCACACCATGTGGTGGCGCGGCCAGCCCTGGGTGGCGCCATGCCCTGGTGTGGGCCACCACAGCCCCCACTTTCTCTCTGCCACTTTCTTCTCTCTCCCGAGTAAGCTCCAGTTCATAGCTCAAAATCACGTTCTTTCTATGCTTGCTCTCGATTTCTTCGATCTCCTTGCTCAGCCCATCTTTCTTACTGACATTTGGAGCAATTGTTCCTTGGTATGTGACTCCTCCCCTTGTCCAAGTAGATTTGTGTTTAGTGGATTATACGTTAAGTATTTTGCTACTGTAGGTGACTAGTTATGAGAGCTTGTAAGCTTGTTTGATGCTTAGAGATATAGTTTTGATGCATGTTTAGGCCTCTTGCAAGTCCATATGAGTAGAATCCTTCTTTATATTTACTTTGCAATCACTTGTTTGATAGGTGTTTAAATTTCAGAATACCAAGCATGAACAACCATACTTTTGGAGAGATATTTGAGAGTGATGCACCTAGGAGGTCGAGGCCCTCAAGAACAGCCTCCCAAACTAGGCCATCATACAATGAAGATCTCATTGCAACTCATATTGGTAGTGAAAGGGATGATGGGGATGCTCACCCATCCTATTTTCCTTGTTTTACCTTCTTACAAGCTGCAGGTATTCTTGATGATTTCTTGCTACTGATTGAGAGGGTTGGTTTGACCTCATATATGCAAGATGAGAGTGCGCAATGCTCTATGCTCACCAAAACTTTTGTTGAGAGCTTCTCATTTACTAACACACCCTATCAATCTACTGTCTCTTTTAAAATCTATGATATGCCCTTCACCATGCCTTTGGAGAGATTTTGCAGTATTGTAGGTGTGCGTATGACAGGGACCGTGAAGAAAATTCAAGGGCGACCCACTGATTTGTTAGAGCTTTACCGAGGGGTGACCAATGATGATGACCGCGTAGCGCAGCGCGGAAAGATAAGAAATATCCAACTCCCTGCTCTTAGATACTTTGCATATTATCTTGCTACTAGTGTATTGGGTAGGGAGAACACTAGTAATAGATCCAACTATCATTTAGCATTCCTTGCTGCCGCGCTTAACAATGATACTCGGTACAATCTTGGCTCACTTATTGCTCGCCGCCTAGCTGCTAGGGGGCCTATCTATGGGGGCATCATTGCCTCGCGTGTAGTCAATGCATTAGGTATTTCGGTGGATCCCGATGATGCTATGCTAGCACCACAGATGCTTGACCTTGTTGCCATGAAAACTCATCACTTTGTCACTGCTACCTCTGATTTGAACAATCTAGTATATAGGATGTTTTTCACTGACGGGGATGAAAGGGAGATCCTTTTGCCACAGCCAGCTTTGTTTAGTGTTGACAGGAGACCGTGGTCGCGCTCCAAGGAGGAGGTGGACGAGCAGCTTCGCTTGCTGGGTTTCCACGAGCAGCACCAGGAGGATGTGCCCTCCTATGATTACTCCGCACATTATGGAGGGACGTACTCGAGCTCGCACTAGGACGAGGGTACCTCCTCGTCATACCACGGTGACACTTCATCTTGGCCAGCTTGGGATTGATACCCACTTAGGCCAAAAGCCTAAGCTTGGGGCGAGGGTTCGGCAGTTCTCAGTGGATTATTGGTTTCATATTATTATTCAAGCCATACAAGTGAAGAGAAATAATGAGGATTAATGACAACTTGAGGCGTGGTAAGAGGCTGGTAACGAACTCTATTTGTCTTCATTTTTGTACATATACTCATCATTGTGAGCTTGCTTAGTCCGTTCATGTAGGGTGTATGTTATCTTTGGATGCTTAGTAGTTCTTGCTTTCTTGTGATTAGCTCCAGCCTGCTAATAGTTTGTAGCATGTCTCATGAATGTTTGCTTGCATTACTCTATTCATAAATTGGTATGACACCGTGGTATCCTCCTTTGAATGTTTCATTTAATTGACTTGGCACATGCTCACGTATGCACATGACTGTAGTAATCAGTTAAGCCTCGATGAATTATTTTGCCTTGAGGATCTTGAATCACTTTCATGCCATGAGTAGTCCTATTTTGTTGCAAGCATGATAATGACAGCTATTGCTTTCTCGTTTGTCGCTCCCTTACTATTGCTAGCCTTCACTTTTTCTAAGTATGTTTTACTCAAGTTTCCAGCTCCCTAAACCAAATGTTTCCAAAGTTTCCACCATACCTACCCATTATCATCATTTGCTACTTCCGTGCATATTCAATATGCCTTGTTTTCTTCTGAATAAAATGTTTGCTTGTTATGAGAAAGTTAGTTAGTAAAGCTCTCACGAACTTGATGGCACACTTTATTTTCTTGTACTTAATAAACCTGAACCATTGCGTCCTTCTTTGTTGTGCATATGCTTGCGCTTTATGAGTTGAAGTTAGTAGAACCATGTATCATGGGGACCGCTTTCAACGCTTCATAGGTACTTTGTACCTAGTTGATATCATGTTCTTTTGCTTATGGATCCCGGCGGTGTGAAATAAAAGTGGAACTTGTAAGATCATGGAGTTTGTATGTATGTTAGAGAAACGCCTGGGCCGCTAGCATAAGCCATGCCTAATCATGGTGGAAACTTGCAGCATAACCAAAATGAGCATTCTATGAAGCATCCTCAATAAAAATCTATGCACATAGTAAACAAAAAGATCGTCGAGATGCTCATTGTCTGCTTGCCTTGTATTTTGATAATGGGATAGCTCCCGTGTCATGTGCAAGGGGTACCCCGTTGGCGGTTCTCTATGATACGTATGTACTTACAATGACAAGATCTTACTTGTGACTGAAGTTGAGTAGCATGAGGATCGGTCTTCGTAAGTAAGGGGCATGAGACTTCGATTTATAACTTGTCAAGCATATCCTCTTAGTTGTGTCAATTTCACCTTAACCACTTTAAAGATGCTTATGATAGGGGCAATGAGAGCTCAAAGCTAACGAGTACCATACTTTTAGCATTTGGAAGCCTTTCAAAATTATTCAAAACCTTTTTCTTCTATTGTTGAGTCTCCATATATTCTTTGAGCACCTTCTTGAGAGCATAGTTGTCATTCTTTGTGTTTGTTCCATTACTTGATTATTTGTGTTATGACTTTGATGCTTGTATCCTTGATATCTTTACTTCTAGTCACCACTTGAACTTCGGAGGTGCCTTGGCATTCATAATCAAAGGCAAGCGAGATACCGCTCTATCATACCTTTTTATGAGCATTGTAATGTTGCTTATGTTCGTGCTTCATGCTACTTATTATTCTTGAGTTGGAATCTTTTCATAGCTTGCAATGACCATTAAGTAGACTCAGTTGCATACTATTTATTATGAATTGTCTGAGTAGTTAATCACATTGCTGAGAATATTTACATCATATGAAGCAAATGTGTTCGTGAAAGTTCTTTTATCGCACTGAGTTTTCAACTGAATTGCTTGAGGACAAGCAATAAGCTAAGCTTGGGGGGAGTTGATACGTCCAAAACGTATCTACTTTCCTGAACACTTTTGCTATTGTTTCTCCTCTATACTTGTGTGATTTGGATGCAACTAATGTGAACTGACGTTGTTTTCAACAGAATTGCCTTGGTGTCTACTTTTTGTGCAGAAAATCAACTATCAGGAAAAATCCCGGAAAATATGCCAAAAATCCTATTTCACCCGAAGACTCCAGGAGCCAGAATACGAGATGGAGAAGAGCCCTAGGGTGGCCACACCACCTGGTGGCGCGGGCCAGGCCAAGCCGCGCTAGGGGGTGGTGTGGGCCCCCAGGCACCCCATCAGTCTCTCTCTTCGCCTATAAGGAGCCTTCTGACCTAAAAACTCCGGGGGGGTCGATGTTTTTCCAGAAGGAGTTCCGCTCCGCCGCCACCACCAGATTCCACGAAACAGCACCAGAAACTCCGTTCTGGCACCCTGCCGGGACGGGGAATTAGAGGAGATCATCGCCATCATCATCACCATCACTTCTCCATCGACCATCCATGTTTCCCCCATCTATGAGTGAGTAATCCCCCGCTGTAGGCTATGGGGATGGTAGGGATTGGATGAGATCGTTCATGTAATGGCATCAGATTGTTAGGGCATGGTGCCTAGTATCTTTTATTAGTGCTTTATGACTTTGTTGCGACTTGTTGTGCTTAATTCTTGTCACTAGGGCCCGAGTGCCATGATTTTAGATCTGAACTTATTATTGATTCATTATGATAGTATTGTTCTTGGTCTTATCTACAAGTTGTATACACACGTTGTTGTCCGGAACCTATGGCCCCGAAGTGACAGAAATCGGGATAACCGGAAGGGAATGGCTTTGATGTGAGAATCACATGTGTTCATGGAGTGTTAATGCTTTGCTCCGGTGCTCTATTAAAAGGAGCACCTTAATTGCCAGTAGTTCCCTAGAGGCCCCGTTGCAAACGGGCTGGCAGGACAAAAGATGTTGTTCAAGTTCTCATTACGAGCACGTATGACTATATATGGAACACATGCCTAGGATTGTCTAGTACTTGGATGCTTTATCTTATTTATCTGCAATTGTCCTATGTTTTGATTGCTATGTGAATTGTCTTGTCCATGCAACACCCGTCCATCCATCCCTATGCCTACCGCACTCGAATCCCACTGTTTAGTGCTTTTGTTACTACTGTCTTTGCTTTACTACTGCTGCTGCTTTGCTATTCCTACTACAAAATTGTTGCTATTGATAAACTGCTGTGAGCAAGATTGTTTCTAGGTGCAGCTGAATTGACAACTCAATTGTTAAGGCTTATAAATATTCTTTGGCTCCCCTTGTGTCGAATCAATAAATTGGATTTCAGTGAGCCTCCTGGTATTGCCGGGTTTTATTTGAGTATCTCCTCATTCTGCTTATTCGTTGCTCTCACTAAGTGTTTTACTCTTTTCTGCTTCCTCTCCTGGGCATCTCTTGTTAGACCCTCTAACTCGGACGCTGCTACCTCTGCAGCCCTAAGGTTCTTCGTGAGGGTATTGTACCTCTCCAATCCTGTTGTAACTAAGGTAGTTGTTTGCCCTGGCTTAGGCACATACTCCTTGTCTATCTTAGTGATCAAGTTTCTCCCCCTAATTTTTACTCCATCCAAATGGTTTGCTTTTGCGTACTCAGGAAAAGTGATGTTCAGTGACTCCTGCAACTTAGCTACCTTCTTTGCCCCTGCTAAGATTTTCTGCCGGGTCTCCTCTAGCTCGGCATGTGCTTGAACCGGATCTACTACAAGTGCTATGGGAGTAGGTAAGCTATCTATTGCTTGCTGCAGCACATTCTCTAGCCTCTCTAGTGTAGGAAATCTAGATCTTGCTACCTTTGGTGTAGCATCCAGATCAAGCGTCGGGTCCTTGCTTGCTCCTACATCTGGCGTAGTCAGCATGACCTCAACGCAGCTAGTGGGGCGAGTGATGTGCGAGCCACGAGCCGCGCTGAGAGGTGGTTTGCCTCCCTCAACAACGTGCAACGGGTGAGCGTAGGACTCATCCACGTCCACATAGATCTTTTGCGTGCCGAGGCTGATGAAGAGGCTGCTGTATGGAGAAGGTCGGTTGACGAACTGCCAGCGTTGTCGTTGACGTAGTCCAGCGCTCCAAAGTGCTGAACCAGCCCGGAGACGATGCATTCTCCGGTGGCGATGATGTTTCCTGTCCGGATCTTCACTTCTGCTAGCGCCGCTAGGCCCACAGTGGGCTCCAAGTATCGTGGTGGTGCCACGGAAGATGCCATGTATAGGATAAAGATGGGGCCAATGAGCACTAGAGGTATCCATGAAGGGATAGTGTGGTGATTCCACACACAGATCTTTGTATTCTCTCTTGAACATGGTGTATTACAAGGGCTCCTTGAGCTGTTCTTGGGGAGGAAGAGGATGAACTTCTCTAATACCCACACAACCCTCTAGGGATTTCCCTTAGTAGAAATAACCAACCCCCTCTATGGAGATCCTGCCTCTCCTTATATAGTGGGGCCAGGTTACAAGCTAGGGAATATGTGGAAGGCATATTCCCCAAATATGCCTCTCCGAAAATAGCAAAGCGGTGCTCCTCTTTTCTTTGTCTAGGCTGATCCAGACTCATGGCATAAGCCTCTCTGAGCCCCTCTACGGCACGGTGTCATCCGACATAGGAAACATCACCCGACATAGGCAACGTCACCTTTGTCGGCCCGTACTCGCTGGTCCATCTCTCTGTCCTCTGAGCTCACACTATAGGGGAGAGAGAACACCTTTGACCAAGAAGATTCCTTCCTTCCCTCGTAAGCCAAGTGGTAACCCGGCTCAAGCCTAGTTAACTCGGCCCCGTGGGTACCTGCAATCAAGTTACAAAGAGCTATCCTACATACATTATATGTCGACCGGAGTAATGTTAGACGAACATCCTTCGGGCTAGGTCTACCGTAAGTCGGCCTGCCTTGAGGTGATCTGGCCAGCTCCTGCTATGAACTTGTCGTACCTCAGCTATCACAACCATTATACCCCGGCGTGACCCTACCCGGGGTTATCCCCTCAACACTGGATGGATAGAATAACCGGCTAGATGGCCGCTTACACCCAGCCGCCTCAGATCCGCTGGACAAGATACGGAGGGGTGACGCTCCTTGCTGAGCGTGCCCCTGACGGGATAGGCTGGCGCGCCGCCCTGCTGGCGCTAGAAGACATCTGCACCAAAGTGCCAAGGCTCGAAGCTGAGGAGAGCATTGTCGGTTGACCGCTAAAGCACGAGTTGACGAGTAAAGCACCAGGTGACGCCCAAAGCAATAGTGCTGGGACACTATAGCATTGTCCCCCCTGTATTGGAGGCTTGACCAGGTCCTGGCCCACTGGCTGGGACCTTCCAGCCGGCCCGCTTTGTAAACCCAAGGCCTAAACAATAAACCCTAGAACCCACATTGTTACCTACCACTCCCATCCACTATATAAGGGAGGGTAGTGCTAGGTTTCTAGGTAGATTCATTAAGTTGACAAGCTCGTGTAGTTCTCAGATACTTCATCATCTTCCTCTAGCTCTCCATAGCAGCTAGGGAAATAGTTCAAGGAGCAGTTGTATTGGGCATTCTCCCCCAAGATAGTAGATCCTTGCAAGAGTAGGAGTGTTACCTCGACAAGAGGGCTCCAAACCTAGGTACATCATTGTGTTTGCAGTATCTGTGCCCAACACATTATGAGTATCCATCGATAGCATCCTGATTGTCCCCTCTCATGCCGTCCCTGATGGCATTGTCGTGTTCCACACCATGATAGTGGCGGTCGGGACGGTCGCTGCCGGTGCAGTGGAGGCCGGAGCCAGAGCATGGAGCCCGAGCATCGAGGAGGCCACCAAGCAGCGTATGGACAAGGCAACACGATCCCCCGGTGGTAGACGGTGGATGCGCGGCTGGACGAGGCGACGTCCGTCTTGGAGGACGGCAGAGCGTGGGCGCACGGACGACGGCCGACCCGAGCAGCGGCACGCATGGATGCGCGTGGAAGGGGCTGCTAGACGAGGCGGCGCACGAGGCGCGGTGATGTCCACGCTGTCGAGGTCCACGACCCCTCCATCGAGCTCTGCATCTCTGCCCTGTGGCGGAGCTCGCAGGCGAGGTGGTGGCCGGAGCACGGCTGGCACGGTGGAGGCCGGAGTCCAAACGACGTGCACAGTTGAGGCCGGAGACTAAGCAGCGCGGGGCTAGGCTTCACGGCCACTGTCGCCCAAGGAGCAACCTCCGCCTCATGAAGAAATCCAGCTTTCCCTAGGCTGTCTCGTATGTCTCACTTTTTCTTGATGAACTAAAAGTGCTTAGGTAGAAATCTAAAGGGGACATCGTTGTTCAGCATGTGCTACCTTTGGGATTTAAGTTCTCAGATCTAATTTTCTTTTGTTGAATTTGGTACAAACATAGTGGTTTTTTTTCCTTTCTTTATTGCTCCATCTGTAATCGGTCCAGTTATTGTGTGCATACTTTATCTTGTCTAGATCTTAGTATCTAGAATGCTTTCTATAATACTTGAGACCATTTTGAAACTTTGTGTAATTGATGATCCCGTGTGGACTATGGTATGTGAAATCTGAGTGAAATTTGTCAAAATAATTGAAACTCATGTGAAAAATTGAACGGATTGAAACAGAATAAAACTTGGTGAACTGATTTCATATGTTTCAGTCCCGAAATTGATCTAGTTTCAGTACAGTTTATGTCTTGTTTCACATGCATATATGGGAATGTTTCAATCTTTTGTGGTTCAGATCATGTTCCTTATTAGGTTTCATAAATATATTGTTTCAATATATTTCCTTTCTTTTGATTTCGTTTGAAACATATGTGAAATAGAATGAAACCGATCTGACACACTCATATCATTTTTTGGAGCTTTCTTTTGATTGTGAAACTGGTGAGAACAAATTGAATCTAGTGAGAAAAAATTAAAACTTGTGTGAAAAAAGTGAAACAAATGGGAAGAAGGGAAACCCAACTGATGTACAGTTCCCTAAATCATAGTATAATTTCAATTCATACTTAAACATTGGTCAACTTTGTGAAACTACTATGAAATTACGCTATGGTTTCAGTCCAATTTCATTCTAGTTTCAGTAAGGTTCAATGTTGTTTCATATGTTCCAATCTTATTTCGTAGAACATGTTTCAATCTTGTTTCATAAATTGTTAGAAGTTTCTGTATAATTTTAGTGCATGATTGAAACATGGATCAATATTTAGCAGACTATTGTATTTTTTTGAAAAATGCCTCCAATCTGGTTTCATAATTTTGTTTCATTAAAGTAATTATAACCTGTTATATATTTTTCAGTATGTTTCACATGTTTCAATCTCCCCGCTGTCCACGACGTCATCTGTGATAGCCAGAGCGCGGCTTCCACGAAGCTTGAAGACGGGCTCGATCCCCACGATGACAGCAGTGCCGCAGACGAACTCCACGAGGGAAAACTATTTTCCAATATTGAGCATCGTAGTAGTGTATTTTTCTTTTTTTCCAATCTGAACCTTGCCCGTTAATTGTTTTCACAATTGCAGATCTTGGTATTCTAAATTACTTTCAGTAATTTTATGAGATTGTTCTAAATTTGTAAATCTGTTATGTACCCTATTTGAAACTTGTAATTTTGTTCTTTAACCTATTTGAAACTTGTGAACGAAACCATAGAACCATATTTCAATAAATTGAACCTGCACAAGGATATTTGAAACAATTAATACCACAAGAAGATGGTTGAAACAACCGAAACAACACAAGCATGTCTGAAACAACTGAAACCACAAAAGATGTTTAAAATAATTGAAACCACCAACCAAGAACAAATGAAACCACAGACCCATGTTTCACTAAATTAAAACCACACAAACATGTTTAAAACAATTGAAACCACAAATATATGTTTGTAACAATCAAAACCGCCACACAAGCTCTTATGAACATCTTTGTCAATCCAAGGAACCCGTTTGAAACAGTTGAGACCAAAATGTTATCTTTTAATCAATTGAAACCACTTGCCAATATTTTATCAATGTGGTTTCAATTTTTTTGAACCAATCGAAACCACAAATCTTATCTTTTAACAAATTGAGACCACTTGGAAATTTATTATGAAAATTTTATAATGAAATTGAACCTTATTTAGAACCACTAAAACCATATCAAATAATGCTGAAACCTATTCAAATATAGAGAAACCTCACAAGAATATTTCAAAACAATTGAAACCACAAACAAACAAAACCTGTTGTGCATATACTTTTTGGGTATACCCACTGTGACTCGCTGACCAGGATAGCCCACTTTGGGTTAGAGCTGTGCTCCACATGCCGCCCAGTCAGGGAGAGAGAGAGAAGTTGGAAGCCCATTCGGCTACGGAAAGGCCCAGAAGACTTACCGACTTAGGCCTGTAGGAATACTTGTAATCCAAGATGTACTATGTAACCGACTCTATATCATAGCCGGATAGGACTTTCCTATAACCCTAGGACCGGATGACTATATAAGCCGTCCTAGGGATTGGCCTTTAGGGAAACAATCACCACAACCTGAACTCGCATAGGAGAAACCTCTATTGTAATCTGTACTTCTAGCTCTGCCATATTACTGGGTTGCTAGCAGGTGTATGATCCATCCACCGTAGGCGGATTCGAACCTAGGTACATTTGTGTGCTCACCGTCCCAGACGACCGTACGTTTCACACACCACATCTTTCCACGCCCCGAGGACCCCTTCATGGCGTACTTGTCATCAATCCGACGATAGTGGGCGCCCACCATGGGGAAGGTGACCTTCAGAGCTGCGTTCCGGGTGGAATCTGCACGAATCGGAATTGGCGAGACAATCCCGGCTGGTTGGGTTCTCTATGCCAACGATGTCCCTCTCGTCCTTCTCGAAGAGAGTTGGATTCCTTCTAGGGAGACCATAACCAGCTACACAATCATGTATTTTGGCAAAATCGATGTTTACCTCGGTTTCGCTGAGCCTTCCAACCCACCCTTGCGGTGATAATAGAGGCAGAAGAAAATTCTGGATCTGCTTTTTCCACGGAGGCGACAGAGTTACGGATCTTAGAAATCACTAATCCCACCTAGCCCGCACCTGAAGCAGAGATCATGGAGAAGATTGTATCTAAAGAAGATCTTCCTCAGGAGGTTGAATCTCAGGAATATCAAAACAACAACGACTCTGGATCCGGCTCTGCCGACGCTGGAGCAGGAAAATCACTCCCGGGGCACATAGTGAGGCAGATGCTGCTGTGCGGCAACGTCAGTATGGATGCTGTTCTCAAGACCATCAAGAGATTCGAGGAAGCTAACGAGGAGAGCCTCACCCACCTCATAGCGCATGGATCACACTTCGTCAGATATGTTGTCTTTGGATCCTGCTATGTCGATGCTAGAGATGACAATGAGTCGGTGCTAGATGCAATCGGAACAAACACCGACACACCAGCCTCCCTAGGAGATTCCATGATGTGGTAGAATTCCGAGCGTTTGAAGCAGAAATCAAAGAGGGGATCAACTCCAAGGTTGTGGAAGAAGGAGAAGGTCTGGATCTAAGCCCTTACAATAGTATGGATGAGAGATATGACAAAAACTCACCTGAACCGCAAGACGATATGGATCTCGGCGAGAATCCTGACGTCCAGATGTCCGCGAGTATTGATTGAAGCTTAACTCTAGGAATCGAAACAAAAGCCATATTTGCCACAGGAGCCGGTAAGGCCAGCAAGGCAAAGAAGAAGAAAAGCAAGACTCTGGCTAAAGACCTTCCAGCTCAAGAGGAGGTCGCCGAAGAGTACGAGGAGGATTTAGACGACACTCTGATCCCCAAAGAACCAAAAAATACTCCGGTGGATGGACACATGGTTACCCTTGGTGCCCTGAAATTCTAGGAGAAGCACTCACAACACCGATCCCAACCGCCTTGGATCTCATGTCGGGCGAGTTGGAGGAAAGGTCCCAAGTCGTAGAAGCGCACCGCTAGGTACTCTTAGATGAAGACACTCATCTCATTGAAGAGAAACAACGTATTGCAGAAGCAGGACAAACAACTCACTGCAACACGGCCCTGAGCTTGCTAACAAAAATCTGGAAATTCACAAATCTCTCTTTTGAGGGAAACAAAGCAAACATAGTCATGGGAAAGCCTCAGATCGATAGCAAGGGAAACCTGGTGTATAACATGCTGGTAGAAAATACTACTGCGGCCCGAGAGATCCTGGTGAATAATCCAACTCCAGAGAAGGTCCGGATGAGTGTACCACTACTGAACAAGGGGCTAGAGCAAAAAAGACCGCCACGTCCTTCAGCAGAAAACTAGTCTCCAAATCCAACCAATGCCGCATGGTCACAGCTCAACAACATGGCATAAGACCCCGTCGGGAACCGGATCGGTGCCCTCTGACCCTCAGGATGATATTGTCTCAAGAATCAGCTCTTTAGGATAGCGTCATAGAACTGCACTTGGTTGGTGCAATGTTGCCCCAGCCGCAGAGCGAGACGCCATAGCAGCAATGGTTCCACGACAACCTCCCTGGCGGCAGTCAGATCACTACAAGGAAGAAGATGAAGCACGATGCGGGAGCAGGACCGACAAAGAATGCCACCTCCTAGACACACAAGCCGTCCGACTGAGCCTCGCTATAATGATGGAAAAAACAGATGAAGAAACGAAGAACACCATGCCAGATCAAGCCGAAACGGTGGTCGTCACCACGAAGCCCTATATTGAGGACAACGATCAGCCGTATATAACCCACCGGCACCACCCTCTCCACCAAGCAACGCCCATAACGGCTCCCACATGATACAGGGAGGATGCCGAGGCGGGGGAGGTGGTGGAGGAAGCAGAGACCCAGATCCATGACACCGCTACAACATCGAACATCTGAGATGGCACTCCCTGTCACCAAGTGACGCTAAGCACCGGATCAACTCAAACATAGAGGCACGACACTACGAGTCAGACATCATATACGTGGGATGTTGGGGATATGCAAAACGGGTATTACAATTGCATGTCTCTAATCCGGATAACCCGGGTGTCCCATAGTTGGTAGCACAGCCCATGGCCTGCTGGGCGGCCTAGTTAGATGGATCCAGAAGGGAGGCCCATGCCGGAAGAAGGAAGGCTACGGTGCAGTTACCGACCAACCCGGAGCCTTGGAGTACAAGACACGAAGACTAGTTAGTATTGGTGTAGGACTCTGAAACCTGTCCGGCATGGTCTTTTTGTGTAACCCTAGGTTCTAGCGTGTTTATAAGCCGGACCTATGGGATCCTTTAGGGAAACAACCATAGTGCCTAGCACAACACCTCGCACAGCGAACCAATCCCTGTAACTTGACATATTGCCATTATAGTGATTTATAGTAGGAGTAGGGTTCCACCATCATTGTGGGACTTGAACTTGGGAAAGCTGTGTTACCTCATACCTTTCAACTCACCGCCTTCCCCCACCTCTCTAAACATTCTCTGTGAGGACCCCTCCATGGCATACTCATTGGCAATACCACGATAGTTGGCGCCCACCGTGGGGCAAGAGGCGCTTCGAGCTCTACACCAAGCGAGGTCCAATCTCTTTGTGGGAATCGGCAACACTGTGGCCATTGGGCATATTATCTTCTCCAGCAATGTTCCGATCATTCCCCTAGGCGAGTTCTGCATCCTGGCAAAGTTGAACCCCAGCCGCTGCTCCATTGTTCCAATCGGGGACATCCATCTCTACATCGGTGAAACCGGCTCAGGGCCAAGCTCCCGGGAAGTCAGAAATGCATCAAGGCCCGCATGGACCGCCTTTGGGAAGGACACGTTCGTGGAAGGATCGAGCTCGGATCTCTCTCTGGAGTTTGCCGCCTCATATCAGGAAAAATCAAGGGCTACCTAAACCTCTGATGTGTAGGATATAATGGTGGAAGGACCCCGCATATCCTCTTAGCTTCCCCAAGTGTTTGAGAAGCAAAGGCCACACTTTGTCGGCATCGTCACCATCTTCGATCTGGCTCGATGTGTCCAAATGATGAGGGAATCCCCACGTGAGTACCTTGCCAGATGGATGAGGGTGAGGGAAACCCTGGAAGGAGAACACACTAATGAACTAGTGTACCACTTCATGGAGGGTCCTGCACCGAGAACACTTCCCCGACATACGCTCAGGAGGCGACAGGCTGCCGGCTTACTTACCCTCAACAAGATGATCACAATTGTTAATAGTTTTGCTGACGCCAATGAGGAAGATGAGGCCGAGATCGCTACCGCAGCTAGAAAATCCAAGACTATCAGCCACGCACCCTCTTCCTCCAACTCGACCATCAAAAACATCGAGGCTAACTCCGACTCAGTGCTCGACGCACTTTACGCTGCATCAGCATGGATGGCGGTGGTTCAGAGACCAACTCAGAGGAATACGATGCTGCTATGAGGGAAATGGAGAATGAATTCGAGAAGGAGGAGCGCAAGGAGAAAGCCGTCACTTCCTGCTAGGTACTAGTGGCCATCGGGAATGGGATAGAAGAAGATCAGCAAAACCAGGGTGCCGGAAAAGCTTCACTAACATTGGCTGATGCCGGAGCCACAATGGCCAATGGTAAAAAGCCGTCAATCCTTCGGGTCTAGCAAAAGCCATCCCCCCTTCGACTATGCCCTCGCAGCAGTTGCATGAACTCACTACAGGGCCCAGTGCTACAAACCAAACAACCTACCACCTCCACCATCCACGCCAGCAGCTGGCAACCCCTTGATCACTCCTTCCGACAAGGTGATATACGGCGAGCTCCTTGTCGAACCACTAATGGTTTCCCATATCCGGAACATTATGCAGCTTGATGAGAAATGCCAAGAAATCCTCGCGGAGGCCAAGTGCATCGCAGAACAAGGCGCACACCTGGATAAGGATTTGGCCAAGTCACAATAGTCGATCAAGGTGGCGTGAGCAATGGAGGCTACATATAAGTAGTTTCTCCTGAAGCACAAGGCAAAAAAAGCTTTGGCTCATGTCGTCGGTGATCCTAGCGTTCGACACAACATGGGGTGGGCTCCATCCAAATCAGCAAAAGCTACCCCCTACATCGATTCGGCAGGGAAGCAAGTCATGTCAACTCCCACCCTCAATATGGTCATCACCAAGAACTTACTCGAATAGGACTAGTCGCCTTAAGTGGTGGATCAGGTCTATGACCTTGTGTCCAAGGCTTGCAAGAAGCAGGAGAAGGCCACCTCGCAGAAGCTTGAGTCCAACCCGGAGCTCTGCCAGTCCAGCATAAGCAACCGTCGTATAGCAAGATCACCTCACGATGAAGGATCCCACACGGGCTCCATGGAACGAAGACGGAAGGATGCACACAACAGGGCTAATGCTATCCCAATATCCTTGGCAACGTAGACAAGGTTCACCCTCGTCACTCGCTGCCACCCCCACAGTCTCGACATCGTGATGACCACAACCACGCCACCGTACGAGCATGCCACCTCCTAGGATCCCCTAGGTTAGCATCATTATACGCGACCAGGGAGAGTAGCATCGGCATGACGGAGAGCGCAGAGGCAACGACGGACGCAAGATCAAATCTCATAAGGAAGCCCCGCGCCCGACAAGCAACCATGACATGCATGAAGATTCGCATGGAGGGAGTAGCAAGAAGGCTAACCCACCACCCCTACCACCACCATCACCACCTAGTAGTCACCATGGCGGAGGATCACGCAGGTCTCCAAACAAGCACCACAACTCTCCTCCCCATGGAGGAATGGGCACAAGAAATAATCGGAGCCATATGATGCATGATCACGCCTTGATAAGATCCATGAAGCCCGGCAAGAGCCATACTTGGGGCCACATTGTTTCAGACTGGTCATCCGGGCCACAACCTACCCTAAGGGCCTCCGGATTGACAAGACTATGAAGCCCTATGATGGCACTACCAGGCCAGCCACGTGGTTGCTGGACTACCGTGAAGCGATTGAAATCATGGGGGAAAACCCCAATGTCACCAGCGAGTACCTCCTACTACTCCTCTCTGGTACCGCCCGATAGTGGATCGACGACTTGCCAGAGAAATCAATCTATAATTGATTGGACACGCATGAAGCGTTCACAAAGAACTTTGAGGGTATGTACAAACGTCCTATTACTGTTGGTTACCTACAGTATTGTGTGTAGGAAAAGGATGAATCATCTCATGCCTACCTATCCCGCTGTCTTGATATGAAAAATTCATGCGCGGGAGTGCATGACCAAACCTCTATGGTCGCCATCATTGACAGTCTGGAAAAGGGAACACTGCTTCGACATACGCTGAAGTGCACTCAAGACAATGGCAAACTTGACCTCAATTCAATGATTTCCAAGGCTAGCTAGTTAGCCGCTGCCGATGATGATGCTCGTAGGTCCTTGCTTGCAATAGCTATTCCCACCCAGGCCAAGAAGAACAAAAATAACAAGCAGAACAATCCGCCTGAAGACAAGCAAGCAGCCGACATGGTCGCCATGACTTTTGCTGGCAGAGACGAAGGCAGACAACGTGTTCGTGGCCGGGGAGCTAGTCATGGGAAGCGGTGGGGTGACTCTACACCCACAGTGGCCCACGTTCCTCAGACATATGAGGAGCACTGTGATATGCCGTGTTTCTTCCATCTCGATGCAACCGATAAAGCCACTCATACCAACTGCTAGTGCAAGTTTTTCAATAACCTCAAGGAAGACCCTGAGTCTAGCTACAAGTGAAGTCGAAAGAATAGACCACGTGGAAAGGGCAAGGGGAAAAAGAAAGAGGAAGAGTCCAAGGATTCAGATTATATGGATGAAGACGTGGACCCCAAACTCACTGACAAGGGCGAAGGCAAGGACAAAAAAACCTTCGAGAAGAAGGCTCCATGCTACCATACCTTCCTTGGTATTCCCACCATCCGGGCTCTTAAAACCTCTTTGAGGATACTAATGGCCACCCTCCCCTAGTTCCCCAGTACGTGAGATGGTCGGAAATTCCAATCACTTGAGACAAATAAGATCACCTAGAGTTCATCCCAACAAAAAACCTATATTGCATGGTCATTAACCCCCTGATTGACGTCACTGAGTTCACCAAGTGCCTCGTGGACAGTGGAAGCAGCATCAACATTATGTACCTTGATAGACTACACAAGATGAACTTTACGAAGACTCAGCTAAGGTGGAGCAACACCGTGTTCCATGGCATCATCCCTGGCCGGTAAGCTCAGTCCCTTGGCTGCATCACCCTCCCAGTCGCCTTTAGTGATGTCAACTATTACCGCCAAGAGCGCATGACCTTTGAAGTGATACCCTTCAAGAGCGTGTATCACGTCATATTTGGACACGACATATTACACTCCTTCGTCGCTAGGCCATGCTTCGTCTACAACAAGCTCAAGATACCCGGACCAAATGACATCATCACCATTGCAGGAAACTTCAACAAGAAAAGGGAGTGCGAGTTGAGTGAAGCCACCTTTCCCGAAGCAATACTCTACGGTGAAGAGTTCTAGGAGATCCAGTGCCAGGTGATGCCTTAGAGATGCCGGCTTCAAAGAAACAGATTTCTGACTCCAAACCCGCCTTCAAGGCCACCATTAACACCAAGCAGGTGGAACTTGTGGAAGGAGATTCCTCCAAGACCACCTCCATTAGCATGGACCTGGATCGCAAATAGGAAAGCGTGCTCGTCGAGTTCCTCCATGAGAATAGGGACATCTTCGCCTGGCAACCTACCGACATGAAGGGTGTACCTAGGGAACTTGCCGAGCACAGCTTAAACATCGATCCCAAAGCAAAACCGGTGAAACAACCTCTATGATGCTTCGGTGATGAAAAACGGCGAGCCATAGGCAAGGAGCTAGCTAGGTTACTTAAGGCTAGTTTTATCCGAGAAGTTATTCACACCCAGTGGGTGGCCAATCCTGTACTTGTCCCCAAAAGGGGAACCAAAGAATTAAGAATGTGCGTTGATTATACCGGCCTGAACAAATCGTGCCCGAAAGACCCATTTGCTTTGCCTCGCATTGACCAAGTCATTTACTCGATGGCAAGCTCTGAACTTCTGGGTTTTCTCGATGCATACTCAGGATACCACTAGATCAAGATGCGAAAGTCAGACCAATTGGCCACTTCGTTCATCACACCTTACGACACATACTGCTACATCCTGATGCCCTTTGGGTTGAAAATCACTAGTGCCATACCAGCGGATGATGCAACATTGCCTACATGACCAAATAGGTCGCAATGTTCACGCTTATGCGGACGACATCATGGCAATGTCAAAGAAATCAAACAATACCATCGCCAACTTGCAGAAAACCTTCGACAACCTCCGGAAATACAACATGATGATCAACCCCAAGAAGTGTGCCTTTAGGGTTCCAACCGGCAAATTGTTGGGCTTCATCATTTAGCATCATGAAATTGAGGTCAACCCAGAGAAGATCAAGGCCATCCTCGACATCAAACACCCGACATGCTTGAAGGATATACATCGGCTCATAGGCTATGTTGCAGCAGTAAGCCGGTTCATCAACCAACTTCGAGAGAAGGCAATGATGATCTACAAGTTACTCAAGAAGGCGGACAAATTCATATGGACAGACGAGGCAGATGCAATACTTTAGGAGATGAAGAGAATGCTCTCCTTCACACCAATACTTGCAGCACTGGAGTCAATGGAGCCAATGTTAATATACATGGCGGCAACCAATCGGGTTATTAGCATCGTCGTCATGGTGGTGCGCAAGGAACCAACGCACAAACATGAAGTTCAGCGACCGGTTTACTACGTAAGCGGGGTCTTGATGGAATCCAAGCAGCGTTACCCGCACTACTAGAAGCCAGCTTATGGAGTTTTCCTTGCTTCACGCAAGCTAAGGAACTACTTCTAGGAGCACCCCATCACAGTGGTGATCAAAGCTCCACTGTCCGACATTATCAACAATAGTGACACTACAGGAAGGGTTGCGAAGTGGGGCATTGAGCTTGCCGCCTTCGAAATCACCTACAAGAGGCGCGATGCTATCAAATCTCAGGTATTGGCGGATTGTATCACACATTGGATAGAACTACCAAAAGACACTCATGTGCCAAAGACAGAGTTTTGGGTCATGCATTTTGATGGATCCAGGTTACTCAATGGCTTGGGGATTGGTGTATTACTACAATCACCAATAGGGGAGAATATGCAGTATGTCCTGGAGATCCACTTCAATGCTATGAACAACATGGAGGAATATGAAGCTCTCATTCATGGACTTTGTGTGGCCAAGGATATTGGCATCAAGAGCATAGTTTGTTGTGGAGACTCTGACTTGGTTCCCCAGCAGGTGGCTGGCACCTGGAACGTGTGGAACCCTATGATGGCGGCATATCGAGACGAAGTAGACGAGATAGCCAAGTGCTTCGAAGGCTACAAAGTCAAGTACATCAAAAGGGAGGACAATGCGGTGGAAGATCTCCCGCCTAAGATTGGATCATCCCGTCGACCAATTCCGCCTAGCGTTTTCCTAGAAAATTTAAGACTCCATTTGTGAAGAGAGCAGAGCCCGGCAACCCGGATAGAGTGGATTCATTTGTTAACGCCGTTACAGTGACCTCTGTGGCTTAGACAAAACCGTTCATGGACTACCTTCAAGATGGAACACTACCCGCCGATGAAGTCGAAAGCTGGCAGATAGTACGCAGAGCAAAAGGCTATGTCATAATAGATGGCTAGCTCTATAAAAGAAGTACCACATGAGTTTTCCTATGGTGCGTCTCCCAGTAGCAAGGTATGGATATCCTTAGAAAGATACATCTCGAAGATTGCGGGCATCACGCCGCTCCCCGATCATTGGTCTCTAAAGCCTTCCGGCAACGATTCTACTGGCCCACCGCCAAGGCGGACGCCGACAAGCTAGTGCAAACTTGTATTGGGTGTCAGTTTTATGCAAGGCAACCACATGTTCCAACTGAAGAATTGCGAACAATACCAATCACTTGGCCATTTGCGGTCTAGGGGCTTGACATGGTTGGTCCTTTGTAGACAACACATTGTGGATTTGTGCATCTATTAGTTGTAGTTGACAAATTCACTAAACGGATTGAAGCTAAACCCATTACAAAGCTCGATGGGGCAACTACCCTAAAATTTGTTCGGGATCTAGTGGTAATATTTGGTCTCCTGCATAGCATCATCACTGACAACAGCAACAACTTGTCACTCGGAGAAGTTGAGGAGTATTGAAATGAAAAGGGCATCTGCCTTGTCCTAGCATATGTGGCACATTCATAGTCAAATGGGCAAGTAGAGCGAGCCAATGGACTAATTCTGCAAGGAATCAAGCCATGCTTAGAGGCACCGCTACATATAGCAGCTGGAGCCTGGGCGGAGGAATTACCATCTATCTTGTGGAGTTTACGAACAACACCCAATAGATCTACCGGCTTGACCCCCTTCTTCATGGTTTATGGAGAAGAAGCCGTCCTACCATCCGACATCCTACATGATGCACCCAGATTCACTGCCTACAACGAAGATGATGCCGAAGAATCCGGATGCCTATCTATCGACCTACACAAGGAAGAATATGTCTTGTCATGCCAGAGATCTACCATCTACCAGCATAAGATACATAGATACCATATTTGCTGCATTATGCATCGCTCGTTTAAAGAGGAGGATCTGGTGCTTCGCCTCAAGAAGAAAAAGTCGCACAAACTATCCCTTCCTTGGGAAGGACCGTTCATCATAAGCAAAGCGCTGCTCAATGGTTCCTATTACCTTGTCGACATTCGCAAGTTGAAATATAGGCCAACAGAACACATGCGCAAGCGATGTGAGCCTGATGATGATTATCTGGAGACTAGTCGGCCATGGAACATAGCATAGCTACGTCCTTTTTGCACTTAGCATATTTTATATTATGTAATAAGTATCTTATATGATCAATGAAATAAAGCACTTGGTTCACTCATATTTGCTGAGTCTTTTACCTCCTTTAGTGTTAATTTTTCAATCTTATAAACCATTTATGCACAAGTTTGCATTTGCACTTGTGAAAGTTCCGCCTACGGGCGTTAGCTTAAGTTTTCCGGTCTACACGTTTTCTGTTGTTTTTATGTGGATTCTGGAGTAGTGACTTCTCGGCACTCAAAGCCGACGATTTTGTTCTTAGGTTCTTGATGGTACTATTAAGCATCATCACCTGAGAACATGGTTCTGTGATGCGAGTCTTCCGTCTCACTAAAGGTAAACCATAAGAACCATAATAATGGATAAGCTAGTACTTGCTTAAAAAATATATACATGCTGGATATAGATAAGTAGTAGGAGGCTTGCAACCAAGTTTTCCACCTTACTTCTACAAGTTTTTCCACATACATACAAAAAATCATAGAGACATATTTAATACAATAAGTGTTTATGTCTATGCTACATCATCAGCGACATGAGAGGCTGTCCTAGAGAGTCCATCAAACTCGGAGGATTCGGGACTAGACCCTGAAGCTGCTGGCTCATCATCCATCACTTCAGCTGGCATGAAGACGTCCGCCTTGACGAGGTTGGAAATATTGGTATCATAGCCGGCAAGGGAGTTCCAAATAGTAGTTCTATCAATTTCAGGCTCTTCCACGTCAAACTTCGGCATAACATAGGATATCATGTCCATGTCGGCTTCGTCATAGTGTTCCTTCACCAAGGACAAGGCCATCCTTGTGCCAGACCAGATAGAAGATGCTTTCCAACTCCTTATTTTCTCGGGGGCTCGATGGAGGATTTCCGAGTACTTGGCGATAGAATCTGCCGCTTTCATGGTGATGTCTAGGGGCTGCGCTATCTCCTTGGCTTGAGTTATGGTAGTATTAATGAAGTTGCCGACAAGAATGATGCACTCCTTTGAATCTGGAGCACCTTCGCCCATGTTGGTTAAACCAATGGGAGATGTGTTTTTGTAAGAGACAAGGGCCATGAGTACAACAGTAATATACATTAATCCGACTTACAGAACTGAGAAAGACTGAGGAAAGTTATCGAAGATGTTGGTGTTAGCTTGATGGCAGGTTTCCGCGTAGATGTCAGGCTAGTTCTGAAGTTTTTTGTACGCCTCAAGGCCCCGAGAATTCTACTCTGTGACAGCGTGGTTTTTCTCCTTGAAGTGTTAAATCTCCTTCTTCAGACGCTGCATCTCGGTGTTAGCAGATTCTTGCAGAACCTTCATTGCCTCTTTAGACCCCTTCATGGCAACATCTAGGTCTATCTTTAGGATCTTATTCTCATTGTCCAGCTCTTGGATGTGCTCGGATTGCTCAATGATGCTTTTGGCCTTGGCAATGGTATATGCAAGTTGAAACAAATACATCATATGAGAATTCATACGAAACGGCTATAAATGAAGGATTAGGGAACTGTTGGAGGAAAAAATACACTGGCTAATTCTGATATGTTCCTTCAAAAAGGTTGTTTTACCCTTTTCAAGATCTAGCTCTTTTTGCAGCTTGGCATACTTCTCATTGGCAGCCTTCCTCTAGGTATTCTCATTCTACAAAGAGAAGAATACTTAGTTTCTCTAGAGCATCTAGTCGAAACTTTTTAGTTTCAATTAGAATCTCAGGGGCTACAATACCAGATTTTGACCTATGCTTAGCTTTCTCTAAAAGCGTCTAGTCAGAATTTATCAGTTTTAATTAGATGCTCGGGGGCTATAGTATCAGATTTTAACTCATGTGTGTTTTCTCCTAGAGTATCTAGCCGGAATTATTCATTCTACTTAGAAACTCGGGGGCTACACTATCAAGGTTTACACTTAGTTCTTCTTTGGAGCACTCATGCCAATAACTAATGGTTTTCCGCCTAAGAGCTCAGAGGGCTACAGTGAGATATATTATAAATTTAAATGTCAAAAGATTGAAGACTTACAATAGCAATAATCTTGAGATTATTTGCCATATTGGCATATGCATCATGGAAGGTCCTGACATTGTTATAAATAGCATTCGCCTGTTGAATAAGATCATTTAGGCTTAGTGTCGAAGGAGTTAGAGGCATGGAAGATGAAGTAGCCGGAGGCATGGATGAATCCCTAGCAATCTCCTGCGTTATCATAGCAGTTGATGGTGTAGAGGTTCCCGGCTTGGTTATTGCTACTACTTCTACTTTCTCCACCAGTTGTTTCCCTTCTTTAGTGGCATCCTTAGTGTTCGGTCGATGTAAATCTCCATGAAGGAGGTCTCAGGTGTGGTGGGGGACGAAGTTCCTGCAGAGTCTGTTGCAGGCTTGACGGCATGAGTCGGGGGAGCAACAGTAGGCAAGGACTTCGTCAACATCTCGCGAATATTATTAGAACCTTCAACTTATTTGGAGGTATGTTTCAAATAGCTCTGGATCTCTTCCTGAAACATACATAGTATAAGTACATGAATGAGAAGGAGCAAAGTAAAGTCGGAGAATGAATGTACTTACACCGCATTAGGTGCCTTGGTTAATGGGATGTCGGTGGACTTTTTCTTCTCTGTCTATAAGGCGAAAGTGGATTTCTTGGAGACTCCACTCTCCGATTTCTTATTTTTCTTTCCCTCGGCAACAACATCAAAGGTGGAGCTCTTCTGCTTCCGTGTTGCAAGAGCTAGATGATCCTTGGAGGTATCATCGTCGAACACGACCTACACGTCCTTCAACTTTGGATCATAGACATGGGAGGCCATTTCTTCCTCCGCCAAGGTCGCCAGCTGATGAGTCAAAACCATGTCAGATGGTTGATACACCCATGTGAGAAACCTTAGAGTGAATATAAAAGCAATAAAGGAAACATGGTTACCTCTAGGCATTTTCCACATTAGAACATGTCGAAGGTGATTTTGAAGCCATGCTTCTTGTCCTTCACCTTGACGATGTCCTTAAGCAGGAACTTGATGGAGTGCTTTGAGAAGTTGTACACAGAAATCCGCATAGGATCTTTCGTCTCCCTGGAATATATATGCATCAGCCTAGCATGGTGCTGCAGAGGTTGGATACGCCTTATGAACCAGAACATGGCTAGGTCCAACTCTGTTAGCCCTCCGTCTACCAGCCAATCTTATCCACCTTACGACGCGATAGGCTTCATTGTTGTATGGGAGGGGGCCTTGGGATGTCCAAGTGGGGGCCTTAGCGACAGCTCCATTGACAAAAGTCGGGGTACGAGTCTTGACGGCCAGCTAGAGGTATATCTGGGCTGTAGAAGTATGTCCTTTGCCGGTTTTTGCAGGACTCGTGGCCAACGATGTCAGGGAACCGCCGGTTAGGACGGATATTGAAGCTAATGGTTCCACAGTTCATCCTTGGACTCCTCGAACTCTCTCTTGACAGTGAAAAAGTAAGTAAACAGATCTAACCTAGGCTTAATACCTAGGTATACGTCACGCAGGGCTATGCAATTGCTAAGTGCTAGAATGCTATTGGGAGAAAGGTTATGGGGGAGAACCTGGAAGTGCTTCAGGACTTCAAGGAAGAAGTTGGATACTGGGAGGGAGACGCTTGCGTACCAGCTGAGACTTGAGGTAAACCTTTTCTCTGGTTTGGGGAGAAAGGATGACCTCCCCGGCCGACACCGGCCACCATACCAGGTCCTTCATCAAAGGGAGATATCCTTCATCAACAAGTTCCTTCAGGTTCTCCATAGAAAGCTCAGAGCCCTTCCAGAATCCCTTGTGGGAATCGGCCTCCTCCTCCGCGGCTTCAAGTGCCGTCCGTGTTTGGTCGTCGCCGGTGGTCTCCACCACGGCGGAGACAGGCACCACCACTCCCTCGGGTGGAATGGATACGCCCTCGGACGGCTCTATTGATGCCTCGAGAGCCGCCGCTATTGACAGAGTGCTGCTAGTACTGGCCATTTGGTGGATTGGTGGAGGAAGGGGAAGGGAGGTTTCTTGGCTAGGGTTTTCCTGCTGGGAGCTCGAACGGTCACGCGGCAAGAGGAAGAAGACGATGCAGGGGAGAATGTAGGTAAAAGAGATTTCTCTAGCCATCGTAAATATTTATAGCCCCTGGCATCAAGATCCGTGCGTATGAGATCTAATGGTTGCAGCGTCGACAACGTGTGTCCGAACTTGCGCGTTAATTTCTCCATGTCCCCCGTTTGCCGCCTAATGTTTCGGATTTTATGCGCGGGAAAATTGCTAATGATTAAATCGCTGCCATATGTGAGTTTTGAGGAATCGTAGGCTATAGCCTATGTCATCCTACTGACCGTTGCAGTGGAGTAGTCACATCTGAAGGTTCCACTAAAGGCGGACACTATCCAACTCTGGAAAAAAAGACTTGGAGAATCTCCAGCTTACATATTGAAGCCAGAGAAGATTGCAGGGTTCTTTGGGAGAACTTCGAGATATTGCTTGATGAATTGCCGACATCACCTAGATGGAGCATTCAAGACCAAAGGGAAAGACAACGCAAGATCTCAAATTTCTCCAGGGGCTACTATTGGGGATATGCTAAATGGGTAACAACATTTGCATATCTCTAATCCGGATAACCCGGGTGGTCCACAGTTGGTAGCATGGCCCATGGCCTGCTAGGTGGCCCAGTTAGACGGATCCATAAGGGAGGCCCATGCCGGAAGATGGTAGGCTACGGTGTACTTACCGACCAACCTAGAGCCTTGGAGTACAAGACACGGAGACTAGCTAGTATTAGTGTAGGACTCTGTAACCTGTCTGACAATGTTTTTCCCTATAACCCTAGGTTCTGGCGCCTTCATAAGCCGAACCTATGGGAGCCTTTAGGGCAACAATCATAGTGCCTAGCAAAACACCTCGCACAGCGAACCGATCCCTGTAACTCAACGTATTGCCATTATAGTGATTTATAGCAGGAGTAGAGTTCCACCACCATTGTGGGACTTGAACCTGGGTAAGCTGTGTTACCTTGTACCCGTCAAGTCACCGCCTTCCCCCACCTCTCTAAACATGCTCTGTGAGGACCCCCTCCATAGCGTACTTGTCGGCAATACCACGACATGGGCCAAAAATGCTTTGGTCCACGGATTCGACAAACAATTTTTTTGGAAGGATTTGCTATTTCAAGGCACATCAAACCCTACGAAGGTGTGGCTCGGACAGACACCTAGCTCCAGTATTTCTTCTAGTCCTACTACATCGCCAAAGGAGGGAACAACTTGGTTACAGTCCGGTATCTCCCACTGATGGTACGGAAGACGGCTCGATCATGGATCAATGAACTCCTGGAGAATACAATTCAGAACCGGTATGATATGCAAAGAGTTTTCTTTCAGAATTTCTAAGGCACATACAGGAGGCCCTACACGGTCGAAGATCTGCATCATTGCACCCAAAAGGCCAAAGAAACTTTCCAGGACTACCTCGAACGATGTATCGACATGAAGAACTCATGTGAGGGAGTAAACGACGAGACCACGATTGAAGCTTTCATCAGAGGGCTCCCAATCAGATTACTGCATCACGGACTAAAGTGTGAAAAAGTCACTAATTTGGGAGAGTTGATAGAAACGGTAAGCAAATATGTAGATGTCGACGATGATTCAGAGGGACTGCTGAACGCCCTAGCCAGACCATAGTCGCATTACAAGAAAAGTTGGCTTTTACAATGGACGATTTTCGTGGTTAAAGGCCCGTTTTTTGTGGCTAAAAAGTCTTCCGCAACGGATGGCCTTCGTGGTAAAAGCCCCATCACAAATGAATTAACCACAGTTTTATTCCGACCATGGCGGATTGCACCCTTCAGCTATGAAAATTTGTTCCATCGTAGATATGTTCGCCAGCCGCGCTGACTGCTGACGTCACGCAACCTGCCACATGGCAGCTGCCGTTAACGTCCAGTTACTGCTGTTAACGTCCAGTTATCGCCGTTAATGGTCACAAAAACCGTGGTGGAAGCCAGGCCCAGCCAAGGCTTACTAATAATTAAATGGCCGGCCCATGTGGAGAGCCCAATAGGAACACAACCCTATACTATTTAGTCCTGCATTATCTTGAATCGACACAGTACTACAGCCAGCAGTAGCCCATACACTTTCGGGCCCGACACTGTTTCGGCCTATATAAGGCCCAGGTTAGCCCAACACTGTGCTGTCACTTGAGGCCTGCACCAAGATGGCCCAACACTATTCAAGCCTGTTGCCAATCTAGCCTTTTACTGTTCAATCATGTTACTGTTCTAGCCTTTTAGGAATTTTGCTCCGTTACTGTTTAGGCACTTTAGTGTTTGGGCTTTTGCCCATTCAGGCAAGCATTGTTCAGCCTATTGCTATACTATCCTACCACCGTAGTGGCCTTTTACTGTTCTGGACGTTTACTGTTTCTGCCATTTACTATTGAGACCATTCGTGTTTTTGTTCTTTCACTGTTCCGACCTTTTCTCTGTTCTGGCCTTCTACTGTTCTGGCCTTTTACTGTTCTGGCCTTTTACCGTTCTGGCCTTTTTACTGTTCTGGCCTTTTACTATTCTAGTATTTTACTATTATGGCATTTTACCATCCTGGCCTTTTCCATTCTGGCCTTTTACTGTTCTGGTCATTTTGCACCGTCCATGCGCATGTTGTTTCAATGTTTGGCATGCTCTTTGCTCACTTTATTCTTGTTTGACCTTTTTGCTAGCGCCTACTTTTGGCAGAACAGGTGAATATCAAGACATCAATTAATAAACACATGCAAATTAAAACTAATTATTACACAATAATAAAAGTTTGTTACAACAGGTTATACAACAAGATCGTAATTCTGAAATATTACAATGTATTAGTACCATCAATAAGAGATTGGTACATGGCGATTCGCTTCAATGTATCATCCGTCATCTTCTTCAACATTTCAGCTATAGATCTAAGAGCAGCTACACCCTTTCGTTCTGCATGCAATACAACCTTTATATATTTATCACCTACAGGAGTTGTTCTAGGTGGACTGTTAAGTAAGTTGTTTGCTTCGGAAATGCAATGGGAGGATGAATGGGAAGAGGGATCACAACTTTCAGTCCTGCCTTCCAAGGACTCCTGCTGGGTTTTAACTGCAGGCTGCTAAAATATGATGAAAGAGGTTAAAACAAAGAACAAGGGAAACAAGTAGTATTATATAAAGTAGAGATCATTTAAAGTAAGTATGAACTTATAGTAGCACATTCAGGCTGACAGTAGCTCCTTCTTGAGCGGGTGCGGCTCCTGGTTAATCTACAAGAAGAATCTGAGCCGAGCACTTGGAACTCTGGTCCTTGTACTCCATTTTCATTTCTCTACATGACATTTGAAACCAAGTTAGCTAGTTCGGAAGGATGAAAACTCTTGAAAAACAACAAAAACATAGCATTAGAAATTACTAGATGTAGGATTCAAACTAGATAGCTAATTTGTGTCAACACCCGGATTTTTAATCCCAGATGCCTGTTATGCCATACATCGCAATCCCAGGATTACCATTTTTGCGAGACATAACAGATTGGATATCATAGTACATCATCCATTACAAACCATAATAAGGTCTTACACAAATAAAGGATCTCATGATCCAGTCTTAGTACAAACAAGTAGCGGAATAATAAGCGTAGCGGTGGGCTCCATCTTCAGTGTCACAGGTAATGCTGACGATGGGAGATGATCCTAGTTGTCGTAGCCGTCCTGCTATCCTTCTTCCGGATAGTCCTCCTCATAGTATGGCCACGGGAATAGCCAGGGACAAAGCCATGAGTACTCTTTAAGTACTCACAAACTATCACTAACAAATAAGATAGTTCTAGTAGGAGTGCTAAGTTCTAAGTTTATTTGCAAAGTTAAGTTTGAAACCTAAGCTGAGTTCAGAAACAAAGAAAGATAAAATAAAGTTCTAAATCACCTAAGTGGGAACTTAGTTTTCATAGTCACAACCCTGTTGTGGTCAAGTCATGTCACAATTCATTTCACAAGTCATTTTGAAAAACATCTAACAATGGAACAGTATGGCCACTCCAACTGTCCATGACTGCGGACGCGGCTATTCGAATAGTTTGACACTCTACAGAGGTGGTACACTTTCACCACAAAATTCGATACACCCATCAGGGATAACCCTGAATCATCATCCTTAGTATGCGGATAATCAATCATAACCTTTCCTTTACACACTCTAGTATAAGCACCTCTCCTATGAGCTTGGCCTCCCAGCCATGGCCATCTGCCATCCTAGGCACTGCATAGATGGACAACATCAAGAGGTAGCCTCAGCTCAAACCTCTTCCACAAGGGAACCCATACTAATGCATATAAACATCCGGCTAAGCCTTACCCAATTTAGGTATTGTGGTTGTATGGTAAAACTGGAATGGTATCACATCCGAACCCAACCATCAGTTTTTTAAGGGGCTAAGGCTCATGCCTCAACATTTTCACCATCATAAACCATTTGTGTTTCTCAACACATGTCAAAACATCTCAATAGAATGACTCATCATTCCAAGTTTTTCATAAGCATTTTCACCAAGTATTCCCATCTAGAGTGATCAAGTTTTTTGGTTTAGCACTAACCACTAAGTTAAGAGTGTTCACTAAGGTGGGATGCTAATCTCAATCTCATGCCAGAGAATGACATCTAGTATAGGCTAGGTTTTATACTTAATATGCTATCTATACTACTTTCTAAAAATCTCACAAAGCATTACTAGAAGTAAAGAGACTTTGGTAAAGCAAAAGTAAAACTTGCAAGTAAAACATGGGATGGGTATAAATCAAAAGGTATAACCAAAGCATGCCTAATGCATCTTGCTTAGGTTAACTTGCATCTAGTGATGGCTTGCAAGTATTATCTTGCCAATAATAGCTTGCCTTGATTGGTGCAGTGGTTGAAATTCTCCTCGTCTTCTTCGGGGTAGAACTCCTCCTCCTCGTAGACTTGGTCGGTACTATCGTCTATAAATACATACGGGATACACAATCACCAAACAATAGTTAACTAGTCTATTTAGCACACTAAGGCACACACTTGATGATCTAGTATCATCACAATCATCATAAGATTTAAAGAACTAGTTTCATTTATTTTATTTGAGAAAAGTAATTTCTACTCATTGAAAAGAATTAAGATTTAATATTCTCCAATTAAAATATGGGATCATGTGGACACATGTCATCACCACATATTCTAATACATGGGAATGTGATTTAAATGTTTGTTCATATTTCAATAAGTTTAAGTTTATCATTATGTTTGATTTTTGAAAAATGTTTGAATGTAGAAAAGTCTCTGTCTTGTTGTTTTTGCTATATGTGATATCTAACTCCAATTGATTTAAATCCAACGGGCCTGGATAGAGATTTTAATTATCGTTCTATCAAAATTTGAATCATGCATTTTGGCTAAGTGGATCTCTCTGAACTGATTTTTAAACAAGTGGACAGAATCTAGTTTAAATATAAATAGAAAAACATCTATTTGAATATGTGGGATAGCGCGGGAACACTAACAGGCCGGCCCAGTGGCGCTCCGCCGCGCAGAGGGATACTGATAGGCTAGTCCCGCATATCAGCGGCTGATCCTAACCGAAGCGGTACGGGACGATATTAGCCGTGCGATTAGAACAGAAATCGACGGCCATGGTTCATCATTTTTCGGTGAACAGCTCCGGCGAGCTCAAACCCTAACGTGGCATGGTGGGGGTCTACAGGGGCTTACCAGGGCTCCAGCTAGACGTGGCGATAGGGGGATCGCACTGGTGGATGACGGCGGTTCTAGGCGTGGTCGCGACGGATCCTAGGGCAGTCGCAATCAGCAGCGCCTCTTCTCCTCTACTGTGGCCAGCTCCGGTGGAATTCCGGTGATTGAGGGCGTGATTGGCTCCGGGGAGAAGTAGGAAAGGCTCAGTGGTGAGAGGGGAGTTGAGTGGTGTGAGAAATGAGGCTGGGGGAGGCCTCCTTTTACAGGCTCGATGGCGAGGCAGTGCGGCATGGTCAGGCGGTGGTGGCGATGCGTCTACAGGGTGCTAGTGGTGTGGCTGGAGGTAGGGGACGGTGCACGGTCTCCTGGCAGTCCTCTACAGCGTAAACGCGTGGCTAGGGGTAGTGGCATTTGGTCGGGCACGACTCGTGCTCTGTGCGGTAGAAGCGGCGTTCGACGTGGCTCATGGTGGCTGCGGGTCAAGCGGTGGCGATGGGCATGTCCGGGCGGTTCCTGGGGTCATCACGATGCGGCGCGCGCGGGCTATGGTCGAGGCATAGCGTGTGCACGTATGTTGGGCACGGCGCTCTGGCGCGTCCTCGGCATGTCGCAGACACGGTGGGCGCGGTGTCGCTGGGGGTGGTCCACGACATGGCTGTCGTCGAGGGGTGGACAGGGAGAGGCGGTAGGGTGCGGCGATCATCCTAGACATGGCGGGAGAGAGAGGGAAGCTCCGGGCTGAATGGTCCATGGTCGACCGACGGTGACCATCTTTGGGCGGCGCTCTACTGGTGCAGCGGCGATGGGGGAGTGGTGTCTGGGGCTGGGTTAGGTGCTAGGGAGACAGAGGAGAGATGAGGGGGTCAATTGGGGGGACAAGACATTGATCAACAACAATATTAGTTAGGCAGATTAATTTGTGATCACCAGGTGTTCGACACAATGGCCGCAAGAAATGTAAATTTGTATTTTGGAAAGGATTTTGGTGGGTGTGTTTTTCATAAGCTTGATCATCTGTGGTTGCTTGGGTTTGGCAAGGGGAGTTCATTTTAGTGGTTTTTGAAAAGTGGTCTCTATGCATATGTAATGGATTCACTTTTCATATGTCATTTAAAATTAGTGGCTAAGTGTTTTTGTAAGGTTTTAAAGTGGGCCTTGGTATATCTTTACTTGTACTAGCAAGGGGTTCAAAGATCTAGAATTGTTTCTATTGGGAAAAGACTTCTAGGAACACCTAAAGTGACCTAGTGGATTAAAATGGCCAAAATGACCATTTGCATTATTTAATCTTATTTGATTTCTTTTTCTTTGGATTTTGTTTATGAATGATCTAGATGATGTGTCATTCACCTTTAAACTATTTCCTATCATTTAGAATAAACAAACATGGCATTTACACATAATTCTATACTAATGCAACATACACATGCATTCATAATTATTTTAATAATAAAAAGTTTTTTTAACCCTAAATTGGGTGATTTGGATCTTGATAACCTTGATTAAAGTTTTGGGATGTTACAGTTTGGAAGGATGAAAGTAGGTGAAAACACCAACATATAGCATTAAAAATGACCAGATATATCATTCAAAGTAGATGGACATTTTCCGAATTAAGCATTCGTAGATAGAAACACAATAGAATATGAATGCAAATGCCATGGCAAGGTCTTAGGTATAATGACTTCTGAACTTATTAGGCATGCAGGTTATACAACTTATTAACATGACAAGAAATTGGCCTAAGTAACACAAGGAAACCTCATGATTCAGCTTTGCTGGGCATCATATTGTCCGTATTGGATCATCTATGAGCTGTTTGCATGACCCATGCGAGCTCTCGGAAATAATAGCATCTATGAGTTGGTGTTGGAGGATTAAACCGATAGCATGAGAATGTAAGAAAGGGAATAAAAGCGAGAAGCTAATGATGTCCATAAGACCTACTATATGAAGGGTGCAAACGAAATGGCAATAGCATCCAGGATATTGAGCAACATCCTAACGATTTCGTAGCTAACGAGTACCAAAAATATAGCAAATGGGCAAGAGAAATTACCGCTGCACGGCGAGGGTGGGACGGGTAAGAGGGCGGCGGGGGCAGCGTCTCGGCATTTGAGGGTCAACAACGAGTGATTCAGTGAAGTGGCCCCAGTAGGGTTGTGATGGTGTTGGTGAAGCAGATTCGGTGCAACAAGGGAGTCGGTGAAATGGTTCCGGTGAAGAGCATCGACAATGGAGGAGCTCCTGTGTGGAAGAGAGGGCCAGCGGTGAAGCAGCTGGAGGAAGGTCGAGGTTGGAGGGGTGTGGGTGGAGAAGATATGATGGGGGAGAATATAGGTGGGATGATGCACATTTACCACCTATACCCCTCTATTATTGTAGTACTACCACGGTCCTTGTTTCCGGAGAAGGGATAGAAGAGGAATTTTGCATTTGCAAAAAGTGGGGTGGGATATTTGAATAGATGCGCGGGGTATTTGAATAGACGTGTGTGGGATGTTTTGGCGCCTTGCAGAAATTTTGAGGTTGAAGCTTCCGACGTATGCTACTCCGACGTGGCCGCTCTCACATGTGGGCCCCATCTAGACCCACACACCAGCGACAGTATGCTTACCAACATATAAATGAGTTTCCACACAGTTGCCGAAATTGATAAACTATATATTTTGAGGGCTTTCATACAAGATGACTTTTTAGCTAAATCTATGCAATAAAATGACTTTTTGACAATCTGAAGTAAGTATGTCTAATTTCGAACTAGAAAGTGTGTGATATACCTTGCTCTTGACTTTTTAAAATAATTCAAAGATATCAAGTAGTTAAATATTGGAGAACCACTGAGAGTTTCGCAAAATTAAACTTTTTGATATGAATGGTAATGACACCTAATTTTGGTCATTTTTAAGAAAATACAAAGAAACAAAATATAAAAAGAAATACATCCATTCTTTTCTCTCTTCGTGTCTCACTATGTGCACTAGCTAGTTTCCATGGAAAAATATAATCTTAAAATTTGATAACTTTTGACAAAAAATTGTATCACAATATATGGAGTACCATGTAACAATATGCATGTCTTTCAAACTATACGACCTAGGTCATGGCCATATCTTTTCTATAGTTTATAATAACCTATCCATATTTGCTAGTTGGTGCGTATTGGCATTTAAAATATTATTTACAACGGAAGCTTCCGAATTGGAAGTTATTTATATTTTCTAAGGCACAAGAATGGCTTTTGTCATGAAGCAAATACAAAATATGGCTCAAAATCCCACTTCTCCGGTTTTCACACAAATTATATATAGCCTAGGGTTAAGTTTAGGGTTCAGGGTTTATTTTGGGTTGAGGGTTTAAGGGTTCATGGTTTATGGTTTAGGATTTTAGGGTTTAGGGGTTTAGGGTTCATGATTTAGGGTTTAGGGTTGTTCAGGGTTTATGATTGTTTAGGTTTTAGGGTTTAGGTAATTATCAATAATAATGTTCAAGCTTTATATATATGGTTATATTAATTTAATAGAATGGTGTTATCGCAATTTAATAAAGGTATTTCAAATTTTGATCTATAAGTGCATTATACCTCGTTGGTAAGGGTTTAGGGTTAGGAGGTTAGGGTTCTAGGGTTAGGAGGTTATTAGGGTTTACGGTTAAGGGTTTTTGATTTTCAATAATGTTCAAGCTTTATGCTTATATTCATGGAAGAGAATGGTGTTACCGCAATTTAATGAAAGTATCTCAAATTTTGATCTAGAAGTGCATGGTACCTTCTTGGTTTAGGGTTTATGGGTCGAGGATTTAGGGTTTTATGGGTTGTTTAGGGATTAGCGATTTTTCAATAATGCTCAAAGATTTATGCTTATATTCGTCGAATAGAATGGCGTTACCAGCTTTAATGAAAGTATCTCAAATGTTGATCTATAAGTGCATGATACCTGCTTGGTTAGGGTTTATGGGTCGTGGGTTTTGGGTTTTAGGGTTTTACAGTTCAGGTTTTATGGTTGTATAGGGTTTAGGGTTTAGCAAATTTTTAATAATGCTCAAGCTTTATGCTTATATTCATCGAATAGAATGACATTACCTAATTTATTGGAAGTATCTCAAATTTTTATCTATAAAGTGCATGATACCCTCTTGGTTAATTTTTATGGGTTCAGGGTTTGGGGTTTTAGGATTTTTTTGGGGTTTAGGAAATTTTCGATAATGCTCAAGGTTTATTCTTATATTCGTCGAATGAAATGGCGTTACCAAATTAAACGAAAGTATACCAACTTTTGATCTATAAGTGCATGTTACGTGCTTGGTAAGGGTTTAGAGTTTCGGGTTTTAGGGGTTTAGGGTTTGGGGTTTCAGGAATTTTCAATAATGTTCAAGTTGCTTGATACATTGCAAATGTATCTATAAATTTTGATGTTCCATGCTTGGTTTATCTCCTATCTTGTGTTTTGTCCATACTTTGGAGTACTTTTCATATGATTTCTTGGACTAACCTATTAACAAGAGCCACAGTGGCAGCTACCTGTTTTCTACTGTTTTTGGTTCCAGGAAAGTCAGAAAATGAATATTCTCGGAATTGGACGGGACAAAAGCCAAAGTGCCTATTTTTATGGAAGACTCACAGAGCCAGAATAGAAGACGGAGGAGGGCCAGGGGCTGGCCACACCACCCCCAGGCGCGAGCAGGGCCTAGCCGCGCCAAGGCATGGTGTGGGCCCCCCAGGCACCCACTCGGTCTCCCTCTTCGCCTATAAGAAGTCTTCTGACCTAAAAACTCCGGGGGGCGACGTTTTTCCAGAAGGAGTTTCGCTCCGCTGCCACCACGAGATTCCACGAAACAGCACCAGAAACTTCGTTCTGGCACCCTGTCGGGACGGGGAATTGGAGGAGATCATCGCCATCATCATCACCATCGCTTCTCCATCGACCATCCATGTTTCCCGCATCTATGAGTGAGTAATCCCCCGCTGTAGGCTATGGGGATGGTAGGGATTGGATGAGATCGTTCATGTAATGGCATCAGGTTGTTAGGGCATGGTGCCTAATATCTTTTATTAGTGCTTTATGACTTTGTTGCGACTTGTTGTGCTTAATGCTTGTCACTAGGGCCCGAGTGCCATGATTTCATATCTGAACATGTTATTGATTCATTATGATAGTATTGTTTTTGTTTTTATCTGCAAGTTGTATACACACGTTGTTGTCTGGAACCAATGGCCCCGAAGTGACAGAAATCAGGATAACCGGAGGGAATGGCTTTGATGTGAGGATCACATGTGTTCATGGAGTGTTAATGCTTTGCTCCAGTGCTCTATTAAAAGGAGCACCTTAATTGCCAGTAGTTCCCTTGAGGCCCCGCTGCAAACGGGCTGGCAGGACAAAAGATGTTGTGCAAGTTCTCATTGCGAGCACGTATGACTATATATGGAACACATGCCTAGGATTATCTAGTACTTGGATGCTTTATCTTATTTATCTGCAATTGCCCTATGTTCTGATTACTATGTGAATTGTCTTGTCCATGCAACGCCCGTCCATCCATCCCTATGCCTACCGTTTCGAATCCTCATCTTGCAATTGTTATCTTGTCTTTACTTTACTATTGCTGTTACTTTACTACTCCTACTACAAAACTGTTGCTACTGATAAACTGCTGTGAGCAAGATTGTTTCCAGGTGCAGCTGAATTGACAACTCAGTTGTTAAGGCTTATAAATATTCTTTGGCTCCCCTTGTGTCGAATCAATAAATTGGGTTTCACTTCCCTCGAAAATACTGCGATACACCCCCTATACTTGTGGGTCATTAAGACTATTTTCTGGCGCTGTTGTCGGCGAGCATAGCTTTATTTATCAAGTTCACTTGGGTTCTCTATTGTTCGCTGCTATCCATCCATCATGGGTAAGTCTTGTGATGGCAAGGTTCCTATTTTACCATCCACTACAAGAAGAGGTACGGTTCTGAACACCTCTATTGCTCTTGATTCACCGTCTATTATAAGTAAGCTCGTTACACCACCACATACACATGCTAGACACACTGCTACTACTGCTGAATCTGAAACTTCTGATGCTTATGATGTTGCTTCTATTGTGCTTGATAAGAGTGGTTCATTAGGTCCTTTCCTAGATGCTACGATTGCTAGAACTATAGCTGGAAATACCGAAACTCCTAATGAAGACACTACCACACCTGTTAGTTCACCTGAGTCTAGTGAAAGTTATGATATTGAAGATGGTTATGTTGAGATGACCGATCAATTTATTAAAGAATGTAAAAACACCCATGATAGGAGCGCTGCTAAGAGTCTCCTTGAGAGGCGTACTATTAGACCCAAATTATATCCTGCTGCTAAGTTTGCTGCTTCTCCCATAAACATTATAGATGAAGATTATGATTTCTCTCTCGATCTATCTTACATAGCTATTGTCGAGAAAGAACCTTTCTGTGGGACTAAGAATGAAAGTGCGGTAGCACATATGAATGAACTTTCTACCATGAGTGGCTTGTTTTCTAATGATATTAAGATGCGTACTTACTTTGTTGCTAAGATTTTTCCCTTTTCACTGAAAGGAGAAGCTAAAACTTGGTTTAGTAATTTACCTCCTGGATCTATTGATAGCCCTGAGTGCTTGATTAGTACTTTCCTGCAGAAATATTTTCATCCTAGTGCTAGACATGCTATTTTGCAGGAACTTTTTGATTTTAAACAGGGAGAAAAAGAGGTATTGCCCGAATCTTGGGCAAGGTTTTGTGCTTTGATTCATGCACAGGCTGGAAGCCCATTACCTAAGAATGAGCTTCTTGATATATTTTATAATGGACTAACTGAAGAATCTAGGACATACCTAGATAGTTATGCTGATTGTGTTTTCAGGAATAGGACTCCTAAGGAAGCTGAGGAATTAATGGCTAAAATAAGCAAGAATTATGAAGATTGGACTCCTCCTAAACAAGCTATACCTGAAGTAATTGTACCTGAACCATCTATTTCGGTGCCTATTCCAACATCAAAGAAGAGGGGAGTTATTGAATTAAATGATGAAGTGATGAAGGAAGCTAAGAAATGTCTTAAGGAGAAGGGAATTAAAGCTGCAGATGTCAAGAATTTACCTCCTATAGAAGAATTATGTAAGCCTATTCCCTACTCATCCACAATTGAGGTACACTCTCTCCAACACTTTGATGAAGGTGATACCCCTTACTCTAAACCTCCTGATCAATGCTTAGAAGAATTCAATATCTTAATTGTTAAGCAAGACAACTTTAATAAAAGGGTGCAAAATCATCTAATGGAAAACACTAGAGATATTGTTGAGTTGAAAGATAATGTGGAAAGAACCTCTAATGATTTTAAAATGATTGTTAAACACTTTCAAATGGTTGAAACTCAAATAGATCAACTTGTTAAAGTACAAAATGACTTGCTAGTTAATGCTGCTAAAGAAAAACATGCTTATGAAATTAGAACTAGAAGTGGAGCTGCTACCCAGGATCCTCTATATCCTGAGGGGCATCCCAAAAGAATTGAGTAGGATTCTCAACAAGATGAAAATAGTGGTTCTACTCGTAAGAAAAGGAAAAAGAAGCATAAAACTGTTGTAGAACCCTATGAACCTGCTATAGATCCTAATAGTATATCTATCTCTGATGCTGAAACTGAAAGTGGTAATGAAGAATATGAAGTTCCTAATGTAGAAAAAGTTGAAGAAGAACCTGAAAACCACACTAAGAATACTAAATACACCAAAGAAGATTTTATTGCTAAGAAACATGGTAGTGAAAGAGAACCTTGGGTCCAAAAACCTATGCCTTTCCCTGATAAGAAACACAAGTCAAAGGAAGATGAACACTATAATAAGTTTTGTGAGTGGATGAAGCCTTTATTCTTGCAAATTCCTTTGACTGATGCTATTAAATTGCCTCCTTACTCAAAGTATATGAAGGATATTGTCTCGAATAAAAGGAAGATCCCTAATGAAGAAATTTCTAGTTTGCTTGCTAATTACTCTTTCAATGGTAAGGTTCCTAAGAAACTTAGAGACCCAGGGATTCCAACTATCCTGTGCTCTATTAAGAACAGTTATGTTAGAACTGCTTTGTGTGATTTGGGAGCTAGAGTTAGTGTTATGCCTTTCTCTCTCTATAAGAGGCTTCAACAAGAAAAATTAATACCAACTGATATATCTTTGCAAATGGCTGATAAGTCTACCACTATTCCTGTGGGTATATGTGAGGATGTACCTGTTCAAGTGGCTCATAATTGCTTGATATTAACTGACTTTGTTGTGCTTGAAATGCCTAAAGATGATAATATGTCTATTTTTCTTGGGAGAGCTTTTTTTAATATTGTAGGAGCTGTTATCAATTGTAATCAAGGAAAGGTGACCTTCAACGTTAATGACAAGGAACATACTGTCTATTTCCCCAAGAAGGTTAAAAGAACTTATGGTTTGAATTCAATCGAACATGTTGAGGGCATTCAAGTTTGAGAAATATATTATCCCATACCAAGAGAAAAATTTGAAACTATTATGATTGGGACCATTGCTATCAAGGTTGAGGTAACATAATTATTAGTGGAATACAAAGCTTTGTCTCATATGAAATTGTTTTGGTAACAAGACCTGATCAACCTTGTTAACAAAAGGATTTCATTGAACAAAACAATGTTTTCACCATGATTATCTCCGCTTACTTCTATTTTATCCATTTTTGTTTTTGCTTTTGCCTAACTTAAAGGCGTTAAAGAAAAGTACTTATTGGGAGATAACCCAAAAGTTTTAGAAGAGTCTTGAAAGTTATTACTTCAGTAATAACCGCTCCTTATCCTTTTTTATTTGTTTTTTGTGCCAAGAGTAACCTCTAATAAGAGAGAAGTAATGATTGGGAAAGTTGCTGTCCCGAAACAGATTTCTGTGCTTCACCGTAAAAATTCGTGTAAAATCTCTGAACGTCTTTTTGAGGCGTGAATTTTTGTGCTTCTGCCCCAGGTTGTTATCTAACTTTCGTTAGTTCAACACTTTTTGATTTGATCAACATAAGGTCTTCGAAAAAATTCGTATTTACCTGCTGGACTGTTTTGACAGATTTCTGCCATTTTCTGCATTTGCTTCTTGTTGGTTCCTTTTTGAGTTCTTTTGGGGAATTGAGCTTTTTGAGGGAAGTGCTACAGTATCTAGTATTCTAATGGAAGTTTATTTGGTGTTAGAACTGAACCTTAAGACCTTTTATTTTGAGTGCACTAATGTTGCTAATAAAGATTGTGTGAAGTTTTGTATTAAGAAAAATTTCAGGTGTATGGAAGGAATGAGTAATGAGATGAAGGATGGACTAAAGCTTAAGCTTGGGGATGCCACGCGTGTCACCCCAAGAAATATCCAAGAAGTACAACCATCAAAGCTTGGGGATGCCCAAGGCATCCCCCTCTTCATCAATAAAAATCCCAGGTTTCTTCCAAACGCTTTATTTTTATTATTTCAAGCACAGTTGTGTTATTCTTGGAGTGTCTTCTTTTTCGTTTTCGTTTTGGTTTTTCATTTGCTTGGTTTGTTTAGTTTGCTGAATAAATTGGTTGGACCTCCTCTTTCATACATTGGTTTTCAAATAGTTTGGTTTGGTTTGGAAAAGAGTAGGAAAGTTCATGCTTAAGTGGTAAAGAGAGCTTGTTTTTGACTGAGGCCTATGCTTTGTTATGCCATGCTTGATATTGTTTTGGCTTTATGCTTAGTATTCTTTTCTGTAGCATGACTTATTATAAACAATTGAGATTGCTTAATGTGCCTTAGATGAATCATGTGTTGTTTTAGCATATTAAAGCATAGTATATTGGTTTTCTCCTTTGATGCTTTAGTTGGATTGACTTGGCGCATGCTCACACAATGTTATGACTATCTCAAGTCACCATAAGCCTTTATGATCCTTTAGTTTTCAACTTGTAGTATCACTTTATGCTTTGATCAATGATGTTTTGTCGCTCTGCATGATTATGGCCATTATTGCTCTCTTAGTTTGTCACTCCCAGTCTTTTGCAAGCCTCCACAACCAAGTATGAGTTCCACTCATGCATCCATCTCCCTAAACCAAGTTATTCCAAAGAGTCCACCATACCTACCTACTAGCTTATGCTATTCCAAGTATATTCATGCTTTTGTTTACCTTCCAAATTAAACTTGTTATGAGAAAACTAGTGATTAAAGCTCTCATGAACTTGATGGCACACTTTACTTTTTTGCATCTAATAAACTTGAACCATTGGGTCCTTCTTTGTTGCGTATATGCTTGCGCTTTATAAGTTGAAATTAGCAGAACCATGTATCATGGGGAACGCATTCAACATTGCACTTGTACTTTGTACCCCGTTGATATCATGTTCTTTTGCTTACGGATCCCGGTGGTGTGAAATAAAAGTGGAACTTGTAAGATCATGGAGTTTGTATGTGTGTTAGAGAAACGCCTGGGCCGCTAGCCTAAGCCATGCCTAATCATGGTGGAAACTTGCATCATCACCATAATGAGCACTCTATGAAGCATCCTCAATAAAAACCTATGCAAATAGCAAATAAAAAGATTGCTAAGATGCTCATTGTTTGCTTGCCTTGTCATTTTGATTATGGGAAAGATCTCGTATCATGTGCAAGGGGTACCCTGTTGGCGGTTCTTAATGATACACATGTACTTACAATGACAAGAGCTTGCTCATGACTAAAGTTGAGTAGCATGAGGTTCGGTCTTCGTAAGTAAGGGGCATGAGATTTCGGTTTATAAATTGTCAAGCATATCATCTTAGTTGTGTTACTTTAACCTTAATCACCTTAAAGATGCTTATGATAGGGGCAATGAGAGCTGAAAGCTATTAAGTACCATGATTTTTGGAAGCTCTTTATGAAACTTGAATCTCTACTTCCTTCTATGAAGGCCATTCTTCCACCATTATATTGAGTCTCCACCTTCTACCTTTATGCACTTACTTTGAGAGCATAGTGGGCATTCTTAGTTCTATGTGCATTGTCCAAAGACAAGCTGATTGATGCATATCTTGACATTGCTTGTTTTAAATTATTTGTATCTAGTCACTCTTATGGACTTTGAAGGTGTCCTATGCATTTATATTTGCTACTCTATGAGGGACAAGCTGAATACTACTATGCTATGTTTTCTTTATGTGAAACAAACAAACGTCTTGCAAAGCATTGTTATTCATGAATCTTTTGTTTGTGCCTTTTCATGTTGCATCATAGTTTCTTTGTCTTATTGCTAGAACTTTGTCTTTCATGTTATGATTGAAGTACTATGATCCCAGCTTTGAATGTTTTACAAATACTTTGATCTAGTCTTTGATGGTGCATGTCACCTCAAAAATTATTCTTTCTTTTTATCACTTACCTACTTGAGGAAGAGCAGGAGTTAAGCTTGGGGATGTTGATACATTGCAAATGTATCTATAATTTTTGATGTTCCATGCTTGGTTTTATCTCCTTTCTTGTGTGTTGTCCACACTTTGGAGTACTTTTCATATGATTTCTTGGACTAACCTATTAATAAGAGGCACAGTGCCAGCTGCCTGTTTTCTGCTGTTTTTGGTTCCAGGAAAGTCAGAAAATGAATATTCTCGGAATTGGACGGGACAAAATCCAAAGTGCCTATTTTTCTGGAAGACTCACGGAACCAGAATACGAGACGGAGGAGGGCCAGGGGCTGGCCACACCACCCCCAGGCGCTGGCTGGGCCTGGCCACGTCAGGGCATGGTGTGGGCCCCCCAGGCACCCCCTCGGTCTCCCTCTTCGCCTATAAGAAGCCTTTTGACCTAAAAACTCCGGGGGTTCGACGTTTTTCTAGAAGGAGTTCCGCTCCACCGCCACCACCAGATTCCACGAAACAGCACTAGAAACTTCATTCTGGCACCCTGCCGAGACGAGGAATTGGAGGACATCATCACCATCATCATCACCATCACTTCTCCATCGACCATCCATGTTTCCCCCATCTATGAGTGAGTAATCCCCCGCTGTAGGCTATGGGGATGGTAGGGATTGGATGAGATCGTTCATGTAATGGCATCAGATTATTAGGACATGGTGCCTAGTATCTTTTATTAGTGCTTTATGACTTTGTTGCGACTTGTTGTGCTTAATTCTTGTCACTAGGGCCCAAGTGCCATGATTTCAGATCTAAACATGTTATTGATTCATTATGATAGTATTGTTTTTGGTCTTATCTGTAAGTTGTATACACACGTTGTTGTCCAGAACCAATGGCCACAAGTGGCGATGTAAATCGGGATAACCGGAGGGAATGGCTTTGATGTGAGGATCACATGTGTTCACAGAGTGTTAATGCTTTTCTCTGGTGCTCTATTAAAAGGAACACCTTAATTGCTAGTAGTTCCCTTGAGGCACCACTGCAAATGGGCTGGCGGGACAAAAGATGTTGTGCAAGTTCTCATTGCGAGCACGTATGACTATATATGGAACACATGCCTAGGATTATCTAGTACTTGGATGCTTTATCTTATTTATCTGCAATTGCCCTATGTTTTTATTGCTATGTGAATTGTCTTGTCCATGCAACGCCCGTCCATCCATCCCTATGCCTACCGCACTTGAATCCTACTGTTTACTGCTATTGTTATTGCTGTCTTTACTTTACTACTGCTGTTACTTTACTATTCCTACTACAAAACTGTTGCTACTGATAAACTCAGTTGTTAAGGCTTATAAATATTCTTTGGCTCCCCTTGTGTCGAATCAATAAATTGGGTTTCACTTCCCTCGAAAATACTGCGATACACCCCCTATACTTATGGGTCATCACTGCTTTATGCTTATATTCGTGGAATAGAATGGGATTACATCAATTTATTGAAAGTATCTCAAATTTGGATATATAAGTGCACGATACCTGCTTTGGTTAGGGTTTATGGGTCGAGGGTTTAGGGTTATAGGATTTTACGATTTTGTTTTATGGGTTGTTTAGGGTTTAGGGTTTAGCGAATTTTCAATAATGCTCAAGATTTATGCTTATACTCGTAGAACATAATGGTGTTAGCTGATTTAATGAAAGTATCTCAAATTTTGATCAATGTGTGCATGACACCTGCTTGGTTAGGGTTTATGACTGAGGGTTTAGGGCTTTAGTGTTTAGGGTTTAAGTTTTAGGGGTTGTTTAGGGTTTAGGGAATTTTTGATATTGCATAGGATTTATGCTGATATTCATCAAATAGAATGGTGTTACCCAATTTAACAAAATTATCTTAAATTTTGATCTATAAGTGCATGCTACGTGCTTGGTTAGGGTTTAAGGTTTAGGGTTATAGGGTTTAGGGGTTTAGTATTCGGGTTTTAGGGGTTTATAGTTTCGGGAATTTTCAATAATGTTCAAGCTTTATGCTTATATTCGTGGATTAGAATGGTGTTACCCAATTTTAATGAAAGTATCTCAAATTTTGATCTATAAGTGCACGGTACCAGCTTGGTCAGGGTTTAGGGGTTTAGAGTTTATGGTTTAGGATTCCATGAATTCTGAATAATATGTTCAAACTTTATGGTTATATATATTCGTGGAATAGAATGGTGTTACCGCAATTTCATGAAAGTATCTCAAAATTTGATCTACAAGTCGATGATATTCTGCTTGGTCATATTTTTTGTTAAATACAATTGAAGGTACCCCAAGTACTAAAACAAGGGATAAACACCAAGAGTTGACCGACATAGTTGAATGATGGTATAAGCCAAAACAAAAAATCTAAATTGGCTTATAAAATAAAGCTAAAAGCGACATATAAGCTTAACCAAACAACCCCTCAACTTCTTGATTTGAATGCTAATAATGCAGCCTAATTTGAGACCTTTTGAAAGAAAAATCCAAATAAAAAATATATAAATTGAAGCAATGTCTTTCTTTCACAGAGTATTGTGTTATGTGCTCTGCCTAGTTTCCATGAAAAGTGTGCTAAAATTTGACAACTTTTGAAGAAACCTGTTTCATAATATGGCGTACCATGTATGAACATTCATGGCTTTCAAACGAGATGACCAAGGTCATGGCAATATGTTTTCCATAGTTTATGATAACGTGTCCATGTTTGGTACATCGGTGCATAACTGCATATTGGCATTTAAAACAATGTTTACAAAAAGGGTGCATCCAAATCGAAGTTATTTTAAATTGTCCAACTGACAAGAATGGCTTCTGTTGTGAAACAACTACAAAGATTATATGTGGTTCAAAATCTCACGGCACCAATTTTCTCATAGAGTATAAATTTTTTGACGGATAATGCCCAAGTTTCATGAATTTTCTAGCTTTTGAGCCAAGTTGATTTTAACGATTTATCTCGGTTTAGCGTTCGAATTTTGAACAACAAGCAATGGAAATCTCTACTTCCCGTAATTCTAGCTCACTGACATGTGGGTCACTTGCATAGTCGCTCCACAAATTCAGTGTAGGTCGGAATGGGCAGGCAGGTAAATATTGAGGAAGGGCTAGGAAACATCGATGGGGTGATGCACTTGGGATAACACAAATTTACCACCTATATCCCTCTGTTATGTAGTGCTCCCTAAGATTCTTGTTTCCAGAGCAGGGATAGAAGAGGAATTTTGCATTCTAGAAAGAGGTGAATCATGTTTGAATGGATGGGCGGGATATTTTAATGGATGGGTGCGAAGTTTGGGTGTCGTACCAAAATTTTGAGTTCTAAGCTTCTAGCATACGGTACTCCGGCCTAGGCCTCTAAGACGCGCTGTAACCATCTAGACCCACACACCAGCGAGAGTTGCTTCCCAACATTTAAACGAGTTTCTAGGCATTTCCTAAAATTTTCGAACAATTTAAGGCTTTCAAGAAGATGACCATCGTCCAAAAAAGGTGACCAAGGTCATGGAAGTAGTTTATGATCGTGTCCGTATTTGGTAGATTGGTGCGTCTTTGCAAATCAACCAATATATCTTGTTCCAAATTTGAAGTTTATTTTCGAATTTCCAAGTAACAATAATGTGTTTTTTTGTGAAGCAACTACAAAGATGATGGCTCAAAATGCCACCACCCACTTTTTTCACACAATGTATAACTCCCTTTCAAGCTTTAAGGCTAAATTTGTGCAATACAATATTTATTGGGGCTGGATGTTTGAATGGTTGGGCGGGATGTTTGAATGGGTGGGCGGAATATTTCAGCGTCCTGTCAATTTTTTTAAGTTGAAGCTTCTAAGGTACGCTACTCCCACTTGGGATGTTGTCACCATGAGATAGACCCACATTCCTGTATGCTTTCCAGTATTTAATGAGTTTATAGAAATTTAACAAAATTAATGAACATTAATTTAAGGCTTTCAAACAAGAGGAGCATGGTCACAGCCATAGTTTCTGTACCTTTTTCGTGTTTTGTACTACTCCGTACATTGAAGTATCTTCTCCAACCAAGCTTACAAACGTGTCCATACGTAGATCAATGCATCTTGGCATTTCAAGCAATTGTTTACAAAGGAGATTCCAGATTTGATGAATAATGCCCTACTTTTATGAGTTTTCAAGCTTCCTAGCTAAAGATGTGCAGTAAAATGACTTTTTGACAATTGAAAGTAAGTATGTCTAATTATGAACTACAAAGTTTGTTATATAGATTTCTCTTGACTTTTTAAAAATAGTTTAAAGGTACCGAATTAGTCAAATATTGGAGAACCACCGAGAGTTTTACAAGATTTCAATTTTTTGATATGAATGGTAATGACACCAAATTTGGGCCATTTAAAAAAAATAAAGAAAAAAAATACAACCATTCGTTTCTCTGTTGGTGTCTCACTATGTGCATTAGCTAATTTCCATGAAAAATATATAAAATTTTACAACTCTTGAAAACTCGTTTCACAATATGCCGTACCATGTTTAGACATTCATGACTTTCAAAAACTAGATGACCAATGTCAAGGCCATATGTGTTACCATACTTTATGATAATGTAACCATGTTTGGTAGATTGGTGCATATTGGCATTTCAACATTGTTTACAAAAGATCTTTGATATTTGAAGTTATTTTAAAAGCCCCAATCGATAATAATGGCTTTAATTTTGTCATATGATATATGGCGTAGCATGTATGAATATGCATGGTTTTCAAACTAGATGACCAAGGTCATAGCCATATCTTTGCTATAGTTTATAACAACATGTTTGTATTTGGTAGATTGGTCTATATTATTAGCATTTAAAATATTATTTACAAAGGAAGCTTTTGAATTTGAAGTTATTTTCAATTTTTCAAGCGACAACACTGACTTTTGTCGTGAAGAAACTACAAATAAGTATGGCTCAAAATCCCACTGCCCTAGTTTCCACACAAGATATATATAGCCCGTGGTTTAGGGTTCGTGTTTTTTGGGTTGAGGGTTTAGGGGTTGAGGGTTTATGGTATATGATTTAGGATTTTAGGGTTTAGGGTTTAGGAGTTTAAGGTTGGTATTTAGGGTTTACGATTTTAGGGTTTAAGTTTTTCTAGGTTTTAGGGTTTATGAATTTTCAATAATAATGTTCAAGCTTTATATATATGCTTATATATATTCGTGGAATAGACTGGTGTTATCGCAATTAATTGAAAGTATCTCGGATTTTGATTTATAAGTGCATGATACCTACTTGGTAAGGGGTTGAGGGGTTGAGGGTTTAGGGTTTATGGTTTTTGGGGTTTAGGGTATTGGTTTTTTGGGAATTCTCAATATTGTTCATACTGCTTTATATATGCTTATGTTCATGGAATTGAATGGCGTTAGCACAATTTTAGGAAAGTATATCTGAAATTTTGATCTACAAGTGCATGATACCTCATTTTCCAGGGTTGTTTAGGTGGGGTTGAGGGTTTTAGGGTTTAGGGCATTTTCAATAATGTTCAAACTTTATTGTTATATTCGTGGAATAGAATGGTGTTACCGCAATTTAATGAAAGAATCTCAGATTTTGATCTATAAGTCCACGGTACCTGCTTGGTTAGGGTTTATGGGTCAAGGGTTTAGGGTTTTACTGTTTAGGTTTTATGGACTGAACATGGTTTAGGGGGTTTATCAAATTTTCAATAATGCTCAAGCTTTATGCTTATATTCGTCGAATAGAATGGCGTTACCTAATTCATTGAAAGTATCTCAAATTTTGATCTATAAGTGCATGATACTTGCTTGGTTAGGGTTTATGGGTTGAGGGTTTGGGGTTTTATGTTTAGGTTTTAGGGGTTGTTTAGGGTTTAGGGTATTTTCGATAATGCTCAAGATTTATGCTTATATTCATCGAATAGAATGGCGTTACCAATTTAATGAAAGTATATCAAATTTTGATTTATAAGTGCATGCTACGTGTTTGGTAAGGGTTTAGGGTTTAGTGTTTAGGTTTTAGGGTTTCGGGAATTTTAAATAATGTTCAAGCTTTGTGCTTATATTCGTGGAATAGAATGGTGTTACCGCAATTTAATGAAAGTATCTCAAATTTCGATATATAAGTGCATGGTACCTGCTTGGTTAGAGTTTATGGGTCGAGGGTTTAGGGTTTTACGGTTTAGTTTTATGGGTTGTTTCTGGTTTAGGGTTTAGCGAATTTTTGGTAATGCTCAGGATTTATTCTTATATTCGTCTAATAGAATGGCGTTACCTGATTTAATGAAAGTATCTCAAATTTTGATCTATGAGTGCACGATACCTTCTTGGTTAGGGTTTTGGGCTAGGGGTTTTAGGGTTTAAGGTTTAGGGAATTTTCGATAATGCTCAGGATTTAATCTTATAGTCGTCAAATAGAATGGAGTTACCCAATTTAATGAAAGTATCTCAAATTTTTATCTATAAGTGCATGATACGTGCTTGGTCAGGTTTTGGGGTATATGGATTTAGAGTTTGGGTTTTAGGGGTTTAGCTAGGGATCAGGGTTCCAGGAATTTTCAATAATGTTCAAGCTTTATGCCTATATTCGTGGAATAGAATGGTGTTACCTAATTTAACGAAAGTATCTCAACTTTTTATCTCTAGTTGCATGATACCTTCTTGGTCAGGGTTTAGGGGTTTAGATTTTATGGTTTAGGATTCCGTGAATTCTCAATAATATGTTCAAACTTTATGGTTATATATATTCGTGGGATGGTGTTACCACAATTTAATGGAAGTATCTAAAAAATTGATCTATAAGTCGATGATACCCTATTTGGTCATATTTTTTGTTAAATAAAATTGAAGGTACCCAAGTACTAAAACAAGGGAGAAACACCAAGAGTTCCTTGAGACTTAGGCATTGTTTGGTTGGGCTCTAATTCTGGATTTTTATTTTTTGGCTTATGAACCCAGGAACGTGTTTTTGGCTTTGTTTTTTAGCTTTTACTCTAACATAGTGGAATGATAGTATAAGCCATGTTGGATTATTTTAACGATTTTATCTCGGTTTAGTGACAACTGTTTGAATTTTGAACAACAAGCGATGAGAATCTCTACTTCCTGTAATTCTGGCTCACTAACTACTAGAAAACATCATGTTCGTGGTGCACCTGTTTTGGACATCCATGGCGCACATGGGGTGGGCCACTAAACGCGCGCCACGGCTTACTTGGTTAGCCGTGGCGCACTAGGTGGTGCGCCACGGGTAATAAAAGTTAGTCGTGGCGCACCATGTAGTGTGCCACGGCTAAGGGTTCCTTGTGCGCCACGGGTACAATTTTCAAAATTCAAAAAAACGGCGGGATCCAGATAGATCTGGATCTGAATCTCGCCGCTGTGGTCGCCGGAGTTTGTCGCCGGAGGCGCCTCGTCTTGCTCCCGTCGTTGCCGAAGTCACCCAGGAGGTGGGCGGAGGACACCGCGGTCGGAGGTATTCGGAGGAGGACGCCATCAGAGAGAGGAGGAGAAGGTGAGGAGAAGGGAGAAGGAGAGGAGGAGAAGGGGAGAAGAGGGAGAAGAGGAAGAGAAGAAGATGAGGAGAAGGAGAAGAGTAGGAGGAGGAGGAGGAGAATAAGGAGAAGAGGAGGAGGAGGAGAAGGAGAAGAGGAAGAGAAGAAGAAGGCAGAGAAGGAGAGGAAGAAGAAGAAGAAGAAGAAGAAGAAGAGGAGAGGAGGAGAGAAGAGGAGAAGGAGGACAATGGGAGGAGAAGGTGGATGGGAGGGGATGGTAAATGCAAAGGGGGTGTTGGTAGGTGGCCGAGTCAGTTCGAATTTCGAATCCCGCCTTCACTTAGCCGTGGCGCACTACTATGAGGTGCGCCATGGCTAAGTGGCCTCAATTTTTTTTTGCATGAAAAAATCTTATTTTGCCATATCTTTTTTCCTTTTCAAATTTTGAGAATCTAAAAAATCGGTAAACGGTCTTTCACGGTTGCGAGTGGATAGAAAATTTCATACTCGCCATTTTGATATATTATAGATTTTTTTTCAATATCGTATGCAAAAAGTATGGCCGTTTTATCGTGCCATGACTGTTTTTTGCAAAAAAAAAAGTCAAAATTCATATTTGATAATTTTCCTACAAACTAGATCACATAACCTATCTAGATCTGAAAGGATTTTATTTTTCAAAGTATTTATCATTTTCTTTTATTTTTTGCAAAACTAAAAAGGCAATCCCAGGGGGTGGTGTGGAGTTGAAACTTCCCACACTTAGCCGTGGGGCACCACATAGTGGTGCGCCACGGGTAAGTTCTCTACCCGTGGCGCACTACTATGTGGTGCCCCACGGCTAAGTGAGGTCGTTCCCTGGCTGCATGGATCATACTTAGCCGTGGTGCACCTAGGAGCATGTGCGCCACGGCTAAGTGACATACCCGTGGGGCACTGCTGACAGGTGTGCCACGGCTATTTACCCGTGGGGCACCACCTACCATATGCGCCACGGGTATGTGGATTACGTATAGCTGTTTTCCTAGTAGTGTACATGTGGATCACTTGCATAGTGGGTCCAAAAAGTCAGTGTAGGTCGGAGTGGGCGGGCAGGTAAATATTAAAGAAGGGCTAGGAAACGTTTATGGGGTGATGCACTTGGGAGAACGCAAATTTATTATCTATATCCCTCTGTTATTGTAATGCTCCCTCAGATTCTTGTTTCTAGAGCAGGGATAGAAGAAGAATTTTGTATTCTAGAAAGATGTGAAGCATGTTTGAATGGATGCGCGTGATATTTTAATGGATGGGTGCGAAGCATGTTTGAATGGATGCGCGTGATATTTTAATGGATGGGTGCGATGTTTGGGCACCGTACCAAAATTTTGTGGTCAAGGCTTCTAGAATACACTACTCCGGTGTGGGGCCTCTTAGACGCGTTGTCACCGTCTAGACCCACATGCCAGCGAGAGTTTCTTCCTAGTATTTAAACGAGTTTCTAGGCATTTTCTGAAATTTTCGAACAATTTAAGGCTTTCAAGAAGATGACCATCGTCCAAACAAAAGGTGACCAACATCATGGAAATAGTTTATGATGATGTGTCCGTATTTGGTAGATCGGTGCATCTTTGCAAATCAACCAATATGTCTGGTTCCAAATTTGAAGTTTGTTTTCGAATTTCCAAGTAACAACAATGTGTTTTGTTGTGAAGCAACTACAAAGATGATGGCTCAAAACACCACCGCCCCCTTTTTCACACAATGTATAACACCTTTCAAGCTTCTAGGATAAATTTGTGCAATAAAATAATTTTTGGGGCTGTATGTTTGAATGGATGAGTGGGATGTTTGAATGGGTGGGAGGGATATTTTGGCGCTCTCGGAAATTTTGAAGTTGAAGCTTCTAAGGTACGCTACTCCCACTTGGGATGATGTCCCCGTCAGATAGAGCCACATGCATGTATGCTTTCTAGCATTTAATGAGTTTATAGACATCTGCCGAAATTAATGAACATTAATTCAAGGCTTTTAAACAAGAGGAGTAGGGATAGAAGAGGAATTACGCTTTCTAAAAAAGATGAAGTATGTCTGAATGGATGTGCGGAATATTTGAATGGATGTGTGCGATATTTGGGCGTAGTACCAAAATTTTTAGGTCGAAGCTTCAAACATACGCTGCTCCGACATGGGGCCGCTCAGATTCGCTATTACACTCTAGAAACGCATACCAATGAGAGTTGCTTTCCAATATTTAAATGATTTTTTAGGCATTTGCTGAAATTATTGAATAATTCAAGGCTTTCAAAAAGATGACCATGGTCCAAAAAAAAGATGACCAAGGTCATGGCCATAATTTATGATGATGTGTCCACATTTGGTATATCGGTGCATCTTGGCAAATCAATCAAAATGTCTGGTTCCAAATTTGAAGTTTACTATTGAATTTCCAAATTTGGGCCTGTTTCGAAAAAATTAGGGATGAAATTAAATATATGTTCAAATAAAGTCATTCGTTCGCAAACTGCAATGCTATGTTCATTAGTTTCCATGGTAAAATATAAACTTGTATTTTGATAAGTTTTGGCTCAATTTTGATGTATGGTGACTGGCAGGTGGGCCACATATATGGTGGTGCCCAAAGCAAGGTAGGTTAGAATTTCGAAAGTTATCCCTTTGCACCCCTTCGCGCTGTGTATCAACTTCCACCCTCCACTGCCTAGGCCCTCACCCCTTTCCCACAAAACAGACGCGCTTACGGCCGCTCCTCATCACCACCATGCGCGAAGAAGCTTTCCCTACACATCGGTCTTCTTGAGATGCACCGGTAGGCACGTTGATCCCGCGGTAGTCGTTCTATCTCTAGCTCGATCTGGTTGCCATTTTATTGCCCTTTTACGCGATCTGCCTCCTCAAATATATAGTTTAATTTGTCCTCAATCTGCATGGTCATAGTTTATTCTGCACTGGATCTTTGTTCCTAAGTACCTTCGGCAATTTTTGTTGTCAATATGTTTGCTGAAATACATAGGCATATATAGTTTTTGTACTCCATCTATATGTTTCCTGCTTTTATTTTAATAATAACCAACCTTGTATGTCATAATTAAACAGATGTGCAGATTTTGGATAGATATTGCTCCATTAGGCAGCGCTAAAAACATCCTTGGTGTCCTACGATTTATGGGGTTTGTTAGAGCTCATTGTGACAACTCAAAAGTACATTGCGCCTGCCGGTTATGTGTGAATCGTAGGGTGCTGCCTCAAAGTATAGTGGAAGCCCATATTTTTACATTTGGGATGCTAAGCACATATTTTAGATGGGTATTTCATGGTGAACCATATGATCCTCCTTATGAACCGGGCGAGTGAAGGGTTCGCAGCATAGAAAACAAAATTTTCCTACGATGGGAACTATTATACGCCAAGATTTACCTATTAGATATAAGCAACGGGTGGATATACATCCATAGAGAACATACCCTCGAAGACAACAAAGTTTTGTTAACAAGATGGAACTCGTGGATGATATAGTCGTACACTTGCCCATCTCAAGATCGTGATGAAGTCCAGCAGGTCCAGCTCCAGCACGTCCATCAGATCCAGCTCCAGCAAGTCCAGCACCACCAAGTCCAGCACCACAAAGCAGCGGTGCATCCGTGATCGCACACACGTCCGGTACCCCGACAACCTCCGTCCCTCACTCCAGCAAAGCAGCAGAAGCAGCAACTCCTTTCCAAATAAAGCCAACAGGAACATGTATCTCGCTAATCCGAGATCATGGGGGAAGAATACTAGAGGGGGAGAGAGATCCTTCACAAGGATGTGTGTGGAAGAAGGATTGAGAGGGGGACTTTTATAGGAGGAGGGGGGACCCCTCCCCATGGCTAGCGCCCAAGGTGTGACCCTTCACCTCCTCATTCATGTGGTGGTAACTCCCTCCACATAAATTTGCCCCTTCACATTCTCCATTAAAGTCTCCACTTTAAATGCATTAAATTTCTCCAAATTTAATGCTCTCTCATTTAATAAAACTCTTTTATTAATTTTATTCAGAATTTTGTTAATTACTTTAATTAACAAACATTCACATAAAAAGCCCCTGCAGCATATCAATATTAAATGCAGAACCAATTTCAGCAATTTCACCCGAAACAGTTTCAATGTCTATTGAAATAATTCTAGCGCTTTCTTAAATCTTTATCTAAAACATATTTGCTCCAAATGGTGTCGGTATCCCTTAAGTGTGTCACCCTATGGTTCGCGAATAATGCTGACATGATCGAGACCCCTCTCAGATCAATAATCAGAAACAGGACTTGGAGATCCATACCGACTCCTACACATTCAACGATGACTTCTGTGATCATGAGAACCTTTAAAGCTAGTAACTAAATCCCTTTGTCTCGCGATATATTACATGTCCGAGATTCGATCATCGGTATCTCCATACCTAGTTTGATCTCGTTACCAACATGCACCCTTTTATTGTTCCCGTGATATAACATTCTAGTGATCACATCACATGCTTGCAAGCTATTCTCAATGTGATATCACCAAGGCGGCCTAGAGTATATCTATCCGTCATCGGTATGGACAAATCCCACTCTTGATTCATGAGCCTCTACATAACACTTTCGTAGCACTAAACCCTCCTTTATAATCACCCTTTCACGGTGTGACGTTTGATGTTACCAAGATACTCTTCCAGTGTTAGTGATTGACATGATCTCATGGTCTAAGGACTAGGATTACTTCGTATGATGTTATAGCAATATAAAAACAATGACTTTGATTGTAATGCTATGCTTTGGATGAATATTCATCACATCATTCCACTAATGTTGTGACCTCATTATTAACAACATCCAATGTCCATGATCAGGAAACCTTGATCATCTTGTTAATCAACGAGCAAGTTTATAAGAGAGGCATAACTAGGAACTTTCCTTTTGTTTATTAAACACACATGTATTAATGTTTCCTAATTAATACAATTATAGCATGCAAAATAAACATTTATCATAAACAAGGAATAAGATAATAACCAATTTATTATTGCCTCTCGGGCATATTCCCTTCAGTCTCCCACTTGCACTAGAGTCAATAATCTAGTTTGAAAAACTTTGCATATTGAACACCTATGGCTTTCTGGTGTTGCATATACATGATTGCTAGTGGTTAACATAATCTCCGGATCTGATAGTTTCAGGTCCGTGTGTATTTGCATGTCTTTGCGTCTCTACGCATCACTCATTCTCAAATGAGACGACATTGTATAAATTTGGTCCTTTGGTGAGACCTTTAGTTCGTTCGGGTTAAAATATGTTGATATTATTGTCATATAGTATATCTTCATAGTATTAGCTCACTCTGAACCACACCTAGTTTGATAACAAACTACTTAACACAAATGCCCTCCTTTGCTGCTACTATAGCAGTCATATACTTTGTAGTATCCGTCGCAATGTCTCAACTTTGGAACTCATCCAAATCCATCATGGAACATCCTTTCCATTACATTGGGCCACCCATAGTCTAAATTGAGATAAATTTTAATTTGTATCTTGTGACAAAACTAGTATCAATGTAACACATTACAATGAAGTACCTTTAACTATTTGTCACTTATACATGATATATTCTTAGTTCTTCCAAAGCTCATAAGAATATCTTTACTATCGTCCAATAATCATCTTATGAATCATTCTGGTATGTGCTCATAAGATTTAGAGCATAGGACATATCTGGATATATACATATCACGGTATAATCGATCAAAATCTTCAAGTAATTTTACTTACCAAGTGTTTAAACACTTGAATCTTGATACAATTCTTTCCATGCAGCTGATACGTTGCTAACGTATCTATAATTTTTGATGTTCCATCCTTGTTTTATATCTACTTTGTTATGTTTTGCCTACACTTTGTAGTATTTTTATACACTTTCTTGGACCAACCTATTAACAAGATGGCACAGTGCCAGCTCCCTGTTTTCTGCTGTTTTTGGTTCCAGGAAAGTCAGAAAATGAATATTCTCAGAATTGGATGGGACAAAAGCCAAAGTCGATATTTCACCGAGGCACAACAAGAAATGTGTCAGTCTATGACCTTTTGATAGTGACCGTGGACAAAATTGTCATAGACTTATGACGATTTTGCACCAGAGGGTCATTAGTAGTTCAAGAGGGCCTAAACTATGAAAAATTACGACGATTTTGCTAAAAAACGTCATAATTTCATTAGCTGAAATCGTCATAACCTAGTGGGTACAGCCTATGGCGTTACATGTAGCTCACTATGATGATTTAAAATTGTCATAGCGTCTAAATTAGCATAAATGGAAATGAGTAGTCGACCACATCACCAATTACTCCTACGTGGCGTGTCTACATGTCAATTTTTGACTACGTGTTTTATACATGTGTCCATATCTGTCTATGTGGCAATGTTTGAAAATCTTGGGATTATTACTCAAAAAATCTCACCAATTACGCCATAGTGTATATGTGTTAGTGTTTTATATATAAAAATAGGTCAGACGCAGGGTTTGAACCAACAACCTCAACCACCCTCCAACGTGTGCCTAACCACTGAAACAACCAGTTGTTCTTGTCATTGTTCAACTCCAGTGGCCCTTTAAAGGCTTTATTCATATGTTGGTCTTTGAAAAATAGACAAAAAATGAAGGGGTGACCGAGACTCGAACCGGTGACCTCCCTAAATGAGACAAGTACCTGACCACCACACCAACATAATTTAGTTGAAACTTTACCGCGTTGTATCTATACGAGTATTGTCCACGTTCGGGCATGGGCCTAACGGACCGTAGGCATATTTTTAATGGGCCTCGCTGCGCGGTAACTTGGGCCGGTCTTCCACCTTGGACGCAGTAGATTAGGTACGGTTAGTTTTTTTTCGTTTTTCTTTTTGTATTTTCTTAATTCTTTTGTATCTTTCTCATATAAAGCCCAAATGAATTGACTTTTGTCTCTAAATTTTTATAAATTTTAGTAGGTCATATTGGGTTGTTAATTAGAAATAGTATGATTACTTAAAAATAGTTGATCTACTAATTTCACATTAGTCCATGGTAGGACAATATCATAATTCAAAATACGATTTTGAAACTAGGGTTTCGAATTCAAAATCTTTGGGTTGAATCAAGGGGTTGAATATTGCAAATACTACATGATTCCCCAAGAGATTGTTGCGGGAAGATGTGATCACAAATTGGTGTATATATTTGTTTTACCATACAAAAATTGAATCATTGGAATGAGTACATTTTTGAGATAGTTTGTTGAAATGATATAATGATTTGTCACCATGAAAAATATCCATGCTTTCACCAATAATTTGTACCTATAATTTCTACGGTTCAAAGGTGTAGCAAAAGCAAGAGGATAAGAAAACAACTTTTTAAAAGATTATAAGAAAAAACATTTTTAATGATGTGTACCTCATTCATTTGCACAGTTTTATTGTATAAATGATAATATTTCTAGATCTAGAACGTACAAAGAGGCTAGTCTCAAATCTAATAAAAATTGTACTGCTTTGACACAGATTAGAGGTAAATTGAATGGGTAATTTAAATAAAGCGACAAATGATATTACCTACCACATCCCATATATGAGAAAAAAATGAGAAAGGGAAGCAATCGCATCAGTCTTCTCTCTTGCTAAGTTGCCAGTAACAACATGGTTTGATATGATATTTCCACATACATGACATGTGATCTCATCCATTAAGGCATAACCATCATCGCCCATTCTCAGTAAATGCAACATTATATCAACACCGGATGCTTTAGAAAAAACCAATGTTATGGTCAGAATCACGGCATAGTTTGTGATAATGTTTCCATATTGTGTACACATGTGCATCTTGGGATGGAGAACAATGTTGCAGGAGGAAGTTTTCCTTTTCGTCACATGGAAAAGCCATTTTCTATTTTCCGAGAGCCAAAATCGGGGCGTTTAGTGAAGCAACACCAAACAACTAATACAAAATTCTACCACCCCATTTTTCAAAAATACTAGACCCACCTTACATGAACAATGTCCCAACCGGGGGTTCACAAACCTTTCCGTCCACCCCTGGTGAAAAATACAAATGTCTGCCGAATCGCTAGGAAGTGGATCTGGTTTGAACTACAGGTACATGATCTGATGCTCCTGATTTTTTGCAAAATCATTTTTAGACTCACAATATGAGGTTTCTTTAGAGATCTAATGCAAGTTTAGCGAGGCTCATCCCCTACCTTCATTCCCACCGTTTTTGCCATAGTTTGAAATAGGAAAATTTTGAAACAGGCATAAGAAATTCAAAAATGGTCCGAACAATGTAAATCCTTCACATGGTGTAATATTATGTGACATATTTGCAAGGAAAAATACCAAACTTGGTATATTGATTGCATCTCGAAAAAATCTTCACAGAAACGACCTATCATGTTCGAGGTTTCATGGCTTTCAAGCCAAACGACCAATGTTATAGCCAGAATCGCGGCATAGTTTGTGATAATGTGCCCATATTGTGCACACATGTGCATCTTGGGATGGAGAACAATGTTGTAGGAGGAAGTTTTCCTTTTCGTCGCATGGAAAAGCCATTTTCTATTTTCGAGTGTCAAAATCGGGGCGTTTTGTGAAGCAACACCAAACGGCTAATACAAAATTCTACCACCCCATTTTAAAAAAATACTAGACCCACCTTACATGAACAATGTCCCAACCGGGGGTTTGCAAACCTTTCCGTCCACGACTGGTGAAAAAGACAAATGTCTGCCGAATCGGTAAGAAGTGGATCTGGTTTGAACTACAGGTACATGATCTTATGCTCCTGATTTTTTGCAAAAATCATTTTTAGACTCACAATATGAGGTTTATTCAGAGATCCGATGCAAGTTTAGCGAGGCTCATCCCCTACCTTCATTCCCACCGTTTTTGCCATAGTTTGAAATAGGAAAATTTTGAAACGGGCATAAGAAATTTAAAAATGGTCCGAACAATGTAAATCCTTCACATGGTGTCATATTATGTGACATATTTGCAAGGAAAAATACCAAACTTGGTATATTGATTGCATCTTGAAAAAACCTTCACAGAAACGACCTATCATGTTCAAGGTTTCATGGCTTTCAAGCCAAACGACCGATGTTATGGCCAGAATCGCGGCATAGTTTGTGATAATGTGCCCATATTGTGCACGCATGTGCATCTTGGGATGGATAATAATGTTGCAGGAGGAAGTTTTCCTTTTCGTCGCATAGAAAAGCCATTTTCTATTTTTCGAGTGTCAAAGTCGGGGCGTTTTGTGAAGCAACACCAAACGGCTAATACAAAATTCTACCACCACATTTTGCAAAAATACTAGACCCACCTTACATGAACAATGTCCCAACCGGGGGTTTGCAAACCTTTCCGTCAACACCTGGTGAAAAAGACAAATGTCTGCCGAATCGGTAGGAAGTGGATCTGGTTTGAACTACAGGTACATGATCTTATGCTCCTGATTTTTTGCAAAAATCATTTTTAGACTCACAATATGAGGTTTATTCAGAGATCCAATACAAGTTTAGCGAGGCTCATCCCCTACCTTCATTCCCACCGTTTTTGCCATAGTTTGAAATAGGAAAATTTTGAAACAGGCATAAGAAATTCAAAAATGGTCCGAACATTGTAAATCCTTCGCATGGTGTCATATTATGTGACATATTTGCAAGGAAAAATACCAAACTTGCTATATTGATTGCATCTCGAAAAAACCTTCACAGAAACGACTTACCATGTTCGAGGTTTCATGGCTTTCAAGCCAAACGACCGATGTTATGGCCAGAATCGCAGCATAGTTTGTGATAATGTGCCCATATTATGCACACATGTGCATCTTGGGATGGAGAACAATGTTGCAGGAGGAAGTTTTCCTTTTCGTCGCATGGAAAAGCCATTTTCTATTTTTTTGAGTGTCAAAATTGGGGCGTTTTGTGAAGCAACACCAAACGGCTAATACAAAATTCTACACCCCATTTTTCAAAAATACTAGACCCACCTTACATGAACAATGTCCCAACCGGGGGTTTGCAAACCTTTCCGTCCACACCTGGTGAAAAAGACAAATGTCTGCCGAATCGGTAGGAAGTGGATCTGGTTTGAACTACAGGTACATGATCTTATGCTCCTGATTTTTTGAAAAAAACATTTTTAGACTCAAAATATGAGGTTTCTTCAGAGATCCAATGCAATTTTAGCGAGACTCACAATACGCTTTTAGTAGATGCTCCACGAAAAGCCCTCTTTTTAGGAAAATAGTCCACAACCAATCAAATCACAGCAAATCACCTCCCACGGATCGTCCATTCTTGCTTGATATGAACCGTTCACTGCCCATCCAACGGCCTTAGTCTCTCACCAAAGAAACACACATCCCACCGCGCCCGCTGCATCACAAGTCCCCAGCGCCGCGCCACCACCTACCTACCTCCACCCAGAGATCATCGAAACCCTAGCCCTCTCCTCCCCTCCATCGCCACCACCATCTCGCAGCAGATCCCCATCTTCTTTGGGTTATGCAAATGTACCCGAGCCTTACATCGCTCGCGCTGCCCCTGATTCCACATGTACCCGAGCCACTCCGATCCCTACCTCCCTGTTATCATAGCCTCTCCCCCACTTTGCAACAGAGGCAACCCGCCATGGCCGCTGTCATGTCTAATCTGTGGAGCAAGGAGGCGCTGGACCGCGGGCATCTTCAGCTTCATTGACTGGACCGCGTACTTCCTCATCCTCTCGTCCACCGCGGGCATCGAGGGCCGCAATATCAAGAGCCATCATGCCCAGGTCATCGTCGTTCGCTGCTCAGAGGGCCGGCCGTCCATCCGTGCGTGTGTCCTGACGTCAACATAGCCGTATGCCCCGAGCTCCATCGCATTTTGAAGAAGTGAGTCCCTTATCCCTCTTCCCAATCTCCCACACTAATTCCTCCTCTCAAACCTAGATCCGTTGCGAATTAGGTTCGTGCACGTCCTTAATCTGAAATTGGGGTGCGGAAATAAAGTGTTGACATTCCTTCTCCTGCCACTAACGAGTCAATCTATATCGTTTTGAATTCCTTATGATTAATATACAACTGTAGTTTATACTAACTGCTTGATTTATAGCTGGATGGATCGGAAGTACTTACACAGTTGATTTGTTTCCGATTGGTTCAGGTTGCACTCTAGCTTAACTAGCCTGATAAATTGATGCTTGTTAAATTAAGAACACGTACTATGTTATAACAATTATTTTTTCTGCCTCAAAATTATCTATGTCAAGCATTCTGACTTTTAAGTTCATACTTTACATGTACTTATTTGTTGCAATTAATTTATTTGATAGTAGTGGAAGCTAAGTTAGCAAAACTTTGATAGGTGTCAAGGACCTTGGGAAAGCACTTCCGAGCACCGCGGATTGCTGCAGCTCTAGCCATACCTCCTCCTAATCATTCCCCATCTCCAGACTGGCGTCCACTTCCACCCTTACGTTGATTGCAGCGAGCGGCGCTTCGCAGCTCGCTGTCCGGTGGTGATCACATACAGTGCACCTCTTGTAGAGCTGACAACCAACACCATGGCCAACCCCAACATGCCTTTGATCTCGGGCCTTCCCATTGCCTGGGCCAAGAGCCAAGATGCGCTCAAGCACCATACGCGAGCCTAGCTGCAGCACGACCCAGGGATATTGATGCTGATGCCTGTTGGAATCGAGCTTGTTCTATCATTGGCTGGTTATGAACTACAAAGCGACATCCTTATTCTCATTGCTATTGCTTATCTGGTTGGAGTTTCTTTCCTATAAATTCTTAGATGTCAAGCTTATTATTTTTGGTAATTTGTGAATCCATGGTATTTTGCTGTCCTAATTTGCTGTGTAGAAAGTTTACCATTCCATGCTACTGTGACAACTTGTCTTTCCCATGCTTTGTTTCTTTACTGATCAGTAGTACTATGTAACTGCAAAAAATAAACATCGAATAATTTCATACGAGGAAATGCATTTATCTGTCTGCAGTTATGGAATATTCAACCAATCTATGCTAAATCCCTCAATTCTTAGCAAAAACATTCTGATATTCTAGTGCTTTTCTGTGTGTTCTGTGTTAATCAGTTCTCATCTGAATTACAAGATCCAATTTATAGAATTGGTTCACCAACATGAATAGTAGTACAAAAACCTAGTGCTAATACTTAAGGCAATACTTTTACTTCATGTAGTAATTTTGATGCATACATGTTCCTAGTATCTCAAGTTTTAACTGTTGTACATATACTAGAGAAGAACTTCGGTGAAAATATGCTATAATCTCATGTGACCATGACCCGGTTGTTTACTGCAGCACAAGTCGTACTGGTGTGGCGCCCTCCTCGCACTAGGTTCGCCGCTGCCAACTCCTCTGACACGACACCACTGATATTGCCAAAGCATATGCAACCATCCTCTGCTATAGCTCATGGCTGTCTTCAGCGAGGTTATCCGGCCATAGGAGGTATATAAATCCTTGTCTCCTAGGTATGTTTCAAGTTTTTTTTGTTAACCGTGGAAAGAAGCAATAGTCAAACATTTCACCATGAAAATGCAGATTTTGAATGGTAGATTCACCGACACTTGCCCTTGTTTTACTTTTAGATTGTAGGATTTTTGCACTCTGTAGCTTGTGATTTGTTCTTGATGTTAATGAACCTGGTAGATATGTGTTCTCTTAGGAGCTTGCTTGTAGATATGTTGATGGACATTTTTTTCTTGGTATGTGAGTTGTCTGTCAGCAACTACGTCATTTTGAAGCTAGGCATGCATGTTTTGTGCATGTACAAGTCCGTCTATTTTTTTTCTTCTGAATACATGTTTTGGTACTTGCAAGCTTTTATGGAAATGGACTTACCATAGGTAATATGTTGCTATCTATTTATCCAATTCGTATCACTTATGCTAGTTTTTCTGTTTGACAGAAATAAGAAGGTCGAAGGAGGATATTTGGAAGTTCTTGCATGTGGTATATCTAGGCCAGCAACAAGGGCGTCATAAGGAGTAGTAGGGAGCTATGCTCCAGGCATTGAAACAAAGTAGCGAATCTGTCATGTTTACATCTGCTGTTGATTTGGTTATTGTGTATCAATCTTGGCTGTTGTTTCTTTGTATCTGTTGTCGTGTGTATATCTACTATATCAGCTATTTATATCTGTTATGATGATCTGGCTGTCATGTCATGTGATAGTGTTACTGATTAACCTCGTGGCCGGTCATGTTTAAATTCTAGATGTTATATTGTTGTGTTGTGTAAAATATATATTTGGAAATGTTGCTGGGCTAGTTTGGTAGTAGCTCTAGGGCCTGTACTGGATATAAAAGGGCTGGTTTGGTAGTAGCTCTGGGGCCTATACTGGATATAAAAAGTCCACGTGAAATTAAGAAAAAAAAGAAAACATGCTGAGAAATAAAAAAGAAATCAACTGTACAGAACAAAGGCCCAAAAGGGAATACACCCTAATAAAGCCATGGCCCATAGAAGAAATGAACAATAAAAGGCCATGACACAAAATGAAATACTATGTAAATGTCCTAGGCCCAAAAAAGAAAAAGGCCATAATTATTGGGCTGGCCCATATAGACCACCATAATGGACAGGGCTAAATTTCAATTATGACGATCTAATTTCGTCATAGTTTTTCCACGTCAGATCGGCTACATAGGATTTGACCTGGCCTGGCTAGATGATCTGTGATGATAAACATCGTTATAGTTCATTTGCGACGCCCAGCTTTCGACAATCTCAAAATCGTCATAGAATCGTCATAAATGGACTATTGTGATGATTCTGTGACGAAAATAGAGGGTCATATATAGCTAGATTCCTTGTAGTGAGGGGACACGGAGCCAGAATACGAGACAGAGATGGTCCAGGGGCCGCCCACACCACCTGGCCGCGTGGCCAGGCCTGGCCCGCGCCAGGGGGTGGTGTGGCCTCCTAGGGCACCCCCTCGGCCACCCCTTTCGCCTATAAGATGCCTCCGATACAGAAACCCTAAGTACCTAATCAAAATTCCACGAAAGAGTGTGTAGCCGCCGTCATCTCCATCCCTAGATCGGGAGGGATCTAAAGCTCTCCCCAACACCCTTCTGGAGGGGAGAATTCACCCTGGAGGACTTCTTCATCACCATGCAAGCCTCCCGTGTGATGCGTGAGTAGTTCATCCCTGGACTACGGGTCCATGTAGTATCTAGATGGTTGGTTCTTCTCCTTTGTGCTACCATGTCTAGATCTTGTGAACTTCGTTCATGATCAAGATCATCTTGTAATCATACATGTTGTTTTTGCAGGGATCCGATGGATATTGAGATGCTATTTCAGATTGATTATTGATTCTATCATGTCTTTGTTATTTGTGATCTTGCATGCTCTCCATTGTTAGTAGATATCTTGGCCGAGTAGATGCTAGCAACTCCAAGAGGGAGTATTTATGCTCGATAGTGGGTTCATGCCTCTAGTAATCTGGGGAAGTGACAGAAATCTCTAAGGTACTAGATATGCTGTTGCTACTAGGGAGAAAACAGCAATCCTTTGTTCGTAGAACAATCGTATTGTTTACTTTACATGCAATGATTAATGCAATTATCTGTTGCTTGTAACTTAATACTGGAGGGGGTTCGGATGATAACCTGAAGGTGGATTATTAGTCATAGATGTAGTTGGATTACGGTCTATGTATATTTTTGAAATTCCCAATCAAATCTCATAGGAGTCAAGATGATTAGTATATGCATGTATGCTTTCTCGATGTTTGTCAGTTGCCCCACTGTAATTTGTTCACCCAACATGTCATCTATCTTAAGGAGAATCACCACTAGTGAACTATGGACCCCGGTCCTTTCTTTTACCATCAATCTACAATCTATTTATTGTTTTCTGTTTACTTTCTGCAAGCTATTACTATCTTCCACACAATACGTTTAATCCTTTGTTTTCAGCAAAAACAGTGAGATTGACAACCTCACTGTAAGTTGGGCGCAAAGTTCTATGGTTGTGTTGTGCATGATTCCAAGTTGGAAACAACACCTTGGAGGTGTTTCCTTGCTCCTACTGGTTCGATAACCTTGGTTTCATAACTTAGGGAAAACTTGCTGCTGTGCTCATCATACCTTCCTCTTGGGGTTCCCCAACGAGCTCGATATATTTTGGGACACCAAGCTATTTTTCTGGCGCCATTGCCGGGGAGTCAAGGACATCTTCACAAGGGGAGTCCCTCATAACCAATCTCTTTACTTTGTTTTATTTTTTTTGCTTAGTTTATTTTTGCTTTGTTTGCTTGTTTCTTTATCAAAAACACACAAAAAATTATTGTGCTAGTTTGCCTTCTTTATGAAAAACACAAAAAAATATATTATTTGCTCCTACCTTAAGTTGCCATTATGTCTAGCATTACTCCAATCACTATGTCACCTTAGGAAATGATTTTCACTTTCAAACAATGAATTGAAAAGAGATTCAAAGAAGCTTGGTCTAGGATCTCTGATTTACATGAAAAAACTGAACCTAAAATGACCCAAAGCTTGTTTCTTAGCAGCTTCTACTTTGGAACTGCTCTTTGCTATAGATATGCTTTGGATGTTGTGGTAGGAGGAGATTTCCTCCAATGTAATGAGGATGAAGCTTTTAAAGCCATAAAGAAATTGGTCTTAACTTACAACTTGCCTAGCAAATCTGATTCTTCCTTTATAAACATATTTGCTATTGAACACTCTTGAGACCCACACTACTTGTTTAAAAGAATGCTATAATACACTTAGAGAGGATCATGATTATGTTCCAATAAATTCTAAACCCTCAAAATGGCTTCCTACGGTAAATATTGTTATAAATAATGAAACTTTCATGCTCGCTTTGATATCATGTCTGAATTATGTCTTATGCCTAAAGATATCTATGAATCTTTGAATCTTTAGGGACTTTCTGAAGGAGGAGAAGAAATATTTCTTGCTAATAATGCCAAAATATTACCCATTGGAATAGCTGAAGGAGTGTTTACAAAGATCCTAGGGAAAATGGTTTCTACTGATTATCTTGTTATTGAATGTGTAGGAAAAGGACAAATTATACTTGGAAGATCCCTATTAAAACTCCTTGGAGCAATAATAGATGTGGAAAAGGGCAACATGCACTTTGCTTCTCCACCAAACAATCATATGTTCCCCAAGGTTAAGAATAAAAGTAAGAGAGGTAAGGGCAAGAAATTTGGTTTTAATGCTTCTTCATTTGAAAACACTTGATCATTTTTCTTGCTTCGTATGCCTAACTTAAAGGTGTTAAAGAAAAGTACTTATTGGGAGATAACCCAAAAGTTTTAGATGAGTCTTAGAAGTTATTACCTCTGTAATGAACTCTCCTTATCCTTTTTATTTTCTTTTTGTGCCAAGAGTAACCTCTAATGAGAGAGAAGTAATGCTTGCGAAAGTTGTTGTCCCGAAACAGATTTTTGTGCTTTGCTGTAAAAATTCATGTAAAATCTCTGTACGTCGGTTTGATCTGTGATTTTTTGTGCTTCTGCCCTAGGTTGTTATCCAACTATCATTAGTTCAACACTTTTCGATTTAAGCAATAGAAGGTCATCGCAAAAATTGGTTTTTACTTGCTGGTCTGTTTTGACAGATTTCCGTCATTATTTGCATTTGCTTCTTGTTGATTCCTTTTTGGTTATCTTTTGGGGAATTGAGATTTTTGCGGGAAGTGCTACAGTAGCTTGTGTTTTAATGGAAGTTCTATTTGTGTTGAAACTGAACCCAAAGACTTATTATCTTGAGTACACTAATGTTGCTAATAAAGACCGTGTGAAGTTTTGTATGAAGGAAAAATTTCAGGTGTGAGGAGAGAATGCTATAATGAGATGAATAATGGACTAAAGCTAAAGCTTGGGGATGCCACCCGTGTCACCCTAAGAAATATCCAAGAAGTACAAGCGTCAAAGCTTGGGGATGCCCAAGGCATCCCCTGCTTCATCTCTACTACTAATAAAAGAGCAAACATTATCTTTTCTAAGTACACCCATAAAATATACATAAACCTATTACAACCGTATGATTAGGCCCAATAAACTCAATCTAACTGCTAGCATTAATCTAATTGTTTATGGTGTGCACTTAGCAAATTATGTTGACTGACCGTACTCCACCGCTGAGGAAAATATGAGCTGAAAGGAAACTCCCGTCACAAGCCATATGCCCAGATTTCACGCATGCAAAAGGATCAAGCAATCTAAAAAAATCAAGCACGGCGTGGCTGATTTCATGGACACGAATCTCTTTCCTGTTGCCATCGCGAGTTGCCTTGCTCCTGCCGATGCCACATCGTCGGTTCGTTCTCCAGCGCTACGAGCCGATCTCCGTTTCTGCCCCGCTTTACTGAGTGTCAACAAGGGACGCCATGGCTAGCACGAACACGCTGCGTCATGCAGAAGGAGCTAGCGCACTCAGGATGCATGTAGCAATCGGCGTTGCAGCCGCAGGCGGGCGATGCGCAGGTCATAGTGCGGCGTGGCAAGCATATATTAAAGGCGCTGTCGTCGGTGTTGCCGCGTGCGACTTACCGTCCGCGAGCACCTCCTGGGTGGTAGCGAACTCATCCATGGCCCAAAGCGCTTCTAGAGTTTGAAGGATTCACCGTCGTTGTATCCTCTTAGTCCTTACCCATGGGTTTCCCCACATCGATTGGATAATACCCAGTACTTTTGATTATGGGTGAGATGAAATCTGATGGGTATGGGTAATTTTGTGTTCTGATTTTGATTAACCACTACCCTCCCCCAATGAGAAATCGATTGTGTTTTTGGAAATTTGGGTAGGAAGAACATCCCCAAGTCAGTAGTACGGGCACTAATACATGGACTATATGAGTCTGTTGTTACGAAGAGGACCGATAGAAATCAGAGTTTTCAATAAGAGATCTCAATATATTATGGTGTAGCAAAAAGAGTGAATATTGCATATAAACTTATTTTTTGATGAAAAACAATGAGGAAAGCTCTCTACTGCGTCATTTTCACATTTACATAAAATATTTACATGGAGTGATAATAACATCTAAATTTACGAAGTACGTTGCTGTTTCATGTTGGCTGAAAGTCATGAAGTTATACCAAAGAAGTTGTTGGACATGTTATGTGATTCGCTACATATAGTGGATAATCGATTAATTGCGGCGCACGATGCGCGTGCATAGCTACTAGTCAATAAAAATCTCAGGTTTCTTCCAAACACTTCATTTTTATTGTTTCATGCATAGTTGTGTTCTTGGAGCATCTTCCTTTTTTGTTTTTTGGTTTTCGTTTGCTTGGTTTGCTTGGTTTGCTTAGTTTGCTTGAATAAATTGGTTGGACCCCCTCATTCATACATTAGTTTTCAAATAAGTTTGGTTTGGATTGAAAAGAGTAGGAAAAGTTCATGTTTAAGTGGTAAAAAGGAGTTTGTTTTTAACTGTGGCCTATGCTTTGTCATGTCATGCTTGATATTGTTTTGGATTTATGCTTAGTGATTTTTGCTGTAGCATGACATAAACAATTGAGATTTCTTAATGTGCCTTGAAAGAATCATGCGTTGTTTTAGCATATTAAAGCATAGTATTGTGGTATTCTCCTTTGATGCTTTATTCGAGTTGACTTGGCGCATGCTCACACCATGTTATGACTATCCCAAGTTACCATAGCCTCTATCATCATTTAGTTTTCAACTTGTAATATCACTTTATGCTTTAATTAATGATGTTTTGTCGCTTTGCATGATTATGGTCATTATTGCTCTCTTAATTGGTCGCTCCCAGTCTTTTGCTAGCCTCCATAACCAAGTATGAGTTCCACTCATGCATCCAACTCCAAATAAAACCAAATTATCCCAAAGAGTCCACCATACCTACCTATTAGCATTTGCTATTCCATGTATATTCATCTTTTTATCTACCTTCCGAATTAAACTTGTTATGAGAAAACTAGTGATTAAAGCTCTCACGAACTTGGTGGCATACTTTACTTTCTTGCACTTAATAATCTTGAACCATTGTGTCCATCTTTGGTGCGTATATGCTTGTGCTTTATGAGTTGAAGTTAGCAGAACCATGTATCATGGGGAATGCTTTCAACATTACACTTATTATTCCGTTGATATGATGATTCTTTTGCTTATGGATCCTGATGGTGTGAAATAAAAGGGTAACTTGTAAGATCATGGAGTTTGTATGTGTGTTAGAGAAACGCTTAGGCCGCTAGCCTAAGCCATGCCTAATCATGGTGGAAACTCGCAGCATAACCATAATGAGCACTCTATGAAGCATCCTCAATAAAAACATATGCAAATAGGAAATAAAAAGATCACTGAGATGCTCATTGTCTGCTTGCCTTGTCATTTTGATTATGGGATAGCTCCTGTATCATGTGCAAGGGGTACCCCGTTGGCGGTTCTCTATGATACATATGTACTTACAATGACAAGAGCTTACTTGTGACTGAAGTTGAGTAGCATGATGTTCAGTACTTATAACTTGAATCCTCTTAGTTGTGTCACTTTAACCTTAATCACCTAAAGTTTCTTATGATAGGGGAAATGAGAGCTGAAAGCTAATAAGTACCATAATTTTTGGAAGCTCTTTATGAGACTTGAATCCCTGCTTCCTTCTATGAAGGCCTTTCTTTTACTTTTATGTTGAGTCTCCATCTTCCATCTTTATGCACCTATTGAGAGACCATAGTGGCCATTCTTAGTTCTATGTGCATTGTCCCAAGACTTGTTGATTGATGCATAACTTTGATATTGTTTGTTCTTAAACTATTTGTATTTAGTCACCCTTATGAACTTTGAAGGTGTCCTATGAATTTATGTTTGCTACCCTATGAGGGACAAGCTGAATACCATTCTCATTATGCTTTCTTTATGTGAAACAAACAAACGTCTTGCAAAGCATTATTATTCATGAATCTTTTGTTTCTGCCTTTTCATGTTACAACATAGTTGCTATGTATTATTATTAGAACTATATCTTCCATGCTATGTTAAACTCTATGATCCCAGCTATCAATGTTTTACAAATACTTTGATCAAGTTTATGATGGTGCATGTCACCTCAAAAAAAATTCTTTCTTTTTATCACTTACCTACTCGAGGACGAGTAGGAGTTAAGCTTGGGGATGTTGATATGTTGCTAACGTATCTATGATTTTTGATGTTCCATGCTTGTTTTATATCTACTTTCTTATGTTTTGCCCACACTTTGGAGTATTTTTATACACTTTCTTGGACTAACCTATTAACAAGATGCCACAGTGCCAGCTGCCTGTTTTCTGCTGTTATTGCTTCCAGGGAAGTGAGAAAATGAATATTCTCGGAATTGGACGGGACAAAAGCGAAAGTCGATATTTCACGGAGGGGTACATGGAGCTAGAATACGAGACGAAGAGGGGCCAGGGGCCGCCCACACCACCTGGCCGCGTGGCCAGGCCTGGCCCACGCCAGGGGATGGTGTGGCAGCCTAGGGAACCCCCTCGGTCTCCCCTTTCGCCTATAAGATGCCTCCGATACAGAACCCTTAAGTACCCGATCAAAATTCCACGAAAGAGTCTGTAGCCGCTGTCATCTCCATCCCTAGATCGGGAGGGATCTGAAGCTCTTCTTGGTACCCTGCCAGAGGGGAGAATTCACCCTGGAGGCCTTCTTCATCACCATGCAAGCCTCCGGTGTGATGCGTGAGGAGTTCATCCCTGGAGTACGGGTCCATGTAGTAGCTAGATGGTTGGTTCTTCTCCTTTGTGCTACCATGTCTAGATCTTGTGAGCTCCGGTCATGATCAAGATCATCTATTTGTAGTCATACATGTTGTGTTTGTGGGGATTCGATGGATATTGAGATGCTATTTTAGGTTGATTATTGATTCTATCATGTCTTTGTTATTTCTGATCTTGCATGCTCTCCATTGTTAGTATATATCTTGGTCGAGTAGGTGCTAGCAACTGCAAGAGGGAGTATTTATGCTCGATAGTGGGTTCATTCCTCTAGTAATCTGGGGAAGTGACAGAAATCTCTAAGGTACTAGATGTGTTGTTGCTACTAGGGAGAAAACATCAATCCTTTGTTCATAGAACAATCGTATTGTTTACTTTACACGCAATGCTTAATGCAATTATCTATTGCTTGGAACTTAACACTAGAGGGGGTTCGGATGATATACTAAAGGTGGATTATTAGTCATAGATGTAGTTGGATTACGGTCTATGTATAATGTTGTAATGCCCAATCAAATCTCATAGGAGTCAAGATGATTAGTATATGCATGTATGGTTTCTCGATGTTTGTCAATTGCCCCGCTGTAATTTGTTCACCCAACATGTCATCTATCTTAAGGAGAATCACCACTAGTGAACTATGGACCCTGGTCCTTTCTTTTACCATCAATCTACAATCTATTTACTGTTTTCTTTTTACTTTCTACAAGCTATTACTATCTTCCACACAATACGTTTAATCCTTTGTTTTTAGCAAAACCAGTGAGATTGACAACCTCACTGTAAGTTGGGGGCAAAGTTCTGTGGTTGTGTTGTGTAGGATTCCAAGTTGGAAACAACACATTGGAGGTGTTTCCTTGCTCCTACTGGTTCGATAAACTTGGGTTCATAACTGAGGGAAAACTTGCTGCTGTGCTCACCATACCTTCCTCTTGGGGTTCCCCAACGAGCTCGATATATTTTGGGGCATTAGCAGCAAGAACCTTTCTTGTTGTTTCCATATTGAACCCTTTCAATATCTCATATATGTACGTCTGGCACAACCATATTAGCGCCTCAATCTATCTATATATACATTTATGCCAAATATTCCGGTTTTGCCCAAGTCTTTCATGAAATCCTATTTTAATGAAATTCTTAACTTGTGTCAATAAAAGATACATCATTTCCAATCAACAGTATGTACTCTGCATAATGTATTGGAAATTTGTCTCAGCGCTCCCACTTAATTTCTGGAAAATGCAAGCATCTTCATCGTCTCCGATGAAATTAAACTCCTTTAACATTTTCATCATGGTGAAGATTCCAACTCTGCTATGCTCACTTCAACTACTGAAGTTTTCATGCCCTTCTAGCACCCTTTGAATTAAAAAAACCCTTCGGACTATGTCTTGTACACGTCCTAGGTAACCATTCTATTAGAAGAACATTGTTTTGTTTGTTCAACTACCATACACCAAATTATATGTAGTGGTTGCTACATTAATCCGTCAAGACTAAATATCGCTATGAAAGATCAAATCTTGTCATAGTTAACTCCTTGAACATTGTCATAAACTTCTTTCCGACATGTCGACTATTTCATAGATGTTAAACATCCATGTCTATTTCTTTATAGATCCAAACACGACCGATAGGCTTCACGCCTTTCTAGAGGGTCTTCCAAGTTCAGAAACTTGATTTCTCGTGTATGGATACTATCACGGATTCTATGACTTCTAGTCATTTTATGGAGTCAGGGCCCATCATCGCTTCTTTGCATGCAGTCGGTTCATCATTGTCAAAACAATAATGACTAGTTTATCATATCTCACTATTTGATTCTTACCCGATGCATACGGTTCAAATAGGAACTCTAATCTCCAAGATCACACCCTTTGTAATCACGGGAGCCATGAGCATTGTGGCCGCCACCGGGACAATTTCCGGCGCTGCGCTACTTAGCACATATAGCTAAGGTTCAACAACCTTATCAGAGTTCTATTGTCCTCCCACTTAACTTTTCGCGAAAAATTCCTTCTCAAGAAACTTGACGTTCCAAGCGACGAACTCTTTTGTCCTCGGTGTTATGGAGGAATGCCCAACAAATTCTTTGGGATACCCTACAAAGACGTGCTTATCCGACTTTGGTTGTAAACATTTTACATATGCGTAGCATACCAAAATTTAGGAAAAGGCAATTCGGGTTTTATCCCAAACCATAACTCATATGGTGTCATTTGAACGGATCACGATGGTGCTCTTTTCAGTGTAAAAGTGGTAGTCACTAAAGCTTTAATCTTAAAACATAATGGCAGTTTTTATAAATGGCACCTTTGATCTTACCATGTTAAACAAGGTTTGATTTGATCTCTCGAACATACCATACTCTTGTGGTTTATCGGGAAATACAAATTCATGGAACAATTCCTGAAATATTAGGTGTTTTGCTAATCCTATAACTCAAATATCTTCCTTTATGATCAAATCATAAACTCTTTTATTTTCTTGTTACAATGATTTTTCACTTCATCTTGAAAGTCTTTGAACAATTTTCAAATGTTTCATACTTCTTCCTTATTAAGTAAATATATAGATAAATTCACTCAAATTTCTGGAGAAAGCATATGAAGCAAAAAGATCCATCGCATATGGCTACACATAATGGACTATGCACATCAGCATGCACAATTTCCAATAAGCTAGTCATCTGTTCCTCTTTGGCCTATGAATGGAGTTTCAATTATCTCAAGGAAAGTTTCACAAGCGTCAATTGATCAAAATCAAAAGACTCCAAAAATCCATCAACATGGAGTTTCTTCCAATATAATTTAAACGGCAATGTCACTTCGTAAGTGATCTTTCAATCATTTGTCTTGCGACATTGTAGCATTAGGTTTTATGGATGTGATTTCTCCAACTAGACTTGTAAAAGTTCACCGATCCTTTATGGAATACAATAATTATTTGAACAACCATTGTTCTTGTAATACCGGAACACAATAACAATTATTAAAACAAATCTTGAAGGCTAGGTTTGACGACAACGAGAAACACAATAACACTTTATTTGTTTTTGATGAACATCACCACATATTCTTTTGCTAGTTACTTTAGCCATCGCAGTTCATGAATTGTGTTGTTCTGTATGACACTTCACACCAACCAATTCGGTATCCAATACCGGTATCCAATACCTAAGAACCACATTGTTTAACAAGCAAAGAATACTGCCATAACATGTACATCTTCTATATACCTAAGCTGGACTTCTCTAACCTTTTCATTTCTGCCAAATATTTTATAGATTCTCTTTCAACAATTCCTTTTCTTTTAAAAGAATTTATAAACATCAATAGTGGTGTCATTCACATTACATATAGTACAAAGTGTATATAGTCAAATACTAATACCTTTGGACTTGCACTTTGAAGTGGATCACCATCATCAAATGTTTGGTGTTCTTTCAAAAATCCATTCTTTAGTAATCTATTAGTGTAGTAAACATTTTACTTACCATCTTCTATTCATCCTTATCATGACAACTTTCATGATCAAGCTACTATAGCCTATAAGGAAGAATGATGAGTATAATTTTAGTTCTCGAAACCTTTTGGTAGATCCGGATGCCTAGCATCTCCATCCTTCACAAATTCTCATACAACATGAGAACATGTATCTTGCTAAATTATACTCTATCATAATGCAACCAAAAAAATTGTTTCAGATATCACAATATCTTCCACACATGATGGTTTCTGAAACAATTCTTTCAGCTCCTATATAACTTTTATATTAAACAATTTTTGAATATCAAGAATCATGGAGGCAAGCATGATACTTAAGATACTAACACTAGAATTTCTACTCTTGATTCAATACTATTTATTGAATTTCACAGAGTAAGTGAGGTTTTGCTGAAAGTTTGCAATAGGACTTCTAAACTTTAGATTGACACTCAAAATAATACGATACTAGTTCGTAAAGTAAATATACAGAATTCTATAGTTCTATTATCTCAATTAAAACTAAGCATAAGGTAGTAAACAGATGCGAATGACTACAACAAACTATGCAAATTCACTTTGATTTAGTTTATGACAAATTTGGTTCGACTAATCGAAATTAGAAATGAACTCCCACTCAAAAACGACATCCCTCGTGCCTTTTTGGTGATTACATGAACCAAATCCACTACACCAAGTTCAATCATCACATGAGTCGGTGTAGCTTCAAAGGCGAGCATCAATATGGGCATCATATCAACTATATGACTCATGCTTAACCTTTCAGTCCATGTTCCGAGGCCATGTATATACATGCTAGGCTCACCAAGTAAGAACCTTAGTACTGGCGTGTGTAAAACTGTCTTACACGATTTGTATGAAAGTGCAGAGTCGAGTACACCCGATCATCATGTGATGTCTCGAAACATGATCCATAGAATGGTGCATACTTAAGGAAGAACACATTTTATCTTCATATTTAAGTGAGGGATCATCTTATAGTGTTACTAAAAACACCAAACTAGCAATATAAGATGCAAACGTCATATGTGTAAAGTGGAATGATATGGTCCATGCATTTGATCACTATCAAGTGCATTGTGGTATGATCTCTATCATTCCTTTGTGTTTAAATCCAAGGTCTATGGAACTTACAAGTTAGGTGTGTTGTAAGGGTATCAACTATACATCAACTTACAACATTTCCATATCATGACACTAGCCCAGCAATGATCTAAACTAGACGCCTCTAATTTATCAATTGCAAGTTTTACGTGAATTAGGGCTTTCGAAGATAGAACCGGTCTTACCTACGAACGTGGAACCACAACGATGATAACTAAGTTATTAGCAATTCGTTGTAAATCAGATATTAACTATAGTAGGAGAGACAGACACCAGCCAACCATTTATGCAAAACTAGTTGCATGTCAGTCGTGGAACCGGTCTCATGTGCGATGACATGTAAAGTTGGTCCGGGCCGCTTCATCCCACTATACCACCAATATTCAAAATACATGGAAGAAGTAATAACATGATCATCATCGCCCACATATAAACATATGTGTACTACCCGCGCAAAGCACCTACGCATAGATCAGGATCTGATACCACTGAAGGGTTCGCATCATAGAAAACAAAAAAATTCATACGATGGGAACTATTATACGCCAAGATCTATCTATTAGATACAAGCAACGGGTGGATATTCATCCATAGAGAACATACCCTCGAAGATAACAAAGCTTTGTTAACGAGATGGAACTCGTGGATGGTGTAGTCGTACACTTGCCGATCTCAAGACCGTGATGTAGTCCAGAAGGTCCAGCTCCAGCACGTCCATCAGATCCAGCTCCAACAAGTCCAGCACCACTAAGTCCAGCACCGGAAAGTAGCGGTGCATCCGTGATCGCACACACGTCTGGTACCCCGACAACCTCCATCCCTCGCTCCAACAAAGCAGCAGAAGTAGCAACTCCTTTCCAGATAAAGCCACCGGGAACATGTATCTAGACCATGGGGGAAAATACTAGAGGGGGAGAGAGATCCTTCACGAGGAGGTGTGTGGAAGAAGGAGTGAGAGGGGGGCCTTTTATAGGGGGAGGGGGTGCCCCTCCCCATGGCCGGCACCCAAGGGGTGACCCTTCACCTCCTCATTCATGTGGTGGTAACTCCCTCCACATAAATTTTCCCATTCACATTCTCCATTAAAGTCTCCACTTTAAATGCATTAAATTTCTCCAAATTTAATGCTCTCTCATTTAAAACTCTTTTATTAATTTTATTCAAAATTTTGTGAATTACTTTAATTAACAAACATTCACATAAACCCCCTGCAACATTTCAATATTACATGTAGAACCAATTTCAGCAATTTTACCTGAAACAGTTTTGGTGTCTATTGAAATAATTCCAGTGCTTTCTTAAATCTTTATCTAAAACATATTTGCTCCAAATGGTGTCGGTATCCCTTAAGTGTGTCACCCTACGGTTCGTGAATAATGCATACATGATCGAGACCCCTCTTAGATCAATAATCAGAAGCGGGACCTGGAGATCCATACTGAGTCCTACACATTCAACGATGACTTCTGTGATCGTGAGAACCTTTAACGCTAGTAACTAAATCCCTTTGTCTCGCGATATATTACATGTCCGAGATTCAATCAGCAGTATCTTCATACCTAGTTTGATCTCGTTACCGACATGCACTCTTTTCTTGTTCCCGTGATATAACATTTTAGTGATCACATCACTTGCTTGCAAGCTATTCTCAATGTGATATCACCGAGAGGGCCCAGAGTATATCTATCCATCATCGGGATGGACAAATCCCACTCTTGATCCATGAGCCTCTACATAACACTTTCGTAGCACTAAACCCACCTTTATAATCACCTTTTCACGGTGTGACATTTGATGTTATCAAGATACTCTTCTAGTGTTAGTGATTGACATGATCTCATGGTCTAAGGACTAGGATTACTTCGTATGATGTTATAGCAATATAAACACAATGACTTTGATCGTAATGCTATACTTCTGATGAATGTTCATCACATCATTCCACTAATGTTGTGACCTCATTATTAACAACATCCAATGTCCATGATCAGGAAACCTTGATCATCTTGTTAATCAACGAGCTAGTTTATAAGAGAGGCATAACTAGGAACTTTCCTTTTGTTTATGAAACACACATGTATTAACGTTTCCAAATTAATACAATTATAGCATGCAAAATAAACATTTATCATAAACAAGGAATAAGATAATAACCACTTTATTATTGCCTCTCAGGCATATTCCCTTGAGGGAGCACATATTTATCATCAAGATCAAGTAGGGGAAGCAGATGTTGATCAACTAGATCAACTGACTGAGGCAGCTCCTGAGCATCTAGATCAACTTGGAGAAGAGGGAGGAGAGAAAAAGCGCAGGCTGCATGAAACAGGTTTCATTTCTTGTACTACGGTTATGCCAGATGACAAGGTATATCTATAGAATGACAAATGTCTAGGTTGTGTATCTTTGATGTTTCTCTATAAAAGTATATGTTAATCTACTAATCGTAGAAGTAGACGACCGAAGAGAACTTTGATGGTAATGATGATGACATGTTCATTGATGAGCCTGCACCTGAGGTTGTGGATTGGGTACACTGCTTCTGGATGGATTTGTTGCAGGGCTGCTGATCATCAGGGGTGCACTTTTGGTGCCATCTGGGTAGTCTCATGACCACTAGTCCAGCTGCAAAACTCTTGGGGTGTAGAGTTATCCCATGATTGGATCGCTACTATCATAGTTATGTAATATGGAGCTACCTTATGATTTCTAGGCCTTTGTTAGCAGAACTATAATTCGAAACTATTCCGTATATTAGTATATATATGTGTGTGTTTGTGTGTGTTTCTAGACTAAAATCCGAGCTTACCATTTTATTGGTTCCTAAACTGTTTTTGTGGCCCCAGCGCTAGTGACCTATGCTGCAACTACCACCATCTTGTCTACTACTAGCCCTTCCCCTCCCTCAATGCTCTGTGACAAGAATCAGCAAAAGGATAATAAGCTGGGATAGGGGCGATTTTCTCTGTCCTTGGAGAGGAACCCGAGAGAACTAGTACTAGTACCAAGGGAAGGAGGAGGTTGGCTTGGTCAATTATCTCACCCATTTGATGTGGGACCCGCTTTAACTCACCCCTGACATGGGTCCTGATACATTGCAAATGTATCTATAATTATTGATGTTCCATGCTTGGTTTTATCCACTTTCTTGTGTTTTGTCCACACTTTGGAGTACTTTTCATATGATTTCTTGGACTAACCTATTAACAAGAGCCACAGTGCCAGCTGCCTGTTTTCTACTGTTTTTGGTTCTAGGAAAGTCAAAAAATGAATATTCTTGGAATTGGACGGGACAAAAGCCAAAGTGCCTATTTTTCCGGAAGTCATCTGATGCCAGAATACGATACGGAGAAGGGTTGGGGCAGCCACCACACAGCCACTGGCCAGGCAGGCCGCCTTGAGGTGGTCAGCTAACCCACCCCTCGTCCTCTCCTTCCGCCTATAAGATGCCCTCGGGATAAAAACCCTAAGTAGCCGATCAAAAATCCACGAAAGAGTCTGTAGCCGCCGTCATCTCCATCCCTAGATCGGGAGGGATCTGAAGCTCTTCCCGGCACCCTGCCGGAGAGGGGAATTCACCCTGCAAGCCTTCTTCATCATCATGCAAGCTTCCAGTGTGATGCATGAGTAGTTTATCCTTGGACTACGGATCCATGTAGTAGCTAGATGGCTGGTTCTCCTCCTTTGTGCTTTCATGTTTAGATCTTGTGAGCTCCGTTCATGATCAAGATCATCTATTTGTAATTCTACATGTTGTGTTTGTGGGGATCCGATGGCTATTGAGATGCTATTTCAGATTGATTATTGATTCTATCATGTCTTTGTTATTTGTGATCTTGCATGCTTTCCATTGTTAGTAGCTATCTTGGCCAAGTAGATGCTAGCAACTCCAAGAGTTAGTATTTATGCTCGATAGTGGGTTCATGCCTCTGGTAATCTGGGGAAGTGACAGAAATCTCTAAGGTACTAGATGTGTTGTTTCTACTAGGAAGAAAACAACAATCCTTTGTTCATAAAACAATCATATTGTTTACATTACATGCAATTCGTAAAGTAATAATCTGTTGCTTGCAACTTAATACTGGAGGGGGTTCGGATGATAACCTGAAGGTGGATTATTAGTCATAGATGCAGTTGGATGGCGGTCTATGTATAATGTTGTAATGCCCAATCGAATCTCAAAGGAGTCAAGATGATTAGTATATGCATGTATTGCTTTCTCGATGTTTGTCAATTGCCCCACTGTAATTTGTTCACCCAACATGTTATCTATCTTAAGGAGAGCCACCTCTAGTGAACTATGGATCCCGGTCCTTTCTTTTACATACAATCTATAAACTGTTTACTGCTTTGTGTTTACTTTCTGCAAACTATTACTTCCTTCCATTCGATACGTTTAATCCTTTGTTTTCAGCAAAACCGGTGGGATTGACAACCTCATCGCAAGACAGAGTTCTGTGGTTGTGTTGTGCAGGTCTCCACGTTGCTGCTGGCACCGGTAGTGTGCCCTGCCATCGTTCAGCTAGCTACACCTTTGGGGTGTTTCCTTGCTCCTACTAGATTGATAACCTTGGTTTCGTACTGAGGGAAAACTTGCTGATGTGCTCATCATACCTTCCTCTTGGGGTTCCCCAACGAGCTCGATATATTTTGGTCCATCAAGCATATTTTTTGGCGCTGTTGCCGGGGAGTCAAGGACATCTTCACAAGGGGAGTCCCTCATAACCAATCTCTTTACTCTGTTATTTTTGTTTTGCTTTGTTTGCTTGTTTCTTTATCAAAAACACAAAAAAAAATAGTTTTACTAGTTTGCTTTCTTTATCAAAAACACAAAAAATTAAGTCTCCTTTAGTTGTGACCTCTTCCTTAGCTCACCATGTTGATCCCTAAATTCACCCTGAAAGACCTTTCGATTGGTAGTGGTTCTATAATTGGGAAGATAATATTTAAGAATTCTTTAATCATGTTAGTAAACATGAGGATACTGAGGATAGATCCCTTGCAGAACTTGCTCCAAACTATGAGATTGCTGCAGCTTCTTTAATTCACATGTTAGCAGCTAGGTTTGTTCACCTCAACCCCTTAATGCAAGTAATGTTTCTTAAGCTTAAAGAAATTGAGGACCCTGAAAAGAGGGATTTTATTCTAGAAACTTTGTTTAAGGAGTTCTATGATGTTGCCAAGGAAGCTAGAAAAGTCTTTGAACATTTCAATATGCTAGGCTCATGTGTAGATGTTGTTGGTACATGAGAAAAGATGAACAAAACCGAACCTAATGGGGAGGAACCTAAGATACCAATACCCTTTAAACTGGTAGCAATACATGAAGCCATAGAAAAGAATATTGATTGGATTGTTCCTGAAAACCCTTTTGATGAAAATAGTGAACCTAAGAGCATTGAGAGAGGATCCTCTAGAACTTATTTGGATGATATACCTTGCCTTGTTGATATTTCTGGTATTAATCTTAATGCTTCTTCATTTGATAACACTTGATCCTTTCTTGATTCTTATGCCTAACTTAAAGGCATTAAAGAAAAGTACTTATTGGGAGATAACCCAAAAGTTTTAGATGAGTCTTGGAAGTTATTATCTCAGTAATAACCGCTCCTTATCCTTTTTATTTGCTTTTTGTGCCAAGAGTAACCTCTAATGAGAGAGAAGTAATGATTGGGAAAGTTGTTGTCCCGAAACAGATTTCTGTGCTTCACGGTAAATATTCGTGTAAAATCTCTAAACGTCTTTTTGAGGCGTGAATTTTTTTGCTTCTGCCCCAGGTTGTTATCTAACTTTCATTAGTTCAACACTTTTTGATTTGAGCAACAGAAGGTCTTCGAAACAATTCGTCTTTACCTGCTGGTCTGTTTTGACAGATTTCTGCCATTTTCTGCATTTGCTTCTTGTTGGTTCCTTTTTGAGTTCTTTTGGGGAATTGAGATTTTTGAGGGAAGTGCTAAAGTAGCTAGTGTTCTAATGGAAGTTTATTTGGTGTTAGAACTGAACCTAAATACCTATTACCTTGAGTGCACTAAGGTTGCTAATAAAGATTGTGTGAAGTTTTGTATGAAGGAAAAATTTCAGGTGTATGGAAGGAATGAGTAATGAGATGAAGGATGGAATAAATCTCAAGCTTGGGGATGCCACGCGTGTCACCCCAAGAAATATCCAAGAAGTACAAGCGTCAAAGCTTGGGGATGCCCAAGGCATCCCCCTCTTCATCAATAAAAATCCCAGGTTTCTTCCAAACGCTTCATTTTTATTGTTTCATGCACAGTTGTGTTGTTCTTGGAGCGTCTTCTTATTCGTTTTTGTTTTGGTTTTTCGTTTGCTTTGGTTTTCTTAGTTTTTTGAATAAATTGGTTGGACCCCCTCTTTCATACATTGGTTTTCGAACAGTTTGGTTTGGTTTGGAAAAGAGTAGGAAAGTTCATACTTATGTGGTAAAACGAGCTTGTTTTTGACTGTGTCCTATGCTTTGTCATGCCATGCTCTATATTGATTTGGCTTTATACTTAGTATTATTTGTTTTAGCATGACTTGTTATAAACAATTGAGATTGCTTAATGTGCCTTGGATGAATCATGCGTTGTTTTCGCATATTAAAGCATAGTATAGTGGTATTCTCCTTTGATGCTTTATTTTGGTTGACTTCGCGCATGCTCACACCATGTTATGACTATCTCAAGTCACCATAGCCTTGATGATCCTTTAGTTTTCAACTTGTAGTATCACTTTACGCTTTGATCAATGATGTTTTGTCGCTCTGCATGATTATGGCCATTATTGCTCACTTAGTTTGTCGCTCCCAGTCTTTTGCTAGCCTCCACAACCAAGTATGAGTTCTACTCATGCATCCAACTCCATAAACCAAGTTGTTCCAAAGAGTCCACCATACCTACCTACTAGCTTATGCTATTCCAAGTATATTCATGCTTTTGTTTACCTTCCAAACTAAACTTGTTCTGAGAAAACTAGTGATTAAAGCTCTCACAAACTTGATGGCACACTTTACTTTTTTGCATCTAACAAACTTGAACCATTGGGTCCTTCTTTGTTGCGTATATGCTTGCGCTTTATAAGTTGAAATTAGCATAACCATGTATCATGGGGAACGCTTTCAACATTGCACTTGTACTTTGTACCCCGTTGATATCATGTTCTTTTGCTTATGGATCCCGGCGGTGTGAAATAAAAGTGGAACTTGTAAGATCATGGAGTTTGTATGTGTGAGAGAAACGCCTAGGCCGTTAGCTTAATCCATGCCTAATCATGGTGGAAACTTGCAGCATCACCATAATGAGCACTCTATGAAGCATCCTCAATAAAAACCTATGAAAATAGCAAATAAAAAGATCGCTGAGATGCTCATTGTCTGCTTGCCTTGTCATTTTGATTATGGGATAGCTCCTGTATCATGTGCAAGGGGTACCCCGTTGGCGGTTCTTTATGATACATATGTACTTACAATGACAAGATCTTACTTGTGACTAAAGTTGAGTAGCATGAGGATCGGTCTTCGTAAGTAAGGGGCATGAGATTTCGGTTTATAACTTGTCAAGCATATCCTCTTAGTTGTGTGACTTTAACCTTAATCACCTTCAAGATGCTTAAGATAGGGGCAATGAGAGCTGAAATCTATAAGTACCATAATTTTTGTAAGCTCTTTATGAGACTTGAATCCCTACTTCCTTTTATGAAGGCCTTTATGCACCTACTTTGAGAGCATAGTGGCCATTCTTAGTTCTATGTGCATTGTCCCAAGACTAGTTGATTGATGCATACCTTGATATTGCTTGTTTTAAACTATTTGTATCTAGTCACTCTTATGAACTTTGAAGGTGTCCTATGCATTTATATTTGCTACTCTATGAGGGACAAGCTGAATACTATTATGCCATGTTTTCTTTATGTGAAACAAACAAACGTCTTGCAAAGCATTGTTATTCATGAATCTTTTGTTTGTGCCTTTTCATGTTGCATCATAGTTTCTTTGTCTTATTGCTAGAACTTTGTCTTTCATGTTATGATTGAAGTACTATGATCCCAGCTTTGAATGTTTTACAAATACTTTGATCAAGTTTATGATGGTGCATGTCACCTCAAAAATTATTCTTTCTTTTTATCACTTACCTACTCGAGCACGAGCGGGAGTTAAGCTTGGGGATGTTGATACATTGCAAATGTATCTATAATTTTTGATGTTCCATGCTTGATTTTATCCACTTTCTTGTGTTTAGTCCACACTTTGGAGTACTTTTCATATGATTTCTTGGACTAACCTATTATCAAGAGCCACAGTGCCAGCTGCCTGTTTTCTACTATTTTTGGTTCCAGGAAAGTGAGAAAATGAATATTCTCGGAATTGGACGGGACAAAAGCCAAAGTGCCTTATTTCCAGAAGTCATCAGATGCCAGAATACGAGACGGAGAAGGGCTGGGGGCCGGCCACACCACCTGGCCGCGCGGCCAGGCCTGTCCCGCGCCAGGGGGTGGTCTGGCTGACCAAGCACCCCCTCGACCTCTCCTTCCGCCTATAAGATGCCCTCGGGACAAAAACCCTAAGTACCCGATCAAAAATCCACGAAAGAGTCTGTAGCGACCGTCATATCCATCCCTAGATCGGGAGGATCTGGCTCTTCGGCACCTCGGAGGAGAAATTCACCCTAGAGGCCTTCTTCATCATCATGCAAGCCTCTGGTGTGATGTGTGAGTAGTTCATCCTTGGACTACGGATCCATGTAGTAGCTAGATGGCTGGTTCTCCTCCTTTGTGCTTTCATGTTTAGATCTTGTGAGCTCCGTTCATGATCGAGATCATCTATTTGTAATTCTGCATGTTGTGTTTGTGGGGATCCGATGGATATTGAGATGCTATTTCAGATTGATTATTGATTCTATCATGTCTTTGTTATTTGTGATCTTGCATGCTTTCCGTTGTTAGTAGCTATCTTGGCCAAGTAGATGCTAGCAACTCCAAGAGTTAGTATTTATGCTCGATAGTGGGTTCATGCCTCTGGTAATCTGGGGAAGTGACAGAAATCTCTAAGGTACTAGATGTGTCGTTGCTACTAGGGAGAAAACAACTATCCTTTGTTCATAGAATAATCATATTGTTTACATTACACGCAATTCATAAAGCAATAATCTGTTGCTTGCAACTTAATACTGGAGGGGGTTCGGATGATAACCTGAAGGTGGATTACTAGTCATAGATGTAGTTGGATGGCGGTCTATGTATAATGTTGTAATGCCCAATCGAATCTCAAAGGAGTCAAGATGATTAGTATATGCATGTATTGCTTTCTCGATGTTTGTCAATTGCCTCGCTGTAATTTGTTCACCCAGCATGTTATCTATCTTAAGGAGAGCCACCTCTAGTGAACTATGGATCCCGGTCATTTCTTTTACATACAATCTATAAATTGTTTACTGCTTTGTGTTTACTTTCTGCAAACTATTACTTCCTTCCATTCGATACGTTTAATCCTTTGTTTTTAGCAAAACCGGTGAGATTGCCAACCTCATTGCAAGTTGGGGACAGAGTTCTGTGGTTGTGTTGTGCAGGTCTCCACGTTGCTGCTAGCACCGGTAGTGCGCCCTACCATCGTTCAGCTAGCTACACCTTTGGGGTGTTTCCTTGCTCCTACTGGATTGATAACCTTGGTTTCATACTGAGGGAAAACTTGCTGCTGTGCTCATCATACCTTTCTCTTGGGGTTCCCCAACGAGCTCGATATATTTTGGGCCATCAGGTCCCGCTTGAAGCAGATGTAGGCCACCACATGATAGCTGGGGTCAAAAATTCGGGATTCTCTCCCGGCAAAATGTTCTCGCCACTGCCACTTAAAAATACTTACTGTAGAAAAAGTGGACTGCCCAGCCCTACTACTACTAGTACTACTACTCCCCTTCCCATGCCTTTCTACCGATGACAAGACAAGAAACCATCACTAGCTTGCTCCCATCCAGGAAGCAATTGTTGGAACTAGCGCAACCTCTGATTGGGGAGTTCTTGTTGAAATAGGTGGGTGTATTTGCTCACCTCAAAATACGGCTTTTCTTAATTTGCTTCCGATTGGGACATTGGGGGTACTATTAGTACTAGGAGTAGTAGTATTCAGTATGCTTTGATTGTGGACTTCTTCCTTATTGCTCACCTCGGAATCACCTAATCAGGATATTTTTTCTCTACTCTGATCGATTGGGTCATTTGGGTGGGGTGGGGTTGTGGTGGGGGTTGGGGGTGGGGGTGGGGGGAGGTGGTACTAATTTCGTATGGATTCGGGATCAGGGCATGGTCACCACTGTTCTGATTGGGGCATTGTTCTAGTTCGATTTTGGTGTTCCTTACTTCTGTAACCTTTAGTTGCTACTCGTAATGTGCAATGGATTTTGCGTCAGATTCTGTATGGAGAACTATGGTTCAGTGGCGCGCACGGCCACTACAGACAGGGATGGTCCCGTTAGTTCCCTTAAAAGTTGCCTAAAAAGGTAATGTAGCAGTATATTCGTTTCGTTCTTCCATTCTTTCCAATGCTGAAAGTGGTTGGCTGTAACCTGGATGTATCCCTGTGCTAAAAGTTGTCTCTATCTGCATCCTATTTTTGTGGAAGCCTCTATGACACCAGCTCTTCTTCATTTACTGTAGCAGGGTGGTACATACCTGCAACCATGCGGTGCTCCATGTGCGGCAAACAGGATGGTACCCCCACATGCCGCATGATCCGACCAGTACCACTACTCACCAAACAAGCGCAAGGCCACCAACCAGCTGGGAGGGACCATCTTAAAGAGAAAGGTATATGTTCTTAATACCCTTATTACCATGGTGTGGTCAGATTTAATTATTACCCGCTTGGTGTCATGCATGTTTATCAGATGTTCAGAAACATATGTATGATTTTATTAATTTTGGCACTATGTTTATGTGAATCCAGAGCTAGATCTGTCTGGCTGCCTCATATAGTAAGTATATGACTACTATGTACTGTACTCCCTCCGTCCCAAGGCTTAAGGCATATATATTTTTTGAAAAGTCAAGCTACGGAAAGTTTGACCAAACTTTTTGAAAAAATTCAAAAACTATCAAGAACTATGATATTATATACATACGACATGAATATATGTTTCATGATACATCCAAGGATATATAATTCATATTATAAATATTAATTTTTTTCTAAAAACTTGGTCAAAGTATACATAGTATTGAACCTGCTGAGTCAGGTTCTTTGTGGAAATTTGTTGTTGTAGAGGCTAGTAGATTTCGGATGCCCGCACCAAAAGAGGACATCCACTACACAACGAGGAAGCGCCAACACAGTACCCAGGTGGGCATTGACCTCTCTAAGAAGTGGGTATAATTTGGAAATCCACAATTTCACATGTTATGATTTTCCATGTTATTGTTATCAGCTAGTACTATATGTTTACGCTAATCAGAAGTTCACAAAAATCAAATCGGTTTGCTTTACATGCAATGGTTTTGTATTATATTATTAGATTTACTTGATCTTTCCATAATTTAACCTTTCCATTTAATTTTAATCAGTACCACGCACCAGTTGCTCAGCCCTTTCTGTTACCCTCCTCTTGTCAAGCATGTGGATTGAAAGGGGGTCCATGTATGCCCTTCCAAAGGTAGAGGGAAGAAAAATGGTGCATGGCCACCCTTCGCAAAGGGTACCCATGGTATGAGGTATGGATTCCAAGTGGTTTAGACCGACTTGATGTAAGATCTTGTATCTCACTTTTTTGCTATCGCCTTACTTCTCTATCAATTTTCTCATGAAGGCTGTCCCTTGTGTCGCTCGCCCCATTATTAAAACATGTTCGGAAACGACAAGTTTCTAACTTTGTATAGTGAGGGCCCTAAAGGCATGCGACAACTATATGATGTGGATGTCTCTAGACGATGGTCACCACCTATTTGGGTGGCCGAGGTTGGTCCAAGTATGTCTGTGAGAATGGTCTGAAGCAGGGGGACGAGGTAATATTCAAGTTTAGCAAGCCTGAGAAGATACTTGCATGCCATCATACACTTGTTGACTGGAGGACCAAGAACATAGGTAGTACTAATTTATTTGCTTCTGTACCCATCACAACCTCTAATGATTTTCTTGCGAGTAACTGGTCTGCACCATTGTCTTTACTCATCATATGACCCGGACCACTTCTACAGTCCGCTTCCCCTTATGTACCACCCAGAAGGGTGCCAGCATCAAGCTGCTGGCACCGGCACCGACATCGGCCCCAGTTCCTACAATGGCACCTGTTGACCTCAGTAGGAGAATGAATAGAGGTAGTAACTTAATTCGCATGTATACTCTCATCTCTGTCTAGGAGTTACTGTTGTATAAGAAACCATTTTTCTTGTACACATCTCATATGCCTCTCTGACCACTCCTGCAGTCCCCTTACCTACCCCCATAAGGTAACCAGCATCAAGCTGCTGGCACCCGCAACGGCACTGACCCTGGTTCCTGCTCTGGCACCTGTTGACTAAGGAGAAAGAATGGAGGTAGTAACTTAATTTGCTTGTATACTCATCATATCCTCTGATCACTGTCTTGTGAGTAACTACTGTATAAGAGACCACTTTGCTTGTACACTTCTCATCTTCCTCTACCATCTCTCTGATCCCAACTACCCTTAGAAGGAATCTAGCATCAAGTTCTTTGGCACCTGGTTTTGGGCCTTCGGCTCTGCACCAGCCCTCTACAATTAGTTGCACCATCTCACTAGCACCAGCCTACCGCACAAGCATGCACAGTCTTGACTGTAATACTAACAAGCTCATTGTGGAACCCCAAGAGGAAGGTATGATGAGCACAGCAGTATGTTTCCCTCAGTTATGAAACCAAGGTTATCAATCCAGTAGAAGCAAGGAAACACCCCAAAGGTGTAGCAAGCTGAACTTTGGTAGGGCGCACTACCGTTGCCAGCAGCAACGTGGAGACCTGCACAACACAACCATAGAACTCTGTCCCGAACTTGCGATGAGGTTGTCAATCTCATCGGTTTTGCTGAGAACAAAGGATTAAACGTATCGAGTGGAAGAAAGTAATAGTTTGCAGAAAGTAAACACAAAAGAATAAACAGTTGTAGATTGATGGTAAAAGAAAGGACCGGGGTCCATAGTTCACTAGAGGTGGCTCTCCTTAAGATAAATGACATTTTGGGTGCACAAATTACAGCGGGGCAATTGACAAACATCGAGAAAGCATACAAGCATATACTACTCACCTTGACTCCTTTGAGATTCGATTGGGAATTACAACATTATATATAGACCGAATCCAACTACATCTATGACTAATAATCCACCTTCAGGTTATCATCCGAACCCCCTCCAGTATTAAGTTGCAAGCAACGGATAATTGCATTACGAATTAAGTGTGAAGTAAACAATATGATTGTTCTATGAACAAAGGATTGTTGTTTTCTCCCTAGTAGCAACAACACATCTAGTACCTTAGAGATTTCTGTCACTTCCCTAGATTACCAGAGGCATGAACACACTATCAAGCATAAATACTAACTCTTGGAGTTGCTAGCATCTACTTGGCCAAGACAGCTACTAACAACGGAAAGCATGCAAGATCACAAATAACAAAGACATGATAGAATCAATAATCAATCTGAAATAGCATCTCAATATCCATCGATTCCCCGCAAACACAACATGCAGAATTACAAATAGATGATCTTGATCATGAACGGAGCTCAAAAGATCTAAACATGATAGCACAAAGAAGGATAACCAGCCATCTACCTACTACATGGACCCGTAGTCCAGAGATGAAGTACTCACGCATCACATCGGAGGCTTGCATGATGATGAAGAAAGCCTCCAGGGTGAATTCCCTTCTCTGGCAGGGAGCCGGGAAGAGCTTCAGATCCCTCCCGATCTAAGGATGGAGATGACGGCGGCTATAGACTCTTTCGTGGATTTTTGATCGGGTACTTAGGGTTTCCGTATCAGAGGCAACTTATAGGCGGAAGGAGAGGCCGAGGGGGTGCCTGGGGCGGCCAGACCACCCCCTGGCGCGGGCCAGGCCTGGCCGCCCGACTAGGTGGTGTGGCCGGGCCCCAGCACCTCTCTGTCTCGTATTCTGGCTCCAGGTCTCCCTCAGTGAAAAACTGACTTTGGCTTTTGACACGTCCAATTCCGAGAATATTCATTTTCTGACTTTCCTGGAACCAAAAACAACAGAAAACAGGCAGCTGGCACTGTGGCTCTTGTTAATAGGTTAGTCCAGGAAATCATATGAAAAGCACTCCAAAGTGTGGACAAAACATAATAAAGTAGATAAAACCAAGCATGGAACATCAAAAATTATGGATATGTTTGCAACATATCAACATCCCCAAGCTTAACTCCTGCCCGTCCTCGAGTAGGTAAGTGATAAAAAGAAAGAATAATTTTTGAGGTGACATGCACCATCATAAACTTGATCAAAGTATTTGTAAAACATTCAAAGCTGGGATCATAGTACTTCAATCATTACATGAAAGACAAAGTTCTAGCAATAAGAGATAGCAACTATGTTGCAACATGAAAAGGCACAAACAAAAGATTCATGAATAACAGTGCTTTGCAAGACGTTTGTTTGTTTCACATAAAGAAAACATAGCATAGTGGCATTCAACTTGTCCCTCATGGAATAGCTAACATAAATGCATAGGACACCTTCAAAGTTCATAAGAGTGACTAGATACAAATAGTTTAAAACAAGCAATATCAAGGTATGCATAAATCAACAAGTCTTGGGACAATGCACATAGAACTAAGAATGGCCACTATGCTCTCAAAGTAGGTGCATAAAGGTAGAAGGTGGAGACTCAACCTAAAAGTAAAAGAAATGCCTTCATAGAAGGAAGTAGGGATTCAAGTCTCATAAAGAGCTTCCAAAAATTATGGTACTTATTAGCTTTCAGCTCTCATTGCCCCTATCATAAGCATCTTGAAGGTGATTAAGGTTAAAGTGACACAACTAAGAGGATATGCTTGACAAGTTATAAACCGAAATCTCATGCCCCTTACTTACGAAGACCGAACCTCATGCTACTTAACTTTAGTCACGAGTAAGCTCTTGTCATTGTAAGTACATATGTATCATAGAGAACCGCCAACGAGGTACCCCTTGCACATGATACATCAGCTATCCCATAATCAAAACGACAAGGCAAGAAGAAAATGAGCATCTCAACGATCTTTTTATTTGCTATTTGCATAGGTTTTTATTGAGGATGATTCATAGAGTGCTCATTATAGTTATGCTGCAAGTTTCCACCATGATTAGGCATGGCTTAGGCTAGCGGCCCAAGAGTTTCTCTAACACAAATACAAACTCCATGATCTTACAAGTTCCCCTTTTATTTCACACCGCCGAGATCCATAAGCAAAAGAACATGATATCAACGGGGTACAAAGTAAAGGTGCAATGTTGAAAGCGTTCCCCATGATACATGGTTCGGCTAATTTCAACTTATAAAGCGCAAGCATATACACAACAAAGATGGACACAATGGTTCAAGTTTATTAAATGCAAGAAAAGTAAAGTGTGCCATTGTAGCGTCCCCAACCTTTAATAAGATTGATCCCCCTGTGTTTACAATGCTAGTCCCTGGATCAATAGCTAGCATCCACAGTTTAGATGTAATATCAAGAAACAAAGGTCATATACAACTTTATAACTAGGAATAAAATAATTTTATTACATCAAACATAGCTCATTGGCTATTTACATTACATTGCAGCGGAATAACTATAGTCATGGGTCCTTCATCTTCAAAGTGCCACAGGCAGATGTTGGTTGTAGACTTTGTAATTCTAATCAATCAATCTTCACTAAAATCAATCAAACCTGCAACATTACAAGTTACAGCCACAAGGGGTCAATACATTTGAATTGTATTGGCAAGTGATACTTTGGTAGTATAGTGGAGTCTAACATCTATATGCATTTGGCTAAGTGGAGTTGAGGCTTGCATTGCTCAAAATAGATTTTTCCCTAACATTTTGAAAATACTAAGTTTTTGTTTGGCAAAAACCACCAAGGCATCTACCAATCAAGACTGAAGATCCTCTCAAGGCATCTACCAATCAAAGACTGAAGATTTTCTTGGCAAAAACAATTTTCCCAATCTAAGATTTTGAGATCCTTGTACCAAGCCATCTCTCCATCAAAGATTGAAGAATTTCACACAACCCTTGTTCACCCACAAGTTTTAATTTAGAAATTGGAGTGATGAGATTCTTGGTTGCTTCCATGTCTTGATGCTCAAATTGTCCTTTTCCAGGGACATGGCTAAGTACTTAGATTTTACACTCTGCAGAGGTGGTGCACTTTCCCCACAAGACTTGGTTTCCCAAGACAAGATCTTTCAGAAGCTTTCCCTTAGACCATCATGGACGCGCTCCAACCTATCAAACACTACCACCAACTGTCCATATGGCTAAGTTCTTGCAACCTATATGATCATGGCAGAGCCCATATTGCCAAATGGTTGCACTTGAAGCTTCTCAACATTTGACATCTCAAATCTCTTTGTTCTTGGGTGTCCATCCACAAGTGAGATGCACAAGCCAAGTCCATGGCCTTGTGAACCACTCAACACAAACCATTCCTTCCATTTCCACCCATGTGATTCATTAACTTAGTTGTTTTATTAAACAAAACACAAGTCCATAGACTTAGAAATTTTCATAGCATGAATATATATCCCACCCAGGTTTTCTATTAGCTAGGCTAAGATTGTTAGTAATAGGATTCTTAACTTAGGAAAATCCTTCTAAGGATTCATTCTACTAGTTTTCATATAGCAAGGTCTATACTTAGCAAAAAAACCATGCAAGTTTTACTTGGCAAAAACACTAATGCATATTGAAAATAATGGGATAGATAGTATGAAGTATCACTTGCCTTTTTGGTAGAGGGTATAGGTTCACTCTTTGTCCTTGCAACAATCACACTCTTCAAGTCGCTACAATCAATCAAGCAAGGCACAAACTCAATCTATCAATCAAGCAAAACAACACACATAAAATCCTAAAGTCAAGGTAATGCATGCAAGCATGCAAAAGATGGTTCTAATTGCAAAGGTGGTCTCCACTAGGCTTCTAAACTTTGTAAGTTCCAAATTGGTCATTTACAAAAATGGCAAAGTCATTTGCAAAGGGGTTTCACTACAAAACCATTTTCAAAACTAAGAGTCATTTTATGTGGTGTAGAAATATTTTTACTAAGGCTTTAACCTATAGGGTTCACCAAATGAGTTGCTATTGCAAAACTTGGTGTTTGGGTCAGTAGGTTTGGTTCAAAATATTTTCTCAAAGTTTTCTTTACAAAAACATTTTCATAAACAAAACTATAGTTTTTAGTTAGCTAGAAATGGACTAAACTAATTAATCCATTCTATTCTTTTCCAAAATCATTTTCAAAAACTTGGGTTGGTTCCTAGGATCAGTAAGGTCACAACAAACTAATTGGCAAAGGTTTGATCTCAAAAATCATTTTTAAACAATTTTTCTAATGTTAGCAAGCACACAAAAGAATCTGCAAAATCAAACAATCTAACAAATACTATTTGCTAAACTAAGGGCAGGGTTGGTTAGAGCTTGTCTTGCTGATTCCAACGACATAAAGTTTGTGAAATTTGGACGTGTGGATAAAAAGATACAAGGGTTTGAAGTTTGCAAGAAATTCTGTTTTCAAATTCTGTTTTAAACAGCTCTGGGACACGCGGCACTATTTCATTGGTTGATAACGGTTCGGCCGGATCGAGCTACGTGGAGCGTTGGATTAAGTTAGATCGCACGGTACAGGGCGCATGCCCATTCGCGGCTTAAGTGATCTATCGTACCCGCCCGATCTAGATCGAACGGCTCGCGCGGGTTTGACCAGAAGCTAGCGGCGCAGCGGTGGCTAGCGGCGGCAGAGCGGTCGGTCGATGATGGAGGCGATGCTACAGAAGGTGAGGGAGAAGGGGGGGTTGCTCACCGGGCTCAGGGGGGTACGGTGATGCTCGGGGAGGTGTTGGTCGGGCGAGGGGCGCTCGGGGTCTGCGGCAATTCCTCACCGGAGTGGAGGACGGCGTCGGGTGCGTCGGGTGGTCGTCGTGGACGTCGCTGTGGATCACCCCAAGACAAGGCGAAGACGTGGTTAGACGCGCAAGATCGAGACAGAGTCGTGTGCAAGAACTAGAAGAAGAGGGGCGACCGGAGTCTACCTGTGGAGCTCGTCGGAGAAGAACCAGACGGCAGCGGCGAGTCGAGCTTGTCGAAGACGGTGTTCTGGGTCACGCGCGGGCGAACCAGGAGTACTAGGAGATGCGTGAGGTCTAGAGGAGTCCACTTGCGTGAAGTAGATGCAGAGGGGTGGTCGGAGTTGGCCGGAATCAGCGAGGGAAGTCGTCGGAGACCGAGGGAGTGTAGGGCAAAATTTGCTCGGCCTGGGGGCAGAGAGAGGGAGTGGTCTGGGGAAAATGGAGGAGAAGGCGCTGGCGCTTAAGTAGGCGTCATCGCAGGGGGAGTAAAGGCCGTGGTTAACGCGAATTCAAGCCGCGAAATCAAAGTCTGCAACGGCCGGCGAGGGAGAAGGCGTGGTCAGCGGGTGGGGAAGAAGAACAGGAGGGGTGGGGTCATCTCGTCAGCGAGTGAGTGAGGGGGAGAAGAGGGGCCACCGGTCATTGGTAATGTGGGTCATTTAACAGGTGAAAAACGATTGGCCGAGGGAGAGGAGAACTGGGCTGTTTTGCTGGGCCTAATGGGCTGGTCTGTTTCCCTATTTTTTTCTGTCTAAAACTTTTTCCTTTTCTATTTATATTTTCTGTTTTGAATTTCAAACAATTATTCAAGCATTCAAACTACACTCAAATCAATTCAAACAAACAACAAAATTTTCACTTTGAATTTGGTTCTGTTTATCAACATAATCCAAATCTCAAAATAAAATAATATTTTATTTATTTTAGGATCCATTTAATAATTAAATAAAATGGATCTTTAGTTATCTAATAAAATAGGGTTTTGATTTATTTAATAAAATTTCCATTTGAAATCCAATTATTTTCAAAACCAAACCAGAAGGTTTTATTTGAAAAATAAAAGATTACTTGGAAACTTATTTAAATAAATAAATAAGTTTTGGTGTTTTAATTAAAATGGGAAAGCCTTTACTTAAATAAAATTGGATATTTAAATCCTTATTATTTTATTTAAATAATCCTTTACTCATTTTAATCAAAGCAAAACCTTTTAATAAAAGATTTCAAAGTAGTAATAAAATACTTGGTGTTCATTTAAAATGGGAAAAGCCTTTACTTAAATAAAATTGGATATTTAAATCCTTATTATTTTATTTAAATAAACTTTTACTCATTTTATCAAAACAAAATATTTTATTACAAAAGTTTGGCCAAAATTAATTTGGCTCACCTTTTCATTTGAAAACAAAGTCTTTTATTAAAAGATCCAAATAGTATTTCCAAAACAATTTATTTTTCCTTTATTAAATGTTTATCTTTTTAATCCCTTTAGGATTTTAATTGTTCACCAATTGGTATGGCTTTTGGTAAGGGCTTTATTGGCTTTGGAAATTCAATTTCCTTATCTTTTTATATTCATAAGGTTTTTGTCTATGGTTCCAAACTAAGTGAAACCATCTCTAAGGTCTTTCTTGATCCTTTGTGATTATTTGTTGATCAAATTTGGTATGGATCAAATCCATGGATTTGGAGATAACTTGGAAATGATTTTTATTCCATTAGGGTCTAGGGATTTGGATTTATGTTCCAAGTGTTCAATTTCCAGATACATTCTTTGAGGAATGCATTTCCCTTGATTTGGTTTTGTTGAATTCAAACTTTAGCCAAAGTTTGTTCAAGATGGGATTTCAGTTTCTTTTTAGAAACAAAAGTTTCTTTTCACACTGATTTTCAACAAAGATTTATTTTGTTTATTTAATTTTCACATTACAAGATTTGGAAAATCTTGGGATGTGACAAGCTACCACCCTTAAAATAAATCTCGTCCCGAGATTTGGGGAGGCTAGGGTTACAAGTTGGCTCAAACAGCTAGGGTACTACCACCCTTAAAATTTTTTCCAACTAAACTACATCTTGGCTTGCTTGGAATCTTGAGGAAAACTTCTTCTTGGAAAACTTTTGCTTAGTGTCCTTTGTTTCCATGCTTGACTCATGGGCCAAGGTTGAGATCCTTCATAGGCTTGTTTATCTTGTTCTTCATCTTTTCTGGACAATTGCTTACATAGTGTCCTGGTTCCTTGCAATTGAAACAGTGGATATCTTGGAGTTCTTTACGTTGCTCTTGTGGACAAGTTGCTACGTAGTGACCTGGTTCCTTGCAGTTGTTGCACACTACTTGGCCGATCTCTTTATTCTTCGGGTTCTCTGGGCATCCACTGGGGTAGTTTCCCATTTCCTTACATTTACGACATTGCACAAGGCTCATGTCTTGCTTTGGTTTCTTGGGCTTCTTTGATCCTTTGAATTGGGTTGTCTTGTTTGGAGGTATAAGTGGTCCTTTTCCTTTGTCATCAACATTCTTGGCATACTTGGATCCTTCTTGTTTCCTTTGTTCAACAATGGCATAGATGGGACATTGGATAGGGACATGGTCGTTTCCTTCACAAAGGTAACAAGTAACTTGAGATGTGGGGCATTGGCCAACTGGATGTTCCTCTTCACAATTGGGGCATTGATCTTCATGCTCCTTGGAAGTGTGATCCTTGTCTCCACAATTAATGCAAGCTGGGGCTCCATCTAGAATAATATTCTTGTCATCCTTGTTGTCATACACTCTTTTGGGATAGTTTTCTTCCATGCTGATCATTTGATTAGTCACCTTAAGCATCAGTTGGGATTGTTCTTCCAAAAACTTTTGCAAGGTAGGGTCTTTATCACTATTGTTGGCTATGAACTGAGTTGTTAGTTGGTTCAACTGGTGTTGGGTTGCTAGGAGTTCTCTCATGTTGACCTCTTGGTTGTTGTTGATGTCATCATCCTTGATGCTGGAGTCTCTTGGAGAAGTCATCTGTTTGGGTTGGAGGGGATTAGAATAGGCAAAAGATTTTTCTAAGGAATCAATCCTAATCACACACATCACAATTCACACAAGAAATGTGCAAGCAATCACAAACCAAACACTCCACTCAAACAACAGTTTCAAGCACATACTTAGGCAACAAAATATTTTTGTTACACCACATAGGTTGGTGTGTTTGACTTAAACTACATATGGTGGTCCATCTATATGGTTCACTTGAAATCCTTCCATCCTTCTTGGTTGATTCTTCTTGCTTGAGATCATGGTTCTTTTGGGAAAAACTCTTGGTCACAAATACTTCAAAGGTGATGATGGCTTCTTCTAAGTTGTTTTTTCCTTAGTCTTCAAATCTTGAGTAACATTTCTTGTCTCACCTGTAGTCTTTAGTGATATCCAAGTTGGAAGTCCTTGGTGAATATGCTGAAGATGTTGAAGTCATTAGAGTTGAAGAAGTTGAAGAAGTCCTTTGCACATAGTGTAGTCTTTGGTCATGGGGTAGGCTTTTCCATCAAGTTTTGAAGTAGAAGAGAAGTAGAGTTGAAACCAAAATGTTTGAGGAAAGAGTTTACAAGATTGTTTTTGTAAATAAGTTTTGGAACAAATACAACTCCTATTTTTTTCTAAGGGGTTTTGTCCAATCCTAGGGTTACAAATCCTACAGGCAACACAATGCTCTGATACCATTCTGTAGCATCCCCAACCTTTAATAAGATTGAGTCCCCTGTGTTTACAATGCTAGTCCCTGGATCAATAGCTAGCATCCACAGTTTAGATGTAATATCAAGAAACAAAGGTCATATACAACTTTATAACCAGGAATAAAATAATTTTATTACATCAAACATAGCTCATTGGCTATTTACATTACATTGCAGCGGAATAACTATAGTCATGGGTCCTTCATCTTCAAAGTGCCACAGGCAGATGTTGGTTGTAGACTTTGTAATTCTAATCAATCAATCTTCACTAAAATCAATCAAACCTGCAACATTACAAGTTACAGCCACAAGGGGTCAATACATTTGAATTGTATTGGCAAGTGATACTTTGGTAGTATAGTGGAGTCTAACATCTATATGCATTTGGCTAAGTGGAGTTGAGGCTTGCATTGCTCAAAATAGATTTTTCCCTAACATTTTGAAAATACTAAGTTTTTGTTTGGCAAAAACCACCAAGGCATCTACCAATCAAGACTGAAGATCCTCTCAAGGCATCTACCAATCAAAGACTGAAGATTTTCTTGGCAAAAACAATTTTCCCAATCTAAGATTTTGAGATCCTTGTACCAAGCCATCTCTCCATCAAAGATTGAAGAATTTCACACAACCCTTGTTCACCCACAAGTTTTAATTTAGAAATTGGAGTGATGAGATTCTTGATTGCTTCCATGTCTTGATGCTCAAATTGTCCTTTTCCAGGGACATGGCTAAGTACTTAGATTTTACACTCTGCAGAGGTGGTGCACTTTCCCCACAAGACTTGGTTTCCCAAGACAAGATCTTTCAGAAGCTTTCCCTTAGACCATCATGGACGCGCTCCAACCTATCAAACACTACCACCAACTGTCCATATGGCTAAGTTCTTGCAACCTATATGATCATGGCAGAGCCCATATTGCCAAGTGGTTGCACTTGAAGCTTCTCAACATTTGACATCTCAAATCTCTTTGTTCCTGGGTGGCCATCCACAAGTGAGATACACAAGCCAAGTCCATGGCCTTGTGAACCACTCAACACAAACCATTCCTTCCATTTCCACCCAGGTGATTCATTAACTTAGTTGTTTTATTAAACAAAACACAAGTCCATAGACTTAGAAATTTTCATAGCATGAATATATATCCCACCCAGGTTTTCTATTAGCTAGGCTAAGCTTGATAGTAATAGGATTCTTAACTTAGTAAAATCCTTCTAAGGATTCATTCTACTAGTTTTCTATAGCAAGGTCTATACTTAGCAAAAAAAACATGCAAGTTTTACTTGGCAAAAACACTAATGCATATTGAAAATAATGGGATAGATAGTATGAAGTATCACTTGCCTTTTTGGTAGAGGGTATAGGTTCACTCTTTGTCCTTGCAACAATCACACTCTTCAAGTCGCTACAATCAATCAAGCAAGGACAAACTCAATCTATCAATCAAGCAAAACAACACACATAAAATCCTAAAGTCAAGGTATTGCATGCAAGCATGCAAAAGATGGTTCTAATTGCAAAGGTGGTCTCCACTAGGCTTCTAAACTTTGTAAGTTCCAAATTGGTCATTTACCAAAATGGCAAAGTCATTTTCAAAGGGGTTTCACTACAAAACCATTTTCAAAACTAAGAGTCATTTTATGTGGTGTAGAAATATTTTTACTAAGGCTTTAACCTATAGGGTTCACCAAATGAGTTGCTATTTCAAAACTTGGTGTTTGGGTCAGTAGGTTTGGTTCAAAATATTTTCTCAAAGTTTTCTTTAAAAAACATTTTCATAAACAAAACTATAGTTTTTAGTTAGCTAGAAATGGACTAAACTAATTAATCCATTCTATTCTTTTCCAAAATCATTTTCAAAAACTTGGGTTGGTTCCTAGGATCAGTAAGGTCACAACAAACTAATTGGCAAAGGTTTGATCTCAAAAATCATTTTTAAACAATTTTTCTAATGTTAGCAAGCACACAAAAGAATCTACAAAATCAAACAATCTAACAAATACTATTTGCTAAACTAAGGGCAGGGTTGGTTAGAGCTTGTCTTGCTGATTCCAAAGACATAAAGTTTGTGAAATTTGGACGTGTGGATCAAAAGATACAAGGGTTTGAAGTTTGCAAGAAATTCTGTTTTCAAATTCTGTTTTAAACAGCTCTGGGACACGCGGCACTATTTCATTGGTTGATAACGGTTCGGCCGTATCGAGCTACGTGGATCGTTGGATTAAGTTAGATCGCACGGTACAGGGCACATGCCCATTCGCGGCTTAAGTGATCTATCGTACCAGCCCGATCTAGATCGAACGGCTCGCGCGGGTTTGACCAGAAGCTGGCGGCGCTGCGGTGGCTAGCGGCGGCGGAGCGGTCGGTCGACGACGGAGACGATGCTACAGAAGGTGAGGGAGAAGGGGGGGTTGCTCACCGGGCTCAGGGGGTTACGGCGATGCTCGGGGAGGTGTTGGTCGGGCGAGGGGCGCTCGGGGTCTGCGGCAATTCCTCACCGGAGTGGAGGACGGCGTCGGGTGGTCGTCGTGGACGTCGCTGTGGATCACCCCAAGACAAGGCGAAGACGTGGTTAGACGCGCAAGATCGAGACAGAGTCGTGTGCGAGAACTAGAAGAATAGGGGCGACCGGAGTCTACCTGTGGAGCTCGTCGGAGAAGAACCAGACGGCGGCGGAGAGTCGAGCTTGTCGAAGACGGTGTTCTGGGTCACGCGCGGGCGAACCAGGAGTACTAGGAGATGCGTGAGGTCTAGAGGAGTCCACTTGCGTGAAGTAGATGCAGAGGGGTGGTCGGAGTTGGCCGGAATCGGCGAGGGAAGTCGTCGGAGACCGAGGGAGTGTAGGGCAAAATTTGCTCGGCCTGGGGGCAGAGAGAGGGAGTGGTCTGGGGAAAATGGAGGAGAAGGCGCTGGCGCTTAAGTAGGCGTCGTCGCAGGGGGAGTAAAGGTCGTGGTTAACGCGAATTCAAGCCGCGAAATCAAAGTCTGCAACGGCCGGCGAGGGAGAAGGCGTGGTCAGCGGGTGGGGAAGAAGAACAGGAGGGGTGGGGTCATCTCGTAAGCGAGTGAGTGAGGCCTTTACTTAAATAAAATTGGATATTTAAATCCTTATTATTTTATTTAAATAAACTTTTACTCATTTTATCAAAACAAAATATTTTAATACAAAAGTTTGGCCAAAATTAATTTGGCTCACCTTTTCATTTGAAAACAAAGTCTTTTATTAAAAGATCCAAATAGTATTTCCAAAACAATTTATTTTTCCTTTATTAAATGTTTATCTTTTTAATCCCTTTAGGATTTTAATTGTTCACCAATTGGTATGGCTTTTGGTAAGGGCTTTATTGGCTTTGGAAATTCAATTTCCTTATCTTTTTATATTCATAAGGTTTTTGTCTATGGTTCCAAACTAAGTGAAACCATCTCTAAGGTCTTTCTTGATCCTTTGTGATTATTTGTTGATCAAATTTGGTATGGATCAAATCCATGGATTTGGAGATAACTTGGAAATGATTTTTATTCCATTAGGGTCTAGGGATTTGGATTTATGTTCCAAGTGTTCAATTTCCAGATACATTCTTTGAGGAATGCATTTCCCTTGATTTGGTTTTGTTGAATTCAAACTTTAGCCAAAGTTTGTTCAAGATGGGATTTCAGTTTCTTTTTAGAAACAAAAGTTTCTTTTCACCCTGATTTTCAACCAAGATTTATTTTGTTTATTTAATTTTCACATTACAAGATTTGGAAAATCTTGGGATGTGACAGCCTTCAAGTTCGTGAGAGCTTTAATCACTAGTTTTCGCATAACAAGTTTAATTCGGAAGGTAGATAAAAACATGAATATACTTGGAATAGCATATGCTAGTAGGTAGGTATGGTGGACTCTTTGGAATAACTTGGTTTTAGGAGTTGGATGCATGAGTGGAACTCATACTTGGTTGCGGAGGCTAGCAAAAGACTGGGAGCGACAAACTAAGAGAGAAATAATGGCCATAATCATGGAGAGCGACAAAACATCATTGATCAAAGCATAAAGTGATACTACAAGTTGAAAACTAAAGGATCATAAAGGCTTTGGTGACTTGGGATAGTCATAACATGGTGTGATCATGTGCCAAGTCAACCCAAATAAAGCATCAAAGGAGAATACCACAATACTATGCTTTAATATGCTAAAACAACGCATGATTTTTCAAAGGCACATTAAGCAATCTCACTTGTTTATAACAAGCCATGCTACAGCAAGGAATACTAAGCATAAAGACAAAACAATATCAAGCATGGCATGACAAAGCATAGGCCAAAGTTAAAAACAAGCTCTCTTTACCACTAAAGCATGAACTTTCCTACTCTTTTCCAATCCAAGCCAAACTATTTGAAAACCAATGTATGAAAGAGGGGGTCCAACCTATTTATTTAGAAAACTAAGAAAACAAAGCAAACGAAAAACCAGAACAAAAACGAAAAAGAAGACGCTCCAAGAACAACACAACTGTGCATGAAACAATAAAAATAAAGCATTTGGAAGAAACCTGGGATTTTTATTGATGAAGAAGGGGGTGCCTTGGGCATCCCCAAGCTTTGACGCTTGTAATTCTTGGATATTTCTTGGGGCGACACGCGTGGCATCCCCAAGCTTGAGCTTTAGTCCATTCTTCATCTCATTACTCATTCCTTCCATACACCTGAAATTTTTCCTTCATACAAAACTTCACACAATCTTTATTAGCAACATTAGTGCACTCAAGATAATAGTTCTTTAGGTTAAATTATAACACCAATAAAACTTCCATTATAACACTAGATATTGTAGCACTTCCCTCAAAAATCTTAATTCCCCAAAAGAACTCAAAAAGGAACCAACAAGAAGCAAATGCAGAAAATGGCAGAAATCTGTCAAAACAGACCAGCAGGTAAACACGAATTTTGTTCGAAGACATTATGTTGCTAAAATCAAAAAGTGTTGAACTAACGAAAGTTAGATAACACCCTGGGGCAGAAGCACAAAAATTCACGCCTCAAAAGGACGTATAGAGATTTTACACGAATTTTTATGGTGAAGCACAAAAATCTGTTTCGGGACAGCAACTTTCCCAATCATTACTTCTCTCTCATTAGAGGTTACTCTTGGCACAAAAAGCAAATAAAAAGGATAAGGAGCGGTTATTACTGAAGTAATAACTTCCAAGACTCATCTAAAACTTTTGGGTTATCTCCCAATAAGTACTTTTCTTTAACGCCTTTAAGTTAGGCATAAGAAGCAAGAAAAAGGATCAAGTGTTCTCAAATGAAGAAGCATTAAGAGCAATTTATTTTTATAGGAGAGGCAAAAGAAATCTTATGTCTCTTCTTATGGAAGTGTTCTATACCTTTCTTGAGTGGGAGTTGATATTTAATGGTGCCTTCTTTCATATCGATAATGGCACCAACAGTTCTAAGAAAAGGTCTTCCCAAAGTAATAGGACAAGAAGCATTGCATTCAACATCCAAAACATAGAAATCAACGGGGACATAGGCATTGTTAACCATAATAAGAACATCATTAATACTCCCCATGAGTTTCTTTTTAGCATTATCATCAAGTGGGACATTCAAATTACAATCTTCAAGTGGTGGCAAATCAAGCATATCATAAATCCTTCTAGGCATAATAGAAACACTACTATCAGGATCACATAAAGCTTTGAAATCAAAATCATTTACTTTCATATTGATGATGGGTTCGCAACCATCTTCTTGTTTTATAGGAATAGAAGCTTTATGTTTCATCTTTTCTTCTTTAATCTTTATGAGAGCATTAGTAATGTGTTTTGTAAAGGCCATATTCATAGCACTAGCATTAGGACTTTTAGCAAGCTTTTATAGGAACTTAATAACTTCAGAGATATTGCAACCATCAAGATCAAAATCATAATTATGATCTAAACTACTAGAGCTATTACTAGCCTCAACCCTAGTGGTAGTGATAGTAGAAATACTAATGTTTCTAGCAATTTCATCTTCTCTTTCCCACTTAGCATGCAATTCAGCTAATAGTCTAACATTTTCATCAATTCTTACTTGTATGGCATTAGTAGCTTCAAAGGGATTATCATTAGTTTCAGGTTTAGCAACCATTTTATTAATCAAAGAGGATTGAGCTTTAGACAAAGATGATATAAACTTTTAGCATTAGAAAGTTTCAATTGCAAATTAGGAATTCCCTATTTAAACTCTCAAGTTGATGACTAATGTTCTTCAAAATGGTAGATTGTTCCTCCATAGTTTTAGTAAATAGTTTATTTTTTTCATATTGCATGAAGTTTTTAGTGGCTCTTTCAACTTCTAAAATTCTTCCTTCACTAGGTATTCCAGGTTTGCCATTATAACCATAAGTATTATTAGGAGGGTAAGGCCTATAATTGTTATTACCATAAGCATTGTTGCCAAAATTATTATTCCTTATAAATTTCACATCAACTTGGTATTCTTGAGCAACCAAAGAGGCTAAGGGAACATGATTTGGATCAATATGGGCTTTCCCATTAACAAGCATAGACATTATAACATCAATCTTATCACTCAAGGAGGAGGTTTCCTCAACAGAATTTACCTTCTTACCTTGTGGAGCTCTTTCAGTATGCCATTCGGAGTATTTAACCATCATATTATCTAGAAGCTTTGTTGCATGACCCAAAGTAATGGTCATAAAGGTACCTCCAGCAGCAAAATCCAGTAGGTTCCTTGAAGAATAGTTCAATCCTGCATAAAAAGTTTGGATGATCATCCAAGTAGTCAGTCCATGAGTGGGACAATTCTTTACCAAAGATTTCATTCTTTCCCAAGATTGAGCAACATGTTCATTATCAGATTGTTTAAACTTCATTATTTCACTTCTCATAGATATAATCTTAGCAGGAGGATAGTATTTTCCAATAAAAGCATCTTTTCATTTAGTCCAAGAATCAATACTATTCCTAGTTAAGGAATTCAACCATTCTTTAGCTTTTCCTCTCACAGAGAAAGGAAACAATTTAAGCTTAATAATATCTCCATCTATATCTCTATGCTTTTGCATCTCACAAAGTTCAACAAAGTTATTTAGATGGGCAGCAGCATCTTCATTACCAATACCAGAAAATTGTTCTCTCATAACAAGATTGAGTAAAGCAGGTTTTATCTCAAAGAAAGTAGCTTCAGGAACAGGTGGAGCAATAGGTGTGCTCATAAAATAATTGTTGTTGGTGCTAGTGAAGTCACACAACTTAGTGTTTTCAAGAGTAGTCATTTTTTGTGTTTTTAATAAAGAAAGAAAACTTGTAAAACTAATTTTTTGTGTGTTTTTTATAAAGAAACAAGCAAACAAAGTGAAAAGAAACTAAGCAAAACAAAAATAACAAAGTAAAGAGATTGGTTATGAGGGACTCCCCTTGTGAAGATGTCCTTGACTCCCCGACAATGGTGTCAGAAAAATACTTGCTGACTCGTGTACTAACGAGCTCGTTGGGGAACCCGAAGAGGAAGGTATGATGAGCACAACAGTAAGTTTCCTTCAGTTATGAAACCAAGGTTATCAATCCAGTAGGAGCAAGGAAACACCCCAAAGGTGTAGTTAGCTGAACTTTGGCAGGGCGCACTACCAGTGCCAGCAGCAATGTGGAGACCTGCACAACACAACCACAAAACTCTATCCCCAACTTGCGATGAGGTTGTCAATCTCACCGGTTTTGCTGAAAACAAAGGATTAAACGTATCGAGTGGAAGAAAGTAATAGTTTGTAGAATGTAAACACAAAACAGTAAACAGTTGTAGATTGATGGTAAAAGAAAGGACCAGGGTCCATAGTTCACTAGAGGTGGCTCTCCTTAAGATAAATGACATGTTGGGTGAACAAATTATAGTGGGGCAATTGACAAACATCGAGAAAGAATACAAGCATATACTACTCATCTTGACTCCTTTGAGATTCGATTGGGAATTACAACATTATACATAGACCGCCATCCAACTACATCTATGACTAATAATCCACCTTCAGGTTATCATCTGAACCCCCTCCAGTATTAAGTTGCAAGCAACGGATAATTGCATTATGAATTGTGTGTAAAGTAAACAATATGATTGTTCTATGAACAAAGGATTGTTGTTTTCTCCCTAGTAGCAACAGCACATCTAGTACCTTAGAGATTTCTGTCACTTCCCCAAATTACCAGAGGCATGAACCCACTATCGAGTATAAATACTAACTCTTGGAGTTGCTAGCATCTACTTGGCCAAGATAGCTACTAACAACGGAAAGCATGCAAGATCACAAATAACAAAGACATGATAGAATCAATAATCAATCTAAATAGCATCTCAATATCCATCGGATCCCCGCAAACACAACATGCAGAATTACAAATAGATGATCTTGATCATGAACGGAGCTCAAAACATCTAAACATGATAGCACAAAGGAGGAGAACCAGCCATATAGCTACTACATGGACCCGTAGTCTAGAGATGAACTACTCACGCATCACACTGGAGGCTTGCATGATGATGAAGAAGGCCTCCAGGGTGAATTCCCTTCTCCGGCAGGGTGCCGGGAAGAGATTCAGACCCCTCCCGATCTAGGGATGGAGATGATGGTGGCTACAGACTCTTTCGTGGATTTTTGATTGGGTACTTGGGGTTTCTGTATCAAAGGCAACTTATAGGCGGTAGGAGAGGCCGAGAGGGTGCCTGAGGCGGCCAGACCACCCCCTGCCGTGGGCCATGCCTGGCCGCGCGGTCAGGTGGTGTGGCCGGGCCCTAGCCCCTCTCCGTCTCCAATTCATTTTTTGACTTTCCTAGAACCAAAAACAACAAAAAATAGGCAGCTGGCACTATGGCTCTTGTTAATAGGTTAGTCCAAGAAATCATATGAAAAGCACTCCAAAGTGTGGACAAAACATAAGAAAGTAGATAAAACCAAGCATGGAACATCAAAAATTATGGATACGTTTGCAAGGTATCAACAGGCACCGGCACAAGCTCCGTCACCGCGGGCAATACCTTGTCAGACCATATCCTACACATGTGTCATCACAAGGTCGCATCGGATTATGTTTGTGAGTATATGGTGGCAGATAAACTGCTCTGAATGTCTTCTCAAGTTTCACATGATTCAGTGCATTACTCTTAGTAATTACACGTCTATATCTTGCTTTGACTCGGAAATGACCTAAGACTGCCACAAAGGAACTCCAGGCTAGATGAAAGGGCACAATAGTCTTCACGATGCAGAAAGAAGGATTGCAAATCGAGGGACGCTATGCCATTAACTCGACTGATGGGCGCTTGGCAGCTACTTCTAGGTGGATCAAGTTCCAGAAATCAGCCAAACTTACTATTGGAAGAACGGTCAAGGTCAATGTATCTGGCTGCCCTAAATGCTACATGTTGTTGATGAACTTCCTAGCTGTCTAGCTCTTGGCCGCATGCTATTGTAATTAATTATGTGGTTATCTTATCTCAAGTGATCATATATGGGTGGTAAAACTATGATAACCTTTTGCTGGATTGGAGCTATGACTAGTACGTACTGGTATGGTATATTTGTATCTATATGACGGTTCCCTATATGACCAAATATTATGACAATGTTTGTGTTCCAGTGATCGAGTGTGTTTGGAGAAAAGGGCAAACTGATCGCGTGGTATGGTTTTTAGAGCTGGAACAAGAGTTCTCTCTCTCTATACTGCTATTGAATTTTTTTAGTGTCTATATTGCTGAATCAGTCACTTTGAAATGCTTTTGAATTGATCAAGTGCTGTTGAATATGAACTAGGAATACGTCAATTTTGTATGTCTTATTATTCTGTACTCCTTAATATTTCAAATGGTATTGAATTTGTCAAAAGTTCTGTCGTTGCTGCTGGCTGCTTGCTCTAGAGATTTTGCCTTTGTGTAATCACAACCGTTGGATACGTTTTGGACAGAGATGAGAGGGTAAAGATATACATCGTGATTTCACCAAGTGAAGTCATAGGATACCAGTCCTGTTTTGGCGCATGTGGTGTGTGTTCATTAGATATTTTTACATGAATATCTGTCAAAGGAATTATTGCTTTTTTCCTCCCTCGATGAGGTCTGTGTTTGAATCTGGTGAGCCACAACCCAGTGAAATTTGCAATAGGAGCCCATTGACCATAGCCTAAAAACTTTTTAATTTGTCCTTTTTTGCATTGCCCCCCACCTCTAAAAAACTCTGCCTACCCATGTTTTTAAGAAACTAATCCATTATGTGGCTTTTTATAAATCGAGGTTCTAGTAGCACTGCCCTTTTATTTTAAGAGAGATAACTTTGACACACAAAATATTTTTTAGAAGACTGATACATAAGTTGTAGTACTAATACATGTTTAATGATTCAATTTCTATAAATAGCTTTGGTGTAGTGGCAAAACACTCAGTTTATGTCTATTTGATTTGATTTGAAGGTCTTTAGTTCGAATCCCCTATGTGTACATATTTATATATATCTTGGGTTTACTTTTTTTGAGAAAGGGTTTACTTTTTAATATCGCATTATGGAGAGGTTGACATCATGGACCGACCAGCCTGCAGCATCCCTCGATTTTAATGGTCTAGTCTGAAAAAATTTAAAAAACTTGTAGCGAGGCTAGCATCTAGGACCCACCCGCCAGAACATACATACTGCATATGGGACCCACAAGGCAGAACATACCAGAGAGGCTGACATGGGGGCCTCAGCCGCAGGACCATACATGGTTGCCGCATCGAGCAACATTGCCAAGGTCAAAACAGCGGATGCGGCCAAAAAAATCCATCTACGCAGGTTTCATTTACAAAGAGACCAACATGTGGGACCCAGTAGCGTGGCCCTATACAGGTGCTGCCTCCAGCAATGTTGCCAAGTTTGAAACAGGGAGGAACGAGCGATAAAAAAGTCCAGCATGCACACATTTCTTCTAATGAGAGGCTCACATGGGGGACCCATCAGCCTGGAAAAACAGCTGATGCATCGAGCAACGCTATCAAGTTCGAAACATGGAGGCGCGACCGAGAGCAAAAATTGCATCATACACATGTTTCTTCTAATGAGTGAATGCCATGTGGGGCCTAGCAGCATGATTAAATGGTAGATGCAGCGAGGAACGCTATCAAGTTCGGAACACGGAGGCGTGACCGAGGGAAAAAAATTCTATCATACACACGTTGCTTCTAATGAGAGGATGACATGTGGGGTCTAGGAGTTTGATTAAACGGTAGATGCATCAAGCAGCGCTATCAAGTTCGGAACAGGGTAGCGCGAGCGAAGAAAAAAATTACATCATACACACGATTCTTATAATGTGAGGCTGACATGGACGACCCAGTAGCGTGACTAAACATTAGATAGATCGAGCAACATTATTGAGTTGAAATCAGGGAGGCGATAGCCAAGGGAAAAGTTCCATCATACACATGTTTCTTCTAATGAGAGGATGACATGTGAGTCCCAGGAGGTTGATTAAATGGTAGATGCATCGAGCAGCTTTATCAACTTCGGAACAGGGTAGCGCGAGCGAAGGAAAAAATTCCATCATACACATGATTCTTCTAATGAGAGGCTGACATGTGGGACCCAACAGCCTTACTAAACGGTAGAAGCCTCGAGCAACGTTATCGAGTTCAAATTAGGGAGGCGCGACCAAAAAGTATGGTCCACTAGAGACACTGACGTCCGGGACCCACACACCTCAAAAGACTTTGGCGAGTCAACATCACGCGAGGGAACAAAAATCTTACTTCTGCCACACGCCAGCCAGGCTTCCTCCATGTTTTAGCGGTTCCATCGTAGTAGAGAGAATATCATTTTGCGGCCCGAAAGTTGGGGTGGCCAGGCAACGCGGTACCCGAGTTCCTTGATATCAGCCGCGATGACTATAGTTGGCGTGCCAAATACTCAGAGGGTCTTTTTCGGCACGAATTCAACTTTACGTTTCAATACAAAAAATCAGGCTAATAGCCGTCAAGTTGGGCCCCCCTGTCAGCTTTCGCCGTTATGTCGCTGCCATCGTTGCTGCCATGTAGGCTTGCAGCATTGGCGCATGCATCCTTTACGAGTCTTCTTCTTCTTCCTCCGGGGTGGCAATCTGTGGTCGCGGCCATGGTGCGGATCTAGGACTTGGACGAACCTGCTCGGCCCGGTCTCCTTCCCATCCCGAATCGGAGCTCGCCGTCACCATGACTGCACCATTGGCACGGCGCGGGGACGGGAATTCATTCCTGGGTGAGATCTGTCACCATGCCGACCATGCTCGGTCCTGTTGGCCTCCTCCAGAATCCGAGCTTGCCGTCACCATGGTCGCACACGCACCAGCCACGGCGCATTCCTCTCCGAACCCCAAAGCCACATCCACCCAGTTCGGCACAACGCCAACAAGGTGAAAATGCATCAAGTTTTCTTCTTGTGATTGTAGAAAACATGTATGTACCGTGGCCGTAGCATACTCTAACAATGTACACATATATTGTTTACTAGATTTTCATTTGAAATTAGTAGCTCTGTGATGACGAAATATAGAGAACCTAAATGGAATGACGATGACGACCATGTTCTGTACTTTGCAGTGAATCAACAAGTGCTCGCTGATGAAGCAAGTTACCAAGAGAGTGGAGTTCATCAGCCATTGCCAAAAAATATGTGAACAAATCAATTAGTGATTCAATGCAAAAATGCGCAGAAAATCTAGATCCATGTCATCAATCATCAATAGGTGGCACATTCTAGTGATGTGTTCAAATGCGTACACGATGTATCATTTGCTTGAAGTGGTTGTTTTCCTGAGCAAAAATGCCTGGTATGCACATTACATTTGTATGTTCTATGCTGCAATTCTGTTGTTATGGGCGTGGAAAGAAAAGTTGGGCTTCACTGAATATTATGCAGTTAGGCCTAACTTAGTCTTACACAAATAAGCACAGCTCAGTCTTTACACACATAAGCGTAACTAATGATAAAGATAAAGACAAATGGTTCATCAGATCTGCCAGTATGAGCACTAGGTCCCTGGAGCTGGTGGTATCATCGAAACAAACTAGAATGCTGCATTTGGCTGTCTTTCATTCTCCTTCCAATAGTATGACCCCACTGATGAGCCAATTGTAGGCCCCCTCCCCCCGACGTGGATTCGGCTCCAGGTCGAATCTGGAGTGTCAACATGATAGGCGCGTGAGTGTGTAGCAAACACACAGTCTTCTATCAACACTAGAAGTGCTGGCACCTCAGCAACAACACCATCATGTTCTTCCTGGACTGCGGCAGCAGCCTCAGCAGTTATTTCGTCAGCTTCACCAGCAGCAGCATTAGCAAGTATTTCGTCATCTTCACCAGCAGCAGCATCACCAAGTATTTCTTCAGCTTCACCAGGAGCAGCAACAGCTAGTTCTTCATCAGCTCCACCACCACCAACACCACCACCACCACCAGCAGCAGCATCAGGGTCCAGGGCTGCCTGAGCAACTACAGGTTCAAAATCTCCAGGGGCTCCAACAAAGAAAGGGTAGTTGATCCCAAGAAACGTAGATTGTCCCTTCAGATTGTTGACTCTGCTCCAGACTTGCTCTACTGGGTCTTCGGATGGGCATGCGGACCTTAAGAAAACATGACACCGCAGCGATGGGTATGAAGAAAGTTGTGTCCTCATATGTTCTATTGTATCACCAACGCTGTTTAGTGCTCCCCTGATATGAATCCACAAGAGTTCATCATCATGTTCCGTGTTGTCTCCGAGATGTGCCAGGAACCAGTGCCGTGTCCCAAGTTCAGCATCTGCTACTACATCTTTGATGTCCGGAGCTGGAATGATGCGCGGGGTTGCGTGGGTACCTGCGTGTTACTAACAGTCAGTAAGTAGAATTTTGAATGGGATTTTACATGCTATATGACACCATGACTCACCCCAAATGGACGTCTCCCAAACACGCACGTCGCCACTAGATTTAGTGACCGCATAAATGCGTCGAGGTCTGTACAAAGAGTAGCCGTAGGTGAAGACGGCGTCGACATACTTCTCCGGCCGTAGGAAATCATCGTGCAAGACTGTCCATTCCATGTCTTATGGGCAACTAATGAATGTGATTGCCTTGTCGAACACCTCTAAGAGGTCGTACTCCCAGTTCTTCCACGCCCCCTCCCGCGGTCTATGTGGGAGTTGTACCTTCACGAGGTCAAGTTCTGCCATGTTGAACCTGTAAGCGAATTCGGAAAAGGGCGGCGGCCACCCGCTGTTGAATGTAGTAATGCCGACACCCTTCAAAGATGGCACTGCAAGTCTCACCGAGCTGTAGCCATTTTTTAGAGTCCAAGTACTGCCATCCTGTGATAAAAGGACCAGCCACTCGCTATTGCCTCCCACCCAGTTCTGGTCATCTTCCATTTCCATCTCTTCTTCTTCCTTGATATTCACCACTACTGATTCGACCACTTATCCAGCAGCATTAGTTTTGCATGAATATTTTGTAGAGTTTGTTGTCAGTTGGTACAATAAACTAGCATGGATTACATTGCAAATAAAATTTGACAACTGGGCCTTTAGATTAAAGTACACAAAATATCGCCTAAATACGAGTGTCTCCTCAGATATCGCCTAAATACGAAGATACTCAATATATGGAGTAGTAGCAGAGCCCCCAGAACAAACTCCTGAATACCACTTAGCAGGCATTCCATTGCAAAATCGAAATTGACAACTCGTCTATCACCTAAAGTAAGACTGTGTCACTACGAAAATACCAGAATATCAGGTACGAGCAAAGCTTCCGCTGTACAGAATAGTCTTAAATGGTTCGATTTGTTCAACCCGCGCGTGCACACAACACGTTCGACAAAAGGAACATAGGATTCCGATGAGAGTTCAACACATATGAATCAATGATATGACTGAACGAATAATCTAGATACTGGAACTTACGTGGCCATCGCGGTCGCTTGGCCATTTGCTGTTATCGGGGTAAAGAAGGTCTGGCATGCCGAACGGTTGTTCGTCCATGTTCCGCATCGTCAAGCGGTAGCCAGGGATGCAGCGAGCGAGGCGGCCCGCTGAGATGATGTCCAACCCCGAGGCGATCCTGTGCATGTTCGCGGCACTAAGGTTCGGCCATCCCCAATCCTCATGATGTGTCGCCACCTGGCCATCCGTGTCGCCGTCAGATGCCTTTCCTTCAGCTGCTACCCCAAGCTCTACCCATAGCGGCAAATGGAGTCTGGAATCCGGTAGATTAATGGAGGCGGTGTGATAAGGAGGTGGATGGATTCGAGAGGGGGTGGAATCAGGGATGGGGGCAGTTGTTCGAGTGGGGAGTGAATCTGCAAGGAACCGCCGCCGACGGTTCTCGTCCACGTGGAAGACAAGAAGGGGGTGCGTAAGTATTGAGGGCGGGCACCAGAACCGTCTAGAGGAAGTGAAAAAATAAATCGTAAAAGAGAAATGTGCGGACCGCCTGTCAGTGAGTGAAGGTCGGCACGCGCAAACATGCCTATGTTTGAATTGATTCCACCGCATGCAAGTGGCACATAACAAATTTCAGGAAGCGCCAGCGTCGACGTGTAAAACCGCCGTTTTTCTCCACCTTCACCCTACTACGAACGGTCATGCACCATTCCAGATATTGGTAAGGGCGGTTCCAATCTTTCACTTCTCTGTCTCATTTCCTCCTCCACGACCTCATCGTCTTTCTCCTCCACGGCCTCATCCATTTCCTCCACCACCGCATCACCCTCTTCCTCCGTATCCTTTCCCTCTTGCCTGTAGTCAGGATGCTCCGGACGTCCGAAACAATGGCAAGCAAGAAACTGCGCACTTCGACATCGAAGTACATGGCGGGAAGAAGATCGATGTCGTCTACACCACCGACCCTCAGACGATGAGGAACACTCTGAATAATTACACGAGTTGGTTGCAGTTCGAAGAAAATAGGTTCGTAGGTCTCGACCTCGAGTACATTCGCGATCACCATAGGATCGCCGTGGTGTAACTCTCCATGAAGTGGCACGTCTTCGTATACCAGCCTTTTTGCGAGAAGGGGGCTGACGGGATCTGGTAGATTTTGCTGTCTTTTTCTTCCTGAACCGTCTATTTGCAAAAGTTATTGCTATATTATTTGTCTGAATTCATTTTCATGCAGGTGGGGCGAAAGCATTAGGGATCTGTTTCATGACTTTCTCGTGAACCATCACATAACATTTACTAGTGTTGACATCACGGATGAAACTAAACTTCTTGAAAGCCCGACTGTCAACATTAGAATCCCAAAGGAGTGCAGAGTGGACATCCAGGAAATTTACTGGATCCTAGGGACGAAGGGCGGCAAGACCGGGATGGCCGCTCTTGCCTCCGAACTCATCGACCCGTGGTACGCTGACATGAAGGACAGATTGCCGAGATGTTTGAACCTAATCTGAAGGGCACGATTACTGGGAGGATAAGCCATTGTATGAACCTAATCTGAAGTACGCTGCAATTGACGGGTATGTTAGCCACGAGCTGTACCGCCAGATTGTAAAATCTCGTTCCAGGCATTGCATCATTGAACCACCACCAAGGCAGGTTGTTTGCCCCAGATGTCGGAGTGTAGATGAATCTACAAACCGGGGCAAGCGACCAAAGGCATCCTGGGATCGGTTGCCTTCTCCAACAGGCTAGGATGTAGACTATTAGTGCATGATTGTTGTGTTTATGAAAACATGTTATTTCATAAGTACACTATGTGAGCAATTACGAACTGCTGTGTATTACCTTTGTCAAACTATAATCTGGGTTTGGTTATGACTGTATCCTTAGATGTAATCTGGGTTTGGTTATGACTTATGACTGTATCACACCGTATGCATGTCAGTCTTGGATTCTGCCGCATGCAAATGGGACAGACATAATTTGTAAGAATAAATGTTGAGCATACAAAAGGGGGAATGTAATTCATACAGGTTAAGTAGCTAATAGCACAGGGATCATACGAGCTTGGTTCTTACACACAGAATGCTTAGAAAATACATGCGAGATAAAATACAGGAGAGATAAAACTAGAAACGAAATGCGAAACTAGTAGTGGTAAACAGCACACTCACCCACCAGCTAGATCCTGTTGAGCATCTCGTAGCGTATATAATGGCGTCCCACGGCTGCGTGCTTGATCGCATTGTAATCCAGTGCCTCCACTCCCATCGCCGTCGCAGTGCTTGAACTCGACTTTCATGCCGGCGTACTCGCGATCGATGATGTCAGAAGCGAGTCTAGCCATGCCGGCTTTCCCCGTACCGCCATCCGGGTACCTCCACAAATCTTGGAGATCGACGTGATTGACGACATGAACGAGGATTCTAGCTTCGGAGTGTCGTTCTTGATGTCGACGTTGGCGAAGTAGATCTCCCTCCTGTGTAGGAACTCGCGAAGCTCCAAGCATACAGATTTTGCCCTACATACGTGATATAGGAGGCAGTGGTTACGCATGGACAGCTGCAAAAGCGTCGTCCTCTTCCTATCTCCGGTATACTCGAGGTCAAGGCCGACGATCTTGTACCTATCCATCGGCTCACGTAGCCACCGCTCGTACATTGCGATGACCTTGGCAACCTCCGCTGATGCATTTGTGTGGACGACCATCATCTTGGTGGTGCCATGGGCAGTGACGGTGTACTCGTCGGTGTAGTCGCTCCCGTCGCCGAACACGCCATACTCTGCGTCCATGGTAGCAGCTAACGCGGCGGCGGTGGCCTAGGGTCGGTAGCGGTGGCTGGGACTGGGCGTGGAGGTGGAGTGATCTATTGCGGTGGTATGGCCAGGCGGAGGCGGTGCCTGCGGTAGCATCTATGGTTCTTGCGGTGGCGGCGCCGACGGAAGGAATGAGTTGGGGATTTTTGCATAGTGATGTGCTAAGGAGACAGAAGGCGATGCTTAAATTCCGTTTACCAATATTCTGGTCATACCCATGCCGAAGCAAGTTTGACCGGGCGAGCACCGATGGTTTACAATCCTAGCGATTAAATTCGGCGTCCGTCCCGGTAGGCGATGGGACGGGTGTGTGACGTGGCTTTGGCGTGGCAGAGACCGGTCACGTAGACCACCGTCCCGTTGCCGATCCGCAGTGGGTGCACGGTGCTGACACGACGTAACGTGACAGGACAAAAGGAAGTGTATAGTTATTATTAATTCCTAACAGAAGGAAGTGTACACGACCCCGGGGCAGCCGCCCAGCCGATCAGGCCTGCCGATTGCGCAAAGCTTGTCCTGAATTTGCCAAAATGAAGCTCGTTTTCCCATGCTTCTATAAGTTTCTTTGTAGGCCACTTGTGTAAGCATGCACGATCAAGCAACTTTGCAACACATGTGTCGGTGGAAAAGCATTAGGTTTCAATGCACCACATAGTTTAGGGATTTAGAATAGCTACATTGTGGAGCTCTAGCTAAATTTCATTGTAAAGCCAAATTCAGCTTTTGTCAGATTTAGCTATAGCAACATTGTGTCTCGTTTGTCCTCACTTTTGCCCTCCCGATATTCCGAAGCTCTCACATGCGCTCGGAGGGGGGTGCCGTCTGGTCAAAGGCTTTGTCATTACGTGCGCCATGACGCCTAAAGTGGAAGTTTTTTTTTGTTATTTGGCCTTTTTAAGAGCGCCTTTTCCCCTCTCTCTCTAACAGTTGTGTTTTTTGCCCAAAAAGGTAGGGAATCTATAGCAGCTTCTCTCTTCATTCATTGTTCCTTTTGCGATCATTTTCCCCCAATCTGGTAGCAAATCTAGAGCAGCAAAACAAACCAGCACCATAAATAAATTCAGTAAACAGAGCAGATGTAGATAAAGCAGCTAATATAGGTTATATAATCCGGTACTTAACGAGGTTCGACAATTAGGCTGCTCAGCAGCAGCAGTAGCAGACTGCTTCAACACAGACAAGACAAAAGAAGCTGCTTTACAACAGCAGCAGCTGATCAGTGGCCCCTCGTGGCCTCTGCCAGGAGGGCATCCGCCTCCTCCCTCTATCGCCCCCTCCACTTCTTGCTGCCTAGCCCCTTGACCTTGGGCGCCTTTGGTCTGATCAGGGGCATGCGACCCTCCTCGATAACCACCTTCTGGAGGTTGCAGAGGTGAAGACCGAGCGCCTGGTGCTTGGCCTTGAAGCCGTGGACATTCACGGACTTGCCGCAGGTCCTCACGTCCTCGGCATGCTTCACGAGGGAGTTGAAGTCCGTGGCGCGGAGCCTCCTGGTGGGGCAAAAGGGGCACCTGTACACGTCGCCGGCGAAGAAGTTGTTGTACTGACCGGACTTTAGCCTCCTCAGCACATGACGAGTCTTGGTGTCCTTGGACTCGTCGTCGCTGCGGAGGTTGCTGCTATCCTCCTGTTGGAAAAAAACAGTAGATTGAAATAAGGACATGATTGAGATACTTTGATTATCGGGATTGATTTTTTGCATAAATTAACCGAATGAGATCCCGCGATTATTCCCCAAATCTCAAACCAAATAGAATACTGATCCCAACTACGAACAAGGGGATTCATCGAAAATCGAGATCTAACACAAGAGGATTAGATACTATAAAAAATACAAACAGCCGAGCCCTAATAACATATGATCTAGCATCCAATGATGGGAACGGGGGAAGAACAAGGGAAGGGGAGAAAACCCTGGTTACCTCAGACCATGGGTCAGCGATGCTGGTGATGTAGGGGTTCTCCGGCCTTATGTAGACAACCTCCCCGTAGGGGTCCCAGCCGAGCGGGATCTGTCCAAGACCGGCAGGGGCCTCCTCGCCGGTGGCTATGGCGGATGCAGGGACGGGGACGGGGGGCTCCTCGCCGGCAGCCCTAGAGGCGCCGATGGCCACCACGCTGATCTTCTCCATCGTCGGCGTGGTTGGGGTTTTGTTGGGCGTTTGCAGAAGGTGATGGGATAGTGGAGACGGTTGAGTGAGCGAGTGCGTGATGAGTAGGAGTGGGGAGGCCTCTATTAAAGGAGAAGGGAAGCGATGTTTCGTTGCACTCATGCACGTGCGCTAATGCACGTGCACGCACCTGCGTGTCCGCTACCGCCCGTATTGCAGCGTCGTGAGTCACATTTTTTCCCTCGTGTCTAACCATGGCGATTCAGTTGTACTCAGTTTTGCACACCAACGAGTATGCCACCCTTATATCTATCGGGGGCACCCCTCTATCCATGCAAAATAACGAGTATGCCACCAGAACTTTAACTCCATAAACAGATGAACTTGAATATATTTTTAAGGGTACGAAAACAGAAATCCCCATAGTTTAAGGGTCTAGATACGGTAAGAGAACTAAATATTATTAGTGGCCAGGCCAGCACAGTGACGGGGTTGGTCGGCTAGAAGTTGCTGATTCCTAAGTAAGGGGACACTAGGACGGTCTTGACATACTCCCTCAGGAACTTGCCATAAGCAGCATGCTTAGCCTTGGTCGCTGACTTGTGTTTACTAGCCGGGCTTTTACCGATGCCAACCGCATGCGGAATCAAGCTGGCAATCCTCAGGTTAACTCCTTTCTTACAGAAAGAGCACTTGAGCTCCCCAAGTCGAGTGCGGAAAGGGATTATCCCGCTCTTGAGCTTCTTCATGACATGGCAGCACTTGTTGTCCCTGGTCTGCTTGTCAGAGTCTATCTCACTTGAATACACCTGTAATGTATGGAATACAAACCGAAATGAGCAAAATAATAAATATATATTCCAAGTTACTTTTGATGCAATAACATGTCTATACAGGTTCAGCAGTTCATTACGGCCGTCTCCCCAGCTCGCTCCTAAATTAATGTGGTTTGTGTTCTTGGTAACTTATTAATAAATAAATAATGTGGATTCATTCAGAACAGACTAGATCTCTCCATGTACCGGTTCTTACGTTACATCCAATCATTAGGACTAGATTTTTTTATGACGCCAGGATAGATTAAGCTTGAGCAGAAAATATGAAACATGTAGAAATAGATGTACCTCCGGGTACATGAGTGGAGCGTGTTCATCGAACTCCACGCCCTCATCGGCGCCTCCGAAGTCGTTAGCACCGACGAGCACATGGTCCCCCAAGGGGTTGAACTGCACGTCCTCCTCGGCTTGTGCTGCGTGATGCTCCTCCAGATCTGCCGCGTGAAACACCACCCCGGCGGCGATGCCCGGACACTCACCCCCACGCACTGGTTTCATGGAGAAGGTTCATGCAAGTACGTTCAAGATTGTGGGGTTTTGCTGGATAGGGAAGAGAGAGTAGTGGATGAGTGCAAATAGAAGACCCGATAGGCTGGGTTTTTAATGCGGGGATGTTTAGGCCTCCTCGAGGGCCCCGGTTGGCAGCTCTTCCGGCTGCGGCTGCCGCGTGGAAGGTTCATGTGGTGGGGGCCTGTCGGAAGTGAGAGTGCAGGCACGCTGCATAGTAAAAATGGTATAGCCGGTGGTCCGTGGATGACTAGTTGCCGTTCAGTAGACTTGTAGCCTTTGCAGACTAGATTAAACATGACATGACCACTCGACAACTTTTTCCATGGACGGCATCGTGGTCGTTCTTGTAGAAGTCTCGTTGAGGGAGACGTCCGTGTTGTCGCGCGCTGTCCTGTGAAGGGCACGACGTGTGCAACGAGCCTCGTTGGATCACAAAAGATCAACGGTTGGTGCGCACGATCCGCGTGAAAACTGTGACAACCAATGAGGGCGTAGCACACAAAGTGGGCACAGGTTTGGGCTTCTACGAAAGAGAGAGGGGGGGCAAAACTGGGTAGTATCAAAAAACCAAGGGCAAAGCTGAGTAGTATAAAAATGGAAAGTGGGTGTCTTTTACAATGAAATGCATCGTGGCATACATCAATGTAATCGTGTTCTTTTCCACAAACCACATATGGATCCATTAGAGTCATTGCATGTGTGTTAGTTCCACAAACCACACATGGATCAACCAATGGCATTGCATGTGTGTTCTTTCCACAAACCACACATGGATCAACCAGTGTCATTGCATGTGTGTTCTTTTGACAAATCACATATGGACCCACTATGGTCATTGCATGTGTGTTCTTTCCACAAACCACATATGGATCAACCAGTGGTCATTACATGTGTTTTCTTTTCACAAACCACATATGGAACCACTAGAGTCATTGCATGTGTGTTCTATCCACAAACCACACATGGATCAACCGGTGTCATTGCACGTCTGTTCTTTCCACAAACCACATATGGGTCAACCAGTGCCATTGCATGTGTGTTCTTTCCACAAACCACACATGGATCAACTAGTGTCATTCCATGTGTGTTCTTTCCACAAACCACAAATGGATCAACTAGTGGTCATTGCATGTGTGTTCTTTTCCACAAACCACATATGGATCCATTAGAGTCATTGCATGTGTGTTATTTCCAAAAACCACACATGGATCAACCAATGGCATTGCATGTGTGTACTTTCCACAAACCACACATGGATCAGCCAGTGTCATTGAATGTGTGTTCTTTCCACAAATCACATATGGACCCACTAGAGTCATTGCTTGTGTGTTCTTAAACTAAAACTAGCATTAGAGTCACTGCATGTGTGTTCTATCCACAAACCACTTATGGATCCACCACTGTTCATTACATGTGTGTTCTTTTCCACAAACCACATATGGATGAACCAGTGGTCATTGCATGTGTGTTCTTTTCACAAACCACATGTGGACCCACTAGAGTCATTGCATGTGTGTTCTTATACTAAAACTAGCACTAGACTCATTGCATGTGTGTTCTTTTCACAAACCACACATGGATACACCACTGTCATTGCATGTGTGTTCTTTCCACAAACCACACATGGATCAACCAGTGGTCATTGCATGTGTGTTCTTTTCCACAAACCACATATGGATCCATTAGAGTCATTGCATGTGTGTTCTTATACTAAAACTAGCACTAGAGTCATTGCATGTGTGTTCTTTCCACAAACCACACATGGATCAACCAGTGGCATTGCATGTGTGTTCTTTCCATAAACCACATATGGATCAACTAGTGGTCATTGCATATGTGTTCTTTTCACAAACCACATATGGACCCACTAGAGTCATTGCATGTGTGTTCTTTCCACAAACCACATATGGATCAACCAGTGGTCATTGCATGTGTGTTATTTTCACAAACCTCATATGGACCCATTAAAGTCATTGCATGTGTGTTCTTTCCACAAACCACACATGGATCAAGCAGTGTCATTGCATGTGTGTTCTTTCCACAAACCACATATGGATCAACCAGTGGTCATTGCATGTGTGTTCTTTTCACAAACCACATGTGGAGCCACTAGAGTCATTGCATGTGTGTTCTTATACTAAAACCAGCACTAGAGTCATTGCATGTGTGTTATTTCCTCAAACCACACATGGATCAACCACTAGAGTCATTGCATGTGTGTTCTTTCCACAAACCACACATGGATCAACCAGTGTCATTGCATGTGTGTACTTTCCACAAATCACATATGGACCCACTAGACTCATTGCTTGTGTGTTCTTATACTAAAACCATCACTAGAGTCATTGCATGTGTGTTCTTTTCACAAACAACATATGGATCCAGCAGTGTTCACTGCATGTGTGTTCTTTCCACAAACCACATATGGATCAACTAGTGGTCATTGTATGTGTGTTCTTTTCACAAACCACATATGGACCCACTAGAGTCATTGCATGTGTGTTCTTTGCACAAACCACATATGGATCAACCAGTGGTCATTACATGTGTGTTCTTTTCACAAACCACACATGGACCCATTAGAGTCATTGCATATGTGTTCTATCCACAAACCACACATGGATCAACCGATGTCATTGCACATGTGTTCTTTCCACAAACCACATATGGATTAACCAGTGTCATTGCATGTGTGTTCTTTCCACAAACTACACATGGATCAACTAGTGTCATTGCATGTGTGTTCTTTCCACAAACCACACATGGATCAACCAGTGGTCATTGCATGTGTGTTCTTTTCCACAAACCACATATGGATGCAGTAGAGTCATTACATGTGTGTTATTTCCACAAACCACACATGGATTAACCAATGGCATTGCATGTGTGTTCTTTCCACAAACAACACATGGATCAACCAGTGTCATTGGATGTGTGTTCTTTCCACAAATCACATATGGACCCACTAGAGTCATTTCTTGTGTGTCCTTATACTAAAACCAGCATTAGAGTCACTGCATGTGTGTTCTTTCCACAAACAACTTATGGATCCACCAGTGTTCATTGTATGCGTGTTCGTTTCCACAAACCACATATGGATCAACCAGTGGTCATTGCATGTGTGTTCTTTTCACAAACCACATGTGGGCCCACTAGAGTTATTGCATGTGTGTTCTTATACTAAAACCAGCACTAGACTCATTGCATGTGTGTTCTATTCACAAACCACACATGGATACACCACTGTCATTGCATGTGTGTTCTTTCCACAAAACACACATGGATCAACCAATGTTCATTGCATGTGTGTTCTTTTCCAGAAACCACGTATGGATCCATTAGAGTCATTGCATGTGTATTCTTATACTAAAACTAGCACTAGAGTCATTGCATGTGTGTTCTTTCCACAAACCACACATGTATCAACCAGTGGCATTGCATGTGTGTTCTTTCTACAAACCACATATGGATCAACTAGTGGTCATTGCATGTGTGTTCTTTTCACAAACCACATATGGACCCACTAGAGTCATTGCATGTGTGTTCTATCCACAAACCACACATGGATCAACCCGTGTGATTGCACGTGTGTTCTTTCCACAAACCACATATGGATCAACCAGTGTCATTGCATGTGTGTTCTTTCCGTAAACCACACATGGATCAACGAGTGTCATTGCATGTGTGTTCTTTCGACAAACCACACATGGATCAACCAGTGTCATTGCATGTGTGTTCTTTCCAGAAACCACATATGGATCAACTAGTGGTCATTGCATGTGTGTTCTTTTCACAAACCACATATGGACCCACTAGAGTCATTGCATGTGTGTTATATCCACAAACCACACATGGATCAACCCGTGTCATTGCACGTGTGTTCTTTCCACAAACCACACATGGATCAACCAGTGTCATTGCATGTGTGTTCTTTCCACAAACCACACATGGATCAACTAGTGTCATTGCATGTGTGTTCTTTTCCACAAACCACATATGGATCCATTAGATTCATTGCATGTGTGTTAGTTCCACAAACCACACATGGATCAACCAATGGCATTGCATGTGTGTTCTTTCCACAAACCACACATGGATCAACCAGTGTCATTGCATGTGTGTTCTTTTGACAAATCACATATGGACCCACTATGGTCATTGCATGTGTGTTCTTTCCACAAACCACATATGGATCAACCAGTGGTCATTACATGTGTTTTCTTTTCACAAACCACATATGGAACCACTAGAGTCATTGCATGTGTGTTCTATCCACAAACCACACATGGATCAACCGTGTCATTGCACGTGTTCTTTCCACAAACCACATATGGATCAACCAGTGCCATTGCATGTGTCTTCTTTCCACAAACCACACATGGATCAACTAGTGTCATTCCATGTGTGTTCTTTCCACAAACCACAGATGGATCAACCAGTGGTCATTGCATGTGTGTTCTTTTCCACAAACCACATATGGATCCATTAGAGTCATTGCATGTGTGTTATTTCCAAAAACCACAGATGGATCAACCAATGGCATTGCATGTGTGTACTTTCCACAAACCACACATGGATCAACCAGTGTCATTGAATGTGTGTTCTTTCCACAAATCACATATGGACCCACTAGAGTCATTGCTTGTGTGTTCTTAAACTAAAACTAGCATTAGAGTCACTACATGTGTGTTCTTTCCACAAACCACTTATGGATCCACCACTGTTCATTACATGTGTGTTCTTTTCACAAACCACATATGGATGAACCAGTGGTCATTGCATGTGTGTTCTTTTCACAAACCACATGTGGACCCACTAGAGTCATTGCATGTGTGTTCTTATACTAAAACTAGCACTAGACACATTGCATGTGTGTTCTTTTCACAAACCACACATGGATACACCACTATCATTGCATGTGTGTTCTTTCCACAAACCACACATGGATCAACCAGTGGTCATTGCATGTGTGTTCTTTTCCACAAACCACATATGGATCCATTAGAGTCATTGCATGTGTGTTCTTATACTAAAACTAGCACTAGAGTCATTGCATGTGTGTTCTTTCCACAAACCACACATGGATCAACCAGTGGCATTGCATGTGTGTTCTTTCCACAAACCACATATGGATCAACTATTGGTCATTGCATATGTGTTCTTTTCACATCACATATGGACCCACTAGAGTCATTGCATGTGTGTTCTTTCCACAAACCACATATGGATCAACCAGTGGTCATTGCATGTGTGTTCTTTTCACAAACCTCATATGGACCCATTTAAGTCATTGCATGTGTGTTCTATCCACAAACCACACATGGATCAACCGGTGTCATTGCACGTGTGTTCTTTCCACAAACCACATATGGATCAACCAGTGTCATTGCATGTGTTTTGTTTCCACAAACCACACATGGATCAACTAGTGTCATTGGATGTGTGTTCTTCTCCACAAACAACATAGATCCATATGTGTTCTTAAACTAAAACCAGCATTAGAGTCACTACATGTGTGTTCTTTCCACAAACCACTTATTGATCCACCAGTGTTCATTACATGTGTGTTCTTTTCCACAAACCACATATGGATCAACCAGTGGTCACTGCATGTGTGTTCTTTTCACAAACCACATATGGACCCACTAGAGTTATTGCATGTGTGTTCTTTCCACAAACCACATATGGACCCACTAGAGTCATTGCATGTGTGTTCTATCCACAAACCACATATGGACCCACTAGAGTCATTGCATGTGTGTTCTATCCACAAACCACACATGGATCAACCCATGTCATTGCACGTGTGTTCTTTCCACAAACCACATATGGATCAACCAGTGTCATTGCATGTGTGTTCTATCCACAAACCACACATGGATCAACTAGTGTCATTGCATGTGTTTTCTTTCCACAAACCACACATGGATCTACCAGTGGTCATTGCATGTGTGTTCTTTTCCACAAACCACATATGGATCCATTAGAGTCACTGCATGTGTGTTAGTTCCACAAACCACACATGGATCAAGCAATGGCATTGCATGTGTGTTCTTTCCACAAACCACACATGGATCAACTAGTGTCATTGCATGTGTGTTCTTTTGACAAATCACATATGGACCCACTAGAGTCATTGCTTGTGTGTTCTTAAACTAAAACAGCATTAGAGTCACTGCATGTGTGTTCTTTCCACAAACCACTTATGGATCCACCAGTGTTCATTGCATGTGTGTTCTTTTCCACAAACAACATATGGATCAACCAGTGTCATTGCATGTGTGTTATTTCCTCAAACCACACATGGATCAACCACTAGAGTCATTGCATGTGTGTTCTTTCCACAAACCACACATGGATCAACCAGTGTCATTGCATGTGTGTACTTTCCACAAATCACATATGGACCCACTAGACTCATTGCTTGTGTGTTCTTATACTAAAACCATCACTAGAGTCATTGCATGTGTGTTCTTTTCACAAACAACATATGGATCCAGCAGTGTTCACTGCATGTGTGTTCTTTCCACAAACCACATATGGATCAACTAGTGGTCATTGTATGTGTGTTCTTTTCACAAACCACATATGGACCCACTAGAGTCATTGCATGTGTGTTCTTTGCACAAACCACATATGGATCAACCAGTGGTCATTACATGTGTGTTCTTTTCACAAACCACACATGGACCCATTAGAGTCATTGCATATGTGTTCTATCCACAAACCACACATGGATCAACCGATGTCATTGCACATGTGTTCTTTCCACAAACCACATATGGATTAACCAGTGTCATTGCATGTGTGTTCTTTCCACAAACTACACATGGATCAACTAGTGTCATTGCATGTGTGTTCTTTCCACAAACCACACATGGATCAACCAGTGGTCATTGCATGTGTGTTCTTTTCCACAAACCACATATGGATGCAGTAGAGTCATTACATGTGTGTTATTTCCACAAACCACACATGGATTAACCAATGGCATTGCATGTGTGTTCTTTCCACAAACAACACATGGATCAACCAGTGTCATTGGATGTGTGTTCTTTCCACAAATCACATATGGACCCACTAGAGTCATTTCTTGTGTGTCCTTATACTAAAACCAGCATTAGAGTCACTGCATGTGTGTTCTTTCCACAAACAACTTATGGATCCACCAGTGTTCATTGTATGCGTGTTCGTTTCCACAAACCACATATGGATCAACCAGTGGTCATTGCATGTGTGTTCTTTTCACAAACCACATGTGGGCCCACTAGAGTTATTGCATGTGTGTTCTTATACTAAAACCAGCACTAGACTCATTGCATGTGTGTTCTATTCACAAACCACACATGGATACACCACTGTCATTGCATGTGTGTTCTTTCCACAAAACACACATGGATCAACCAATGTTCATTGCATGTGTGTTCTTTTCCAGAAACCACGTATGGATCCATTAGAGTCATTGCATGTGTATTCTTATACTAAAACTAGCACTAGAGTCATTGCATGTGTGTTCTTTCCACAAACCACACATGGATCAACCAGTGGCATTGCATGTGTGTTCTTTCTACAAACCACATATGGATCAACTAGTGGTCATTGCATGTGTGTTCTTTTCACAAACCACATATGGACCCACTAGAGTCATTGCATGTGTGTTCTATCCACAAACCACACATGGATCAACCCGTGTGATTGCACGTGTGTTCTTTCCACAAACCACATATGGATCAACCAGTGTCATTGCATGTGTGTTCTTTCCGTAAACCACACATGGATCAACGAGTGTCATTGCATGTGTGTTCTTTCGACAAACCACACATGGATCAACCAGTGTCATTGCATGTGTGTTCTTTCCAGAAACCACATATGGATCAACTAGTGGTCATTGCATGTGTGTTCTTTTCACAAACCACATATGGACCCACTAGAGTCATTGCATGTGTGTTATATCCACAAACCACACATGGATCAACCCGTGTCATTGCACGTGTGTTCTTTCCACAAACCACACATGGATCAACCAGTGTCATTGCATGTGTGTTCTTTCCACAAACCACACATGGATCAACTAGTGTCATTGCATGTGTGTTCTTTTCCACAAACCACATATGGATCCATTAGATTCATTGCATGTGTGTTAGTTCCACAAACCACACATGGATCAACCAATGGCATTGCATGTGTGTTCTTTCCACAAACCACACATGGATCAACCAGTGTCATTGCATGTGTGTTCTTTTGACAAATCACATATGGACCCACTATGGTCATTGCATGTGTGTTCTTTCCACAAACCACATATGGATCAACCAGTGGTCATTACATGTGTTTTCTTTTCACAAACCACATATGGAACCACTAGAGTCATTGCATGTGTGTTCTATCCACAAACCACACATGGATCAACCGGTGTCATTGCACGTCTGTTCTTTCCACAAACCACATATGGATCAACCAGTGCCATTGCATGTGTCTTCTTTCCACAAACCACACATGGATCAACTAGTGTCATTCCATGTGTGTTCTTTCCACAAACCACAGATGGATCAACCAGTGGTCATTGCATGTGTGTTCTTTTCCACAAACCACATATGGATCCATTAGAGTCATTGCATGTGTGTTATTTCCAAAAACCACAGATGGATCAACCAATGGCATTGCATGTGTGTACTTTCCACAAACCACACATGGATCAACCAGTGTCATTGAATGTGTGTTCTTTCCACAAATCACATATGGACCCACTAGAGTCATTGCTTGTGTGTTCTTAAACTAAAACTAGCATTAGAGTCACTACATGTGTGTTCTTTCCACAAACCACTTATGGATCCACCACTGTTCATTACATGTGTGTTCTTTTCCACGAACCACATATGGATGAACCAGTGGTCATTGCATGTGTGTTCTTTTCACAAACCACATGTGGACCCACTAGAGTCATTGCATGTGTGTTCTTATACTAAAACTAGCACTAGACACATTGCATGTGTGTTCTTTTCACAAACCACACATGGATACACCACTATCATTGCATGTGTGTTCTTTCCACAAACCACACATGGATCAACCAGTGGTCATTGCATGTGTGTTCTTTTCCACAAACCACATATGGATCCATTAGAGTCATTGCATGTGTGTTCTTATACTAAAACTAGCACTAGAGTCATTGCATGTGTGTTCTTTCCACAAACCACACATGGATCAACCAGTGGCATTGCATGTGTGTTCTTTCCACAAACCACATATGGATCAACTATTGGTCATTGCATATGTGTTCTTTTCACATCACATATGGACCCACTAGAGTCATTGCATGTGTGTTCTTTCCACAAACCACATATGGATCAACCAGTGGTCATTGCATGTGTGTTCTTTTCACAAACCTCATATGGACCCATTTAAGTCATTGCATGTGTGTTCTATCCACAAACCACACATGGATCAACCGGTGTCATTGCACGTGTGTTCTTTCCACAAACCACATATGGATCAACCAGTGTCATTGCATGTGTTTTGTTTCCACAAACCACACATGGATCAACTAGTGTCATTGGATGTGTGTTCTTCTCCACAAACAACATAGATCCATATGTGTTCTTAAACTAAAACCAGCATTAGAGTCACTACATGTGTGTTCTTTCCACAAACCACTTATTGATCCACCAGTGTTCATTACATGTGTGTTCTTTTCCACAAACCACATATGGATCAACCAGTGGTCACTGCATGTGTGTTCTTTTCACAAACCACATATGAACCCACTAGAGTTATTGCATGTGTGTTCTTTCCACAAACCACATATGGACCCACTAGAGTCATTGCATGTGTGTTCTATCCACAAACCACATATGGACCCACTAGAGTCATTGCATGTGTGTTCTATCCACAAACCACACATGGATCAACCCATGTCATTGCACGTGTGTTCTTTCCACAAACCACATATGGATCAACCAGTGTCATTGCATGTGTGTTCTATCCACAAACCACACATGGATCAACTAGTGTCATTGCATGTGTTTTCTTTCCACAAACCACACATGGATCTACCAGTGGTCATTGCATGTGTGTTCTTTTCCACAAACCACATATGGATCCATTAGAGTCACTGCATGTGTGTTAGTTCCACAAACCACACATGGATCAAGCAATGGCATTGCATGTGTGTTCTTTCCACAAACCACACATGGATCAACTAGTGTCATTGCATGTGTGTTCTTTTGACAAATCACATATGGACCCACTAGAGTCATTGCTTGTGTGTTCTTAAACTAAAACAGCATTAGAGTCACTGCATGTGTGTTCTTTCCACAAACCACTTATGGATCCACCAGTGTTCATTGCATGTGTGTTCTTTTCCACAAACAACATATGGATCAACCAGTGTCATTGCATGTGTGTTCTTTCCACAAACTACACATGGATCAACTAGTGTCATTGCATGTGTGTTCTTTCCACAAACCACACATGGATCAACCAGTGGTCATTGCATGTGTGTCCTTTTCCACAAACCACATATGGATCCATTAGAGCCATTGCATGTGTGTTATTTCCACAAACCACACATGGATCAACCACTAGAGTAATTGCATGTGTGTTCTTTCCACAAACAACACATGGATCAACCAGTGTCATTTCATGTGTGTTCTTTCCACAAATCACATACGGACCCACTAGAGTCATTGCTTGTGTGTTCTTAAACTAAAACAAGCATTAGAGTCACTGCATGTTTGTTCTTTCCACAAACCACTTATGGATCCACCATTGTTCATTACATGTGTGTTCTTTTCCACAAACCACATATGGATCTACTAGTTGTCATTTCATGAGTTTTCTTTTCACAAACCACATGTGGACCCACTAGAGTCATTGCATGTGTGTTCTTATACTAAAACCAGCACTAGACTCATTGCATGTGTGTTCTTTTCACAAACCACACATGGATACACCACTGTCATTGCATGTGTGTTCTTTCCACAAACCACACATGGATCAACAAGTGGTCATTGCATGTGTGTTCTTTTCTAAAAACCACATATGGATCCATTAGAGTCATTGCATGTGTGTTATTATACTAAAACTAGCACTAGAGTCATTGCATGTGTGTTCTTTCCACAAAACCACACATGGATCAACCAGTGGCCTTGCATGTGTGTTCTTTCCACAAACCACATATGGATCAACTAATGGTCATTGCATGTGTGTTCTTTTCACAAACCACATATGGACCCACTAGAGTCATTGCATGTGTGTTCTTTCCACAAACCACATATGGATCAACCAGTGGTCATTGGATGTGTGTTCTTTTCACAAACCTCATATGGACCGATTAGAGTCATTGCATGTGTGTTCTATCCACAAACCACACATGGATCAACCGGTGTCATTGCACGTGTGTTCTTTCCACAAACCACATATGGATCAACCAGTGTCATTGCATGTGTTTTCTTTCCACAAACCACACATGGATCAACTAGTGTCATTGCATGTGTGTTCTTCTCCATAACCCACAAATGGATCAATATGTGTTCTTAAACTAAAACCAGCATTAGAGTCACTGCATGTGTGTTCTTTCCTCAAACCACTTATGGATCCACCATTGTTCATTACATGTGTGTTCTTTTCCACAAACCACATATGGATCTACTAGTGGTCATTTCATGAGTGTTCTTTTCACAAACCACATGTGGACCCACTAGAGTCATTGCATGTGTGTTCTTATACTAAAACCAGCACTAGACTCATTGCATGTGTGTTCTTTTCACAAACCACACATGGATACACCACTAGAGTCATTGCATGTGTGTTCTTTCCACAAACAACACATGGATCAACCAGTGTCATTGCATGTGTGTTCTTTCCACAAATCACATATCGACCCACTAGAGTCATTGCTTGTGTGTTCTTATACTAAAACCAGCACTAGAGTCATTGCATGTGTGTTCTTTTCACAAACAACATATGGATCTAGCAGTGTTCACTGCATGTGTGTTCTTTCCACAAACCACGTATGGATCAACCCGTGGTCATTGCATGTGTGTTCTTTTCACAAACCACATATGGACCCACTAGAGTCATTGCATGTGTGTTCTTTCCACAAACCACATATGGATCAACTAGTGGTCATTACATGTGTGTTCTTTTCCCAAACCACATATGGAACCACTAGAGTCATTGCATGTGTGTTCTATCCACAAACCACACATGGATCAACCGGTGTCATTGCACATGTGTTGTTTCCACAAACCACATATGGATCAACCAGTGTCATTGCATGTGTGTTCTTTCCACAAACCACACATGGATCAAAAAGTGTCATTGCATGTGTGTTCTTTCCACAAACCACACATGGATCAACCAGTGGTCATTGCATGTGTGTTCTTTTCCACAAACCACATATGGATCCATTAGAGTCATTGCATGTGTGTTATTTCCACAAACCACACATGGATCAACCAATGGCATTGCATGTGTGTTCTTTCCACAAACCACACATGGATCAACCAGTGTCATTGCATGTGTGTTCTTTCGACAAATCACATATGGACCCACTAGAGTCATTGCTTGTGTATTCTTAAACTAAAACAGCATTAGAGTCACTGCATGTGTGTTCTTTCCACAAACCACTTATGGATCCACTAGTGTTCATTGCATGTGTGTTCTTTTCCATAAACCACATATGGATCAACCAGTGTCATTGCATGTGTGTTCTTTCCACAAACCACACATGGATCAACTAGTGTCATTGCATGTGTGTTCTTTCCACAGACCACACATGGATCAACCAGTGGTCATTGCATGTGTGTTCTTTTGCACAAACCACATATGGATCCATTAGAGTCATTGCATGTGTGTTATTTCCACAAACCACACATGGATCAACCAATTGCATTGCATGTGTGTTCTTTCCACAAACCACACATGGATCAACCAGTGTCATTTCATGTGTGTTCTTTCCACAAATCACATACGGACCCACTAGAGTCATTGCTTGTGTGTTCTTAAACTAAAACAAGCATTAGAGTTACTGCATGTGTGTTCTTTCCACGAAACACTTATGGATTCACCAGTGTTCATTGCATGTGTGTTCTTTTCCACAAACCACATATGGATCAACTAGTGGTCATTGCATGTGTGTTCTTTTCACAAACCACATGTGGACCCACTAGAGTCATTGCATGTGTGTTCTTATAATAAAACCAGCACTAGACTCATTGCATGTGTGTTCTTTTCACAAACCACACATGGATACACCACTGTCATTGCATGTGTGTTCTTTCCACAAACCACACATGGATCAACCAGTGGTCATTTCATGTGTGTTCTTTTCCAAAAACCACATATGGATCCATTAGAGTCATTGCATGTGTGTTATTATACTAAAACTAGCACTAGAGTCATTGCATGTGTGTTCTATCCACAAACCACACATGGATCAACCGGTGTCATTGCACGTGCGTTCTTTCCACAAACCACATATGGATCAACCAGTGTCATTGCAAGTGTGTTCTTTCCACAAACCACACATGGATCTACTAGTGTCATTGCATGTGTGTTCTTTCCACAAACCAAGCATGGATCAACTAGTGGTCATTGCATGTGTGTTCTTTTCCACAAACCACATATGGATCCATTAGAGTCATTGCATGTGTGTTATTTCCATAAACCACACATGGATCAACCAATGGCATTGCATGTGTGTTCTTTCCACAAACCACACATGGATCAACCAGTTTCATTGCATGTGTGTTCTTTCGACAAATCACATATGGACCCACTATAGTCATTGCTTGTGTGAAACTAAAACCAGCATTAGAGTCACTGCATGTGTGTTCTTTCCACAAACGACTTATGGATCCACCAGTGTTCATTGCATGTGTGTTCTTTTCCACAAACCACATATGGATCAACTAGTGGTTATTGCATGTGTGTTCTTTTCACAAACCACATGTGGACCCACTAGAGTCATTGCATGTGTGTTCTTATACTAAAACCAGCACTAGACTCATTGCATGTGTGTTGTTTTCACAAACCACACATGGATACACCATTGTCATTGCATGTGTGTTCTTTCCACAAACCACACTTGGATCAACCAGTGGTTATTGCATGTGTGTTCTTTTCCACAAACTACATATGGATCCATTAGAGTAATTGCATGTGTGTTCTTATACTAAAACTAGCACTAGAGTCATTGCATGTGTGTTCTTTCCACAAACCACACATGGATCAAGCAGTGTCATTGCCTGTGTGTTCTTTCCACAAACCACACATGGATCAACTAGTGGTCATTGCATGTGTGTTCTTTTCACAAACCACATATGGCCCACTAGAGTCATTGCATGTGTGTTCTTTCCACAAACCACATATGGATCAACCAGTGGTCATTGCATGTGTGTTCTTTTCACAAACCTCATATGGACCCATTAGAGTCATTGCATGTGTGTTCTAGCCACAAACCACACATGGATCAACCGGCGTCATTGCACGTGTGTTCTTTCCACAAACCACATATGGATCAACCAGTGTCATTGCATGTGTTTTCTTTCCACAAACCACACATGGATCAAGTAGTGTCATTGCATGTGTGTTCTTCTCCACAAATCACATATGGACCCACTATAGTCATTGCATGTGTGTTCTTTCCACAAACCACTTATGGATCCACCAGTGTTCATTGCATGTGTGTTCTTTCCACAAACCACATATGGATCAAGTAGTGGTCATTGCATGTGTGTTCTTTTCACAAACCACATGTGGACCCAGTAGAGTAGTTGCATGTGTGTTCTTATACTAAAACCAGCACTAGACTCATTGCATGTGTGTTCTATCCACAAACCACACATGGATCAACCGGTGTCATTACACGTGTGTTCTTTCCACAAACCACATATGGATCAATCAGTGGTCATTGCATGTGTGTTCTTTTCCACAAACCACATATTTATCCATTAGAGTAATTGCATGTGTTTTCTTATAGTAAAACTAGCACTAGAGTCATTGCATGTGTGTTCTTTCGAGAAACCACACATGGATCAACCAGTGGCATTGCATGTGTGTTCTTTTCACAAACCACATATGGACCCACTAGAGTCATTGCATTTGTGTTCTTTCCACAAACCACATTTGGATCAACAAGTGTTCATTGCATGTGTGTTCTTTTCACAAACCTCATATGGACACACTAGAGTCATTGCATGTGTGTTCTATCCACAAACCACACATGGATCAACCGGTGTTATTGCACGTGTGTTCTTTCCACAAACCACATATGGATCAACCAGTGTCATTGCATGTGTGTTCTTTCCACAAACCACACATGGATCAACTAGTGTCATTGCATGTGTGCTCTTCTCCACAAACTACATATGGATCCCTATGTGTTCTTAAACTAAAACCAGCATTAGAGTCACTGCATGTGTGTTCTTTCCACAAACCACTTATGGATCCACCAGTGTTCATTGTATGTGTGTTCTTTTCCACAAACCACATACGGATCAACAAGTGGTCATTGCATGTGTGTTCTTTTCACAAACCTCATATGGACACACTAGAGTCATTGCATGTGTGTTCTATCCACAAACCACTTATGGATCCACCAGTGTTCATTGCATGTGTGTTCTTTTCCACAAACAACATATGGATCAACCAGTGTCATTGCATGTGTGTTCTTTCCACAAACTACACATGGATCAACTAGTGTCATTGCATGTGTGTTCTTTCCACAAACCACACATGGATCAACCAGTGGTCATTGCATGTGTGTTCTTTTCCACAAACCACATATGGATCCATTAGAGCCATTGCATGTGTGTTATTTCCACAAACCACACATGGATCAACCACTAGAGTAATTGCATGTGTGTTCTTTCCACAAACCACACATGGATCAACCAGTGTCATTTCATGTGTGTTCTTTCCACAAATCACATACGGACCCACTAGAGTCATTGCTTGTGTGTTCTTAAACTAAAACAAGCATTAGAGTCACTGCATGTGTGTTCTTTCCACAAACCACTTATGGATCCACCATTTTTCATTACATGTGTGTTCTTTTCCACAAACCACATATGGATCTACTAGTGGTCATTTCATGAGTGTTCTTTTCACAAACCACATGTGGACCCACTAGAGTCATTGCATGTGTGTTCTTATACTAAAACCAGCACTAGACTCATTGCATGTGTGTTCTTTTCACAAACCACACATGGATACACCACTGTCATTGCATGTGTGTTCTTTCCACAAACCACACATGGATCAACAAGTGGTCATTGCATGTGTGTTCTTTTCTAAAAACCACATATGGATCCATTAGAGTCATTGCATGTGTGTTATTATACTAAAACTAGCACTAGAGTCATTGCATGTGTGTTCTTTCCACAAAACCACACATGGATCAACCAGTGGCCTTGCATGTGTGTTCTTTCCACAAACCACATATGGATCAACTAATGGTCATTGCATGTGTGTTCTTTTCACAAACCACATATGGACCCACTAGAGTCATTGCATGTGTGTTCTTTCCACAAACCACATATGGATCAACCAGTGGTCATTGCATGTGTGTTCTTTTCACAAACCTCATATGGACCGATTAGAGTCATTGCATGTGTGTTCTATCCACAAACCACACATGGATCAACCGGTGTCATTGCACGTGTGTTCTTTCCACAAACCACATATGGATCAACGAGTGTCATTGCATGTGTTTTCTTTCCACAAACCACACATGGATCAACTAGTGTCATTGCATGTGTGTTCTTCTCCATAACCCACAAATGGATCAATATGTGTTCTTAAACTAAAACCAGCATTAGAGTCACTGCATGTGTGTTCTTTCCACAAACCACTTATGGATCCACCAGTGTTCATTGCATGTGTGTTCTTTTCCACAAACCACATATGGATCAACCAGTGTCATTGCATGTGTGTTCTTTTCACAAACTACACATGGATCAACTAGTGTCATTGCATGTGTGTTCTTTCCACAAACCACACATGGATCAACCAGTGGTCATTGCATGTGTGTTCTTTTCCACAAACCACATATGGATCCATTAGAGCCATTGCATGTGTGTTATTTCCACAAACCACACATGGATCAACCACTAGAGTAATTGCATGTGTGTTCTTTCCACAAACCACACAGGGATCAACCAGTGTCATTTCATGTGTGTTCTTTCCACAAATCACATACGGACCCACTAGAGTCATTGCTTGTGTGTTCTTAAACTAAAACAAGCATTAGAGTCACTGCATGTGTGTTCTTTCCACAAACCACTTATGGATCCACCATTTTTCATTACATGTGTGTTCTTTTCCACAAACCACATATGGATCTACTAGTGGTCATTTCATGAGTGTTCTTTTCACAAACCACATGTGGACCCACTAGAGTCATTGCATGTGTGTTCTTATACTAAAACCAGCACTAGACTCATTGCATGTGTGTTCTTTTCACAAACCACACATGGATACACCACTGTCATTGCATGTGTGTTCTTTCCACAAACCACACATGGATCAACAAGTGGTCATTGCATGTGTGTTCTTTTCTAAAAACCACATATGGATCCATTAGAGTCATTGCATGTGTGTTATTATACTAAAACTAGCACTAGAGTCATTGCATGTGTGTTCTTTCAAAAAAAACACATGGATCAACCAGTGGCATTGCATGTGTGTTCTTTCCACAAACCACATATGGATCAACTAATGGTCATTGCATGTGTGTTCTTTTCACAAACCACATATGGACCCACTAGAGTCATTGCATGTGTGTTCTTTCCACAAACCACATATGGATCAACCAGTGGTCATTGCATGTGTGTTCTTTTCACAAACCTCATATGGACCGATTAGAGTCATTGCATGTGTGTTCTATCCACAAACCACACATGGATCAACCGGTGTCATTGCACGTGTGTTCTTTCCACAAACCACATATGGATCAACGAGTGTCATTGCATGTGTTTTCTTTCCACAAACCACACATGGATCAACTAGTGTCATTGCATGTGTGTTCTTCTCCATAACCCACAAATGGATCAATATGTGTTCTTAAACTAAAACCAGCATTAGAGTCACTGCATGTGTGTTCTTTCCACAAACCACTTATGGATCCACCAGTGTTCATTGCATGTGTGTTCTTTTCCACAAACCACATATGGATCAACCAGTGTCATTGCATGTGTGTTCTTTTCACAAACTACACATGGATCAACTAGTGTCATTGCATGTGTGTTCTTTCCACAAACCACACATGGATCAACCAGTGGTCATGGCAGGTGGGTTCTTTACACAAACCACATATGGATCCATTAGAGCCATTGCATGTGTGTTATTTCCACAAACCACACATGGATCAACCACTAGAGTAATTGCATGTGTGTTCTTTCCACAAACCACACAGGGATCAACCAGTGTCATTTCATGTGTGTTCTTTCCACAAATCACATACGGACCCACTAGAGTCATTGCTTGTGTGTTCTTAAACTAAAACAAGCATTAGAGTCACTGCATGTGTGTTCTTTCCACAAACAACTTATGGATCCACCATTTTTCATTACATGTGTGTTCTTTTCCACAAACCACATATGGATCTACTAGTGGTCATTTCATGAGTGTTCTTTTCACAAACCACATGTGGACCCACTAGAGTCATTGCATGTGTGTTCTTATACTAAAACCAGCACTAGACTCATTGCATGTGTGTTCTTTTCACAAACCACACATGGATACACCACTGTCATTGCATGTGTGTTCTTTCCACAAACCACACATGGATCAACAAGTGGTCATTGCATGTGTGTTCTTTTCTAAAAACCACATATGGATCCATTAGAGTCATTGCATGTGTGTTATTATACTAAAACTAGCACTAGAGTCATTGCATGTGTGTTCTTTCCACAAAACCACACATGGATCAACCAGTGGCCTTGCATGTGTGTTCTTTCCACAAACCACATATGGATCAACTAATGGTCATTGCATGTGTGTTCTTTTCACAAACCACATATGGACCCACTAGAGTCATTGCATGTGTGTTCTTTCCACAAACCACATATGGATCAACCAGTGGTCATTGCATGTGTGTTCTTTTCACAAACCTCATATGGACCGATTAGAGTCATTGCATGTGTGTTCTATCCACAAACCACACATGGATCAACCGGTGTCATTGCACGTGTGTTCTTTCCACAAACCACATATGGATCAACGAGTGTCATTGCATGTGTTTTCTTTCCACAAACCACACATGGATCAACTAGTGTCATTGCATGTGTGTTCTTCTCCATAACCCACAAATGGATCAATATGTGTTCTTAAACTAAAACCAGCATTAAGGTCACTGCATGTGTGTTCTTTCCACAAACCACTTATGGATCCACCAGTGTTCATTGCATGTGTGTTCTTTTCCACAAACCACATATGGATCAACCAGTGTCATTGCATGTGTGTTCTTTCCACAAACCACACATGGATCAACCAGTGTCATTTCATGTGTGTTCTTTCCGCAAATCACATATCGACCCACTAGAGTCATTGCTTGTGTGTTCTTATACTAAAACCAGCACTAGAGTCATTGCATGTGTGTTCTTTTCACAAACAACATATGGATCTAGAAGTGTTCACTGCATGTGTGTTCTTTCCACAAACCACGTATGGATCAACCCGTGGTCATTGCATGTGTGTTCTTTTCACAAACCACATATGGACCCACTAGAGTCATTGCATGTGTGTTCTTTCCACAAACCGCATATGGATCAACTAGTGGTCATTACATGTGTGTTCTTTTCCCAAACCACATATGGAACCACTAGAGTCATTGCATGTGTGTTCTATCCACAAACCACACATGGATCAACCGGTGTCATTGCACATGTGTTGTTTCCACAAACCACACATGGATCAACCAGTGTCATTGCATGTGTGTTCTTTCCACAAACCACACATGGATCAAAAAGTGTCATTGCATGTGTGTTCTTTCCACAAACCACACATGGATCAACCAGTGGTCATTGCATGTGTGTTCTTTTCCACAAACCACATATGGATCCATTAGAGTCATTGCATGTGTGTTATTTCCACAAACCACACATGGATCAACCAATGGCATTGCATGTGTGTTCTTTCCACAAACCACACATGGATCAACCAGTGTCATTGCATGTGTGTTCTTTCGACAAATCACATATGGACCCACTAGAGTCATTGCTTGTGTATTCTTAAACTAAAACAGCATTAGAGTCACTGCATGTGTGTTCTTTCCACAAACCACTTATGGATCCACTAGTGTTCATTGCATGTGTGTTCTTTTCCATAAACCACATATGGATCAACCAGTGTCATTGCATGTGTGTTCTTTCCACAAACCACACATGGCTCAACTAGTGTCATTGCATGTGTGTTCTTTCCATAGACCACACATGGATCAACCAGTGGTCACTGCATGTGTGTTCTTTTGCACAAACCACATATGGATCCATTAGAGTCATTGCATGTGTGTTATTTCCACAAACCACACATGGATCAACCAATTGCATTGCATGTGTGTTCTTTCCACAAACCACACATGGATCAACCAGTGTCATTACATGTGTGTTCTTTCCACAAATCACATACGGACCCACTAGAGTCATTGCTTGTGTGTTCTTAAACTAAAACAAGCATTAGAGTCACTGCATGTGTGTTCTTTCTACAAAACACTTATGGATTCACCAGTGTTCATTGCATGTGTGTTCTTTTCCACAAACCACATATGGATCAACTAGTGGTCATTGCATGTGTGTTCTTTTCACAAACCACATGTGGACCCACTAGAGTCATTGCATGTGTGTTCTTATAATAAAACCAGCACTAGACTCATTGCATGTGTGTTCTTTTCACAAACCACACATGGATACACCACTGTCATTGCATGTGTGTTCTTTCCACAAACCACACATGGATCAACCAGTGGTCATTTCATGTGTGTTCTTTTCCAAAAACCACATATGGATCCATTAGAGTCATTACATGTGTGTTATTATACTAAAACTAGCACTAGAGTCATTGCATGTGTGTTCTATCCACAAACCACACATGGATCAACCGGTGTCATTGCACGTGCGTTCTTTCCACAAACCACATATGGATCAACCAGTGTCATTGCAAGTGTGTTCTTTCCACAAACCACACATGGATCTACTAGTGTCATTGCATGTGTGTTCTTTCCACAAACCAAGCATGGATCAACCAGTGGTCATTGCATGTGTGTTCTTTTCCACAAACCACATATGGATCCATTAGAGTCATTGCATGTGTGTTATTTCCATAAACCACACATGGATCAACCAATGGCATTGCATGTGTGTTCTTTCCACAAACCACACATGGATCAACCAGTTTCATTGCATGTGTGTTCTTTCGACAAATCACATATGGACCCACTATAGTCATTGCTTGTGTGTTCTTAAACTAAAACCAGCATTAGAGTCACTGCATGTGTGTTCTTTCCACAAACGACTTATGGATCCACCAGTGTTCATTGCATGTGTGTTCTTTTCCACAAACCACATATGGATCAACCAGTGGTTATTGCATGTGTGTTCTTTTCACAAACCACATGTGGACCCACTAGAGTCATTGCATGTGTGTTCTTATACTAAAACCAGCACTAGACTCATTGCATGTGTGTTGTTTTCACAAACCACACATGTATACACCATTGTCATTGCATGTGTGTTCTTTCCACAAACCACACTTGGATCAACCAGTGGTCATTGCATGTGTGTTCTTTTCCACAAACTACATATGGATCCATTAGAGTCATTGCATGTGTGTTCTTATACTAAAACTAGCACTAGAGTCATTGCATGTGTGTTCTTTCCACAAACCACACATGGATCAAGCAGTGTCATTGCCTGTGTGTTCTTTCCACAAACCACACATGGATCAACTAGTGGTCATTGCATGTGTGTTCTTTTCACAAACCACATATGGCCCACTGTAACATCCCAAAAAAATCATGTTTCAAAAACTCATTCATTTCATTCTTGCATCATTCATTCATATAGGGTTTTTCTCAAAATCATTTAGAGACAGAAGTTTGAGCTATGATTTCATGTGGGCAAATTGTCTCAATTGGCCAACACCCTTTGGGATTTGATTGTCTATGATCTTGTTTTCTTGCCTCCATGGTTGGAAAGGCTAGGTGAAGCTTTTAACCCAAGATTCAAAATTTAGAAATAGTTTCAAAACCCTATTTCAAATATTTGCAAACTAGAGCAAATCTCTGTTTACTTTTGAATCCCAAGCTTGACCAAACCTTTGCAAGGTAACCACTAGGATATTTGATTGTTTGTGAACCCACGTAACCCCTGCAAAATCCCCAAAGAAGTTTGAATTCAAAAGGATTTGAATTCATATCAAATTCTATTCAGAAAATGAAATTAGAAAAAGAAAAGGCTTAAAGAAAGGAAAAGGGCCGAGCGGCCAGAATCTGGCCCAGCAGCGGATCAAGCCCAGCAAGCCCACCCGGGGATCTCCTTTTCCTTCACACACTTGGCCATGCGTTAAATCGGTGACAGACCCCACTTTCACCTGCACTCTTCATCGACGAGCGGGCCGGTCCACGTCGCCTCGTCTTCCTCAGACCGCACTGCGACCACGCTGCAGCAGATGATGGCGGTAATGGCGGCGTAAATGGGCATTTAACCACGAAGCGTTTCTGCCGATTCCCGGCTATAAGTTCCTCTCGCCTCGCGATCTTTTCCCCAAACACTCGCTCACTCCGCCACCAGCTGTCCTCAATCAGCTTTGCACCGCCATGATGAGCCTCTCCGGCGATCGATTCCGTGAGCCTAGTGTTCCCTCGCCTCTTGTTCTTACAATCTGACTCAGCATGTCTTGGCGCATCTCCGACCTCACTAGTCCGTCTTGTACTGCCTGTGTCGCGGTTCCCGACACCGCGAAAGCACCGACGACATCAACTCCGACGAAGTTTTCCCGGTAGGTCTGACCGCCTCGCCTCCCGTTCATGCTCACTACCGCCTTGTCTCGTGAATCTAACCGTGTCGCTATCTTTCCTTGGGTGATTCACGACGCCCACGACGACCACCCGACGCACCCGACGCCGCTTCCACTCCGGCGAGCAATCTAGGACATCCGAGTGCCCTTGACCAACCGCCGTACGACGAAGCTTGCCGTGACCTCCTGATCCCGGTGAGCTACTCCTCTTTCTCCCTCTCCGTCTGCATCGCCGCAACGCCATCGACCGGCCAGCTTCCGCCGGTAGCCGCCGCCGCCAGTTTTGGCGGAGAAATAGCAGCCGTTAGATCTGTCGTGGCGCTTAGGATAGATCCACTTAACCCAAGCGATGCAGCGATCTGAGCCGCCAGATTTCATTTAGATCCAGCGGTCTGTATCGCTCGATCCAGACGAACCGGTACGGGCGAATAAGAACATGACGCGTGGCTAGGTTAGATCTGAAAATAGATTTAAAACCAGAAATTTGATCCAAATTCAAATGCCTATATCTTTTGAATTCCACGTTGGAATTTTGCAAACTTTATACCGTTGGATTCAGAAAAACAAGACCTTTCTGCCTATCCTTTTTGTTTAGCAAATAGTAACCTTTAGATGTGCTAAAATTGCAGAGACTTGTTTGAGGCCTTTTTGAGTATAGATTTAGTTTAGTATTTTGTTTTAGGGTTATTTAAGTTGTCTTGGCTATTTTGTGACTTGTTTAGTTTCTGTATTCGTGCACTTGCTTGGTTGAGTTTTCAAAAATCATCACTTGGTAGATTCATGCATGCATGCATTCATATTATTTTTGTTTGTATATTGTGTGTAATTGTGTGCTATAACTTTGTGTGTAGATTTTGCTAGTGATTGTGATTGTGACGAGTGCTACTCTCCACACTACCAAGGCAAGTGATATCTTCATGAATATTCCATACCTATATTTTATACTTGCATTAGATATATTTTGTTAGGACTTGCATGCTACTTTTATCAATTGATGATGGGAAATCCTAATTAGAATAGAATGCTAGAATTGCTAGGAAAATTCCCTAAGGATAAGTTGCCATGCCATGCTTAGCCTAGCTACTAGAAAAAAAGGGTGGTTTATATATTCACACTATGGAAAAATATTCTAAGTCTAAGGACTTGTTTTTATTTAACAAAACAACTAAGTTAATGAATCACCAGGTGGAATGGAAAGAATGGGATATGTTGAGTGGTTACACAAGGCCAGGAGTACTGGTGAACCTTGTGTATCTCACTTGTGGATGGCCACCCAGGAACAAAGAGATTTGAGTTGTCAAATGTTGAGAAGCTTCAAGTGCAACCACTTGGTAATATGGGCTCTGCCATGATCTTAGGATCTGAACTTAGTCTCTGGACATTGGGTGGTAGATGGGATGATAGGTTGAACGTCCATTTTGACTAAGGAAAGGCTACTGAAGGATCATGTCTTGGGAAACCAAGGCTTGTGGGGAAAGTGCACCACCTCTGCAGAGTGTAAAACCTAAGTACTTAGCCATGTCCCTGGTAAAGGACAATTTGAGCATCAAGACATGGAAACTTCAAGAATCTCATCACTCCAATTTCTAAATAAAACTTGTGGGTGAACAAGGGTTAAAGGATCTTCAGTCTTTGATTGGTAGATGCCCTGAGTGGATCTTCAGTCTTTGATTGGTAGATACCTTGGGATAGTCTTTGCCAAACAAAAACTTAGTATTTTCAAAAGTTAAGGAAAAATCTATTTTGAGCAATGCGAGCCTAAGCTCCACCAGCCAAATGCATATAGTATTATAGTCCACTTAAAATATACTAAGGTATCACTTGCCAATACTATTCCAAAGTATTGACCCTCTGTGGCTGTAACTTATGATGTTGCAGTTACTGCGATGATGAATAGGAGTCATGAGTCTACACTCAACATGCTTGCGTGGCACATGAAGATGAAGACTTATGTTTATTTACATATTCCATAAACTCTTGTATTAGGACTTTGGCCATGAGTTGTAAAGACTATGTTTTATCTCTGGAATGACTATAATAAACGACCTTTGTATCTGTACTTCATCTTAAACTGTGGATGCTAGCATTGATCCGGACTAGCATTGCAATCACAGGATTCTTTTCCTTTAATAAGGAGGATCTTACAGATGGTATCGAGCACTGTGTTGCCTGTAGGATTATGACCCTAGGATTGGAAACCACTAAGGAAAATTTTAACTTCTTCTACACTTGTCTATTCTTCTCAGAACTTTTCTAATCTTCTCATTCTCATCTCTATTTGTAGATGAACTCACAATGAAGCCGTGAATAAAGGACCACTCATGACCATGACCTTGGAGTGTGAGACTGAGTTTCCCAAGATTCTCAAGGACCTCATGGAAACCATGGGAGTACATGGTGCAGCAGTGTACAAAGGCTTTCCAGTGATGGAGGATGGAGTGGAGTATTGGTGGGTGCAACTTCACTTGTACAAGAATAAGAAAGACAACCACAAAGAAAAGGCTTCGCATGTACACCAACACTTTTATGCACACCACATTCTTTGAGTCAAAAGAAGCAGCTTGGAAGACTATCAAGGAACTAAGTGCTAGAGTCAAGTGCAAGATGCTCAACCTCCAAAAGGACTTAGAGAAAGAGAAGGAACATACCCAAGAGTTGGAAATCACCAACCAATCTTTAAGAGGAGATATTATAGACTTAGTGATAGAAGCATGTGAACAAGATAGGGTGATTGCCACTAGGAACATTGTGTTAGCCACCAGATCCAATGAGATAGGATTGTAAGCGCACTTCGTTAGTTGGACCACCACCTATCACTTTATTTTCCAAAATGATACCTTAAATAAGTTTGAACCTTGGTTGATGTAATGGATTCTTGTATGCATGACTTGTATGATTTATGTGTGTCCCAAGAATGTGTTTGAATGTTTGTCTTGTTTATCTTAAATTGTGTTGTTCTAACTTTTTCAATCTTATAAATAGATGACTATTGCCATCAGCACTGTTGAGGAGTTCCAGGCTACCCGTTTTGGTCCTCGTATCGTAGAACTTACTACTTTACTCGATCTCCCTCTTCCTATCATTACGGTGCACCCACTCACCAAGTTTGAGAGGAAGGACCTTTGGGGCTTCAAGGTGAACCAGCGGGACGCCAGGCCTACTACGGAGGCCATCGTCTTCAAGCTTATGCACGATGACAGGAGAGAGGCATGGAGGTGGTCATGCAGATCTGATAGGGACGATTGTTAGGGCGTCACTCCCGACAGGTTAGAGGCACTCACTTCCACGCCTTGAAGGCGTGATGATGACGGAGAGTCCATTGACTTTGAGGGCGACTCGAGGGTCACAGAGCCGATACGCCTGTACCTCCGTGACTTAGAGACTCTTATTAGGCACGTGGATACCGATAGGACCAACGTCATGCTTAGTAATGACGAGCTCCAGTGCAGCATGAGAAGAACAAGCTCTTTATGCAGCAGACGAGATAGTCAAGGAGATGGAGACGAAGTTCGAGACCCAAGACCGTAAGTTCAAGAGTCAAGAGAAGCGTGTCCAGGATAGGAACAAGAGGATTCGTGATATGACCGAGGAACTACAGTCCAAGGACTTGAGTTAGAGCAGACAAAGGTGATTGAGAGGCTTGCTCCGAAGAGGGCTCTCAAGGCCAAGATCGACTATTTGACCACTACCATCGAGGAGAACAAGACCGCAATGGAGAACGCAGGTCTTACCTTTGTCGAGGAGGAGATTGATGCCGAGTAGATTTGACTACTCGATTATCTTTATTTTCCGCACTTGTTATTTGAGAACTTATTGTTGGACCATCCGACATGTGGATGGCTTGCCACTTGTGTGATTGTACTTTGAGACTTTTGTTATCTTGTTGTTTAGCTTTTATCCTAGTGTTGCTTGCTATGTGTTTGCTTGTGTAATGTATTGTGCATAAATCATGTAAGGGTATCTCATTCTTATCTCTATAGGAATAAACCATGATGCCTCCCGTCAGCAAACACCAACCCCAACCCCAACATTACCCCGAAATGCAACAAATGATGAATGCGCAGACTCAGCTTATGCAAATGATGACGACATTCATCCGTAACCAGAACAACAACAACAATCCCAACAACAATAACAACAATAACAACAACAACCTCCGGTTTTGATATGCTCACCAGATTTACCGTCTAAGGCCGCCTAAGTTTTCGAACGACCGATCCCATGGTGGCCAATGATTGGCTACGCTTACGTGAACAAAGACTTAGTGACCGTGGGATGCACAGATGCTGAAAAGGTCAGTTCGCAGACATCTGTTGGAAGGACCAGCCGCATGGTGGGACAACTTCCAGATTACCACGCCTATTGATGAGGTGACTTGGGCTATCTTTGAAGATGGATTTCGTACTACTCATATCTCACCAGGTATGATGAGCCTGAAAAAGAAGGAATTTCACAACCTGAAACAGCGCCACCACAACGTGGCTGAATATATTGAAGAGTTCAACAATCTGGCGCGTTATGCACCGGATGAGGTTGACACTGATGCCAAAAGGAAGGAAAAGTTTACGGAAGGCTTGAATGACGAACTGAATCTGCAATGCGTGGCATATGTTCCAACTTATCGATCATTGTGTGACAAGGCTGTTATTGTGGAGAATAAAATGAAGCAAGTCGAGAGTAGAAAAAGGAAACACTCCGACAAGCATAGCTCAGGATCGTCTCATAAACGATCTCACTATGATGATAGTGTCAGCTCAGGATCCCACAAGCATGGGAAGTTTAACAAGCACCACAACCACAACCGTCATGACAACAAGCATCATCGCAGTCATGACAATGATAAGTACAAGAACCACAAGAGTGGATATAAGATCCACCATAGTGGAAGTGGAAGTGGAAGTGGAAGTCAACCTAAGAAGGACAACAGTCAGGTTGAATGCTTCAAATGCAAGAAGCTGGGACATTATGCTAATGAGTGTCCTGAAAAGAAAGTTGAAGGACCTATCAAGCCCAATCCTTTTCATAAAGGACAGGTTAACCACATTAATGTGGAGGAGGTCTATGAAGAACCTGATGCCGTTGCTGGTAAGTTCAGACTCAATTCCATCTCAGCATTTGTACTCTTTGACACTGGTGCATCTCATCCATTCATATCAAAAGCATTTGTCAAAAGAAATGAACTACCGGTAGAAACCATTGGGTGTCCTATAAAAGTAAGTTCTCCTGGTGGAGAAATGATAGTAAACTCAGGATGTCATGATTTAGTCATAGAGATCGGAAAACATAAGTTTCCAGTAAACCTAATAATCTTGAATTCCCAAGGATTGGATATAATTTTGGGAATGGATTGGATGGCTAAGTATGAGGGAGTACTAGATTGTGCAAATCGTACAGTTTCACTCACAACCCCTGAAGGTAAGAGGATAATATTCAAGTCCAATTTTAAATCTAAAGGGAGTAAGTTGAATTCTCTTAAGGGGGTTAGCATGGACAAGGTGCCAATTGTGTGAGTATCCGGATGTGTTTCCGAAGAGTTACCAGAATGCCACCAGATAGAGATGTGGAGTTTATAATAGATTTGGTACTGTGTTACGGACCAAGAGCTAAGAGGCCTTATAAAATGTCAGGTTTGAACTTAAGGAACTCAAGAAACAACTTGGAGAACAATTGCGAAAGGATTCATCCAGCCAAGTTCATCATCTTGGGGAGCTCCAGTTTTGTTCAGAGAAGAGAGATGTAACTCAGAGGTTATGCATAGACTACCGTTCTCTCAACGAGGTAACCATCAAGAACAAGTATCCTTTGCCAAGAATAAATGACTTGTTTGATCAGCTAGAAGGAGCATGTGTGTTCTCAAGATTGATCTTGGTCGCTATTTTCAACTCAAGATAAGAGAGCAAGACATACCTAAAACAGCATTTACCACGAGGTATGGATTGTATGAGTACACCGTGATGCCTTTTGGTTTAACCAACGCTCCAAGATACTTCATGAATATGATGAACAAGGTGTTCATGGAATTTCGACAAGTTCGTTGTCGTTTTCATCGATGACATCTTAGTCTACTCCAAGAGCAAGGAAGAGCATGAAAGACATCTACGCTTGATACTTGAGAAACTAAGGAACATAAGCTTTATGCCAAGTTCAGCAAGTGTGAGTTTTGGTTAGAGGAAGTTGGATTTCTTGGTCATGTTATGACAAAGGATGGTGTAGCATTGATCCTGCTAAAGTTTCTATGGATGTAATGGGAATCTCCTAAGAATGTAAAGAGGTTCGTAGCTTCCTTGGTTTAGCAGGTTACTACGAAGGTTCATTGAAAATTTTTCTAAGGTTGCTAAACCAATGATGAACTGTTAAAGAAAGATAAGAAATTTGCTTGGTCGAAGGATGTGAACTCAGCTTTCAAGAACTAAAGAAGAGACTTGTGTCAAGACCAGCCTCAGGTTTTACCAGATTTGGAAAAGGATTTCCAAGTATATTGTGATGCTTCTCATCAAGGATTAGGTGCCGTACTTATGCAAGGCGGAAAAGTTGTGGCTTATGCCTCGAGACAACTCAAAACTCATGAAGTAAATTATCCTACTCATGATTTAGAGTTAGCCGCTGTTGTCCATGCACTCAAGACATGGAGACACTACCTTTTGGGAAAACGTTGTGAAGTGTTCACCGACCATAAGAGCTTGAAATATATCTTCACCCAGAAGGAGATCAATATGAGACAAAGAAGATGGCTAGAACTTATCAAGGATTACGACTTGAATTTGCAATACCACCCCGGTAAAGCAAATGTAGTAGCAGATGCTCTAAGTCGTAAGGCGTTTGTAAATGGTCTTACCAAAGGTGAATTGCCTGATGATTTGTGTAAGCAATTCAAGGAACTCAGGTTGGAGATTGTGCCGGAAGGACATCTTATGTCTTTGGATGTTCAACCCACTCTGTTGGATAAGATTAAAGAAGCCCAAAAGACAGATAAAGAGATCGAAGAGATTAGGGAAAGGATTAGCCAAGGGAAAGCTAAAAGTTTCCATATGGACGAACAAGGTACTTTATGGCACAGGAAACGTATTTGTGTTCCACAAGATCCGGAAATGCGGAAACTGATTTTACAAGAAGCCCATAACTCTCCGTATTCTATTCACCCGGGAAACACCAAAATGTACATGGATATGAAAGAAAGATTTTGGTGGAACAATCTTAAAAGGGACATCGCCGAACACATTGCCTTGTGTGACGTGTGTAGTAGAGTGAAAGCGAGCATCGAAACCAGCAGGTTGCTTCAACCAATGCCTATTCCTGAATGGAAGTGGGAAAATATTGGTATGGATTTCATTACCGGATTACCAAGGACCAGGTCAGGGTATGATTCCATATGGGTAGTAGTAGATCGCCTAACTAAAGTGGCTCATTTTATACCAGAAGACAACTTATACAAGTGCCAAGTTAGCCAAAATCTACATGAGTAGAATTGTATGCCTTCACGGAGTACCTAAGAGTATTGTGTCCGATAGAGGAACTCAATTCACTTCTCACTTTTGGAGACGACTTCATGAATCTTTAGGAACGAGATTGGAATTCAGCATCGCTTTTCATCCTCAAACTGATGGACAAACAGAAGGACTAATCAAATTCTTGAAGACATGTTGAGGGCATGTGCCCTAGACTATGGAGCAAGTTGGGATGAAAGTCTCTTACGCAGAGTTCTCTTACAACAACAAATCACCAATCTAGTATTGGGATGGCACCATTTGAGTTTCTATACGGAAGAAAGTGTACCACCCCATTGCTATGGAATGGTGTGGGAGAAAGAAGTTTGTTTGGACCAGACCTTATCAAAGACGCCAAGAAAAGGTCAAATTGGTTAGAGACAGTTGAAGATAGCACAGTCTCGACAGAAAAGCTACGCAGATGCTAAGCGAGAGAAGTCACTTACGAAGTTGGGGATAGAGCTTATCTTAGAGTATCACCACTTCGTGGAGTAAAAAGATTTGGAGTCAAAGGAAAGTTAGCACCAAGATATGTGGGACCATTCAACATTCTAAGTCGGGAGAAGTGCATATGAAATCGAATCACAAGATCTTTACTAGCAGTCCATAATGTTTTTCATGTGAGCCACTCAAGAAATGTCACCCAGAAATGGAAGAAACATCTTTGAAAGATACCATATCTTTGGAAGAAGTTCAACTAGAAAGTGATCTCACCTATGAAGAAAAGCTGTCAAGATTCTTGAGACCACGTAAAGAGTCACAAGGACAAAACCATCAAGTTTTGCAAAGTACAATGGAACCATCATTCAAGAGGAAGCAACATGGGAAAGAGAAGATGATCTTCGAAAGACCACCTCACCTATTTGCTAGCCAATCCGAATCTCGAGGGCAGATTCATTTTAAGGGGTTAGATTTGTAACATCCCAAAAAATCATGTTTCAAAACTCATTCATTTCATTCTTGCATCATTCATTCATATAGGGTTTTTCTCAAAATCATTTAGAGAGTAAGTTTGAGCTATGATTTCATGTGGGCAAATTGTCTCAATTGGCCAACACCCTTTGGGATTTGATTGTCTATGATCTTGTTTGCTTGCCTCCATGGTTGGAAAGGCTAGGTGAAGCTTTTAACCCAAGATTCAAAATTTAGAAATAGTTTCAAAACCCTATTTCAAATATTTGCAAACTAGAGCAAATCTGTGTTTACTTTTGAAACCCAAGCTTGACCAAACCTTTGCAAGGTAACCACTAGGATATTTGATTGTTTGTGAACCCACAGAACCCTGCAAAAAATCCCCAAAGCAGTTTGAATTCAAAAGGATTTGAATTCATATCAAATTCTATTCAGAAAATGAAATTAGAAAAAGAAAAGGCTTAAAGAAAGGAAAAGGGCCGAGCGGCCAGAATCCGCCCAAGCGGATCAAGCCCAAAGAAGCCCACCCGGGATCTCCTTTTCCTTCACACACGCTTGCCGCCAGCGTTAAGTTAATTCTTGAGACCCCACTTTCACCCTACACTCTTCACTGACGAGCGGGCCCGGTCCACCTCGCCCTCATCTTCCTCAGACCGCGCCTGCGACCACGTCGCTGCAGCAGTGATGGCCGGTAATGGCGCGGCGTAAATGGGCATTTAACCGCGAGCATTTCCTGTCGATTCCCCGGCTATAAGTTCCTCTCTGCCTCGCGATCTTTTTCCCCCAAACACCTCGCTCACTCCGCCACCAGGCTGTCCTCAATCAGCTTTGCACCGCCGCGGACAGAGCCTCTCTGGCAATCGATTCCGGTGAGCCTAGTGTGCCCCTCTGCCTCTTGTTCTTACAATCTGACTCAGCATGTCTTGGCGCATCCCCTGACCTCACTAGTCCGTCTTGTACTGCCCAGTCGCCGTTCCCGACACCGCGAAAGCACGACGGCGACATCAACTCCGACGAAGTTTTCCGGTACTGCATCCCTCGCCTCCCCGTTCATGCTCACTACTTCGCCTTGTCTCTGTGAATCTAACCGTGTCACTATCTTGCCTTGGAGTGATTCACAGCGACGTCCACGACGACCACCCGACGCACCCGACGCCGCCTTCCACTCCGGCGAGCAATCTAGGACAGTCCCGAGCGCCCCTTGACCAACCGCAAGTACGACGAGCTTCGCCGTGACCTCCTGAGCCCGGTGAGCTACTCCTCTTTCTCCCTCTCCGTCTGCATCGTCGGCAACGTCATCGACCGACAGCCTGCCGGTAGCCGCTGGCCCCGCCAGCTTGGCGGAGAAATAGCAGCCGTTAGATCAGATCGTGGCGCTAGGATAGATCCACTTAACCCAAGCGGTGCGCGATCTGAGCCGCCAGATTTCATTTAGATCCAGCGGTCGCCGATCTGATGCAAGCGAATAAGAACATGACGCGTGGCTAGGTTAGATCTGAAAATATATTTAAAACCAGAAATTTGATCCAAATTCAAATGCCTATATCTTTTGAATTCCACGTTGGAATTTTGCAAACTTTATACCGTTGGATTCAGAAAAACAAGACCTTTCTGCCTATCCTTTTTGTTTAGCAAATAGTAACCTTTAGATGTGCTAAAATTGCAGAGACTTGTTTGAGGCCTTTTTGAGTATAGATTTAGTTTAGTATTTTGTTTTAGGGTTATTTAAGTTGTCTTGGCTATTTTGTGACTTGTTTAGTTTCTGTATTCGTGCACTTGCTTGGTTGAGTTTTCAAAAATCATCACTTGGTAGATTCATGCATGCATGCATTCATATTATTTTTGTTTGTATATTGTGTGTAATTGTGTGCTATAACTTTGTGTGTAGATTTTTCTAGTGATTGTGATTGTGACGAGTGCTACTCTCCACACTACCAAGGCAAGTGATATCTTCATGAATATTCCATACCTATATTTTATACTTGCATTAGATATATTTTGTTAGGACTTGCATGCTACTTTTATCAATTGATGATGGGAAATCCTAATTAGAATAGAATGCTAGAATTGCTAGGAAAATTCCCTAAGGATAAGTTGCCATGCCATGCTTAGCCTAGCTACTAGAAAACAAGGGTGGTTTATATATTCACACTATGGAAAAATATTCTAAGTCTAAGGACTTGTTTTTATTTAACAAAACAACTAAGTTAATGAATCACCTAGGTGGAATGGAAAGAATGGGATATGTTGAGTGGTTACACAAGGCCAGGGGTACTGGTGAACCTTGTGTATCTCACTTGTGGATGGCCACCCAGGAACAAAGAGATTTGAGTTGTCAAATGTTGAGAAGCTTCAAGTGCAACCACTTGGTAATATGGGCTCTGCCATGATCTTAGGATGCTGGAACTTAGTCTCTTGGACAGTGGGTGGTAGATGGGATGATAGGTTGGAACGCGTCCATTTGACTAAGGAAAGGCTACTGAAGGATCATGTCTTGGGAAACCAAGGCTTGTGGGGAAAGTGCACCACCTCTGCAGAGTGTAAAACCTAAGTACTTAGCCATGTCCCTGGTAAAGGACAATTTGAGCATCAAGACATGGAAACTTTAAGAATCTCATCACTCCAATTTCTAAATAAAACTTGTGGGTGAACAAGGGTTAAAGGATCTTCAGTCTTTGATTGGTAGATGCCCTGAGTGGATCTTCAGTCTTTGATTGGTAGATACCTTGGGATAGTCTTTGCCAAACAAAAACTTAGTATTTTCAAAAAGTTAAGGAAAAATCTATTTTGAGCAATGCAAGCCTAAGCTCCACCAGCCAAATGCATATAGTATTATAGTCCACTTAAAATATACTAAGGTATCACTTGCCAATACTATTCCAAAGTATTGACCCTGTGGGTCAGTAACTTATGATGTTGCAGGTTACTCTGATGATGAATAGGAGTCATGAGTCTACACTCAACATGCTTGCCTGTGGCACATGAAGATGAAGACTTATGTTTATTTACATATTCCATAAACTCTTGTATTAGGCCTTTGGCCATGAGTTGTAAAAGACTATGTTTTATCTCTAGAATGACTGTAATAAACGACCTTTGTATCTGTGTACTTCATCTTAAACTGTGGATGCTAGCATTGATCCAGGGACTAGCATTGCAATCACAGGGATTCTTTTCCTTTAATAAGGAGGGATCTTACACCCACTAGAGTCATTGCATGTGTGTTCTTTCCACAAACCACATATGGATCAACCAGTGGTCATTGCATGTGTGTTCTTTTCACAAACCTCATATGGACCCATTAGAGTCATTGCATGTGTGTTCTAGCCATAAACCACACATGGATCAACCGGCGTCATTGCACGTGTGTTCTTTCCACAAACCACATATGGATCAACCAGTGTCATTGCATGTGTTTTCTTTCCACAAACCACACATGGATCAAGTAGTGTCATTGCATGTGTGTTCTTCTCCACAAATCACATATGGACCCACTATAGTCATTGCATGTGTGTTCTTTCCACAAACCACTTATGGATCCACCAGTGTTCATTGCATGTGTGTTCTTTCCACAAACCACATATGGATCAAGTAGTGGTCATTGCATGTGTGTTCTTTTCACAAACCACATGTGGACCCAGTAGAGTAGTTGCATGTGTGTTCTTATACTAAAACCAGCACTAGACTCATTGCATGTGTGTTCTATCCACAAACCACACATGGATCAACCGGTGTCATTACACGTGTGTTCTTTCCACAAACCACATATGGATCAATCAGTGGTCATTGCATGTGTGTTCTTTTCCACAAACCACATATGGATCCATTAGAGTAATTGCATGTGTTTTCTTATAGTAAAACTAGCACTAGAGTCATTGCATGTGTGTTCTTTCGAGAAACCACACATGGATCAACCAGTGGCATTGCATGTGTGTTCTTTCCAGAAACCACATATGGATCAACTAGTGGTCATTGCATGTGTGTTCTTTTCACAAACCACATATGGACCCACTAGAGTCATTGCATTTGTGTTCTTTCCACAAACCACATTTGGATCAACAAGTGGTCATTGCATGTGTGTTCTTTTCACAAACCTCATATGGACACACTAGAGTCATTGCATGTGTGTTCTATCCACAAACCACACATGGATCAACCGGTGTTATTGCACGTGTGTTCTTTCCACAAACCACATATGGATCAACCAGTGTCATTGCATGTGTGTTCTTTCCACAAACCACACATGGATCAACTAGTGTCATTGCATGTGTGTTCTTCTCCACAAACCACATATGGATCCCTATGTGTTCTTAAACTAAAACCAGCATTAGAGTCACTGCATGTGTGTTCTTTCCACAAACCACTTATGGATCCACCAGTGTTCATTGTATGTGTGTTCTTTTCCACAAACCACATACGGATCAACAAGTGGTCATTGCATGTTTGTTCTTTTCACAAACCTCATATGGACACACTAGAGTCATTGCATGTGTGTTCTATCCACAAACCACTTATGGATCCACCAGTGTTCATTGCATGTGTGTTCTTTTCCACAAACAACATATGGATCAACCAGTGTCATTGCATGTGTGTTCTTTCCACAAACTACACATGGATCAACTAGTGTCATTGCATGTGTGTTCTTTCCACAAACCACACATGGATCAACCAGTGGTCATTGCATGTGTGTTCTTTTCCACAAACCACATATGGATCCATTAGAGCCATTGCATGTGTGTTATTTCCACAAACCACACATGGATCAACCACTAGAGTAATTGCATGTGTGTTCTTGCCACAAACCACACATGGATCAACCAGTGTCATTTCATGTGTGTTCTTTCCACAAATCACATACGGACCCACTAGAGTCATTGCTTGTGTGTTCTTAAACTAAAACAAGCATTAGAGTCACTGCATGTGTGTTCTTTCCACAAACCACTTATGGATCCACCATTGTTCATTACCTGTGTGTTCTTTTCCACAAACCACATATGGATCTACTAGTGGTCATTTCATGAGTGTTCTTTTCACAAACCACATGTGGACCCACTAGAGTCATTGCATGTGTGTTCTTATACTAAAACCAGCACTAGACTCATTGCATGTGTGTTCTTTTCACAAACCACACATGGATACACCACTGTCATTGCATGTGTGTTCTTTCCACAAACCACACATGGATCAACAAGTGGTCATTGCATGTGTGTTCTTTTCTAAAAACCACATATGGATCCATTAGAGTCATTGCATGTGTGTTATTATACTAAAACTAGCACTAGAGTCATTGCATGTGTGTTCTTTCCACAAAACCACACATGGATCAACCAGTGGCCTTGCATGTGTGTTCTTTCCACAAACCACATATGGATCAACTAATGGTCATTGCATGTGTGTTCTTTTCACAAACCACATATGGACCCACTAGAGTCATTGCATGTGTGTTCTTTCCACAAACCACATATGGATCAACCAGTGGTCATTGCATGTGTGTTCTTTTCACAAACCTCATATGGACCGATTAGAGTCATTGCATGTGTGTTCTATCCACAAACCACACATGGATCAACCGGTGTCATTGCACGTGTGTTCTTTCCACAAACCACATATGGATCAACGAGTGTCATTGCATGTGTTTTCTTTCCACAAAACACACATGGATCAACTAGTGTCATTGCATGTGTGTTCTTCTCCATAACCCACAAATGGATCAATATGTGTTCTTAAACTAAAACCAGCATTAGAGTCACTGCATGTGTGTTCTTTCCACAAACCACTTATGGATTCACCAGTGTTCATTGCATGTGTGTTCTTTTCCACAAACCACATATGGATCAACGAGTGGTCATTGCATGTGTGTTCTTTTCACAAACCACATGTGGACCCACTAGAGTCATTACATGTGTGTTCTTATAATAAAACCAGCACTAGACTCATTGCATGTGTGTTCTTTTCACAAACCACACATGGATACACCACTGTCATTGCATGTGTGTTCTTTCCACAAACCACACATGGATCAACCAGTGGTCATTTCATGTGTGTTCTTTTCCAAAAACCACATATGGATCCATTAGATTCATTGCATGTGTGTTATTATACTAAAACTAGCACTAGAGTCATTGCATGTGTGTTCTATCCACAAACCACACATGGATCAACCGGTGTCATTGCACGTGCGTTCTTTCCACAAACCACATATGGATCAACCAGTGTCATTGCAAGTGTGTTCTTTCCACAAACCACACATGGATCTACTAGTGTCATTGCATGTGTGTTCTTTCCACAAACCAAGCATGGATCAACCTGTGGTCATTGCATGTGTGTTCTTTTCCACAAACCACATATGGATCCATTAGAGTCATTGCATGTGTGTTATTTCCACAAACCACACATGGATCAACCAATGGCATTGCATGTGTGTTCTTTCCACAAACCACACATGGATCAACCAGTTTCATTGCATGTGTGTTCTTTCGACAAATCACATATGGACCCACTATAGTCATTGCTTGTGTGTTCTTAAACTAAAACCAGCATTAGAGTCACTGGATGTGTGTTCTTTCCACAAACCACTTATGGATCCACCAGTGTTCATTGCATGTGTGTTCTTTTCCACAAACCACATATGGATCAACCAGTGGTTATTGCATGTGTGTTCTTTTCACAAACCACATGTGGACCCACTAGAGTCATTTCATGTGTGTTCTTATACTAAAACCAGCACTAGACTCATTGCATGTGTGTTGTTTTCACAAATCACACATGGATACACCATTTTCATTGCATGTGTGTTCTTTCCACAAACCACACTTGGATCAACCAGTGGTCATTGCATGTGTGTTCTTATACTAAAACTAGCACTAGAGTCATTGCATGTGTGTTCTTTCCACAAACCACACATGGATCAAGCAGTGTCATTGCCTGTGTGTTCTTTCCACAAACCACACATGGATCAACTAGTGGTCATTGCATGTGTGTTCTTTTCACAAACCACATATGGCCCACTAGAGTCATTGCATGTGTGTTCTTTCCACAAACCACATATGGATCAACCAGTGGTCATTGCATGTGTGTTCTTTTCACAAACCTCATATGGACCGATTAGAGTCATTGCATGTGTGTTCTATCCACAAACCACACATGGATCAACCGGTGTCATTGCACGTGTGTTCTTTCCACAAACCACATATGGATCAACGAGTGTCATTGCATGTGTTTTCTTTCCACAAACCACACATGGATCAACTAGTGTCATTGCATGTGTGTTATTCTCCATAACCCACAAATGGATCAATATGTGTTCTTAAACTAAAACCAGCATTAGAGTCACTGCATGTGTGTTCTTTTCACAAACCACTTATGGATACACCAGTGTTCATTGCATGTGTGTTCTTTTCCAGAAATCACATATGGATCAACCAGTGGTCATTGCATGTGTGTTCTTTTCACAAACCACATGTGGACCCACTATGGTCATTGCATGTGTGTTCTTATACTAAAACCAGCACTAGAGTCATTGCATGTGTGTTATTTCCACAAACCACACATGGATCAACCACTAGAGTCATTGCATGTGTGTTCTTTCCACAAACAACACATGGATCAACCAGTGTCATTGCATGTGTGTTCTTTCCGCAAATCACATATCGACCCACTAGAGTCATTGCTTGTGTGTTCTTATACTAAAACCAGCACTAGAGTCATTGCATGTGTGTTCTTTTCACAAACAACATATGGATCTAGCAGTGTTCACTGCATGTGTGTTCTTTCCACAAACCACGTATGGATCAACCCGTGGTCATTGCATGTGTGTTCTTTTCACAAACCACATATGGACCCACTAGAGTCATTGCATGTGTGTTCTTTCCACAAACCACATATGGATCAAATAGTGGTCATTACATGTGTGTTCTTTTCCCAAACCACATATGGAACCACTAGAGTCATTGCATGTGTGTTCTATCCACAAACCACACATGGATCAACCGGTGTCATTGCACATGTGTTGTTTCCACAAACCACATATGGATCAACCAGTGTCATTGCATGTGTGTTCTTTCCACAAACCACACATGGATCAAAAAGTGTCATTGCATGTGTGTTCTTTCCACAAACCACATATGGATCAACCAGTGGTCATTGCATGTGTGTTCTTTTCCACAAACCACATATGGATCCATTAGAGTCATTGCATGTGTGTTATTTCCACAAACCACACATGGATCAACTAATGGCATTGCATGTGTGTTCTTTCCACAAACCACACATGGATCAACCAGTGTCATTGCATGTGTGTTCTTTCGACAAATCACATATGGACCCACTAGAGTCATTGCTTGTGTATTCTTAAACTAAAACAGCATTAGAGTCACTGCATGTGTGTTCTTTCCACAAACCACTTATGGATCCACTAGTGTTCATTGCATGTGTGTTCTTTTCCATAAACCACATATGGATCAACCAGTGTCATTGCATGTGTGTTCTTTCCACAAACCACACATGGCTCAACTAGTGTAATTGCATGTGTGTTCTTTCCACAGACCACACATGGATCAACCAGTGGTCATTGCATGTGTGTTCTTTTGCACAAACCACATATGGATCCATTAGAGTCATTGCATGTGTGTTATTTCCGCAAACCACACATGGATCAACCAATTGCATTGCATGTGTGTTCTTTCCACAAACCACACATGGATCAACCAGTGTCATTTCATGTGTGTTCTTTCCACAAATCACATACGGACCCACTAGAGTCATTGCTTGTGTGTTCTTAAACTAAAACAAGCATTAGAGTCACTGCATGTGTGTTCTTTCCACAAAACACTTATGGATTCACCAGTGTTCATTGCATGTGTGTTCTTTTCCACAAACCACATATGGATCAACTAGTGGTCATTGCATGTGTGTTCTTTTCACAAACCACATGTGGACCCACTAGAGTCATTGCATCTGTGTTCTTATAATAAAACCAGCACTAGACTCATTGCATGTGTGTTCTTTTCACAAACCACACATGGATACACCACTGTCATTGCATGTGTGTTCTTTCCACAAACCACACATGGATCAACCAGTGGTCATTTCATGTGTGTTCTTTTCCAAAAACCACATATGGATCCATTAGAGTCATTGCATGTGTGTTATTATACTAAAACTAGCACTAGAGTCATTGCATGTGTGTTCTATCCACAAACCACACATGGATCAACCGGTGTCATTGCACGTGCGTTCTTTCCACAAACCACATATGGATCAACCAGTGTCATTGCAAGTGTGTTCTTTCCACAAACCACACATGGATCTACTAGTGTCATTGCATGTGTGTTCTTTCCACAAACCAAGCATGGATCAACCTGTGGTCATTGCATGTGTGTTCTTTTCCACAAACCACATATGGATCCATTAGAGTCATTGCATGTGTGTTATTTCCACAAACCACACATGGATCAACCAATGGCATTGCATGTGTGTTCTTTCCACAAACCACACATGGATCAACCAGTTTCATTGCATGTGTGTTCTTTCGACAAATCACATATGGACCCACTATAGTCATTGCTTGTGTGTTCTTAAACTAAAACCAGCATTAGAGTCACTGCATGTGTGTTCTTTCCACAAACCACTTATGGATCCACCAGTGTTCATTGCATGTGTGTTCTTTTCCACAAACCACATATGGATCAACCAGTGGTTATTGCATGTGTGTTCTTTTCACAAACCACATGTGGACCCACTAGAGTCATTGCATGTGTGTTCTTATACTAAAACCAGCACTAGACTCATTGCATGTGTGTTGTTTTCACAAATCACACATGGATACACCATTGTCATTGCATGTGTGTTCTTTCCACAAACCACACTTGGATCAACCAGTGGTCATTGCATGTGTGTTCTTTTCCACAAACTACATATGGATCCATTAGAGTCATTGCATGTGTGTTCTTATACTAAAACTAGCACTAGAGTCATTGCATGTGTGTTCTTTCCACAAACCACACATGGATCAAGAAGTGTCATTGCCTGTGTGTTCTTTCCACAAACCACACATGGATCAACTAGTGGTCATTGCATGTGTGTTCTTTTCACAAACCACATATGGCCCACTAGAGTCATTGCATGTGTGTTCTTTCCACAAACCACATATGGATCAACCAGTGGTCATTGCATGTGTGTTCTTTTCACAAACCTCATATGGACACATTAAAGTCATTGCATGTGTGTTCTAGCCACAAACCACACATGGATCAACCGGCGTCATTGCACGTGTGTTCTTTCCACAAACCACATATGGATCAACCAGTGTCATTGCATGTGTTTTCTTTCCACAAACCACACATGGATCAAGTAGTGTCATTGCATGTGTGTTCTTCTCCACAAATCACATATGGACCCACTATAGTCATTGCATGTGTGTTCTTTCCACAAACCACTTATGGATCCACCAGTGTTCATTGCATGTGTGTTCTTTCCACAAACCACATATGGATCAAGTAGTGGTCATTGCATGTGTGTTCTTTTCACAAACCACATGTGGACCCACTAGAGTAGTTGCATGTGTGTTCTTATACTAAAACCAGCACTAGACTCATTGCATGTGTGTTCTATCCACAAACCACACATGGATCAACCGGTGTCATTACACGTGTGTTCTTTCCACAAACCACATATGGATCAATCAGTGGTCATTGCATGTGTGTTCTTTTCCACAAACCACATATGGATCCATTAGAGTAATTGCATGTGTTTTCTTATAGTAAAACTAGCACTAGAGTCATTGCATGTGTGTTCTTTCGAGAAACCACACATGGATCAACCAGTGGCATTGCATGTGTGTTCTTTCCAGAAACCACATATGGATCAACTAGTGGTCATTGCATGTTTGTTCTTTTCACAAACCACATATGGACCCACTAGAGTCATTGCATTTGTGTTCTTTCCACAAACCACATTTGGATCAACAAGTGGTCATTGCATGTGTGTTCTTTTCACAAACCTCATATGGACACACTAGAGTCATTGCATGTGTGTTCTATCCACAAACCACACATGGATCAACCGGTGTTATTGCACGTGTGTTCTTTCCACAAACCACATATGGATCAACCAGTGTCATTGCATGTGTGTTCTTTCCACAAACCACACATGGATCAACTAGTGTCATTGCATGTGTGTTCTTCTCCACAAACCATATATGGATCCCTATGTGTTCCTAAACTAAAACCAGCATTAGAGTCACTTCATGTGTGTTCTTTCCACAAACCACTTATGGATCCACCAGTGTTCATTGTATGTGTGTTCTTTTCCACAAACCACATACGGATCAACAAGTGGTCATTGCATGTGTGTTCTTTTCACAAACCTCATATGGACACACTAGAGTCATTGCATGTGTGTTATATCCACAAACCACACATGGATCAACCGGTGTTATTGCACGTGTGTTCTTTCCACAAACCACATATGGATCAACCAGTGTCATTGCATGTGTGTTCTTTCCACAAACCACACATGGATCAACTAGTGTCATTGCATGTGTGTTCTTCTCCACAAACCACATATGGATCCCTATGTGTTCTTAAACTAAAATCAGCATTAGAGTCACTGCATGTGTGTTCTTTCCACAAACCACTTATGGATCCACCAGTGTTCATTGTATGTGTGTTCTTTTCCACAAACCACATACGGATCAACAAGTGGTCATTGCATGTGTGTTCTTTTCACAAACCACATGTGGACCCACTAGAGTCATTGCATGTGTGGTCCTATACTAAAACCAGCACTAGAGTCATTGCATGTGTGTTATTTCCACAAACCACACATGGATCAACCACTAGAGTCATTGCATGTGTGTTCTTTCCACAAACCACACATGGATCAACCAGTGTCATTGCATGAGTGTTCTTTCCACAAATCACATATGGACCCACTAGAGTCATTGCTTGTGTGTTCTTATACTAAAACCAGCACTAGAGTCATTGCATGTGTGTTCTTTTCACAAACAACAATGGATCTACCAGTCTTCACTTCATGTGTGTTCTTTTCCAAAAACCACACATGGATCCACCAGAGGTCATTGCATGTGTGTTCTTTTGACAAACCACATATGGACCCACTAGAGTCAGTGCATGTGTGTTCTTTCCACAAACCACATATGGATTAACCACTGGTCATTGCATGTGTGTTCTTTTCACAAACCACATATGGACCCATTAGGGTCATTGCATGTGCGTGTTATCCACAAACCACACATGGATCAACCTGTGTCATTGCATGTGTGTTCTTTCCACAAACCACATACGGATCCATTAGAGTCATTGCATGTCTGTTCTTTTCACAAACCACACATGGATCAACTAGTTTCATTGCATGTGTGTTCTTTCCACAAACCACACATGGATCAACCAGTGGTCATTCCATGTGTGTTCTTTTCCACAAACCACATATGGATCCATTAGAGTCATTGCATGTGTGTTATTTCCACAAACCACATCTGGATCCGTATGTGTTCTTAAACTAAAACCAGCATTAGAGTCACTTCATGTGTGTTCTTTCCACAAACCACTTATGGATCCACCAGTGTTCATTGCATGTGTGTTCTTTTCCACAAACCACTTATGGATCAACCAGTGGTCAATGCATGTGTGTTGTTTTCACAAACCATATGTGGACCCACTAGAGTCATTGCATGTGTGTTCTTATACTAAAACCAGCACTAGAGTCATTGCATGTGTGTTATTTCCACAGACCACACATGGAACTAGCACTAGAGTCATTACATGTGTGTTCTTTCCACAAACCACACATGGATCAACCAGTCTCATTGCATGTGTGTTCTTTCCACAAATCACATATGGACCCACTAGAGTCATTGCTTGTGTGTTCTTATACTAAAACCAGCACTAGAGTCATTTCATGTGTGTTCTTTCCACAAACCACTTATGGATCCACCAGTGTTCACTACATGTGTGTTCTTTTCCAAAAACCACACATGGATCCACCAGAGGTCATTGCATGTGTGTTCTTTTGACAAACCACATATGGACCCACTAGAGTCAGTGCATGTGTGTTCTTTCCACAAACCACATATGGATTAACCACTGGTCATTGCATGTGTGTTCTTTTCACAAACCACATATGGACCCATTAGGGTCATTGCATGTGCGTGTTATCCACAAACCACACATGGATCAACCGGTGTCATTGCATGTGTGTTCTTTCCACAAACCACATACGGATCCATTAGAGTCATTGCATGTCTGTTCTTTTCACAAACCACACATGGATCAACTAGTTTCATTGCATGTGTGTTCTTTCCACAAACCACACATGGATCAACCAGTGGTCATTCCATGTGTGTTCTTTTCCACAAACCACATATGGATCCATTAGAGTCATTGCATGTGTGTTATTTCCACAAACCACACATGGATCAACCAATGGCATTGCATGTGTGTTCTTTCCACAAACCACACATGGATCAACCAGTCTCATTGCATGTGTGGTCTTTCCACAAATCACATATGGACCCACTAGAGTCATTGCTTGTGTGTTCTTATACTAAAACCAACACTAGAGTCATTGCATGTGTGTTCTTTCCACAAACCATTTATGGATCCACCAGTGTTCATTGCATGTATGTTCTTTTCCAAAAACCACATTTGGATCAACCAGTGGTCATTGCATGTGTGTTCTTTTCACAAACCTCATATGGACCAACTATAGTCATTGCATGTGTGTTCCATCCGCAAACCACACATGGATCAACCGGTGTCATTGCATGTGTGTTCTTTCCACAAACCACATACGGATCCATTAGAGTCATTGCATGTCTGTTCTTTTCACAAACCACACATGGATCAACTAGTTTCATTGCATGTGTGTTCTTTCCACAAACCACACATGGATCAACCAGTGGTCATTCCATGTGTGTTCTTTCCACAAACCACATATGTATCCATTAGAGTAATTGCATGTGTGTTCTTATACTAAAACTAGCACTAGAGTCATTGCATGTGTGTTCTTTCCAGAAACCACACATGGATCAACTAGTGGCATTGCATGTGTGTTCTTTCCACAAACCACATATGGATCAACTAGTGGTCATTGCATGTGTGTTCTTTTCACAAACCACATATGGACCCACTAGAGTCATTGCATTTGTGTTCTTTCCACAAACCACATTTGCATCAACCAGTGGTCATTGCATGTGTGTTCTTTTCACAAACCTCATATGGACCCACTAGAGTCATTGCATGTGTATTCTATCCACAAACCACACATGGATCAACCGGTGTCATTGCACGTGTGTTCTTTCCACAAACCACATATGGATCAACCAGTGTCATTGCAAGTGTGTTCTTTCCACAAACCACACATGGATCTACTAGTGTCATTGCATGTGTGTTCTTTCCACAAACCAAGCATGGATCAACCAGTGGTCATGGCATGTGTGTTATTTACCACAAACCACATATGGATCCATTAGAGTCATTGCATGTGTGTTATTTCCACAAACCACACATGGATCAACCAATGGCATTGCATGTGTGTTCTTTCCACAAACCACACATGGATCAACTAGTTTCATTGCATGTGTGTTCTTTCGACAAATCACATATGGACCCACTAGAGTCATTGCTTGTGTGTTCTTAAACTAAAACCAGCATTAGAGTCACTGCATGTGTGTTCTTTCCACAAACCACTTATGGATCCACCAGTGTTCATTGCATGTGTGTTCTTTTCTACAAACCACATATGGATCAACCAGTGGTTATTGCATGTGTGTTCTTTTCACAAACCACATGTGGACCCACTAGAGTCATTGCATGTGTGTTCTTATACTAAAACCAGCACTAGACTCATTGCATGTGTGTTGTTTTCACAAACCACACATGGATACACCATTGTCATTGCATGTGTGTTCTTTCCACAAACCACACTTGGATCAACCAGTGGTCATTGCATGTGTGTTCTTTTCCACAAACTACATATGGATCCATTAGAGTCATTGCATGTGTGTTCTTATACTAAAACTAGCACTAGAGTCATTGCATGTGTGTTCTTTCCACAAACCACACATGGATCAAGCAGTGTCATTGCCTGTGTCTTCTTTCCACAAACCACACATGGATCAACTAGTGGTCATTACATGTGTGTTCTTTTCACAAACCACATATGGACCCACTAGAGTCATTGCATGTGTGTTCTTTCCACAAACCACATATGGATCAACCAGTGGTCATTGCATGTGTGTTCTTTTCACAAACCTCATATGGACCCATTAGAGTCATTGCATGTGTGTTCTATCCACAAACCACACATGGATCAACCGGCGTCATTGCACGTGTGTTCTTTCCACAAACCACATATGGATCAACCAGTGTCATTGCATGTGTTTTCTTTCCACAAACCACACATGGATCAAGTAGTGTCATTGCATGTGTGTTCTTCTCCACAAATCACATATGGACCCACTATAGTCATTGCTTGTGTGTTCTTAAACTAAAACCAGCATTAGAGTCACTGCATGTGTGTTCTTTCCACAAACCACTTATGGATCCACCAGTGTTCATTGCATGTGTGTTCTTTTCCAGAAACCACATATGGATCAACCAGTGGTCATTCCATGTGTGTTCTTTTCACAAACCACATGTGGACCCACTAGATTAGTTGCATGTGTGTTCTTATACTAAAACCAGCACTAGACTCATTGCATGTGTCTTCTATCCACAAACCACACATGGATCAACCGGTGTCATTACACGTGTGTTCTTTCCACAAACCACATATGGATCAATCAGTGGTCATTGCATGTGTGTTCTTTTCCACAAACCACATATGGATCCATTAGAGTAATTGCATGTGTTTTCTTATAGTAAAACTAGCACTAGAGTCATTGCATGTGTGTTCTTTCGAGAAACCACACATGGATCAACCAGTGGCATTGCATGTGTGTTCTTTCCAGAAACCACATATGGATCAACTAGTGGTCATTGCATGTGTGTTCTTTTCACAAACCACATATGGACCCACTAGAGTCATTGCATTTGTGTTCTTTCCACAAACCACATTTGGATCAACAAGTGGTCATTGCATGTGTGTTCTTTTCACAAACCTCATATTGACCCACTAGAGTCATTGCATGTGTGTTCTATCCACAAACCACACATGGATCAACCGGTGTTATTGCACGTGTGTTCTTTCCACAAACCACATATGGATCAACCAGTGTCATTGCATGTGTGTTCTTTCCACAAACCACACATGGATCAACTAGTGTCATTGCATGTGTGTTCTTCTCCACAAACCACATATGGATCCCTATGTGTTCTTAAACTAAAACCAGCATTAGAGTCACTGCATGTGTGTTCTTTCCACAAACCACTTATGGATCCACCAGTGTTCATTGCATGTGTGTTCTTTTCCACAAACCACATACGGATCAACAAGTGGTCATTGCATGTGTGTTCTTTTCACAAACCACATGTGGACCCACTAGAGTCATTGCATGTGTGGTCTTATACTAAAACCAGCACTAGAGTCATTGCATGTGTGTTATTTCCACAAACCACACATGGATCAACCACTAGAGTCATTGCATGTGTGTTCTTTCCACAAACCACACATGGATCAACCAGTGTCATTGCATGAGTGTTCTTTCCACAAATCACATATGGACCCACTAGAGTCATTGCTTGTGTGTTCTTATACTAAAACCAGCACTAGAGTCATTGCATGTGTGTTCTTTTCACAAACAACAATGGATCCACCAGTGTTCACTTCATGTGTGTTCTTTTCCACAAACCACACATGGATCCACCAGAGGTCATTGCATGTGTGTTCTTTTGACAAACCACATATGGACCCACTAGAGTCAGTGCATGTGTGTTCTTTCCACAAACCACATATGGATTAACCACTGGTCATTGCATGTGTGTTCTTTTCACAAACCACATATGGACCCATTAGGGTCATTGCATGTGTGTTTTATCCACAAACCACACATGGATCAACCGGTGTCATTGCATGTGTGTTCTTTCCACAAACCACATACGGATCCATTAGAGTCATTGCATGTCTGTTCTTTTCACAAACCACACATGGATCAACTAGTTTCATTGCATGTGTGTTCTTTCCACAAACCACACATGGATCAACCAGTGGTCATTCCATGTGTGTTCTTTTCCACAAACCACTTATGGATCCATTAGAGTCATTGCATGTGTGTTATTTCCACAAACCACACATGGATCAACCAATGGCATTGCATGTGTGTTCTTTCCACAAACCACACATGGATCAACCAGTCTCATTGCATGTGTGGTATTTCCACAAATCACATATGGACCTACTAGAGTCATTGCTTGTGTGTTCTTATACTAAAACCAGCACTAGAGTCATTTCATGTGTGTTCTTTCCACAAACCATTTATGGATCCACCAGTGTTCATTGCATGTATTTTCTTTTCCAAAAACCACATTTGGATCAACCAGTGGTCATTGCATGTGTGTTCTTTTCACAAACCTCATATGGACCAACTAGAGTCATTGCATGTGTGTTCTATCCGCAAACCACACATGGATCAGCCGGTGTCATTGCACGTGTGTTCTTTCCACAAACCACATATGGATCAACCAGTGGTCATTGCATGTGCGTTCTTTTACACAAACCACACATGGATCAATTAGAGTAATTGCATGTGTGTTCTTATACTAAAACTAGCACTAGAGTCATTGCATGTGTGTTCTTTCCAGAAACCACACATGGATCAACCAGTGGCATTGCATGTGTGTTCTTTCCACAAACCACATATGGATCAACTAGTGGTCATTGGATGTGTGTTCTTTTCACAAACCACATATGGACCCACTAGAGTCATTGCATTTGTGTTCTTTCCACAAACCACATTTGGATCAACCAGTGGTCATTGCATGTGTGTTCTTTTCACAAACCTCATATGGACCCACTAGAGTCATTGCATGTGTATTCTATCCACAAACCACACATGGATCAACCGGTGTCATTGCACGTGTGTTCTTTCCACAAACCACATATGGATCAACCAGTGTCATTGCATGTGTGTTCTTTCCACAAACCACACATGGATCAACTAGTGTCATTGCATGTGTGTTCTTCTCCACAAAACACATATGGATCCATATATGTTCTTAAACTAAAACCAGCATTAGAGTCACTGCATGTGTGTTCTTCCCACAAACCACTTATGGATCCACCAGTGTTCATAGCATGTGTGTTCTTTTCCACAAACCACATATGGATCAACAAGTGGTCATTGCATGTGTGTTCTTTTCACAAACCACATGTGGACCCACTAGAGTCATTGCATGTGTGGTCGTATACTAAAACCAGCACTAGAGTCATTGCATGTGTGTTATTTCCACAAACCACACATGGATCAACCACTAGAGTCATTGCATGTGTGTTCTTTCCACAAACCACACATGGATCAACCAGTGTCATTGCATGTGTGTTCTTTCCACATATCACATATGGACCCACTAGAGTCATTGTTTGTGTTTTCTTTACTAAAACCAGCACTAGAGTCATTGCATGTGTGTTCATTTCACAAACAACATATGGATCCACCAGTGTTCACTTCATGTGTGTTCTGTTCCACAAACCACACATGGATCCACCAGTGCTCATTGCATGTTTGTTCTTTTCACAAACCACATATGGACCCACTAGAGTCAGTGCATGTGTGTTCTTTCCACAAACCACATATGGATCAAGCAGTGGTCATTGCATGTGCGTTCTTTTCACAAACCACATATGGACCCACTAGAGTCATTGCATGTGTGTTCTTTCCACAAACCACATATGGATCAACCAGTGGTCATTGCATGTGTGTTCTTTTCACAGACCACATATGGACCCACTAGAGTCATTGCATTTGTGTTCTATCCACAAACCATACATGGATCAACCGGTGTCATTGCACGTTTGTTCTTTCCACAAACCACATACGGATCCATTAGAGTCATTGCATGTCTGTTCTTTTCACAAACCACACATGGATCAACTAGTGTCATTGCATGTGTGTTCTTTCCACAAACTACACATGGATCAACCAGTGGTCATTGCATGTGTGTTCTTTTCCACAAACCACATATGGATCCATTAGAGTCATTGCATGTGTGTTCTTTCAACAAACCACACCTGGATCAACCAATGGCATTGCATGTGTGTTCTTTCCACAAACCACACATGGATCAACCAGTCTCTTTGCATGTGTGGTCTTTCCACAAATCACATATGGACCCACTAGAGTCATTGCTTGTGTGTTCTTATACTAAAACCAGCAATAGAGTCATTGCATGTGTGTTCTTTCCACAAACCACTTACGGATCCACTAGTGTTCATTGCATGAGTGTTCTTTTCCAAAAACCACATATGGATCAACTAGTGGTCATTGCATGTGTGTTCTTTTCACAAACTACATGTGGACCCACTAGGGTCATTGTATGTCTGTTCTTATACTAAAACTAGCACTAGAGTCATAGCATGTGTGTTCTTTCCACAAATCACACATGGATCAACCAGTGGCATTGCATGTGTGTTCTTTTCACAAACCACACATGGATCAACCAGTGTCATTGTATGTGTGTTCTTTCCACAAATCACATATGGATCAACCAGTGGTCATTGCATGTGTGTTCTTTTCCACAAACCACTTATGGATCCATTAGAGTCATTTCATGTGTGTTATTTCCACAAACCACACATGGATCAACCAGTGTCATTGCATGTGTGTTCTTTCCACAAATCACATATGGACCCACTAGAGTCATTGCTTGTGTGTTATTATAATAAACCAGCACTAGAGTCATTGCATGTGTGTTCTTTTCACAAACAACATATGGATCCACCAGTGTTCACTACATGTGTGTTCTTTTCCACAAACCACACATGGATACACCAATGGTCATTGCATGTGTGTTCTTTTCACAAACCACATATGGACCCACTAGAGTCATTGCATGTGTGTTCTTTCCACAAACCACATATGGATCAACCAGTGGTCATTGCATGTGTGTTATTTTCAAAAACCACATATGGACCCACTAGAGTCATTGCATGTGTGTTCTATCCACAAACCACACATGGATCAACCGGTGTCATTGCACATGTGTTCTTTCCACAAACCACATATGGATCAACCAGTGTCATTGCATGTGTGTTCTTTCCACAAACCACACATGGATCAACTAGTGTCATTGCATGTGTGTTCTTTCCACAAACCACACATGGATCAACCAGTGGTCATTGCATGTGTGTTCTTTTCCACAAACCACATATGGATCCATTAGACTCATTGCATGTGTGTTATTTCCACAAACCACACATGGTTCAACCAATGGCATTGCATGTGTGTTCTTTCCACAAACCACACATGGATCAACCAGTGTCATTGCATGTGTGTTCTTTCCACAAATCACATATGGACCCACTAGAGTCATTGCTTGTGTGTTCTTAAACTAAAACCAGCATTAGAGTCACTGCATGTGTGTTCTTTCCACAAACCACTTATGGATCCACCAGTGTTCATTGCATGTGTGTTCTTTTCACAAACCTCATATGGACCCACTAGAGTCATTGCATGTGCGTTCTTTCCACAAACCACATATGGATCAACAAGTGGTCATTGCATGTGTGTTCTTTTCACAAACCTCATATGGACCCACTAGAGTCATTGCATGTGTGTTCTTTTCACAAACCACATATGGACCCACTAGAGTCATTGCTTCTGTTTTCTTATACTAAAACCAGCACTAGAGTCATTGCATGTGTGTTCTTTTCACAAACCACATATGGACCCACTAGAGTCATTGCATGTGTGTCCTTTCCACAAACCACATATGGATCAACCAGTGGTCATTGCATGTGTGTTATTTTCACAAACCACATATGGACCCACTAGAGTCATTGCATGTGTGTTCTTATACTAAAAGCAGCACTAGACTCATTGCATGTGTGTTCTTTTCACAAACCACACATGGATACACCACTGTCATTGCATGTGTGTTCTTTCCACAAACCACACTTGGATCAACCAGTGGTCATTGCATGTGTGTTCTTTTCCACAAACCACATCTGGATCCGTTAGAGTCATTGCATCTGTGTTCTTATACTAAAACTAGCACTAGAGTCATTGCATGTGTGTTCTTTCCACAAACCACACATGGATCAAGCAGTGTCATTGCATGTGTGTTCTTTCCACAAACCACATATGGATCAACCAGTGGTCATTGCATGTGTGTTCTTTTCACAAACCACATGTGGACCCACTAGAGTCATTTCATGTGTGTTCTTATACTAAAACCAGCACTAGACTCATTGCATGTGTGTTCTTTTCACAAACCACATATGGACCCACTAGAGTCATTGCATGTGTGTTCTTTCCACAAACCACATATGGATCAACCAGTGGTCATTGCATGTGTGTTATTTTCACAAACCACATATGGACCCACTAGAGTCATTGCATGTGTGTTCTTTCCACAAACCACATATGGATCAACCAGTGGTAATTGCATGTGTGTTCTTTTCACAAACCTCATATGGACCCACTAGAGTCATTGCATGTGTGTTCTATCCGCAAACCACACATGGATCAACCGGTGTCATTGCACGTGTGCTCTTTCCACAAACCACGTATGGATCAACCAGTGTCATTGCATGTGTGTTCTTTCCACAAACCACACATGGATCAACTAGTGTCATTGCATGTGTGTTCTTCTCCACAAACCACATATGGATCCATATGTATTCTTAAACTAAAACCAGCATTAGAGTCACTGCATGTGTGTTCTTTCCACAAACCACTTATGGATCCACTAGTGTTCATTGCATGTGTGTTCTTTTCCACAAACCACATATGGATCAACCAGTGGTCATTACATTTGTTTTCTTTTCAAAAACCACATGTGGACCCACTAGAGTCATTGCATGTGTGTTCTTATACTACAACCAGCACTAGAGTCATTGCATGTGTGTTATTTCCACAAACCACACATGGATCAACCACTAGAGTCATTGCATGTGTGTTCTTTCCACAAATCACACATGGATCAACCAGTGTCATTGCATGTGTGTTGTTTCCACAAACCACATATGGATCAACCAGTGGTCATTGCATGTGTTTTCTTTTCCACAAACCACTTATGGATCCATTAGAGTCATTGCATGTGTGTTATTTCCACAAACCACACATGGATCAACCACTAGAGTCATTGAATGTGTGTACTTTCCACAAACCACACATGCATCAACCAGTGTCATTGCATGTGTGTTCTTTCCACAAATCACATATGGACCCACTAGAGTCATTGCTTCTGTGTTCTTATACTAAAACCAGCACTAGAGTCATTGCATGTGTGTTCTTTTCAGAAACAACATATGGATCCACCAGTGTTCATTGCATGTGTGTTATTTCCACAAACCACATATGGATCAACTAGTGGTCATTGCATGTGTGTTCTTTTCACAAACCACATATGGACCCACTAGAGTCATTGCATGTGTGTTCTTTCCACAAACCACATATGGATCAACCAGTGGTCATTGCATGTGTGTTCTTTTCACAAACCACATATGGACCCACTAGAGTCATTGCATGTGTGTTCTATCCACAAACCACACATGGATCAACCAGTGTCATTGCACGTGTGTTCTTTCCACAAACCACATATGGATCAACCAGTGTCATTGCATGTGTGTTCTTTCCGCAAACCACACATGGATCAACTAGTGTCATTGCATGTGTGTTCTTTCCACAAACCACACATGGATCAACCAGTGGTCATTGCCTGTGTGTTCTTTTCCACCAACCACATATGGATCCATTAGAGTCATTGCATGTGTGTTATTTTCACAAACCACACATGGATCAACCAATGGCATTACATGTGTGTTATTTCCACAAACCGCACATGGATCAACCAGTGTCATTGCATGTGTGTTCTTTCGACAAATCACATATAGACCCACTAGAGTCATTGCTTGTGTGTTCTTAAACTAAAACCAGCATTAGAGTCACTACATGTGTGTTCTTTCCACAAACCACTTATGGATCCACTAGTGTTCATTGCATGTGTGTTCTTTTCCACAAACCACATATGGATCAACAAGTGGTCATTGCATGTGTGTTCTTTTCACAAACCACATGTGGCCATACTAGAGTCATTGGATGTGTGTTCTTATACTAAAACCAGCACTAGAGTCATTGCATGTGTGTTCTTTCCACAAACCACATATGGATCAAGTAGTGGTCATTGCATGTGTGTTCTTTTCACAAATCTCATATGGACCCACTAGAGTCATTGCATGTGTGTTCTATCCACAAACCACATATGGATCAAATAGTGGTCATTGCATGTGTGTTCTTTTCACAAACCACATAGGGACCCACTAGAGTCATTGCATGTGTGTTCTTTCCACAAACCACATATGGATCAACCAGTGGTCATTGCATGTGTGTTCTTTTCACAAACCATATATGGACGCACTAGAGTCATTGCATGTGTGTTCTTTCCACAAACCACATATGGATCAACAAGTGTCATTGCACGTGTGTTCTTTCCACAAACCACGTATGGATCAACTAGTGTCATTGCATGTGTGTTCTTTCCAAAAACCACACATGGATCAACTAGTGTCATTGCATGTGTGTTCTTCTCCACAAACCACATATGGATCCATATGTATTCTTAAACTAAAACCAGCATTAGAGTCACTGCACGTGTGTTCTTTTCACAAACCACATATGAACCCACTAGAGTCATTGCATGTGTGTTCTTTCCACAAACCACATATGGATCAACCAGTGGTCATTGCATGTGTGTTCTTTTCACAAACCACATATGGACCCACTAGAGTCATTGCATGTGTGTTCTTTCCACAAACCACATATGGATCAACAAGTGGTCATTGCATGTGTGTTCTTTTCACAAACCACATGTGGACCCACTAGAGTCATTCCATGTGTGTTCTTATACTAAAACCGGCACTAGACTCATTGCATGTGTGTTATTTTCCACAAACCACACATGGATCCACTAGTGTTCATTGCATGTGTGTTCTTTTCCACAAACAACTTATGGATCAACCAGTGGTCATTGCATGTGTGTTCTTTTCAAAAACTATATGTGGACCCACTAGAGTCATTGTATGTGTGCTCTTATACTAAAACTAGCACTAGAGTCGTTGCATGTGGGTTCTTTCCACAAACCACACATGGATCAACCAGTGGCATTGCATGTGTGTTCTTTTCACAAACCACACATGGATCAACCAGTGTCATTGCATGTGTGTTCTTTCCACAAACCACATATGGATCAACCGGTGGTCATTGCATGTGTCTTCTTTTCCACAAACCACTTATGGATCTATTAGAGTCATTGCGTGTGTGTTATTTCCACAAACCACACATGGATCGACCACTAGAGTCATTGCATGTCTATACTTTCCACAAACCACACATGGATCAACCAGTGTCATTGCATGTGTGTTCTTTCCACAAATCACATATGGACCCACTAGAGTCATTGCTTCTGTGTTCTTATACTAAAACCAGCACTAGAGTCATTGCATGTGTGTTCTTTTCACAAACAACATATGGATCCACCAGTGTTCATTGCATGTGTGTTCTTTCCACAAACCACATATGGATCAACTAGTGGTCATTGCATGTGTGTTCTTTTCACAAACCACATATGGAACCACTAGAGTCATTGCATGTGTGTTCTTTCCACAAACCACATATGGATTAACCAGTGGTCATTGCATGTGTGTTCTTTTCACAAACCACACATGGATCAACTAGTGGTCATTGCATGTGTGTTCTTTTCACAAACCACATATGGACCCACTAGAGTCATTGATGTGTGTTCTTTCCACAAACCACATATGGATCAACTAGTGGTCATTGCATGTGTGTTCTTTTCACAAACCACATATGGATGAACTAGAGTCATTGCATGTGTATTCTTAAACTAAAACAAGCATTAGAGTCACTTCATGTGTGTTCTTTCCACAAACCACTTATGGATCCACCAGTGTTCATTGCATGTGTGTTCTTTCCACAAACCACATATGGATCAACTAGTGGTCATTGCATGTGTGTTCTTTTCACAAACCACATATGGACCCACTAGAGTCATTGCATGTGTGTTCTTTCCACAAACCACATATGGATCAACTAGTGGTCATTGCATGTGTGTTCTTTTCACAAACCACATATGGATCCACTAGTGTTCATTGCATGTGTGTTCTTTCCACAAACCACATATGGATCAACGAGTGGTCATTGCATGTGTGTTCTTTTCACAACCATATATGGACCCACTAGAGTCATTGCATGTGTATTCTTTTCACAAACCAATTATGGATCTACCAGTGTTCATTGCATGTGTGTTCTTTTCAAAAAACGACATATGGATCAACCAGTGGTCATTGCATGTGTGTTCTTTTCACAAACCACATGTGGACCCACTAGAGTCATTCCATGTGTGTTCTTATACTAAAACCAGCACTAGACTCATTGCATGTGTGTTCTTTTCCACAAACCACACATGGATCCACTAGTGTTCATTGCATGTGTGTTCTTTTCCACAAACAACTGATGGATCAACCAGTGGTCATTGCATGTGTGTTATTTTCACAAACTACATGTGGACCCACTAGAGTCATTGTATGTGTGTTCTTATACTAAAACTAGCACTAGAGTCATTGCATGTGTGTTCTTTCCACAAACCACACATGGATCAACCAGTGGCATTGCATGTGTGTTCTTTTCACAAACCACACATGGATCAACCAGTGTCATTGCATGTGTGTTCTTTCCACAAACCACATATGGATCAACCAGTGGTCATTGCATGTGTTTTCTTTTCCACAAACCACTTATGGATCCATTAGAGTCATTGCATGTGTGTTATTTCCACAAACCACACATGGATCGACAACTAGAGTCATTGCATGTGTGTTCTTTCCACAAACCACACATGGATCAACCAGTGTCATTGCATGTGTGTTCTTTCCACAAATCACATATGGACCCACTAGAGTCATTGCTTCTGTGTTCTTATACTAAAACCAGCACTAGAGTCATTGCATGTGTGTTCTTTTCACAAACAACATATGGATCCACCAGTGTTCATTGCATGTGTGTTCTTTCCACAAACCACATATGGATCAACTAGTGGTCATTGCATGTGTGTTCTTTTCACAAACCACATATGGACCCACTAGAGTCATTGCATGTGTGTTCTTTCCACAAACCACATATGGATCAACTAGTGGTCATTGCATGTGTGTTCTTTTCACAAAGCACATATGGACCCACTAGAGTCATTGCATGTGCGTTCATTCCACAAACGACATATGGATCAACAAGTGGTCATTGCATGTGTGTTCTTTTCACATACCTCATATGGACGCACTAGAGTCATTGCATGTGTGTTCTTTTCACAAACCACATATGGACCCACTAGAGTCATTGCTTCTATGTTCTTATACTAAAACCAACACTAGATCCATTGCATGTGTGTTCTTTTCACAAACAACATATGGATCCACCAGTATTCATTGCATGTGTGTTCTTTCCACAAATCACATATGGACCCACTAGAGTCATTGCTTATGTGTTCTTATACTTAAACCAGCACTAGAGTCATTGCATGTGTGTTCTTTTCACAAACAACATATCGATCCACCAGTGTTCATTGCATGTGTGTTCTTTCCACAAACCACATATGGATCAACTAGTGGTCATTGCATGTGTGTTCTTTTCACAAACCCCATATGGACCCACTAGAGTCATTGCATGTGTGTTCTTTCTACAAACCACATATGGATCAACTAGTGGTCATTGCATGTGTGTTCTTTTCACAAACCACATATGGACCCACTAGAGTCATTGCATGTGTGTTCTTTCCACAAACCACATATGGATCAACAAGTGGTCATTGCATGTGTGTTCTTTTCACAAACCTCATATGGACCCACTAGAGTCATTGCATGTGTGTTCTTTTCACAAACCACATATGGACCCACTAGAGTCATTACATGTGTGTTCTTTCCACAAACCACATATGGATCAACAAGTGGTCATTGCATGTGTGTTCTTTTCACAAACCACATATGGATCAACCAGTGGTCATTGCATGTGTGTTCTTTTCACAAACCACATGTGGACCCACTAGAGTCATTCCATGTGTGTTCTTATACTAAAACCAGCACTAGACTCATTGCATGTGTGTTCTTTTCCACAAACCACACATGGATCCACTAGTGTTCATTGCATGTGTGTTCTTTTCCACAAACAACTTATGGATCAACCAGTGGTCATTGCATGTGTGTTCTTTTCACAAACTATATGTGGACCCACTAGAGTCATTGTATGTGTGTTCTTATACTGAAACTAGCACTAGAGTCATTGCATGTGTGTTCTTTCCACAAACCACACATGGATCAACCAGTGGCATTGCATGTGTGTTCTTTTCACAAACCACACATGGATCAACCAGTGTCATTGCATGTGTGTTCTTTCCACAAACCACATATGGATCAACCAGTGGTCATTGCATGTGTCTTCTTTTCCACAAACCACTTATGGATCCATTAGAGTCATTGCGTGTGTGTTATTTCCACAAACCACACATGGATCGACCACTAGAGTCATTGCATGTCTATTCTTTCCACAAACCACACATGGATCAACCAGTGTCATTGCATGTGTGTTCTTTCCACAAATCACATATGGACCCACTAGAGTCATTGCTTCTGTGTTCTTATACTAAAACCAGCACTAGAGTCATTGCATGTGTGTTCTTTTCACAAACAACATATGGATCCACCAGTGTTCATTGCATGTGTGTTCTTTCCACAAACCACATATGGATCAACTAGTGGTCATTGCATGTGTGTTCTTTTCACAAACCACATATGGAACCACTAGAGTCATTGCATGTGTGTTCTTTCCACAAACCACATATGGATTAACCAGTGGTCATTGCATGTGTGTTCTTTTCACAAACCACATATGGATCAACTAGTGGTCATTGCATGTGTGTTCTTTTCACAAACCACATATGGACCCACTAGAGTCATTGCATGTGTGTTCTTTCCACAAACCACATATGGATCAACTAGTGGTCATTGTATGTGTGTTCTTTTCACAAACCACATATGGACGCACTAGAGTCATTGCATGTGTATTCTTAAACTAAAACCAGCATTAGAGTCACTTCATGTGTGTTCTTTCCACAAACCACTTATGGATCCACCAGTGTTCATTGCATGTGTGTTCTTTCCACAAACCACATATGGATCAACTAGTGGTCATTGCATGTGTGTTCTTTTCACAAACCACATATGGACCCACTAGAGTAATTGCATGTGTGTTCTTTCCACAAACCACATATGGATCAACTAGTGGTCATTGCATATGTGTTCTTTTCACAAACCACATATGGACGCACTAGAGTCATTGCATCTGTGTTCTTTCCACAAACCACATATGGATCAACTAGTGGTCATTGCATGTGTGTTCTTTTCAGAAACCACATATGGACGCACTAGAGTCATTGCATGTGTGTTCTTTCCACAAACCACATATGGATCAACAAGTGGTCATTGCATGTGTGTTCTTTTCACATACCTCATATGGACCCACTAGAGTCATTGCATGTGTGTTCTTTTCACAAACCACATATGGACCCACTAGAGTCATTGCTTATGTGTTCTTATACTAAACCAACACTAGAGTCATTGCGTTTGTGTTCTTTTCTCAAAAACCATATGGATCCACCAGTGTTCATTGCATGTGTGTTCTTTCCACAAATCACATATGGACCCACAAGAGTCACTGCTTATGTGTTCTTATACTAAAACTAGCACTAGAGTCATTGCATGTGTGTTCTTTTCACAAACAACATATGGATCCACTAGTGTTCATTGCATGTGTGTTCTTTCCACAAACCACATATGGATCAACGAGTGGTCATTGCATGTGTGTTCTTTTCACAACCATATATGGACCCACTAGAGTCATTGCATGTGTGTTCTTTTCACAAACCACTTATGGATCCACCAGTGTTCATTGCATGTGTGTTCTTTTCACAAACCACATATGGATCAACCAGTGTCATTGCATGTGTGTTCTTTTCACAAACCACATGTGGACCCACTAGAGTCATTCCATCTGTCTTCTTATACTAAAACCAGCACTAGACTCATTGCATGTGTGTTCTTTTCCACAAACCACACATGGATCCACTAGTGTTCATTGCATGTGTGTTCTTTTCCACAAACAACTTATGGATCAACCAGTAGTCATTGCATGTGTGTTCTTTTCACAAACTACATGTGGACCCACTAGAGTCATTGTATGTGTGTTCTTATACTAAAACTAGCACTAGAGTCATTGCATGTGTGTTCTTTCCACAAACCACACATGGATCAACCAGTGGCATTGCATGTGTGTTCTTTTCACAAACCACACATGGATCAACCAGTGTCATTGCATGTGTGTTCTTTCCACAAACCACATATGGATCAACCAGTGGTCATTGCATGTGTTTTCTTTTCCACAAACCACTTATGGATCCATTAGAGTCATTGCATGTGTGTTATTTCCACAAACCACACATGGATCGACAACTAGAGTCATTGCATGTGTGTTCTTTCCACAAACCACACATGGATCAACCAGTGTCATTGCAGGTGTGTTCTTTCCACAAATCACATATGGACCCAATAGAGTCATTGCTTCTGTGTTCTTATACTAAAACCAGCACTAGAGTCATTACATGTGTGTTCTTTTCACAAACAACATATGGATCCACCAGTGTTCATTGCATGTGTGTTCTTTCCACAAACCACATATGGATCAACTAGTGGTCATTGCATGTGTGTTCTTTTCACAAACCACATATGGACCCACTAGAGTCATTGCATGTGTGTTCTTTCCACAAACCACATATGGATCAACCAGTGGTCATTGCATGTGTGTTCTTTTCACAAAGCACATATGGACCTACTAGAGTCATTGCGTGTGTGTTCATTCCACAAACGACATATGGATCAACAAGTGGTCATTGCATGTGTGTTCTTTTCACATACCTCATATGGACGCACTAGAGTCATTGCATGTGTGTTCCTTTCACAAACCACATATGGACCCACTAGAGTCATTGCTTCTATGTTCTTATACTAAAACCAACACTAGATCCATTGCATGTGTGTTCTTTTCACAAACAACATATGGATCCACCAGTGTTCATTGCATGTGTGTTCTTTCCACAAATCACATATGGACCCACTAGAGTCATTGCTTATGTGTTCTTATACTTAAACCAGTACTAGAGTCATTGCATGTGTGTTCTTTTCACAAACAACATATCGATCCACCAGTGTTCATTGCATGTGTGTTCTTTCCACAAACCACATATGGATCAACTAGTGGTCATTGCATGTGTGTTCTTTTCACAAACCCCATATGGACCCACTAGAGTCATTGCATGTGTGTTCTTTCTACAAACCACATCTGGATCAACCAGTGGTCATTGCATGTGTGTTCTTTTCACAAACCACATATGGACCCACTAGAGTCATTACATGTGTGTTATTTCCACAAACCACATATGGATCAACAAGTGGTCATTGCATGTGTGTTCTTTTCACAAACCTCATATGGACCCACTAGAGTCATTGCATGTGTGTTCTTTTCACAAACCACATATGGACGCACTAGAGTCATTGCATCTGTGTTCTTTCCACAAACCACATATGGATCAACTAGTGGTCATTGCATGTGTGTTCTTTTCAGAAACCACATATGGACGCACTAGAGTCATTGCATGTGTGTTCTTTCCACAAACCACATATGGATCAACAAGTGGTCATTGCATGTGTGTTCTTTTCACATACCTCATATGGACCCACTAGAGTCATTGCATGTGTGTTCTTTTCACAAACCACATATGGACCCACTAGAGTCATTGCTTATGTGTTCTTATACTAAACCAACACTAGAGTCATTGCGTTTGTGTTCTTTTCTCAAAAACCATATGGATCCACCAGTGTTCATTGCATGTGTGTTCTTTCCACAAATCACATATGGACCCACAAGAGTCACTGCTTATGTGTTCTTATACTAAAACCAGCACTAGAGTCATTGCATGTGTGTTCTTTTCACAAACAACATATGGATCCACTAGTGTTCATTGCATGTGTGTTCTTTCCACAAACCACATATGGATCAACGAGTGGTCATTGCATGTGTGTTCTTTTCACAACCATATATGGACCCACTAGAGTCATTGCATGTGTGTTCTTTTCACAAACCACTTATGGATCCACCAGTGTTCATTGCATGTGTGTTCTTTTCAAAAAACGACATATGGATCAACCAGTGGTCATTGCATGTGTGTTCTTTTCACAAACCACATGTGGACCCACTAGAGTCATTCCATCTGTCTTCTTATACTAAAACCAGCACTAGACTCATTGCATGTGTGTTCTTTTCCACAAACCACACATGGATCCACTAGTGTTCATTGCATGTGTGTTCTTTTCCACAAACAACTTATGGATCAACCAGTGGTCATTGCATGTGTGTTCTTTTCACAAACTACATGTGGACCCACTAGAGTCATTGTATGTGTGTTCTTATACTAAAACTAGCACTAGAGTCATTGCATGTGTGTTCTTTCCACAAACCACACATGGATCAACCAGTGGCATTGCATGTGTGTTCTTTTCACAAACCACACATGGATCAACCAGTGTCATTGCATGTGTGTTCTTTCCACAAACCACATATGGATCAACCAGTGGTCATTGCATGTGTTTTCTTTTCCACAAACCACTTATGGATCCATTAGAGTCATTGCATGTGTGTTATTTCCACAAACCACACATGGATCCACAACTAGAGTCATTGCATGTGTGTTCTTTCCACAAACCACACATGGATCAACCAGTGTCATTGCATGTGTGTTCTTTCCACAAATCACATATGGACCCAATAGAGTCATTGCTTCTGTGTTCTTATACTAAAACCAGCACTAGAGTCATTGCATCTGTGTTCTTTTCATAAACAACATATGGATCCACCAGTGTTCATTGCATGTGTGTTCTTTCCACAAACCACATATGGATCAACTAGTGGTCATTGCATGTGTGTTCTTTTCACAAACCACATATGGACCCACTAGAGTCATTGCATGTGTGTTCTTTCCACAAACCACATATGGATCAACTAGTGGTCATTGCATGTGTGTTCTTTTCACAAAGCACATATGGACCTACTAGAGTCATTGCATGTGTGTTCATTCCACAAACGACATATGGATCAACAAGTGGTCATTGCATGTGTGTTCTTTTCACATACCTCATATGGACGCACTAGAGTCATTGCATGTGTGTTCCTTTCACAAACCACATATGGACCCACTAGAGTCATTGCTTCGATGTTCTTATACTAAAACCAACACTAGATCCATTGCATGTGTGTTCTTTTCACAAACAACATATGGATCCACCAGTGTTCATTGCATGTGTGTTCTTTCCACAAATCACATATGGACCCACTAGAGTCATTGCTTATGTGTTCTTATACTTAAACCAGCACTAGAGTCATTGCATGTGTGTTCTTTTCACAAACAACATATCGATCCACCAGTGTTCATTGCATGTGTGTTCTTTCCACAAACCACATATGGATCAACTAGTGGTCATTGCATGTGTGTTCTTTTCACAAACCCCATATGGACCCACTAGAGTCATTGCATGTGTGTTCTTTCTACAAACCACATCTGGATCAACCAGTGGTCATTGCATGTGTGTTCTTTTCACAAACCACATATGGACCCACTAGAGTCATTACATGTGTGTTCTTTCCACAAACCACATATGGATCAACAAGTGGTCATTGCATGTGTGTTCTTTTCACAAACTACATATGGACCCACTAGAGTCATTACATGTGTGTTCTTTCCACAAACCACATATGGATCAACCAGTGGTCATTGCATGTGTGTTTTTTCACAAACCACATATGGACCCACTAGAGTCATTGCATGTGTGTTCTTTCCACAAACCACATATGGATCAACCAGTGGTCATTGCATGTGTGTTCTTTTCACAAACCTCATATGGACCCACTAGAGTCATTGCATGTGTGTTCTATCCACAAACCACATATGGATCAACCGGTGTCATTGCACGTGTGTCTTTCCACAAACCACGTATGGATCAACTAGTGTCATTGCATGTGTGTTCTTTCCAAAAACCACACATGGATCAACTAGTGTAATTGCATGTTTGTTCTTCTCCACAAACCACATATGGATCCATATGTATTCTTAAACTAAAACCAGCATTAGAGTCACTGCATGTGTGTTCTTTTCACAAACCACATATGGAACCACTAGAGTCGTTGCATGTGTGTTCTTTCCACAAACCACATATGGGTCAACCAGTGGTCATTGCATGTGTGTTCTTTTCACAAACCACATATGGACCCACTAGAGTCATTGCATGTGTGTTCTTTCCACAAACCACACATGGATCAACAAGTGGTCATTGCATGTGTGTTCTTTTCACAAACCTCATATGGACCCACTAGAGTCATTGCATGTGTGTTCTTTTCACAAACCACATATGGATCAACTAGTGGTCATTGCACGTGTGTTCTTTCCACAAACCACGTATGGATCAACTAGTGTCATTGCACGTGTGTTCTTTCCACAAACCACGTATGGATCAACTATTGTCATTGCATGTGTGTTCTTTCCAAAAACCACACATGGATCAACTAGTGTCATTGCATGTGTGTTCTTCTCCACAAACCACATATGGATCCATATGTATTCTTAAACTAAAACTAGCATTAGAGTCACTTCATGTGTGTTCTTTTCACAAACCACATATGGACCCACTAGAGTCATTGCATGTGTGTTCTTTCCACAAACCACATATGGATCAACCAGTGCTCATTGCATGTGTGTTCTTTTCACAAACCATATATGGACCCACTAGAGTCATTGCATGTGCGTTCTTTCCACAAACCACATATGGATCAACAAGTGGTCATTGCATGTGTGTTCTTTTCACAAACCTCATATGGACCCACTAGAGTCATTGCATGTGTGTTCTTTTCACAAACCACATATGGACCCACTAGAGTCATTGCTTCTGTTTTCTTATACTAAAACCAGCACTAGAGTCATTGCATGTGTGTTCTTTTCACAAACCACATATGGACCCACTAGAGTCATTGCATGTGTGTCCTTTCCACAAACCACATATGGATCAACCAGTGGTCATTGCATGTGTGTTCTTTTCACAAACCACATATGGACCCACTAGAGTCATTGCATGTGTGTTCTTTCCACAAACCACATATGGACCAACCAGTGGTCATTGCATATGTGTTCTTTTCACAAACCTCATATGAACCCACTAGAGTCATTGCATGTGTGTTCTTTTCACAAACCACATATGGACCCACTAGAGTCATTGCATGTGTGTTGTTTCCACAAACAACATATGGATCCACCAGTGTTCACTACATGTGTGTTCTTTTCCACAAACCACACATGGATCCACTAGTGGTCATTTGTCACATCCCAAGATTTTCCAAATCTTGTAATGTGAAAAATAAATAAACAAAATAAATTTTGTTGAAAATCAGGGTGAAAAGAAACTTTTGTTTCTAAAAGGAAACTTAAAATCCCATCCTAAACAAATTTTGGTTAAAGTTTGAGTTCAACAAATCCAAATCAAGAGAAATGCATTCCTCAATGAATGTATCTGGAAATTTGAACACTTGGAAAATAAATCCAAAACCCTAGACCCTAATGGAATAAAAACCATTTCCAAGTTATCTCCAAATCCATGGATTTGATCCATACCAAGATGGATCAACAAATATTCACAAAGGATCAAGAAAGACCCTAGAAATTGGTTTCACTTAATTGGAACCATAAATAAAATCTTATGAATATAATAAGATAAGGAAATTGAATTTCCAAAGCTAATAAAGCCCTCATCTAAAATCCATACCAATTGGTGAACAAATAATCCTAAAGGGATTAAAAAGATAAACATTTAATAAAGCCAAATTAATTTTGGCCAAGCTTTTATAATAAAATATTTTGTTTTGATAAAATGAGTAAAGGATTTATTTAAATAAAATAATAAGGATTTAAATATCAAATTTTATTTAAGTAAAGGCTTTTCCCACTTTAAATAAACACTAAAACTTATTTATTTTAAATAAGTTTTCCAAGTATTTTGATTTCTCAAAATAAAACCTACTAAAGTGTTTTGGTTTTATTTTGGATTTCAAAATAAAGTTTTTAAATAAACAAATCCTATATGGATTATTAACTAAGGTCCATTTATCTAAGTATTAATGGAACCTAAAAGGTTATTTTGTTAATACATGATTTCCAAATATCCTTATTTTCAAATAAAACCTACTGGTTTGGTTTTCAAAGTATTTGGATTTCAAATGGAAATTTTGTTAAATAAATCAAACCCTATTTTATTAAATAACTAAAGATCCATTTTATTTAGTTATTGAATGGATCCTAAAATGAATAAAAATATTAAATTATTTTGGAATTTGGATTATGTTGATAAACAGAACCAAATTCAAAGTACAAAATTGTTTGAATTGTTTGAACCTTGTTTGTTGCTTGAATAATTGATTGAAATTCAAAACAGAAATAGAATTAGAAATGGAAAAAGAAAACAGACAGAAAAAAAATAGGAAAAAGGACAGCCCAGCCCAGCAACCCACTAAGGCCCAGTAACCAGCCCAGTTCCCTCTCGCGTAGAAAAACGTTTCGCACCAATTAGTGAGCCCACTCGATCCTGCATAACCGGGACCCACTCCTCCTCTCCCTCTCACGACAATGCACCCTACCGCTGAGTCATCGATCTCACCCACGCCCCGAACCGTTTTTCTTCACCGCGAAAGAAACCCACTGAGTGAATGACAAGTGGACCCCGTTCCCCCTCCCTTTCCCACTGACCAGAGGACCCCACAGCCACGACCCCTTCTTCCTCCCCGCGACTCCGTCCCCCCCTCACCGCGCGGCCGTTTCTGCCGCTGAATTGTCCGGCTTAATTCGCCTTAATGCCTGAGTAATTCCTCGCAGTGGCCCTGCTCGTTAAATCTCCTCTCCCTCCTCTCTCGTTCCCCTCTGTATCCTCCCCACGCACGCCACCAGGCCGCCCCCAATTCCTCCCCGAGCACCCTCTGCTCCGACCATAGTCTCCGGCCGATTCCGGCCAGCACACGCCCCCTCCTGTCTCCCCGAACACACGAGCATGCTCTCCAGCACCTTGCGCATCTGCCCATAACCTCAGCTAGCTCCCGCGGACTCTGGAAGCTCGACTTCGACGACCTGCAGCACCGATGTCTGCCTTCTTGTCCGGCAACGTTTCCTGGTAAGAGCCGACCACCCCGAGCCCTCTCCTTCACGCACACAGCCTCGCCCTGATTCTGCGCATCTAACCGTGTCTTCGCCTTGCCTTAGGGTGAACCACAGCACCATCCGCGACGACCACCCGACACACCCGACGCTGTCCTCCACTCCGTGAGCAATGTGATCAGCTGCAGCGCCTCGCCCGACCAACACCTCCTCGAGCATCGCCGTGACCCCCTGAGCCCGGTGAGCAACTCCTCTTTCTCCCTCCCCTCCTGTAGCATCGCCTCCGTCGTCGACCGACAGCTCCGCCGCCGGTAGCCACCGCAGCGCCGCCCATCTGTGGCTGGTGCGCTAGCAACCGTAGGATCGTGATCTAACGGATGCGATAGAACGTAGGCGAAGGGGTAAGTAAGGTCTCTGCACCGCACGATCTCATTTAGATCCAACGGCTGCAGCTGTGCGATCCGCGCGAAGAGGTACCGTCCAATGAAATCACGCCGCGTGTCACTGTTCTGTTTAAAAACAGATATGAAAACAGAATTTCTTGCAATCTTCAAACCCTTGTATCTTTTGATCCACACGTCCAAAAATTACAAATTTTATGTCGTTGGATTCAGGAAAGCAAGACCTAACCAACCCTGCCTTTAGTTTAGCAAATAGTAACTGTTAGTTTGCTTGATTTTGCAGAAACATTTGATTGCTTGTTTAGGTTAGAAAAATTGTTTAAAAATGAATTTAAGGTTAAAACCTTTGCAAAATGGTTTGTTGTGACCTTACTGACCCTAGGAACCAACCTATGTCTTGGAAAATGATTTTTGTAAAGGTTTAGAATGGATTAATTAGTTTAGTCCATTTCTAGCCAAACAAAACTATTGTTTTGTTTATGAAAATGTTTTTGTAAAGAAAACTTTGAGAAAATGGTTTAGACCAAACCTACTGACCCAAACACCAAGTTTTGCAATAGCAACTCATTTGGTGAACCCTATAGGTTAGTGCCTTAGTAAAATTATTTCTACACCACATAGAATGACACTTTGTTTTGAAAATGGTTTTATAGTGAAACCTTTTGCAAATGACTTAGCCACTTTACAAAATGACCATTAGGTGTACTCCAATGTCTATGACCCACTAGGAACCACTTTTTCAAACAAAACAAAGCTTGGCATGCTTGCATGCATTACTTTGACTTTGCCATTTTGGTAAATGACCAATTTGGAACTTACAGTGTTAGAAGCCTAGTGAAGACCATCCTTACAGTAAAACCAACCTTTGCATGCTTATGCATGAATTAGATCCCATTACTTTGTGTGTGTACAAATTGTTTGTTTGACTTTAGTTTGGAATGTAAATTGAATTTGTGTTTGCTTGATTGGTAGATTGAGTTTGTGCCTTGCTTGATTGAATTGTAGTGACTTGAAGAGTGTGATTGTTGCAAGGACAAGGAGTGAACTTATACCCTCTACCAAAAAGGCAAGTGATGCTTCATATCTTTTGTCCCATTATTTTCACTATGCATTAGTGCTTTTGCTAAGTAAAATTTGCATGGATTTTGTTTTGCCAAGTATAGACTTTGCTATAGTAGCACCTAGTAGATGAAACCTTAGTGGAAATCTTCCTAAGTTAAGAATCCTATTACTATCAAGCTTAGCCTAGCTTATAGAAAACAAGGGTGGAATATATATTCACACTATGACAAAAAAAATCTCTAAGTCTGAGGACTTATGTTTTGTTTAATAAAAACAACTAAGTGAATGAATCACCTGGGTGGAATGGAAGAATGGTTTGTGTTGAGTGGTTCACAAGGCCATGGACTTGGCTTGTGTATCTCACTTGTGGATGGCCACCCAGGAAACAAAGAGATTTGAGATGTCAAATGTTGAGAAGCTTCAAGTGCAACCACTTGGCAATATGGGCTCTGCCATGATCACATAGGTTGCAGGAACTTAGCCATATGGACAGTGGGTGGTAGTGTTTGATAGGATGGAACGCGTCCATGATGGTCTAAGGGAAGGCTTCTGAAAGATCTTGTCTTGGGAAACCAAGTCTTGTGGGGAAAGTGCACCACCTCTGCAGAGTGTAAAAATCTAAGTACTTAGCCATGTCCCTGGTAAAGGACAATTTGAGCATCAAGACATGGAAGCAATCAAGAATCTCATCATTCCAATTTCTAAAGTAAAAACTTGTGGGTGAACAAGGGTTGTGTGAATTCTTCAATCTTTGATGGAGAGATGGCTTGGAACAAGGATCTTGAAATCTTTGATTGAGGAAAAATGATTTTGCCAAGCACTTCAGTCTTTGATTGGTAGATGCCCCGAGTGGATCTTCAGTCTTTGATTGGTAGATGCCTTGGGAAAGTTTTTGCCAAACAAAAACTTAGTATTTTCAAAATGTTAGGGAAAAATCTATTTTTGAGCAATGCAAGCCTCAACTCCACTTAGCCAAATGCATATAGATGATAGACTCCACTATACTACCAAAGTATCACTTGCCAATACAATTCAAATGTATCAATTCTTGTGGTCAGAACTTGTATGGTTGCAGGTTTGATTGATTTTAGTGAAGATTGATTGATTAGGATTACAAAGTCTACAACCAACATCTGCTTGTGGCACTTTGAAGATGAAGGACCCATGACTATAGTTACTCCGCTGCAATGTAATGTAAATAGTCAATGAGCTATGTTTGATGTAATAAAATTATTTTATTCCTGGTTATAAAGTTGTATTATGTCCTTTGTTTCTTGATATTACATCTAAACTGTGGATGCTAGCTATTGATCCAGGGACTAGCATTGTAAACACAGGGGGCTCAATCTTTTTAAAGGTTGGGGACCTTACATCATTGCATGTGTGTTCTTTTCACAAACCACATATGGACCCACTAGAGTCGGTGCATGTGTGTTCTTTCCACAAACCACATACGGATCAACCAGTGGTCATTGCATGTGTGTTCTTTTCACAAACCACATATGGACTCACTAGAGTCATTGTATGTGTGTTCTATCCACAAACCACACATGGATCAACCGGTGTCATTGCATGTTTGTTCTTTCCACAAACCTCATACGGATCCATTAGAGTCATGGCATGTCTGTTCTTTTCACCAACCACACATGGATCAACTAGTGTCATTGCATGTGTGTTCTTTCCACAAATCACACATGGATCAACCAATGGCATTGCATGTGTGTTCTTTCCACAAACCACACATGGATCAACCAGTCTCACTGCATGTGTGTTCTTTCCACAAATCATATATGGACCCACTAGAGTCATTGCTTGTGTGTTCTTATACTAAAACCAGCACTAGAGTCATTGCATGTGTGTTCTTTTCACAAACCACATATGGACCCACTAGAGTCATTGCATGTGTGTCCTTTCCACAAACCACATATGGATCAACCAGTGGTCATTGCATGTGTGTTCTTTTCACAAACCTCATATGAACCCACTAGAGTCATTGCATGTGTGTTCTTTTCACAAACCACATATGGACCCACTAGAGTCATTGCATGTGTGTTCTTTCCACAAACAACATATGGATCCACCAGTGTTCACTACATGTGTGTTCTTTTCAACAAACCACACATGGATCCACCAGTGGTCATTTGTCACATCCCAAGATTTTCCAAATCTTGTAATGTGAAAAATAAATGAACAAAATAAATTTTTGTTGAAAATCAGGGTGAAAAGAAACTTTTGTTTCTAAAA